>CM060606.1:5409869-6009869 GCA_030578255.1 Tiaroga cobitis
GTGGATGAATGGCACAACAATGAGCCTCAGGATCTCGTCACGGTATCTATGTGCCTTCAAAATGCCATCAATAAAAAGCACCTGTGTTCATTGTCCATAACATACGCCTGCCCATACCATAACCCCACCGCGACCATGGGCCACTCGATCCACAACGTTGACATCAGCAAACCGCTCACCCACATAACGCCATACACGCTGTCTGCCATCTGCCCTGTACAGTAAAAAACGGGATTCATCCGTGAAGTGAACACCTCTCCAAAGTGCCAGACGCCATCGAATGTGAGCATTTGCCCATTCAAGTCGGTAATGATGACGAATTGTAGTCAGGTCGAGACCCCGATGAGGACGACGAGCATGCAGATGAGCTTCCCTGAGACGGTTTCTGACAGTTTATACAGAAATTCCTTGGTTATGCAAACCGATTGTTGCAGCAGCTGTCCGGGTGGCTGGTCACAGACAATCTTGCAGGTGAAGATGCTGGATGTGGAGGTCCTGGGCTGGTGTGGTTACACGTGGTCTGCGGTTGTGAGGCCGGTTGGATGTACTGCCAAATTCTCTGAAACGCCTTTGGAGACGGCTTATGGTAGAGAAATGAACATTCAATTCACGGGCAACAGCTCTGGTGGATATTCCTGCAGTCAGCATGTTAATTGCACGCTCCCTCAAAACATGCGACATCTGTGGCATTGTGCTGTGTGATAAAACTGCACATTTTAGAGTGGCCTTTTATTGTGGCCAGCCTAAGGCACACCTGTGCAATAATAATGCTGTCTAATCAGTATCTTGATGTCCCACATCTGTGAGGTGGATGGAGAAGAAGTGGTTTATCTGGCCCGTGCTAGTTAAGCGTTTTTCGTTGGATAGTATATTTTTTGTTCTTCAAGGCTTAGTTCACCCAAAAATGAAAATTCTGTCAGTAATTGCTCACCCTCATGTTGTTCCAACCCCGTAAGACTTTCGTTCATCTTCGGAAAACAAATTAGGATATTTTTGATTAAATCTGAGAGCTGTCTCACTCCTGCATAGGCTTCTATGTTATTGAAACTTACCGGCCCAGAAAAGTTAGTAAAAACAATGTTAAAATAGTCTAAGTGACTACAATGGCTCAACCATAAGTTTATCAAGGGACGAGAATACTTTTTATGCGAAAAAAAATAAATAAATAACGACTTTATTCAACTATTAATTTTCTTCTCTGTGGGCCTCTGAGTGAGTTCAAGTAGTGAAACATGTAATGTAGTCTACATTCTGACGTACAACACAGAAGCGGCGAGGAAACGCTGCCTTCTGAAAGCTCAACATTGAGTGGCCTGACGAGCCTCGCGATTCTCGGTCCTCCAAACTCGACTCACCTTTCACCTTCTTCTGCTCCTTTTTGGAAGTCCCACCCTCTTCTCCCTTCTAAGCACTGTAGGACCACTTTCGCCCTCATGGGCAAATCCTACATGACTGCTGGACAGGCAGGTGTGGCGCTTCATACCATGGCCATTCTTCAGGCCTACCAAGCGGACGTCCTTAAGGGAATGGAAGAGGGTGGGGTCCTGATACCGGAAGCATTCAAGGAGCTCCGCAGAGATACTAGAAGCTTCTGTTCTACAGCAGGAAGTGACGTCTCTGCTCCCGAAGGGAGAGATAGAGGAGGTTTCCTCCTTCGGAATTGAACAGTGGCTTTTTCAGTTGCTACTTCCTCGTTCCAAAGAAGGACAGGGGTCTGGGCCCCATATTGGACCTACAACGTCTGCATTTGTTTTCTACAAAGGAAAGTTCAAGATGCTGATGTTAAAAACTGAAGGACGCCTATTTCCACATCCAGGTCATTCCATGGCACAGAAGGCTCCTCAGGTTCACCTTTGGGGGAAAGGCATACCAATATCGGGTCCTTCCATTTGGTCAGGCTTTGGCTCCAAAGACGTTCTCCAAGTTCATGGATGCAGCTCTGGCCCCTTTGATGCTCCTGGGCATACGTGTGTACTAAAGTACCTAGACGACTGGCCCATTCTGGCTCAATCCAGAGAGTTAGTGTGTCATCACAGGAACGTCCTTCTCCACCACCTCCGGTCTCAGGCTGAATGCTCAGAAGAGCATCTAAACACATTCTCAGCAGACCATTTTATTGGGTGTCTAGCTTCGATTATCTCTCGATGCAGGCCCGCTTGGCCCCTGCTCGAATTTCCAGTCTCCGTGTGTGCTCCGTGCAGGCTTGGTCATCGCGTTGCAGTGGGCATATGTTGCAGATTTCTCTGCCTCATGGCAGCAGCCGGTCCTGTGCTGTCCTGTGCTGCCTTTGGGACTGCTTCATATGAGGCCATTCGTGTGGAGGACGAAGCTGGTCAGCCTTCTGTCTGCTGAGAGTATCGCGCAGTTGCCTTTGTGCACTCTGGAGGTGGAAAGTCCCTCTCTTTTTGCTTCAAGGCCTCAAGATGGGTGTGGTCTGCCACCGTGCCATGGGCTCAGGACAGGTTTCTTTCACTGAATGCAGTTCATGTTCCAGGAGCCTTGAATGTCACATTGGACTTGCTGTTGAGACAGAAACTCTTGGTCTGGGGAGTGGATGCTGCACTGCCAAATGGTGGATCAGATTTGGAACCATTTCTGTGAGGCAGAGGTGGACCTCTTTTCTTCGCAAGACTCAACTCAGTGCCCCCTGTGGTTTTCCCTGTCTCATCCGACGCTTCTGGGAATAGATGCCTTTGCTCATCCATGGCCGGATTTAACCCTCTGGGGACCAATGTTTTTTTTTGGCCCTTGGGATGTTTTGACATGCACTGACATTTGTGCTTTTTTTCAGTTATTTATAAACATGTTAATGGCAAAGGTGTAAATTCACTCTGTATAGCACAAACGGGGCTACCATAATCTGTGTTATAATATGTATGTCCATGTTTGTATTTTTAAGAGAATAATGTTTATGCGTGGTTATTGAAACAAATAAAAATGAAAGTTGCTGAAATAAAACCACAAAACACATACTAAATATGTGTCCACAAGACTTTTGACTAATGGATGTTGTCGCTTCGAGTTCTGGCTTCAAAATGATGTGAAAATCATCCTGCCTGATCGTTCACATAAAACAATGACGTTAATTTATACTTTGCATGACAGTTTTTTGGTCAGAAGAGGTTTATGCGTGGGAGTGGTAATGGCCTATCAATATTAATGAGATTCAGACCAGGGGTGTGACAGACACTCTCCCAATGGCTAATGGCCCATCAAGTGAAGCAGCCTGAACAAATAATGAGAGGAGATTCAAAGGTTTTCAATCTGTTTTATTATAATTCCTCTATGTGGAGAAACTAAATGTTCTAAATTTGCTCTAAGCAAATCAAATGTGATTAAAAAATAATCAGTCGGCTATAAACAAAGCAATTGTGAGCGATCAATAAACAAAACTAAAGGCAGGTATCTCACAGTAAATGCTTATGCCCCGTTGATGTGGGCTCTACGCAAATCAAATGTAAGTAAAATAAACAAAACTAAAGGCAGGTATCTCACAGTAGCATAAACACTATAGCCTAGTCAAAATTTAATCTAAACATAGATAATATTTTTTAAATATCATTTTACATATCATACAGCATTTAGCCTATAGGCTAGACAATTTAAATGTAAGTAAAACCTGCCTATTAAGACATATTTTAAATTTCAATACTCTGAATAGGCTACTGGATGGCAAGTCTGGAAATAGTCCAACCAGTAAAATATGTACATGTTTATATAAAATAGCTTGTCAACGAATGTAAGTTAAACTAAAAGACTTACTCATCCGAAATTGTATCCATGGCTGGATCAAGTCGCTCTTCAAAATACAAACGTTCATTGTCAGAGTCCCGCTCTTCTTCTGAGGAAAATGTGAACTCTTCGTCACTGTCCAGGACGAGCTGAAGAGCTTCCGCGCCGGTGTAGCGTGCCATCTTCCAAATGCGCAGGAAAGTGAGTGAATCTTGTTATGAAACTTGCTGCTTTTAAGGCATTTGCCTGGGGGTGTTTATCTATTTTGCATATGGCCTCAACACATTATCTTGTGAATAGCGCGCTCTGCGAGTTGGTGTGAACAAATTAACGATAATGAGCTGAGATAGGTTAAACTGTACTTCTCTTTAGTTTCATACAGTTTACATTGCAGGAGAATATTTGTTTTAAATGTGAATTGTTTTATTTAAAAGTAGAAATTTAAAGCGTTCTTTAGACGTATGTTTCATGTTTGTGTGATAAGTATTGGCTGAGTTTTCGTTAATTTTCCAGACATGTTTCAGAAAGATTTTTGCAGAGACAGAGTGAGCTGAAAGCGCTCCCTGTTTATTTTATTTATTTTAAAAAAAAACACACGGTTTTGATGTTAATGTGAGTGTACACAAAAAAAGAAGACCCTCTATAGTTTATAATCATGTATTGATTTTATTTATATGACCATAAATGATGGAGTATTTTAAGTGTATGTTGCTGCTATGTGAAAAAAACCCAGCAAAACGCGCGGGCGCGTTTTTGGTCCCCAGAGGGTTAAGACTATATGCATTCTCTCTGTTCAAGTTCATGCCTGCAGTCCTTTGCAGGGTGAGGGAGTGCGGAATTCGTCTCCTGTTGGCAGCTCCATTATAGACATCCCAGATGTGTTTTTTTTTTCAGAGCTGAGCTCCCTGGTGGAGGGGTCCCCGTGGGAAAATTCCAATCAAGAGATATCTGTTGTCTCAGCTCCAGGGCAGGATTTGGCATCCTCGATCCAAGATATGGAGACTGTGGGTGTGGCCGATCAGGGGCGGTCGCTAATGGCTTCTGGTCTTCCTGTTAATGTTCGGGAGACCATTGATAACACTCGTGCACCTTCTACTAGACGGCTGTATTTTTCTAAGTGAAAGGTCTTTGAGTCTTGTTGTACGACTCGTGCAGTCAGCTGCCCGGTTGGTTCACTGCTGGGATTCCTGCAGGATAAGTTGGTGGCCAGAGCGGCTGGGAGTCAGATGAGGTCCCCTTAGGTAGACAACATCTGGTCTCTTTGTTTATATGTGTAATTATATGCTTGCGGCCTGCACGTCCTTTTAGGGTCCCCACCTGGGATTTAATTGATTGTTTTGGAGGGGTTATTGGTACCTCTTCTCAAACCTTTGGAGTCAGCTCCTGACCAGCTTCTGACTCTCAAGGTGGTGCTTTTGTTAGCTTTAGCCTCTCTCAAGCATGTGGGGGATCTGCAGGCTGTTTCTGTGAGGAGTTTACCTTGTATGGAGTTTGCCCCTGGTCTTGAGAAGGTGTTTCTGTGACACAGGCCTGGTTGTGTCCCCAAAGTTTTGCCCACATCCTTTCACTCTCAAGTGGTCGTGCTTCCTTCTTTCTGTCCTCCTCTTTTTTCTTCAGTGTAGGGGGAGAGACTCCATTTGTTTTGCCCTGTTCGGACTTTAATGCTGTATGTGGACCGCACTGGCCAGTGGCGTAATTCCTCTCAGAGGTGGTGAGCCCCGAAACATACAAACAACTAAGCACAGGATCTCTCGCTGTGTGGAAGCTTCCTTCACACCTGGGCATTAGAGCTCACTCTACTAGGAGTGTCACATCTTCCCAGGCTCTATTTAGAGGAGTTCCATTGGAAGATATTTGTGTGGCAGTGGGTTGGTCCTCTCCACACACTTTTATCAAGTTTTATAACCTGGAATGCGGCCCCTGGTTCCCAGGTTCTTTTCGCATGAATTGAGTTTGAGTTTGGCCTGGCTCAAAAAAAAAAAAGAGAGATAGAGAGGGAGAAGTTAGTTATTGGGCCAGATCTGGCAGCGCCATGCGTGTGGTATATCGTTCCCATTGCGCAATCGCTACGCAGCATTGAGTGAGCCTATGAAAGAGAACATCTCAGGTTACCTGTGTTACCCATGTTCTCTGAATAGGGAACGGAATGCTGCGTTCACTGCCAAGCTCCTCTCGCTGCCAAGGGGGGCTTCTTCTGTTGAAAATCTGAGGAGCAGATGTTGCATTTACTGTATTAAGAGTGAGTGATGTGGTGCCGCTGAGGAGGCACCCGTGTCATCAGCCAATGAATTGCCGTGATTCTATACAGGTTCAGGCAATCAGCACCACCCAAGGGCGGTTCCCATTGCATTATAGGCAGTGTCTCGTTGCCTATTCAGAGAACATGGATTACACAGGTAACCCGAGACGTTTTCTTAAAATGGTAACCACTGTCATAACAGTCTAATGACCACTCACATGTGACACGTGAATATGTAAGAAATTGATGACGGACCGTTGAATTATTAGAAAATAATGCACACCCGAGGTGGTGATGTGGCCATGGAGTGAAGCTGAGTTAGATATTGTTATATATAAATATTTACCAATACACAATAATTTACAAGCTTCACCAAATCAAGTGTCTCAGATTTCACATATGATCTGTAAATCACCTTGACCGTGTATGTCTCTCTCTATCTCTCTCTCTCTGAGGTGTGTGCTGTTGGTTATTGTATAGTGGTATTTTCCTCTCATCAAGGCCTCTTGAGTTCAGGCAATCAACAGCGCCCCTTACCTGTGTTACCTGGCCCATTTCCATAGCAACCATCCTCTCTCGATCAAACTTCTATTCATCGAATGACACTCCTGTGACCTATTAGTGCATCAGTGAAATACGGCCTCCTGCGTAAAAAAAAAAAAAAAATAGTAATGGTACTTATAATGTCCACTTTATAGGCTTCAGCCACTCTAACATGGTGAAACTGAGTGGATACTATACAAAAGGGATAAAATCTGTAAAGACAGGACAATTAGACCAGATCATTCCTATTGAAGATAAGTTGTTTAACTGCATTCATTGTTCTGTGTGTTCCACTATAACCACTGTCCACTTTAGTGGCATGCAGCCATATATATATCTGAATAATAGGAAGGGCCCACCAGCTAAGAACGTATTGTTGCAAAATCTTAAGATATTGTATCTTACAATATGTTACCCAGTTGTAAAGTCACAAACAATAAAGGCAGAAATGAACTTTTTATACATTTATATCAATTTAGGAAACAACAAAAAAACAAACAAACAAAACAATGCATTTATATGCAAATAAATTGAAATGAAACCAGTTCAACAAATGAAAACAATATCCACTCTCATGGTCTATAAAGAAAGACTTAATGAGTAGAAAAGAAAATTACAAATGAAATCTTGTAATTGAATGATTCTTTGAGTAATTAAGGGAATCACTACAAAGAAAATTGAATGTCCAAAGCAAAAAAAAAACAACCTTCAAATGCTCTTCCAGTAGTCCAAAGAAATCCATAAAAAAACTAGATAGCCCACAAAATCACAGTCTTGTACTTAGGATATTTGTAAATCCACATGGTAATGCAGTGATATCAATCCATTGGTTTAGAAACCACTTGACGTCCATTTCAGTTGGGCCTTAGCAATTCATATGGACTCAACCGTCTCAAAATATAAAGTAACGTATAAAGAGTCCGTCTACAACAAAAAAGAAAAAGATATCTATAGTACTATTATATAAATCAAAATGAAAAACAATTACACAACATAAGGAGGAACAAAACTTACATGATTGAACTGGAAACAATGTTTCTCAATCAGGACTCCAATAAGTGTTGCAGGAGGTGCTTGAATAAAACCATGCTTCCCTCTTCCTAACAACTGACTTCTTCTATACTCCCATCCTTTTAAATACCAGAGGTTCTAACGCTCATGAGCCCCCCTAGTGGTGAGTATGATATCACAGTAACATCTAATACTGTTACATACCCCTCTCCTCAGAAAGAGATTTGCCATAACCATGACAAATCTTAAGATTTTGCACGTGATACGTTTCAGTACTGTCTGGATCAGAAATAAAAGAAACAGAATAATTAACTGGCCCTAACTTTTTGTTAACTTTTGCTGGCCCTTTCCACTTAGCAGACAGCTTAGCCATGAATCCTTCATCGGCTCTAGATAAAGGATGTGTCCGTGCCCAAACCACATCTCCCTCTTGGAAATGCACTGGCTTACGATGCTGATCATAGTATCGCTTTTGCTTGGCTTGAGCTCGATTCACATTCTCTTTCACAATAGCAAGGAGTTCTTGTTGTCTGCCAAGGATGGGATATGCAGGGTTATTAGGATCAGGCGGTTTAGGTAAGGCTCTCTCCATTGGACCTTTTAATTTACGTCCAAGCGCTACTTCAGCAGGTGTAAAACCTGTACTTTCTTGGTAGGCTGTATTAATAGCAAACCTAAATTCGGCGATCCATCTATCCCAAAACTTATGGTGGTCTCCGACGTAAGAGGCAATCATGGTCTTCAAGTTTCGATTGACTCTCTCTGTCAGATTTGTTTGGGGATGGTAGGCTGTGGTCAGTTTTTGAATGACTCCCCACTGCTTGCACACCTGACCAAGGAGTTGAGAGGTGAATTGGGCACCACGATCTGATACCAGGTAGGCTGGTGTTCCCCATCTGGTAAATATCTCCTCTACTAGAACTCGGGCTATCTGAGGGGTTTTAGCAGACCTAAGGGGAAACAACTCCACCCACTTAGAACAATAATCCACAATAACAAGAAGATACTCGTTTTGTTTGAAACTTTTTGGAAAAGGCCCCATGAGATCGATGCCCATCATGTAGCCAGGTTCAACAATGGGTGTAGACTGTAGGTAACCAGATCATTTTGACATGGATGGTTTGTTTTTTTGACAGACTTGGCATTCTTTACAATGTTTCCAAACATCAGCTCTGATAGTTGGCCAGTATACAGTTTCCAGTAGTCTGAGCAAGGTCTTGAGTTTACCTAGATGACCACTGAGAAGATTGTCATGAGCATACTGAACAAAAGCTTGATGATGAATGGAGGGAATGACAAGTTGAAGTTTTTGACCTTTCCGTCCATCTGGAACACTACAGAACAGGAATCCATTTTCTGTTACATAATGAACTCGAGATGAGTCTTGTGGGATTTGAGATGGTACTTTGGTAATCAATTCTTGTATTTCTGGATTGTTGTTTTGAGCTATAGCTATCTGAGATAAATCTACTGGCATACTGACTGGTGATGATATTAAATTAGATGCTTGAGCTACAGCAATAATGTCAGGTGAAATGGTGAGGCTTGAAGCTCTGGATAATGCATCAGGTACCACATTACACTGACCTTTTCTGTACTTAACAGTAAAATGAAATCCTTGTAGTCTTATGGTCCATCTGATGAGACGTGATGATGGTTTGGGATGTTGAAAAGCCCATGTCAATGCGGCATGGTCAGTTAATACTTCAAATAGTCGTCCTTCGAGATATGGCCTCCATTTCTCCACTGCCCACACCACTGCTAGGCACTCTTTCTCAGATACCGAGTATGACCTTTCTGCCCCTCTCAGTAGTCTGGATGCATATGCAATAACGTGTTCTTTCCCTGCACATTCTTGTGTAAGAACAGCTCCCAAACCAACGTCACTGGCGTCCGTTTGAACTCGGAATGGTTGAGTGAAGTCAGGGGAGGTAAAAACGGGAGCTTGCATTAAGTCTTGCTTGATGAGATCGAGTGCCTGTTGGCATTGATCTGTCCAAGTCCAGGTAGAGTTTTTCTGTTTCAAAGCATGAAGTGGAGCAGCCTTCTCTGAGAAACTAGGAATGAACCGATGGTACCAACCGGCCATCCCCAAAAATCGTTGAACGTCTTTGAGAGACCGTGGGATGGGAAATGAACTAACTGCTGACACCTTGGTGGGATCGGTTTTGATTCCCTCACTTGAAACAACATGGCCTAAGAAAGTGAGAGATTTTTGAATGAAATTGCACTTTTTCAGGTTGAGTGTGAGACCTGCTTTGTGGAAACAATTGAAAACTTGTTGGAGATGTTGGAGATGGTCTTGCTCATTTTTGGAATACACCACAACATCATCAATGTAAACCATACAACATTTACCTTTCAACTCCCGCAATACATGTTCCATAAGTCTCTGGAAAGACGCTGCTGCATTTTTCAGTCCAAAAGGAAGACGTAGAAATTCATATAACCCTGAGGATGTGATGAAACCCGTTTTTGAATGCTATGAGACTCCATTTCCAGTTGCCAATAGCCACTCTTTAAGTCCAGTGTAGAGAATACAGTTGCCCCATGTAATGACTCTAAGATGTCCTGTATTTGTGGCATTGGATATGCATCCAGATGAGTTTTGGCATTCAACCCACGGTAGTCAACACAGAGTCTTGATCCTCCATCTTTTTTCTGAACCACCACCACTGGTGATGCCCATGGAGAGCAAGATGGTCGAATGATTTTCTTATCAAGCAGCTCCTTGACTTGATTTTCAATAAAACTCTGTTTTTCAACGGAAACCTTGTATGCTCTCTTTCTAACAGGTACTTCATCTGTGGTGATGATGCGGTGCTTGATCAAATTGGTATATCCAATCTCCTGGTTACAAACAGTGGGCCAGCTTAACATGAGATTTTCCAGCTCTTGCTGTGTCTGCATGTCCGTGTCTGCTTTCTCCGATAGTTGATGTATAGAATGGAGTACTTCATCACTGTAAGGCTGTAAAGGTAAAAGTTAATGGTAGAATGAATGTCCTGATGAAGGAATGGAAAGAAAATTGGTGGTTCAGAGCCTTCTATTGGAAAAAAAACCATACTGAGCATTATTGAAATCCAAGACCATTCCTGATTTCAACAGAAAATCCATGCCCAGTATGATGGGTACTGTTAAGTCAGTGTCATTCATTATATACAGGATAAGCTCTATTGGAGTAACAGTAACAGCTAAGTTACACCACTATCACGCAAAAGTTTAAACATTTTTTATGTTTTTTAAAGAAGCTTATTTTACTCACCAAAGCTGCATTTAGATTTATATATATAGGCTATATATCTTATTCTACAAGAACATTTTACAGAACAAATAATTATTAGAACCGTTATTAATAATTGAGCAGCAATAATAATTGAGCAGCATAACAGGTATTAGAATGATTTCTGAAGGATCATGTGACACTAAAGACTGGAGTTATGATGCTGAAATTTCAGCTTTGATCACAGAAATAAATTAAGCTTTAACATACATTCACATAGAAAACATCTGATTTAAATGGGAATAATATTTCAAAATTTTACTGTATTTTTAATTAAATAAATGCAGCCTTGGTGAGCAGAAGAGACGTCTTTCAAAAACATCTTACCGACCCCAAATACTATGACTGCTATATAAACATCTTTACTTTTTAGGACCTGTAGAAACAAAATGGTTTGTCAAAAAAAGTAATATGCAGTTCCTTTCTCATCAGATGCAGTTTACCGATAAGATTCCAAACATAAAAGTTAATCCTAAGAGCAAAATTATTGTTAATGCGAATGTATATGCATTTCAAGACTTACCATGAGCTCCAAAGTGATGGTATTTTCATCTCACAGTGAAACAGTTACTATCATTACCATATTTTTCTAATAAAGTTGCGTAGAAGCAAAGTGCAGTTCCGTTTTTTAAAGAGGACCTATTATGCTTTTTTACATGTTCAATAGTGTGTAATGTTGCTGTTTGAGCATGAAAAAGCTCTGCAAAGTTCCAAAGTCCCTCCAGCTTGAGTAATTCTCTATATCAGTGTCAGTGTTTCTGAACTCCTTGAAACGCCACCATTGTAGTCTTGAGTTTCTTCGGGGAACAAACACGTCACAATATTCCTCATTTGAATAATTAATATGCAGAATAAAGGGGTGGAGCCTGGTTGAGTTAGTTAGTTAGTAGAGTGTTGAAACTGGTGGTTATGGTAAGGGGCGGGACATTTCCCAGACACACTCGAAGTGCTCGACCAATCACAACACACTGCTCCAGCTGACCAATCAGAGCACAGTGTGCTTTTCAGAAGGAGGGGCTTCATAGAGACAGGAAGTAAACAGAGCGTTACTGACAGACTGGGAGGAGAGGAGCCGCAACAATGGAGAATATGAGGAAAATAATCAACATTCAATCAGGAAAACCTGTTCTAGTAGAGCCTGAAAACAACATCAAGACTTTGGCATAATAGGTCCTCTTTAAATAATGAACCCGTGAACTATGCTAAAAGTAAATAAAGTGATTTTCAAAATGGAAATGGGAATCATAGATTTCATTAAATGGCGTAATATTGTGATTCATTTCAAATCTGTAGTTGTAGTTGTTGGAAATCTTAACACATGTCATTTTAGAATGGGAAATATAATTGTGGAACCCAGACTGCTGTAAAAAAAAAAAAAAAAAAATTCAACATGCACAGCTTGATGCATTGTTCTCATTACTTATGCTATTATTTCCTTAGCACCTTGTCCTGCTAACAGATTCGTATTATGACCACACCGGTGTACCCTTCCTTCAAAACAAATGCATAAAAGAAGCAAGAAAAACAGCACCTTTTATCTCTCTACACCCCCCTGGGAAAGGAAGAGAGAGTTGGTGTCAGACCTTCATCATCTGAGGACACAGGGGCCGGGAGGGGCCCCGCAGGAGGGACACGTGTGTGTGTGAGAGAGAGAGAGAGACGAGACGCTGCCTGGAGCTTCAGTGTGGCGTCTCACTCACCAGAAGAGCAGTTGCCACTGTCACAGGAAGCAGCGACGCTTCTCTTCCCCCTCCGGCTAGCAGCTGGTCAGACCACCGGCGGTGACCCTGGCGGCAGAGATTGAGAACACCATACACTGACCTGACTGCAATGACACATTCATTACCTTCACAAATTGTGCTGCCATAGAAATCCATAGCGTGTGTGATTGATCATTCATCACTCCATCTGTTTATCTGCAGCGCGGGCGAGATGATGCCCGATGTTCTGGCAATGTGTGTTGGGGGCAATTATGTGGAGTGGACGCCATATCTTCTATTATAGCCTCTGTGGGCAGAGATGCAGCTCTAATGGGAACGGTTTGGCTAAATTCTGCAGAAGCTAAAATCAAAGTCACTAATATGTACGTTTAGATTAGACAATTATTCAATTCCTATGGGATAATATAGGTGCCACAGTCCTCTGGACTCATTCAACTTTAGTTTCGTTTTCATGGACTTTCAGTTTGTTTTCATTCACCTTTTTTCGATAGTCCCTCCACTCGTTAGTAACCATGGACATTCATTCATCACAGCTGTTCATCATTTAGTCACTCACCACCATGTCTTTAGTTCCTCTCTGTTCACTCTGTTTCTTTCGGTCGATGTTTGTATGTTTCACACAAGCACTGTTAAACCTTCTGTCTGTTCCTGTGTTGGTTATATTATTAAAGTCACATCGTATTGGATCCTGTCTACCTTCGTCTTCATCTTCTTCGTCTTGTGACATTATAGGGATAATGCAGTTAGCTGGCAAATTTGGCAAAATAATCTTTTGCAATCACCTGAAAGAGAGACTGAACATGATCACAGATGTTACTTGGGCTACGCTCATTATTACCAAATATTTGACCGATGAATGCCACGACCGACCAATTACAATCATGTAATCATGCAGTAATAATAAGTTCACGTTGATCATAATGCATGTAGTTATTTAAAATATGAGAAAATATTATTACACCACAATGATTTAAAATAAACATATTAAAACTTTTAAAAACTTAAGTCTACTTAAGAAACAGTAATGAAATTGGATTCTCTTTAAAGTTACAATATGTAATTTTTCGCTGCCAGAGGTCGTATTTTCAAAACAATAACAAAGTCGAAGGTTGATGACGGTGCGATGTGGAGATGTCCTTTTCACCATCCACAGATGTATGGTATAATTTGTATAATTCACAAATCATGTTCACAGATGAGGTAATACATTAGTTTTTTGTATACCTGCAAGTTTGATCACACAATTTTTTTATCATCGTAATGAATTAGATGCAAAGAAACGTGAAATGTAATGCTATATTATCCTGTTACTGATATGTGACTATTTGTCAAATGATTTGGTGGGTTAATGCTGCGCAGTTTTACACGTTAAAAACAATCGTACAAAAGTCAATTTGAACGAAACCACAGTATTTGCAAGTAATGGCTAAATATTTTTGTGCAAAACATACTGTATTTAATTTCACTGGCATAGACTTGGTCACCAGACTTGATAAAAAGTGTTGCTGAAGTACAAACAAAGTGCAATATAACTGTATGTATACAATACACTCACCTAAAGGATTATTAGGAACACCATACTAATACTGTGTTTGACCCCCTTTCGCCTTCAGAACTGCCTTAATTCTACGTGGCATTGATTCAACAAGGTGCTGAAAGCATTCTTTAGAAATGTTGGCCCATATTGATAGGATAGCATCTTGCAGTTGATGGAGATTTGTGGGATGCACATCCAGGGCACGAAGCTCCCGTTCCACCACATCCCAAAGATGCTCTATTGGGTTGAGATCTGGTGACTGTGGGGGCCATTTTAGTACAGTGAACTCATTGTCATGTTCAAGAAACCAATTTGAAATGATTCGAGCTTTGTGACATGGTGCATTATCCTGCTGGAAGTAGCCATCAGAGGATGGGTACATGGTGGCCATAAAGGGATGGACATGGTCAGAAACAATGCTGTAGCGACAATGAGTTTGTTTTGGGGAATTATTAACTCAAATGGGGGTAATATTCATAAAACAATGAATATGTATTATCGCATAAACACCAATTAAAATGATCTCAATAGGGAACAGGTTAAACCTCACCATATATGAATAATTAACACGATTTCTCGTGGTAATTATTACTATAGGTCGATAAAACCGGATCAATTATAAAGGTAAATTTTCATGTGATTCAAATTTAGTTTGTCACGCAATCTGTCCGTCCGCCGGACTGGAGACGCGACTAACTATCACAATTTACCAGCCTTTAAACAACAAATAACCTTCCTTTGGCCAAAAGGAAAGATATTTTCGTGTAAGGCACTTTAGATATCTCAAAAGTTTAACAAGGTAGAGCTTGGCAGCTTAAATCGACATTTGCAGGGACTTCAAGTTATGGGACAATGAGACAGATTCACTTCAAAGGATTATGGAATTTAATAAAACACAAACTAAAGATTACATAGACTACTCGAGTAAATATGCATAGCAAAAACATACAATTACACAAAATGATTGTAATACGAAGTATTGGAGAGAGAGAGAGAGAGAGAGAGAGAGAGAGAGAGAGAGAGAGAGGGAGAGAGATCGATCTTCTCAGGACAGAACAGTTCAAAACAGTTACTTCACAATGAGACCCCACAGGTTTGCTCTAGAGTCTAGACAACCTTAAACAGTATTTCTTTAAATTGTACTTGCTTTTGATAATGGCTCTTTTTGTGAAGTTGGTTTGAAAGAAAGCGTGAGCTGATGTCCGAGGTTTCTTCCGGGCGGAGGTAGATGTTGCGATCGTGGAATATGATTATTCTTAAATTCGCTTCGTTCGTGAATACACTGAATGAAGGCAAACTCTCAACTGAGGTAGATCAAAATAGAAAGAAAAACTTAGATTTAAAACGAAACTTAGAAAGTAAACGAAGAACTCCGGTTGGAGTTCTCCGGTTGGAGTTCTCATTGAAGAAGACTCTCTCTATAAATGTGTAGACTGATATTTTTCTAATGTATCGTCTCCTTTATTAAGGGAGTATGAATATATAACAGACGTTTCAGTATTAAATGCATTTTCTGAGAATTTATATTTCAAGTTTTGACTGCAAATGTTATGTCCATAACGCTGGAATTGCCCAATTTTAAAGAATTTATCCTCAACTAGTTTTTTGGTGTAGGTCTACGTATTTTATTATGTTAACTTCAAATAATACTAATAGTAATTTAAAAATGTGGTAGCCCTACGTCTAACACATCACACTCCACTGTTATGGTGGCAATTTCAGTAGATTTACTCACTAACATTGTTGTGGAAACACAATAAGAATGCAAACTAAAATATGGTAGTTTTCTCTGGAGAAAACAGTGATGTCATCGTCCATCTCAGTTCTGTTCTCATATAATATTGTCAATGCAGGAGATCAATAATATTGTTGAATATTAAATGTCCCTAACAAAGCAAGCCAAAAGCGACAGAATGGAGAAATAAACCTTGGGAGATCCCAGACTCTGGCCAACGAGCGAACAGTGTATGATTATGATTCAGGCAGTATTACAGGTCAAAACAAAACTAGACTCACACTGGGGTCTTTCTTTCCAATGACAACAGCCTGTGTCCTGGTTCATGCACAAACATGCACCGCCACCAGACAGAAGAGTGAATCACAGCACAGGAGTCTCACTCTTAAAGCAGAGGTAATGCGATATGACACATGCGTTCCTCAGCAGGCCCACAGGTCACATGTGTGTGCTGTGCCACTCCACAGTCCCTCTCATTCACCTCGCTCCTGCTGTCTGTTCAGGTCACCTATCAGTCCACCTCGGCTGGGTGTTTTAGCCCACAGTCAGGCCCGAAACCCCCCGTGACCCGTCCCAACAGGCCTCCTGACCACACTCACCATCCCAGCCCTTACCCACCAATCCAGTGTGACAGAATAAGGACCTGAGCCTGTACGAGTGCCTGTTTGTGCATGAACAAGCCCCGACAGCGCTGCTGACTAACAGAACACGTCTTCATGTAAAACCACGAGCATGGCTATTTTTGACAACGGTAAACATGGCCAGTTGACATACACTGGAGAGGCAATATTACAAGCAAATTAAAGCAGCTCTATGATACAACTGGGAAATCACTCCTGACTTCAACTAAACTATGCAACTCGGATCCAACAATATGCTGGCGCCAGTCGCTGCTCAATCTGGCTCCATGCTGCACATTTCCACTAAGAAGTTTTGGTTTCACTTTATTTTGATGGTCCCTTTAAAACATTCTGTTGACACTAAATAACTTTGCAACTTTGTCAACTAACTCTCATTAAAGTGTTAGTAGAGTATTAAAAGACCAGTAGGGTTAGGGATAGAATAAGTTGACATGTAGTTGCAAAGTTACTTATAGTCAGTAGAATGTCTGTTGAGGAGCATCTGTCACCGGATGAACAAACCGGGAACCAAAAAATTGTTGACTCGTTTCCAGGGGGAAGAAATTCCGGTGTAACACCGGGCCGGCTCTGGGTTTACCTGTCATGGCCGCCGACCATAACAAGCGCCAGCTGAAGCCAGTGAGTAGCGCTTCATTGAAGCATGTGCCCGGGAAAAAGGAGTATAAAGAGAGGGGGTTGAAGCACAGTAGAGTGCGAAAGAATGCTCAGGCAGTAGGAAAGCTCTACAGGAGTGCTTGAGTGGATTGTAGCAGCGGCAAGTGCAGAAAGCAGAGGTTTAAGACCTGATCGGTGTTCTATGTTGAGTCCCCTGAGACATGCTCATTAAGGGAGACTTTTTAAAGAAACCATGAACAGCAATGCAACGAAGTAAGTGAGAAAACTTCACAGAGGAAGAAGGAGAGTGACTGGCAGAAAATAGAGTGGAAAACTGCTGCAGGATTCATGCGACCAAGGAAAAGTTAAGTGCACCCCTTTTATGATTCACCTTTTAGAGAAAGACATGTGAAGATTGCCATCACCAGTGTACGACTAACCTGCGTTTGTGGGCAGTGTGTGTTATCCTGTTGACAGTAACAGTAGCGGCTGGGAAGATCGCTGAATCCATGTTCATCTTCTGAGTCCACTATTCTTTGGTTCACCCATCCTATGAAGAGAAGAGAAACGAGTTGATTAATCGCTGTGAAGATAGAGTGAGTTTGCAGTGTCTGAAAGAGTGAACTAAACACGTGTGGAGATTTACAAGAGTGATTTATGCACGAGTGCGGTGAGATCAAACAACTGTTCTCTCTGAGTTTCTGACGGATGAAATTGACCCATAACTTTGAAGATTCTTTTGAATTGATCTGTCCCCTCAGCTGTGTCCAGGTCTCTGGGATTGTGTGTATGGTGCAGAGGAGAACGGCTCAACGCACCTCTATTGCCACCGTTCACGAGCACTGTACCCCACGCCAAAGAAGGTCCAGCCTCCCTATTTCTCCCAACGGCGCCGTTCTAATCCACCCAGAACGAGAGCGAAGGCTGGTAAAGTACCCCGTTTCTGTCTTTGAAGTCACTGTCTGTCCCACGAGCTTATTCAACGAGTCTGATGGATTCAATTGTCCTGAATGTTAAAATACTCTCAAAAGTGCAGGACTACGACTACGATGGCTATGTTTGATTGTAAAACAAATGATGTAGTAGAATAGTTAGTTGTGTCATCGTTTGGATCTAAAGTTTAGTTTTGAGAGAGTTCAGGCAGATCCTGGACTTAGAAATGGTACAAATGCATAAGCAGAGTCAATTCTAAGCAAACAAATAAACAGGGATCGGATGCAGATACTGCTGTGGTACGTATAAACTAAACACTCATATCTGACCGTAACACACGAGATCTGCTGAGAAACCTTGAGGTGAGACACATGCAGTGAGAGATTGACACAAGGTCTTTTCTGACGAAACTGAAACAAACAAAAAATAAGAACGTTATGCACTCGTGGGTAATAGAGCAATGCAAAGAGGCAATGGATTAGGAAAATGAGTTGTTTTCATCTCCTCACAGTTCATTATTTCAAAGAGAATAAGGCATTAGGACAGTTTTTCCTAATAAACAAATTCTGATTAATTTCCTTGGTAAACAAAGCCTTACAGCTCTGTTCGCAGTGAGATTATTTTAGAATTTCTGTACAATTGAACAAACCAACGAGTGATTTGTTTCTCGACTTTAAGGAAAACTAATCATTAAACTACAAAGCAACTTGAAGCGAAGGAGAAAAGAGGAAACGCCATGAATCAGAAGATGAGCGGTAAGAAGACTGAGTGCGAACTCGCTCTGCCATTCATGGGAAATTAACAGTGTTTCAAACTGAAAAATTAAACATTTAATGCAGTGTCTTACACACACACACACGCGAGTCACAAAAGTACACCATTTTAGTTACATGCTATTCCTATAGACCTTAGAGTAGAGCCATATGTTATATGACGTGAACAACAAGGCTGTGAGCGATGGATTCAGTGTGTTCTCATATGAAGAGATGAGGAGACCTAACCTTGTGAAAAAGAAGTACACTTAAGCATACTTTTAAAGAGAAAAACATATATTTTTGAGATTTGAAGTACACTACAATTGCATCCCAAGGACTCAGAAGAGGTTTCACATATGAAGGATTTTCTTATGAGACACTTTGGGGAAACTTTGAGTCTCCTGATACTCTCCATTTAATGATTTTGTTGTCTAGTTGGAAAAATAAAAATAAAATAGATATTAAAAAGAAATGTCATTTCCTATGGGTTCAGCCCCCAAGTAACATTGAGCACATGTCTAGGTTGAGAAAATTAGATGTGACCTTTGACATTAAGACGCTATGACATTCACGTGTTCTCTGACTAGTCTCATCTTATGAATGTCTTTGGTGTATGCAAAGCTGGCACTAAACATTGTTGAATGTCTGAGCCTTCCAGTTTCTACAGGAGCATGAAATGTTCTCCACCTGTGTCTGTGTGGTCTAGAGAGAGAATATATTACAATCTAATCGGCACACAGGACTCTTCATGCTCACAGAACTATTAAAGGATCAGACAGGTAAGGTGCAGACGAGTCAGACTCACTTCTTGATAAATTAATAAGAATGAGCTCTGTACATGTGTTCGCTGACTGAGGGCAGCTCAAACATCCTCCTGCCAAATTGATGAAATGGCATATATTAGCATCTCATCTTCTGAGGAGCTCCCTTGTTTAGGAAAGCTCAAACCTGTTCATCTCAACTCTTTCTGTAAAGATTGTTAAAAGGATTTGTGGAGTATTGTGAAGAATAAAACAAATCTAATTGGCTAATCTTAAACCTGAGTATTGCAACATTGACAAAAAACTGAGTTTAAAGAACATTGAATTAAATTGAGCTGAACAATGACACTATTGTTTCCTGAGTGGCTTTACAGCTCAAATTGAATTTCATAATTGATGAACACTGTTATCATCCTGTTTAATAAAGTGAAGCTTCTTTGAAACATTCTGTAATACATCTGTTGTTTTTTACAGTAAAAACTGACAGCTGTGGTTGCCAGAATAATTCTGTAATATAATTCTGCTGAAATAGCAAGGCTGCCACTAAAGTCTATTTTTTTTACCTTTATACTGAAATACACCATAATAACACAGGGCGTAAAGAGAAAGCTGCATGATGAATCAAAGTTCATCTTAAGTAGCTTTTATGCAAGCTGTGCCTATTATATTCACAGCAACTGCAAATAGTCTGCCTTGTTTAGCAGAGGCTGTTTACAGAAGCTCCGCCCACCTGTGTCTGATTGACAGACAAAACTACAAAGGAAACCTGTCAGAGAACAGGATCCGTGTGTGGAGAGTAAGAGAGTTAGCTTTTGATGAGACCTTTTTCTAAACTCATTCTTCTCCCTTTTCCAATGGCATTTCAGCTCAGAGAGGTGCTCATTTTAAATGAAAATTAAGAAAATATTTGATAAGTGGAAATAAAATGTCTAGTGTGAATAAAGTGTTTATCGGGTAGGGTTAGGGGTCGGTGTTGGGGAGGCGCAATGTCCCAATAACGCAGTATCCATTTATGATTTTAATAAATACAATCATATACACTTAATATTATGTTTTATTGTGTGCTGTTTTATAATATAGTACAACACACTGAGGTCTAAATAGTATCTCAGTATTTGCACTAAGTCACACTTGTTGTATTAAACCATACATCTGTATTAATGACATGTTGCTAATTCTGTGTGAACCAGAAGTTACCTCCAACATTACTTCAGTATTGTGACGTATTTCCAATGAAAAATATAATTGAAAAGGAATCTCCATCTCTCATGTCTAGCTCACTGTCGTCTCTCAAAGAAACTGGATTCAAAATACAACAAAACTGTTTCTAAGGAAGAGTAGATTTAAAAGTGCCAGTAAATACACTCTTTAATGAATAAAACATTTGAATAAAACATGTATTTAATAACATACATTTCTGAACTCACTTAAAAAAACTAGATCAAAGGATATATTTGGTAAATGGACTGCATTTATATAGCGCTTTTAACAGACCCATGGCCACTAAAGCGCTTTACATATTGCCTCACGTTCACCCATTCATACACTCATTCATACACCGACGGCGGTGTCAGCCATGCAAGGCGCCATCCAGCTCGTCAGGAGCAGCTGGGGTTATGTGTCTCACACACACACACAGCTGGGGTTATGTGTCTCACACACACACACAGCTGGGGTTAGGTGTCTTGCTCATGGACACCTCGACACTTTGTCAGGTGGAACCGGGGATTGAACCACCAACCTTCCGGTTTGTAGACAATCTACATGAACCTCTGAGCCACTGCCGCCCCGATATTTGGACTAGTCTCTGTTTTTTTTTTTTTTTTTAAATCATGCAGACTTATTTACTGGACCAATAACAAAGATAGTTAACGCCTCTATTAAAGAAGGGAAGTTTCCGAAGGACTGGAAGTCAGCCACTGTTGTTCCAGTTCATAAATCAGGAGACCCGACTGAGTCGAGTAATTATAGGCCTATTAGCATTTTGCCTGTCATCTCCAAAATTGCTGAGAAATGTGTTTGCTGAACAGCTGACCACTCGTCTCAATAGCAGCCCTTACACACTGCACCCAATGCAATTTGGTTTTCGAGCTAACCATTCTACCGAGACAGCAAATTGCTGCTTCTTAGAAAACATCAACCTAAAAATGGACAAAGGAGGTGTTGTTGGTGCCGTATTTTTGGACTTAAAGAAGGCATTTGATACTGTCGACCACCAAATGCTCATCTGTAAATCAGCTCATTTTAATTTCTTCCCTAACGTGCTGAATTGGATGAAGTCCTACCTTACAGGCAGAGTTCAGTGTGTAAGGGTGGGTTTTGAAACCTCACCCTTTCTGAGCAATGAAATGGGTGTGCCTCAGGCATCCATCCATATGATTTACCTTCGGTATGTACAGGGTGTGAGGTTCAGATGTAGGCAGACAATACCGTAATTTATGTCCATACAAGAAACAAAGAACAAGCAGCACTTAAACTCAATAAAACAACAATAAATGTTAACAAATGGCTTAATGATTCACATTTGTTTCTTAATGTCAAGAAGACTTTTTGTATGTTCTTCACAAAGAAACACTCTGCAACTGACTGTGATCGCAAAGTTTATGTGTCTGGGGAGATCATCCAAGTAGTCTTGTATGTTAAATATCTGGGTACTATCCTTGAATCCACATTATTCTTTAAAAAACAAGCGAAGAAAGTATTGCAAATAACTAAATACAATTTGGCTCATTGTAGGTACATAAGAAACTGTCTAACAACTACAGCAGCAACATGATATTTAAATTCAATGATTATCCCTCTTTCAGCATACTGTATAACAAGTTAGTCTCTAGCTAAAGGTGCAACTCTCCTTGTAAAAGCAGGCCTACAAAGTGTTAGACAGAAAATCCAATACTTGCCACCACTGTAATATTTTGGACAAATATGAGATCCTTTGCTGGAAAAATCTGACAAAAAAAAAAAAAAAACTGACACCTATTTGATGTTTAAGATCCTAAATGGAAAAGCTCTTCCACCATTTAGTATTTGTATTAAAAAGATCAATTCTAACAACCGATCTACAAGATCAGCACAGACAGGGGAATGTGTAATCTCTTTAAGGACCACCTCCTTTAGCCAATCATGCTTCTCCGTAAGAGCTTCTCAGTTGTGGAACACACTTCCGACTGAAATAAGAAACTGTGCCACATATCACTCCTTTACACAAAGTCTTAAAGCCTGGCTTCTAGAAAATCAGACGTGATACTTTTTAATCTCTGTAGTTCAATGCTTGTTTTTGTTTCTATTACTGTGTTTGTTATTTACCTGCTGCTAATATGTTCCATGTCCTTTGCTCGTTGCCAGTCGTCAGTAGCTTATGCCCTATTTTACATGTAAACGTGCCTTATGTGTGTCTTTACAGGTATGTTTGGGCTTTCTTTTAAGTCCATATATGTTTAATTGTATAAATACAAATAAAAGAACTACACATAATTTTTATCTTTGTTTTTTTGTACCATGGGTGTAAAGGAATAAGGATGGCACTCCTATTGTATATGTTTATTCCTATTTTAGTAAATGATTTATAAGTGCATCATTGTGTCATGACTTTACTTGAGGCGGCACTTCATAATTAATTCATTGTTAACTCACCATAAACTAACATCAACTAATGGCTTTATTAATGCAGCATGTCATGACTTTACTTGAGGGGGTATATCATAATTAATTCACTGTTAACTAATTACCAATTTCATTACTATCAAATACACATGTACAACAGCTAGTATTCAGCCTAGTTAAGTGATGTTGAGTGGCTTTTCAAAAAGTCAGAGAAGGAAGGTAAAGTATCATCACGGCCTGTGTCTGGATGGAGAGTGACGTACTGATCCCAGCAAACGCTCCCCTGACCTTAGTTCATTTTTCTTGTTTGGCTATTTTTTTGGGGAACCAATTCCTCAGGAACTGTTGTAAGTCACAGCAGGTTTAGTTTAATGGGAAAGAGAATATCACAAAACAGATTAGGACCTTTTAAGATAAATTATTAGTATATTCAGTATTTTCTATGGTTTTCTATATTTCTATTTTCTATGTTTTATAAGGAGGATCGGTGAAATTAATAACAAACTAATCCTGTGCCTTTATCCACACAATCCTCTGTGTTTATGATGGAGCTGCTGATGTCAATAGTTTAAATTATGACTTATACATTGTCAAAATATTTCTTATTTATTCTTACGGAGCCCGGTTGATTTAGTTTACCCCTAAACGTTAATTAAGGCATTAACTATCAAACATGTTTAAGGCTGCTGTTGTTCATGCATGGATCATTATGACTCCTGTCGTAGTTAAGGATCGCTCTTCATCATGAGTTCATGTTGAAGTGACTATTAATTCAGGTATTAGTATATGGTTATTCATGCCCTGTTATTGTAAAGTGTTACCGTACAATGTAACTATGTCACATTAAAATAAAGTGTAAGCTTATATTATATTATCTTTTTTGTTATTATATTATATTTTAAGTTATCTGTAAAAAAAAATGTTTGGCCCAATCGTAAGTTCTCAGTTAGCATCTCAGTGAGGAAAAAATGACTTCAATTTAAATTAAACAAACAAATAATAATAATGAATAAAATCACAGATCCCACACTGCCTTATAACATTCTGTAAGTAACTGGCAAAACCTTTAAAGCAGCAAAGGTTACGACCCTTACATGCCTCCTCTTGTCTCACTATTGATTAAATTACAGAGCCGATACAAGGCGTACTTTAATGAACCGTTGCAGCAGAACTGAACCAAACTCTCTCTTAAAACCCCAAGAACCGGAGAGGTAAAATAATTCGGAGACCTCTGACAGATTCCTGATCAGCAAGGAAAGCGATCCCATCGTCTCCACATGAGATGTCTCCAAATGCTCCAATCAAAGAAGAAGCAAACCCTTGTGCGCTCTAAAAATAGTCTGTCTTTATCCTGCTCTGATTTGTGATACGGATGTGTGAGCGTTCCCGTAGCCGCGCGGCATGCGCTGGCTCAATGTCTGCCAGAGACTTCAGAGAGGTGTGTGTCAGGGAGAGAAATCGTTGACGGAGGCGGCATCCGAGAAGTTGTGGTTCGTGAAGGGGTGTTTACCACGCTGAAAAAGATGCAGCTTTGGAAATGGAAATTGCCTGCCTAACCACCTGTGCAACATTAGCTTGATGAATGTAGTGAATAATATTTCAGCTTGCGCAACAGGGAAGCCTCCGGCACGCGGGGTGTCAAGCAGTCTGCCAGAGCGTCTTCAGCTCAATTTAAAGTCAGTAGTGGGAGGCGGAGCTTAACGCCCACTGACCTGTCACTCTCAGCTCTGCCATTCGAGCACTACCATCATTATCTGCAGGGTTTAATATGGCAATCATGTATCAAACTGACAGACAAATTATTTTATCAACACAAATAAAAACGTGCACGTGCATACACACTTACCGGCAAAAAGATTGCCTGGATTGTACAAGATTTTCTTACTCTATTCATAATTTTGCTTTGAAATCGATGCACACCAGGCCATTTTATGTTAGAACAGGCGATCCAGGCGGCAGAGCCATTTGTAAATTGCAGGGAAAGTCAGCTGGTAAAAATACCAACATATGAACACACATACAGCGAGTGCATTTAGCCCAGCATTGTTTTAGATGTTCGATAAATTCTGTCGTGAAATAAACAGCATAAAAGCCTTTTGTATCTTTAGGTTTGGCGTTAAAAATGACAGTATTGCACATTGGGAAAAAGTCTGGCTTCCACATTTAAAAATCAGGTGGATATACTAGTGAACTTAACATGGATCATTTTGTCCCAGTCAGTAGTGCCGGGTAGTAACTGATCACATGTAATCTGGATTACATAAACCAGATTCCAAAAGTTAAGAAATTGTAATTAGATCATATTACATTTGGCACACAATACTCATAATCATACTACAGTTACTTTTTTATTGGTTACACAATGACACATTATTCAAAGAATTGCAGTAAATGAATGATAATTTATTGATTATCCTTTCCTAATGATTGTTTTGTCTTTTAAATTTTGCTTTTTAAAAACGTTCACAAAAATCTGCCAGTTTTGTGGAATCACACAACATTTGGCCAGTGGAAAAATAGAAAACATTTGACTTTTAAGGAGTGTTTTCTCAACACTGCATATCTAATCAACTCCTGACAGACACTACATTGATCACATTTAGAAATCTACATAATACTGCTATCTACATTATCAATATGAAGGGAAATCTGTAAATGTATAGGGAATGTAATTTGGTAATGGCATATTTGTTTGTTTTGATATTGGACTTGAAAAAGCTCTGCTAAATTTCAAAGCACAAATTTCTTCTCTATATCAGTGTCAGTGTTTCTGAACTGCCTGAAACGCCTCCATTGTAGTTTTGAGATTTCTTCCGGAAACAAACACTTCACAATGTTCCTCTTTTAAATAATTCATATGCAGAATAAAGGGGCGGGGCCTGGTTGAGTTGGTTGTAGTAGAGCCTATAAAGAACATCAAGACGTAATAAAAGAGCGTTATATGGTCTTTTTAAATTCAAGAATCACTACAACCAATGGCTAGTGATCATAATAGACAGATATAGAAAACCCTGAATATAGCAGTATAGTAAAATAACTGTGTACATTTATTTGTCCACTCAAGACTATAAAGGATTTTTGTTTTCTCTGAAAGCACACAGATAAATGTGGTGCATGTGTCACATTTAGGAAATGAGGTTTGCTTCTGAAAGCCATACGTCGCTCTAAACGGCCCTAATTCTGCTGTGTTTCTACACTGAGGCCAACTGATTCAATTAGGGGGCAGCAGAGATACATGCCAAGTTACACATTCAGTGATGAATATGTGCTTTCAGTGCATATGAATATTCATTTCAGCCCGCTGGGTATGCATTCGCTCAGATATAAGCGCTAGGGCAATAAATGCCATTAAGAGGAGCCTCTGTTGTTTGGCTGTATTTACAAGAGTGAGAGTAGCTGGCGGATAAAGACTCCAGTCATTTATCATACTTTGTCAATGTAAATCAAGCTTTTGGGGCAGTGTCCAGTGGTGTTCCCACAGGAGGATGAATGCCAGTGAGTGGAAACCTCGGGGCAGCAGTGCTGTTCAAGTTGAATTCAGCCAACATAACACACTCGCAGACAACATTTCAGCCCAGGCTCATGAAAAATACATGCCTGTTATGACATTTTTTGCAAACAAAAAAACAAAAAACAAAAGTGAAATGGCCAGTGAGTGGCGTTAACTCTGTAAGGCCCACTGTTGTAATGTTACAACATCAATTTTACCTCCACTAAAATAAACCTGTAGATGTTTTTCTCTCTCTCTAAGACCACATTTACACAACTAATAGGTTGTATTGTTCAGCCTTGCAAAGCTATTTGATAGAAGATTTTGTGAAAAGGCCTGTTCACATGGCCATGAACTCACACAACCTGCGAACTTGCCTTGAAGCACATGTTTTACTGCAATGAATAAATCAACATTAAAATGAGTAAAATGCTCAACATATTATTTTTTTTCTGTGATTAGTAATATGTCTAGATCATGCCGATATTAAGGTACTGTTGAATGCTTTAATCACATTAGATTTTGAGCTTGTAATGTCAATTTTACAACTGAGTAAAAGGGGTACAGGTTCACCCTGCACATTACATGGATGCATTTTACTTCTCACCTGTTCCATGTGAAATATATAATAGAAACATAAGGTTTTTCAACATGTTTTTAATTTTCCATCTTTATTCATAAAATTACTCTAAAGTTTATTTTGTTTTTCTATGTTGTCGAATATGGTTTAATGACTTTGAGAAATGAATATAGGCTATTTTAAAGGCCGATCTCGCGTGGAGTATACAGTACGTGACGTGACTACGCTGTTGAGGACCAGCATGTTTCAGATCTCATAGGCCTCTGCATGTTCACACAGTCATCAGTGATAAGTGAAAAACTAAAAATAGAGGTCTTGATTAAAGCATTCATCGGCATTAGGAGCCGTTCACACAGAATGCGTTTTTCCATTCCACTGCTGCTTTTATCATTGCTTTTCTACGTGAACGCGCTGGACGGACGAGTTTAACCAACGCTCGAGACCTTGCGTCTTTTTCCCATTCCTCTGCCGGCGTCTTGCAATTTTGCTCTGAAAGTTTTTGCTTTCTGTGTGAACCAGCCCTAACATCGTTTCAGGTAAAATTGAGATTTTTGTGCTGCCGCAGTGTTTTTAACATTTATTTAATCATGAGTTCTGAGCGTTCTCACATAACTCTGTCCTCATTCATGTTCATCTGTACGTGTTGTTTGGGCTGTAGGGAGGATTCCTGTAGTGTCGCCAGCACACCTCTGATGAAATAGGCGTGTTGGACATCGGCTGAAGCTGAAAACAGAGACATGAAGTCGGACACTTTCTGCCTCTCACGTGGTGTTTGCATACTTTACCACAGCTGAAGTGAAATAAATGCTATATTTGTCAAATACACAGATGTTTCAGAGAAATGTTCGTTTAAAATACTTTATGTAGGCGACTGCTTAATACAGCGTCTGTTTGTACAAGAATAAAGTTCAACATAAGCCTGCTGTCAATGAAGGGAGGTCTACATTTTTTTTATCAGTTTTATATTATATTATCAGTTTATTTTGATAAACGTGACACAATATAACATCGCGGCTACATGACAAGAGATTTTACGGTTATAAAAATGCTGATTTGTGAGCATTAGTAGAACTGAAGGTGTGAGAATAAACATGAAACACACATGATTGTTGTCATGCGGTGGATTCGGCCAATCGTGGAACAGTTGTGTCGTCATCAGAGCTCGTGAGTCGCTCTGGAGAAGCTGCGCTGGCCGAGTCCTACGGCTGTTCTTGAATCACTCTCGCGGGACTCTGATGGCATACGCCACAGTCACGTGGCGTCGGCGCAGTCTCAAGTCGGACACAATTTCTGACCGGCATGCACTGCTTCAAGTCAGCTGCCGATCGGTATGAAGTCGAACAAGCCTAATACATTCCCGCTGCCATGCTAAACCCTCCCCTAACTGTGTTCACACCGCCACCGGCGAGAGCGTCAACATTCGCTCTCTGCTGCCCTGCCAACAAAGCTGTAGAAAGATTCGAGGACCCTCTGGCGTAGATCGAATGCTTGGTCTCGTAAACTTTATTTAAAGAGCCACAAAGCCAACAAGCATGCGGATCTTATTAGTTCAGACTGACCACAAGTAGGGTATAAGTTAAACTTGCTCTCATCACTAAAGTAACATTTGTACCAGTTTTCCTCTGTCCACACAACATGCTCCTCAGCAAAGGTTAGCCTAGCCTTTTGATTCTTTCCGCTTATGAGAGGCTTGGTGGGATTTTCAGTCCGAATTGTCTTAAATGGCGAGACAATGTATGCGGAGACAGACCCCTAACCTGTTAAGCACTGAACTGGCAAGCAATCCCAGCAGCTGAACCAATTTCCCATCGAGAGTCTCCGCTTTATATGGTCCTCTCGTGCATTTGTCTTACATGGTCAACCAGCCTTTTGGGGGGACTTGAATCAATCAGTGTCATCGTAAAGCTGCAACATTTTAGAAATCACAGATTTGGAACACCAACTTCTCTTGCCTTCATGTGGACGACCTGCTGTCGCAGGGTTTCAGTCAGTTTGTATATAACTGGAAGTTTCTAAGGTGCTCCAATTAGTTGTTTTTCTTTGTGGTTGCCAACTTGCCCAAGTCACACATACACACACACACACAAAAAACATCCTCAAGTCTCAACATGTAAAACCAAGTTGGTACTGAAAATAATGATCAACAGTGACATCTTTGACGCTCTTCATCAAGCGCTTTCACATAGACACGGAAGCGTTTGAAAGCGGCATCTATCAGTGGATCCGTAATATATCCGCTGATAGACGTCGCTTTTAAACCATCGTTCCAACAAACTTTCGCAAACAGCATCGAAAGTGGTGTGTTTGGAACGACAGCTCTCGACCTGTGGTTAGAGTCAGAGTTTATTGTTTGCATGACATGTGAATCCTTATCTTGAGCAAAATAAGCAAGCTGACATTCAGTACAATCTATACATTTTATTCCGAATACATACAAATGCCATTTACGTCTTTTAGTTTGTCAAGAGATTCAAGAGATTAGTTTGTCAAGAGATTCAAAAAGATCGAGCCTATGATTGAATCTGCAAATAAAGCAAAATAGATTACATACACAGATTAATATAAATTGCATTTCGTGGGATTTTTATGCCGTTCACAATCGGGTATGCACAAAAATCGTATTTGAAGTGACAGTCTGAGCTTGTCTATAGTGACTGTGAGGTGTGTGCTCTTATCCTGGTGGAGGTGGGAGTGCTGATGAGGAACAGGTGCGGGTGATGGCTGAATGAGTGCAGGTGAGGGACAGAAGGGATGCTGGGAAATGTAGTTTCTGACGGGATGACTTGACTGGTGAAGATGGGCAGTTGGAGTGAGACCTGGGTTAATAAAAAATTTGATTAAATCCATAAATAGGCTTACATTTGAGTAATTTAATATATTTAATTATTGCAGGTTTGCGCAATATTCTGATTTTGCGTTTCACTGTTTTTATTAATGCACAAAACTGAATTTGTTTCTGTGCAAGTGAGATGAGTAAATGCTCACATTTATTCTAGAACTACAATAACCATCATGTTCAATCACAACTTCAGTTACTTGAAAAAAATATTTTTTGTAAATGTAAAAGTAATGCGTTACTTTACAAGATACTTTAAAAAGTAATCTGATTACAAAACTCATATTACTTGTAATGTTTTAAACAAAAAAAGAAAAGAGGTTGAAGGAAGTTATCTAAACTTCTCATCGTCGGTCGCGCGTATCCGCCATGTTTTGAAGTTTTTGAACACTTTTTTTTACTTGTGTTTGTAGTTCTGAATGGAATCCTCCTCCAAAGAGCAATGGGTTGTGGGCAATATTAGCCTTTATAGTGAGCACGCATCCCCACTTCGAAAATCTACCAGAAATATCATCTTTTGACATACTCTTTTCACTATGCTTTGGGACACATCTATTCTAATCTCACATACTATTTAGGATGGATAGTATGGACATTGGGATGCAGGGATAGTCTTATGTCTATTTTTGTAGGTTTTACGGAAAATTCAAAATGGTTGCAAACATTTCATGAAGGAAAATTAACAAAAATAATTTTGTTTCTAGCCCCTACGGTTCAAAACTTATTAGCACAAACATAAGTCAAAGTTTGGACAGCTGTTGGCGCTAGAGGGATCGATTTAGAGACTTCAAATTTGCTATGGTGAGAGTTCAGATTGTTCTCTAGCAGTGTGCCAAATTTCATAACTTTACTGCAAGCGGTTCTATGGGCTGCCATAGACTTCTAGAGCGGAGGAAGAAGAAGAAGAAGAAATGGAATAATAATAATAATAACACCAACAATTACAATAGGTGCCTACACATTTTCGGTGTTTTGCCCCTAATGAGGTTGATGGAAGTGGAGAGAGAGAGAGAGAGAGAGAGAGAGGGAGGGAGAGAGAGAGAGGGAGGGAGAGAGAGAGAGAGAGAGAGAGAGAGGGAGGGAGAGAGAGAGAGAGAGAGAGAGAGAGAGGAGGAGAGAGAGAGAGAGAGAGAGAGAGAGGGAGAGAGAGAGGAGAGAGAGAGAGAGAGAGAGAGAGAGAGAGAGAGAGAGAGAGAGAGAGAGAGAGAGAGAGAGAGAGAGGGGGAGAGAGAGAGGAGAGGAGAGAGAGAGAGAGAGAGAGGAGAGAGAGAGAGAGAGAGAGAGAGAGAGAGAGAGAGAGGCTATGCGGTCGGAAAGGATATGGCAATCAAAACTCAAAGAATCTGTCACATGTAGAATATTTTTTTAATATCCAGTAGATTTGATTGTTGGCCTCTGAAGGATTAATTAGCTTGTGATGGACATTAATTTTTCAGGCTGGCAGCATTTTAACTACAAATAAAGGAAGGTAAGCACCAGGGCCCTGTTGAGCATGTTTAATACACTTTCCCAGCGGTGTGCTTTAGGAGTCGAGAGGGAGGGACGGGTCAACCTGCAAATCAACCAGTTTGACCTGCAATTTATACCAGAGGAGATCGGCAGCAGTAAAAGCTAGCAAAGCCACATTTCTCCGACGCTCGCTCTTTATTAGTCAGCCTTTATTGCTGGGGAGAGCCGGCTTTGTTAAGGAGCGTTTCTGTTTCTCAACGTGAAGAGCCTCCTGTGGGGATCAGTAAACGTGCCACCCTCCTCTGTCTGCTAAAAAAGACGGATGTAAAGAGCGTGGAGCTCACATCACCAGGCACAGGGAATACAACGAGAGACAGAGACCAACTTAAAAGTGCTGATATCCTCCAGTAACCTCTAACTAGCTCTGGTCTGTCAGTCAAACCCTACACATAATTACAGACAGATGCCGAGGAGCCAGAGAGCCCGGCTTTATAATTAATCAATAGCTGACATGCATCTGAATTCAGTCTGCTCTTTATGGGGTTTAAATTAGTATATGTTCACTGTATACAATTGGAGAGAATGAGTAAACCCTTGTGGAAAAGAATTGTTTGAATGTGCACTTGCAGTGTATATGCATATATATATATATATATATATAAGCTGTTCTTCAAAAAGGCCACTTAGGTGTAATTGAAGATAGTAATTTTATACAAATTTAAAAGTGCACTTTGTAATATGAAAAAAAAAAAAAAAAAAAAATCTCATAATTGTAAAATCAAATTAAGATACTTCAATGCACATTTTAAATGGTAGTATTTTGATCATCTTTTAGCAAGAAGTACACTTATTTTGCTGTTGACTCACTAACTAAAAAAAATCCCGTTGTTTTTTACGGAAAAAAACTGGCAGCTGTGGTTACCAGAACTTTACCGTCAAAAATACGGTATCAATGTTTTTGGTTTTACAGACTTAACTTAAAATTTACAGCATTAACAGTAATTTGTTATCTGATACAATGATAATTTACCAACCTATTGAAGTATTAATATCTGTTTTGTACCATTGTAATACACTGACAACCAACAATCATCACAGCAGTGATGAGTCACATGATAAATTATAGATCATCACAAGCTATCTTCCACAAGAAAGTTAATACTTTTATATAGAAGCTGCACAGTGTTATTCGCACAAACATTAAAGACCATCATGGTAACACACATGAAATTTTAAAAATGCAATAAACATTAATTTAACAACATTAAATGTAACATAAAACCCTAATGTACATAACTGATTAGAAAAGAACTAAGAAAACTAAGAAGAAAGTTATTTCAACAAAAATAAATCAAATGTGAAGTGACATGCTGGGAATGTCAATTGACGTTTTTTCACTGTAAATTATACAATGAGTTGTTCTTTTCACTTTCAAAAACTGTAAATTTAACGGTATTTTACAGTAAAATTACATTAAATGTACCGTTAGATCTATCACAGTTATTTACCGTATATAGTAAGGAAACTTTCTCTTAACCAATTAACAGTTTTTCACTGTAGGTCTTTAACCGTTAAAATCACGATAATTTTTTACAGTGAAACTAAAGCACTAGATTATGATTTTAAACTGCAGTGTTATTTTATATTACCTTTAATGTATTTCTTAAATGTAGTAAATTGCAACTTCATTATTACATTTGTATAATTACAAATACATTTGCCATACAAGGTTCAGTAGAAATGCATTAAGGTCTATTTTAGTTGACCACAAATACTTAGCAGTAACTTTAACCATATTTCAAAGACAATAGAAGTTATTATGATTTCATTAAATGTACTTAAGGGGTCTAAAAAGCACTGTATATTAACACTGTAAAATGAACTGCATTAAATATAAATTTAAACTATAAGACATTTAATTGCAAATAACGTGATATTAAGCGGCTGAAAACATTCATTCTTGCGTTCAGTTCTTGTTCAGTATATTCGTTTAAAGTGCATTGTTTCTGTAACAACTATTTTTAAAAGCAAACGGAAGCTATTTTTTTTCACAAGGGAGAAACTCTATAGTTTGCATCATATTTGCATCATGATTTCGTAATTGGGCCACAATTAAAAGCTAGAGAGACAGTGCACTTTATACAGGCATCTGCTGCTTATATGTTAGAATAGAATATAGATACTGATAAAATGCTTGAATAAACTAAGCGCTGGATGAAACGCTTCAAATAAAATAATTGATAACGTTGATGAAAGCATCACTGGTTTTGCTCTGTATGCTGGAGTTAATGGCTGTTCCTGCTAGTGTTCCTGCTGGGAATGCATGGATCACGGCTGTTCAATATCAGTGATTACCCATGCTGAAATCCATACGCCGATTATCCGCCGGTCCCGAGCACTGATGAGTCTCGTCTGCAATACACACTTTTCTCAGCTCCTCGTTCTAATGCGTCATATCTCTAGGATTGTGTTGCATAAAAGCTAAACATTCACGAAATCACAACAATGCAAAATTGAAAAACAAGCAATCCATATAAAACATTTAATATTAAAAAAAAGATGTTTACATGGATGTCACATGACCATTAACCAACATCAAAGAACTAGTGTGCATGAAGATATGTTGTTAAATATTAACTGAGACTCTCAGGGACACACACATCTTTAGAGAATCCCTGGACTAGACCATTGGCCCTATATGTTTCTCAAACCCCGGGATCGATAGGGTTGAATCTATGCAAAGGCTCGTCCTGCAGGTCAAACGACTGCTCTTTATTTGTTCCGAAGGTCTTGACGGGCCGGGCAAGTGGGATCCCACAAATCAAACAATCCACTTGATTGTATCCTTACAGGGAATTGATTTCCAACTCGGACGTCACAGCCCTCGGCTGATTAAACCTTACAATCCTCCCTCCTCTCAGACACGATGGAAACTATACTCAGATCAGTCTGGGGAATGAAGCACATCTTGCATAAACAGATGGAGCAGAAGTCTTAACCTGAAATATAACCTTTTACTTGTTGCTGAAGTGATGAAGCATGACATGACAGAACGTCACATATCTCTGCCCAGCCTCGGGAATATTGGAGCATGACTGTAAAATGCTGCGGAGTAATTGTTAATGCTCTCCGATTTATTATTATTATTAATCATCAGTTGTGCAGTCTGAACATGAAAACAGGGCACATTCTGGAAAGGTTCTCTGAAGGTTATTAACAAACGCTCCTCCAACATTAATATAGCGTTCATTCAAAGTTATCTGGTCTTAAACTCTTTTACCGACAGCATTTCTGATGAGTTTCTGGCCCCCAGAATATTTTGTTTTATGAATATCTGAACATGCATCATCAAAAGAACGAACAGAGCCTCTACTTTTAAACAAACAAACAAAAACTGTTTCATTCTAGCTTCATGCATTATTTTTGTATCAACACCTGAATGTTGGTTTCATAAAAAAAGGAAAATATCGCTGAAAAACTACAAAATGCACAAGCAATGCTTTCATCACAATTTCTTTTTGTGACATTTTGAACATTTAAAGACCATTCTGAAATGATGATTTAATTTAATAGGAACAACAGCAAAAGTTCTCTTTTTTTTGTCTAAGTTTCATAGATGTTTTAATGCTAAATAAAACACTTGCACTACAGTTTCCACATTAATATCACATAGCAAAAACTTTTCAACGCTGATAATAATGAGCATCAAATCAGCGTATTAGAATGATGTCTGAAGGATCATGTGACACCTAGTAATGATGCTAAAAATTCAGCTTTGATCACAGGAATAAAATACATTTGAACATATAGAAAAAAAGCTATAAAATATTTCACAACGTTGCTGGTTTTATGCATTTGATCATTTAATGTAGGCTTGATGATCAGAAGAAACTACATTTAAAAGCATTCAAACAAATCTTAATTACTCCAAACTTTTGACCTGTAGTGTGTGAGAAAATATGCATGCAATATGCAAATAAAGCTCAGAACATTTGACATGACATGAAACTGATGAGAAATGTTTGAATTAACATTGACATTTCTGACTTTTAATTGCATGAGATGTTATTTAGATCTCCATCTCTAGAGACCTTGTTCGTAGGCGAGAATCTGAGATTCAGAAGTCACAATATGCTCTCAATTTAATCACACTGTTGTCTAGAAGGAACAATTGATTCGCTAATGAGATCTCTTTTGTGATTTTTCTTGCCAACCATTCTTTCTAGTAATTCATCTACATCCCAATTACAAAAAATGAACATCAACACAAATGATTTGTGCCTTTATGAGTCCAGTTCCACTGGCAAAGACTCAAAAAATATCTGTTTTCCATTCATGCATCAAGACCTATAGATCAAACCGCAGTAGATGTGAGAGAAAACAAGGCTTTTCATCCGCTCTCCAGGATTGCTGGTGGGTTTCTCCCGCTGAGGTTCAAGTCAGTAGAGTCTAACTAATCAGGGGCTGCTTGGGGGAGCATTGAGACAGACATGTGGAGGGGAAATGTGACACCTGGAAATTACACAATGTAATGGAATCAGCCAAGTGGTAAATGTAGCTTTTAAACGGGTTTTGTGTTCTCCATTAACTGCACAGACAATGATTGGTTCTGACAGTGCAGAAAGTGCTGGTCAGCATGTTCACTAACTCCTATCACTCGCCACAACTTCTCCAAGTTACTGAGGCCCGGAGACAATTCACCTGGAGTAATGTGAGGAGAAGAAGGCATCAGGTACGCTTAAATCCGACACCTAACCCAAATTGTGCCCCATTGTAGTCAAATCTTCGTTTTTTAATTGAGTTTAGAGAATGCAGTTCCTTTTAATTTATTGGTTTTAGTTAGGTTTATAGGAACAGTGAAATATAAACATTTTGAAAGTGTACAATTAACCTTGTATCACTTTACAATTACATGCTGTTATTATTGTTTTTTCTTCTTCCGTGGGACACACAATAACAATGTTCCCGCAGATCTTTCCCAGGCAATCATTCGAAATGGCTATCGCGTTCAAGCTCTGAATCTGGTACGCCGGCGTTTAACTGGATGTCAGGATGCCATTTCTGAATCTGAATGCAAGCGAGACAGATTTTAGCTAGCGAGATTGAAGCGTTTCGGTAGAGAAGTGGATTATCAGTTCCTTTAATTTCAGGCTGGGTCTCGCACGAAACTACCGTACTACTGCTGCCACTATCTGTGAATTGGTATTTAATGGTAAAGAGCCTTTAAAATAAGAACAACCCAGATTCATTGTGGAAATGTGCCTGTGGTGACATTTCTACAAAATGATATTCTTGTACGTTTCGCGGCACTTTCAAAGAGAAACGTCCAGTGAGTGTCGCTAAAAGCATGGTTAGTTTTCTCTTTAACAGTTGAATATGCTAACATTGTATTATGCTGGGTGTTGTACGCTGGTCATGCTGGTTTAGAATGTAAATGTTCGGTGAGGTGCTAAAAGGTTAATCGCGTTCAGACATAACGTAGCATCTACACTAAACCTGTGTGAGACAGTGCCAGACAGTGAGAACAAAAGCAACATACAAACTCATTTGCTAAAGCAACCATGTATTTGAACTTCTTCTACAAGTCTTTGAGCTCTTTTATTGGGATTCGTGTTTCATCGGACTCGTACTTGAGCGCTTCATTTCACAAGTGCCCTGCTGTATCAGCTGAGCAAGTTTACTACATCAGAAACATGGAACATCACAATGTATTAGTTTACAAATCATGCACTATGGTTGTAACGTGCTGGAGAAAGCAGGGCGAAGGCGAGGATCTGTCTGCAAGGTTTTAATGAAATAACACATAGAACAAATAATCAAGAACTCCAGGAACAAAAAAAAATAAAACCACGAGAAGGACCGAACTAGAAGGAACCATACAACTGACAAAGTAACAAGCTTAACTAGATGAGGAGGAAACAAGATACACCTGGGGAGACAAATCAACATGACAAACGCATAGAACTACAAAACTTAGCACAAGACAGGAATCATGACAATGGTAAAAGTGTTTTGAGGACATATTAGGCCTATTGCACAGGAACAATACTACAGTATGTCAAAAAAGGAATAAATTGGTAATATGCCCTATAATTATCATTTGTGTAACAATGAATACCTTGTTGGTGTTTTGCTGCCACTAGTTTTAGCTGGAAATTGCAGTGAATTGTATTTATAGGAAGGTTTTTGGAGTTTTCAAAAATTTAGGAAGTCACGTTTTTCCAATGTTTGCGATTTCTAAAATGTTTAGAATAAATCATGACATAATTTTGGGGTGAATTACAATATTAGAGTTTAAATGAACCCACAGTATGCATGTAAAGTTGACTGAACTTCTAAAACGGCGGTGGCCGAGTTTCCTGTGGTACTGCATTAGGCCACATTTACACCGAGCCGGGTATTTAGAGGAAACGAATATCCCCCCCCCCCCCGTTTTCAATCATAACATCGTGCACACAACATCGTTTTCAAAACAGTTGTTATGTACATCAACCCGCATAAATCCGCCGTCGAGCGCCATCATAACTCTGCCAAACTGGGCGCTCGCATGACGTTAAGCATTTTCTGGCGCATCATGTGACGTTTGAGAACCTAAAACCCCGTTTCTCCCAGTCGACACGCCAACACATAACCGCCGTTCTCAGAAATCTCCACTTTGGCCTGAGTTTTTAGAAAGAATCATTTTCTGTGATAAAAACTGGGTTTTCGTGTAAATGAGAGGCCAAACCGCAGGGAAATATCTGCGTTTTCCCTTCGTGTAAACGGGGCCTTCGAGACCGAATACACGTCCAGTCGAACACCAGCCTTTATAACCCCACACCTCTGATATGCCGTGAATACACACTGCATGTTGATTGAAGTTTCTTGGCATTGTAAAACATGTGCGGCAGGAGGGAACCCTGGTTACTGGAGCCAATCTGTGACAAGGATGAAGTGAGCTAAGGCCTTTCTAAGAGACATGCACCATCTCCATTGCAAATGAGCGAGGAAGCCAGTTGCAGAGGTTTATGCATTTCAAATGAATAAATGACAAAACCATCCATTCTGCCAGTCGCTAAATGCACGCGTTCAACTTTTCTGCTTCTACTAAATTCGTTTCCCACTTCAATAATCAGAGATGTTTCTTTTTAAAAACCTCATGATTTAAAGCATTGTGTGTGTGTGTGTGTGTGTGTGTGTGTGTGATCCTCAACTGCATTAGCTCAATAATCCAAAGCATGAGAAGTTAAATTAGCCCAAGGGATGCTAATGTTAAAATTGTCATGATGGCAATTAGCTGCATTGCCCGAGGTACATTTGTAACTCGCTATTAACATAATGGACTGAAACTTTCATGGCATTGCAAAGCCCTACAAATCAGCATCAAGTCTCAAAACACTATCTAACTGAGCATAAAATCCAGACTGACAGTCAACGAGCACCTTTGCTTTTTTTAGCATCTGGGTCATCTCTTTAGCATTGGCACTGTGCTTCGCTCTGTGTGGCTGCCCAGTCATCTGAAGGGCAAGATTAAATACGTTCTTTGAGCGCTATTGACCCCTAACTGCATTGTCACGTGGATATTTAATGAAGCTTCAGTACAGTTACACTCTCTTGTGAGGAAACATTACTCTAGCAACTTCTGTCCTGATACCACTGGATTCTTCAGCCTGGAACTGGATTATGTGGCAACATTTTCGCAAAATAGGTTGCATCGTGCACGTTTCGCGACAGTTTCAAAGTGAAATGTGCAGTGAGTGGCTCCAAAAGCGTGTTTTCCGGAACAGATGAACGTGAATATGGACACGTTTTATTATGTTGGAGTTTGTATCACCGCGGTTCTGAATTGAAATGTCCGGTGAGTGGTGCTAAAAGATTAATTCTCCATTACGTTTTACAATAACGCACACCTACACTAAAGCCTAAACCTACCCGATGGTGTTAACAAAAGCAAATGTGACATACAAACATAATCGTAACCAAGGCATTTTAGATTGTTTTTGCTCTTTTATTGTGACCCGTAATTCATTCGTCCCTGATCTCTCCGCATCACAAGTGCAATTCTGTACCAGCTGAGCTATCGTGCAAACTTAATACATCAGTAAAACCGAACTTGTTAATAATGCGTTTACACTTGTCTTTTCAGTGTGTATGTGAACAACATCTGGATACAGGTCGCATGTCAATGTAAGAAAATGTAGTGGGTAATCAATGTACATTTTTATTTAAAATGATAAAATAACTATTTCAGACATTATTAGTCATTTGACAGACATGGTGTCTGAAGAATAATGTTTTAGTGGTAAATGATATGAAAGTTTCACCTGTGACTTGGCGGTAGCATATGGTCACAATTAGTTTATATATTGCAATCCTGACTTTATAACAATTGTGAGTTAATATCATGCAATTCTGAGAAAGGTATAAAAATATACCAAAATATAAAAAATGGTATAAAAAATAAAAAGTGGCAATTATCTTATAAATTGTTTTATTCTGTGGCAGATTCAAGCTTCCCTAAATTCAATTTATGCAATCTCATTTGTTTGTTTGCTTACATCTGCTAATGTGATCATTACCGCTTATGTTCCAGGGTGAGGTTTAGGGTTGGACCTTAATTTTTTCTTTCAAGAGTTTTGATACGAAATTGCTACATTGTAAAATAGTTAGGTATAAAATGACACAATTTAAAGTCCCACTGAAGTGCCTTGAAACGCACAGCTTTGTTTGATGCATTGACGTAATTTCCACTGAAACAGGAAGCGAAGGCGGGACATATTGAATGGCTCCTCCCCCATTTTCAAATAGCCAATAGCGTTTAGTGTACCTCACAGACTGCAGTCGTTCTTGACCGCACCATGGACGCGAATCCGAGCGCTGATGATACGTTGGATTCAATAGTAGACGTGTGAATAAATTCTAGCCATTTCATTCTTAACCAATGTACATGAAAACAGAATAAAACTAAAACGTTTGAGCAACCGAACACACACTCCAACACATATTGCTCCGTGTCAACGGACGCTTTGACTAGGTGGTATTTATAGCATAGGGGCGGAGCTTTAGATTCTAGAGAGCATTTGATTGGACAGGAGATGTGATGAGAAGTCCACAGTGATGTCATAAAAATCCCTGATCCATTAAGCAGAAGTGAGAGACTGTACTTTTTGAATGCTTGTATCTCCTAAATGCGAGTTTTGTCGTTGTTTTGGAATACACCAGCTTATGCATAACCTTATGGCTAATATATTCGTAGTAAAAGCTAAAAACGTACATTTTTATTTCAGGGGGCCTTTAAAGATTCGGTTGTGTAGTATTTAGTTGTCATGGCACAGCACCGGCTAATCTGAAGGTTTGGTTCTCACCCATCCATCAAACTTAAAAGATTACCACATGGACAGAAAAGGGTGATTTCATTTAAATCAATACATTTTGACTTTCAGGCCTTTTGTGCACATTATTAAGAACTGAACTGCTAAATGGGGAGTGCCTGGCAGGTTATCAAAATACACCAAGAACGGATCCTCCAAATGTGCAACAGATGGAATCAGGGCGGTGATGAACAAGAACAGTCTGTCCATCAATGAATGTGTGTTCAACGGTGAAATGCTTTTGTTATATTAATGTGCTACTTTTGAGTTTTGCCATTCCTGGAAATATGTGGAAGTTACAGTAATGCATTTATTTTGATCTCCTCCGAGATGGTCATTCTTGTGCTTTTAAAAGCAACAAAATCTGGGACACCTGCATTAATTATTAATCAGGCGTTTATTTTCTCCTTCATGTGATTTGATTATATTCTTTTTGAAGTGTCTAAGCCGGATGAGGTTGAATTATTAATAGCTGACAGCATAATGCCTAATCACAGACAACGATATTTGGACATTTCTGTGGATTGCTTGACTTCAATAATCATCCGTGAACCACTAAAATGCTGTTATGATATTAAGAGTGTTTGGGGATCAGGGAGGGCCAGAGAAATGCAACCAAAAAAAGAATCAGAAACACATAAATATCAGATTAACCTTTTGTTCTGTTTGCACTTTCTCTGAATGGCTGTGTAAGTAGCACTGGCTTCCAGCTGAGACTGTTTACTTCAGCAAGAAGCCTTTAACCTGAGAAAGGACAGTTTCCATACTCTCTGTCATTCATCTGTTCGTCAGCGAGTCCAGCGGCCGCAGTCGTGCCCGTGAGAAGGGCATCCGAGTCCCAGCTGCACTGACCCTGATGCCATCCGAAGCCCTGTCACTGCCCGCCTGCCATTTCAGAGGACCACAGCACAACAAAAAGATCAGCTCATTAACATATTTTCATATTTTACAAGGCTTTGGACAGCTCCCGCTGCAAACAAACACGAACGATGAAAACATTGAAGATTTTGAGGTGATATAATCCAGGAAACTAATACTAATAAAACAAAGCTCAATATTACAATCCATTGGTAAATTGACTTCCCCAAATGTAATTTAAGGAATTACTAGTAATTTAATTTCTGAAAACCAATCATAGAATTTATGATTGGTTTTGATAATCTTGGTCGCTGATAATCTGACAGGACTAACGTTAGCAATACCTCGGTTGAGTGGCCTGACATCTACACCTGATAAAGAAACCGAATGTAAAGAGAAACTGAGGGCATATCAATCTTTCGATGTCTATGACGGTTTGATGAATGGTCACGTACACGACTTGTGTGGTACGACCCGCAGTTCTGCCTAGCCAGCGCCAAGGACAGAAGGCGACCATGTAAAGAGTGACATTACAGTGCAATTTTAATGATGTGAATATTTTCTAGTTATAAAAATTCCAGATACAGCAAAAAATTTTTACTTTATGTATTTGATTATTGTTTCTTATCAGGTTCTTCAAAAAGACTAGTTACAATCAATCCACAACAATGTATACAATCATAGATGATTCACAAATAATCTCATTAGTTTTGAAAACATTATGCAATACAATTTCAAAATTGAGCCTGCACCTCGTCGATTCTTGCACCCAACAACACGACAAGATGATATTGTAAACTCCTGGGGCCTCATGTACAAAGACTTGCGTTGAATTCATACTAAAACATTGCGTACGGACAAAGCTGTAAATGTGTGTACGCACAAAAAAAAGCAGATGTATGAATCTCTGCGTACGAAGGATCCCACGCATATTCTCTTTGTACATCCCAATTAACGTAAAATTGAGCGCACATGCACGAGCACAACGCCCCACCCAGTCTCCTCCCCCAATTAAATTAATTTAAATATGGTAATTAGTCCAATTTGGCAAAAGAAACCTGCAAGAACATGGCTAAAGCAAGCAAGAAACGAAATTTCACTGAAAATGTCTTCTATGTGAATATATAGTAACGTGTAATTTATTCCTGTGATCAAAGCTGAATTTTCAGCATCATTTCTCCAGTCTTCAGTGTCACATGATCCTTCAGAAATCATTCTAATGTGATGATTTGATGATCAAGAAACATTTTTGAGTATTATCAGTGTTGAAAACCGGTGTGCTTCTGCTTCATATTTTCGTGGAAACCGTGATATAGTATTTTCAGGATTCTTTAATGAATAAAAATTTATTTCAAACAGATATAGAAATCTTATAATTTTTTGTAACATTATAAATGCATTTACTCTCACTTTTAAACAAATTCAATGTGTCCTTGCTGAATAAAAATATTACTTTATTTTTTTATCTTTACTGACCGAATTAATGAAGTTTATTTTTTATTCCTAGTTAAGCCAACGCTGCCATTGCTAGACGTGTTGTATCAATTTGGACATGCTTTATATAGCCTATGTTCTTACTTAATTGCATAATGTAATATTTTAATAAAACTCGTGTGACAATATGTCAAATAATTTATCAATTACAAATTATAAGCAATATCTGACAGCTGGTGGTGCGATAGAACAATTCGTAGTGTAATGTTTGCCACTTCACTTAATTGCCTCTATGAGTCGCCAACGGACAAAAATCACGACAAATATACGTACGCCAGACATGAAGTTTACTTGGAGGAACGCACATTCTTACGTTAATTTCACTGTTAGTACATCTGGCCGTGAACGTGAAAGCTGACGTACGCCGTGTTTTTGTGCATACGCAGTGTTGATACATGAGGCCCCTGATGTATCCGAATCTGTGCTGGTTTGTATTGGCTGCCTCCAGTTTTCCCTTTGTTTTGCCTCCAGCTAACGCTGTGACGTAATTGTGACGTCGACACAATAAGGGTCTATTCAATCATTTACATGCATTTCATTCAGTAAGTGCAGAGAGCAATATATTCTATTTACACTGAGTGCAAGTAGCAAGAGATTGAATTTAGCCTTCACTCAATGAAAATAGCAATAGATTCTATTTACACTGTGCAAAAATAGTAGCATTTTCGTTAAAATAGTTGTTAGATGCTATTTATACTTATAAATACTGCACCTCAGTGTTGTTGCACATTAAACGGCAATACTAATAGAGCGTAAATGGTTATATTTATTAAAATGATTAAATTGATGCCGCCTTTTGGGACAATAAAGCCCTCCCTACCCCTACCCCTAACCCATAAACACTTTATTATTAAACACACGTTAGACACTTTATTTCCACTTTTCGAATATTTTCTACATTTGTATTGAAAATAAATGCCTTTCCGATCTGATATGTGACGGGAAAAGAGAGTAGAGGGAGTTTGGCAAAAGGCAGATTTGCGTCAAAACGATCTGTCGCGTGCCAACCCCTACACTACTTGACACCCCTGTACTGTTGACAATCCAGCGTCTTCCGTAATTTTGTCAGGCCCAATCAGACGCCAGTGTGCGGAGTTAGTGTAAATCGCCTCTGCCAACAAAATATATTTTATGATTTTAAAAGCTTTCCAAAAAGGCATTTCTTTGAGCCTCCTGATCAGCCAACAGAGCAACATCTGCTCATGCATGAGTTATGGGTCGGGCGATCTGCTTCTCCAACCAATAACAAATGGAGAGAGTGAAAGCAGATATTTTTGTAATTCCATTTAGTGTCACTAGAGGCACAGAAATGACACTTTTCACATTTAAAGAAACTTGCAAATGAACTATAAATATGATCCGCCACATGCCTGTATCTCATTCGCCTTTGAGAAACATAATTATCCTTTCTTCAAAAGGATTCCACTCTGCCGTTTTGAGAACGGTCTTTTTCTCTCTTCCATATAGCGCAGTTTATTTCAGTGTCTGCATTCCTCTTTCATTTCAGAGGACGGCTGAGAAAAGAACAGGTGTGCGAGTGTGCGCCCCGTCTCTCCTCAGAACTGGTGACGGTCTATGTATCATCCTCTCGGATGACTATGTGACTGGAAATTCTATTAAAGCAAACATTTAACCAGATTCAATCTTTAATGAGACCGTCTCTAATTTTATCACATTTCCTTTCTAAAGCATCGCTCCGACTCTCGCCCACGCTTGCCGAAGAGTGTCTCAGCGCCGGCCTCCCTTATCAGCAGAGACAGATGGGATTGTTGATAGTTGACAGACATGCTGATAGTTGATCTCATTTAAAAAAAAAAATCCAAAATCACTGAGAATGCACTGGGAATCTAAATCCTTAAAGTGACTAAAAGGCCAGTTACACAAGCAGGCATTTTTAACACAATGTTTACGCCATTGAGTCTTTGGCTTCACTAAAGACATGAGACTATTACAAATGTAGCTTAATGTCTTCAATTAGCAGTACTATTTGTACGCACATTGTCATTTTTTATTTCAGTTACTTTGGCTACGTTTACATGCAACCAAATAATCCGTTAGTAATGGGATTGACGGCTCAATCGGACTTAAAAAAAGCCTTCATGTAAACTCGTTAATCGATCCGATTGAGCTCGATCTGAACTAAATTTCGATCCGATTGAAATGGGGGTTTATTCCTTTTGTAATCCGATCGAGAAAAGATGTAAACACTTGATCGGATTGAAAACCTAAACTGAAAGGACTGCGCATGTGCAATGACGTAGAAATAGCGTATGACGCGCTGAACGAGCTGTTCTTCCTGTTGAATAAAGGGTCGTATAAACACTGCGTCAGTGAAGTGGAGCAGGACAACGGCCCACCAGCCCTGGTTTCAGACTCTCATCCACAGACGACTGGTTTTGGGCATTTGTACTGCGTGATCAATATAAGCAGCGGCACAACGGTTCATATGGATAATATTAAGTCTGCTGTTTAAAACAAATAAAGAACCAAATGTAGGAGAATAGTTATTATGCTCAGACAGCGGGAAATTCTGTATATTCGTGCAGTGTGCGCATGTCAAAAAATCTATTCCGATTTGGAGCTTGTGACATTATAAACGCACACATCGACCCGATCACATGTTTGTCGGTCATGTAAACACTACGTTCGGATTCATCAGTCGGAATGAATTCAGTCCGATCGAAACAAAAGTTGTGCATGTAAACGGAGCCACTGAGAAGACAGACCTTTAAAGCCAGGTAGGTGTGTTATATAATGCATAAAGTGGTGTGGGAGGATTTCATCTATTGTTTTCAGAGAGCTCAAATAGTGCTCATTATTTCTCCCAGATTATGAGTGCTCATGGTGCTAACACTGAATTGCACTGCTTTTGCTAAGAGTTCGGCTGTTAAAATGGTAAAATCACTGTTCATAATATTGGTATGGTATACAATAATTACATTTACTGAAGAGTTTAAGTGATTTAAATAGTTCCTAAGGAGTTCCTATGTAGTTTCTAGGGTGTTCTGGGCAATAGCTGCATGGTTGCAAATGGGTTCGGAGTGATTTCGAGTGCATTGCTATGACTGTTTTGGGAGGTTTCTAGCTGGCCCAAGTCAAAAGGGTCCACTTCAAAGTCTCAATGATATTCTGGCCTCTAAATATAATCACGATCCCTTCTTCAGTGTAAGTCTATGGGATTTGTATTCCGTGTTTTATCATCCAAAGCAAAGATCGTTCCTCTGATTGTTTAAAAGAAGTGCACCAATCCTCAACAAGCTACTGTACCATTCAAATCTGTAGCACAAATGGTGCGGGACGAATTACACACCAGATGAATACTTAGGTTAGAGGTTTAAATCCCAGAATCTGAGTATGAGCAATAGCAATAGTGATGCATACTTTAGCAAACATCAGTAAATAAGCTGTTATGTTGATGACTAAGGCAATGTGTTCTCACTGGGTCAGATGTCATTCAGTAAATGTGTTTTATTCAAACCAACAGCAGTACAGTAATTACAGGAACAGAAGTTTCTTTGGAGAGATTTGTGGTTAAATACCCTCTTCAAGGTCAAAATCGTTATAAGTCAGGAGTGTTTCAGTAACTCTCATGGGCTTCAACCTCGATCCTTTGACCCACACATTAACATATCAGATTTTTTTTTATCATCAGGTTAGGGTTAGAGCTGCCCTTATCTCACTCGTCTAATCAAATGTTGACCTGCCTTCAACGGTGGCAATACAAGCCCTTAAAATGTGGCAATGGTGTGTAGTGGTTAAGGCTCAGTTATGTAAATGACAAATGTTGAGACAATTCTCTAATCCAACAATTGAGATGACAGAAAGGCACTTACAATGGATGTACACGGATCAGGCAGTCAACTTAAAAATTCACACCGTTTCAAAAGTAGCCACAATGGTCACTTGGGCCAGTTACAAATGTAATTGTCCACAATAAAGAAATTGATTTTTTTCTTTTTTAGAAATATAGTTTAAAGTTACGATGATCTTTTCTGAGTGCAACAGATTATCGAAAATAAATCAAATGTAGGGTACGGACTTGATTCAGTCCATCTGTTGACAGATTGGCTGAATGTGACCTTACATTCGACTGAAAAAAGGGCCAGGGATTAAGTGAAATAAATGATGGGAGATTTCCTACATACATAACCTGAGAGAAGTCTGTCATTTCACCGGTAGATCGAGTTATGACATTTTGATGATTAATTACTAGATATAAAGCCTAAAAAATTATACCTGCACTGATGAACTGTTCACAATAAGATCAAAAACAGGCATTTAGAAAAGAGATATGGGGGATTTTCATTTCATGCCCACTTTAAAACACATGTGCCAAGTTCCTTGAAATGTGCGCTTTATATTCACATTGGTTTCATATGATTATGAAAAAAAATATGAAAGTTGACTCTAAAAAAGTCATTAAGCAAGTCTTTCCTTGCATCTTATATGTATGTGAGTGCATTCATCTTAATCATTACTTTCATATTTCTTATATATATATATGAACTTTGAACTTACCTTGCCTTGTCATAAAAAGGTAAAATTATCGAATATATTTTTGATCTAGGAATGTTAATATTAACAAGTAGTGCCTCCTCATATTGAACACAATTTTGCGCATTAACAAGCTTTGCATTTGTGCTTCCAAACCCTGTGGTTGAAATAATTGTAAACAATCAACATTGTGCGACAAACACTGTGTATAGAGCTTGCCTTTTATTGAACATTACTCACTCCATATAGTCTATGTTATAACTGTACTGTGGATGAAACCATCTGACTATACTTACTGTAATCACTTTAATATAAAATGTGTTTGTCATATGAGTGTTATGTAATGTCACATTCTGTACTTACCTTAGGTCGAAACCCACCCATCATGCGTAAGTGTTAATGGAAATGCCAGCCCGTTCTCATCCTTTGGCGTCATATAGGTGACGCTATATGACAAAACGTCGAAATACTACGCACATGGCACCCTTTAGCGTGAATATAACACGCAAACCCAAGGCGGCATAAAGTTGACTGGCATCCTTTAGCGTGAATATGAGACGCAGACCCTACCCCACACCTAAACCTACCCATCACTTCGCGTGTTATATTCACGCTAAAGGGTGCCATGTGCGTAGTATTTCGACGTTTTGTCAGGCGTCACTTATATGACGCCAAAGGATGAGAATGCGTTGGAAATGCTCTGGCTATTATTCCACAAACTGTCTGGCTGCAAAGATTAAATTATGAGACGTTCTGTAACTGTGAGACGTTCTGCACAGTGACCAGTGCAGACGCCTGTGGGAAAGGCTCACTAATGTCACTTGTCATGTTTGTCTGGTATGGCACATTCTGTGCGTGCATTAATCAAGTGGATCCTGCATAAATCATTCATGATGTAATGGGACTGTTGTGTTGGCTGATGTCTTTCCTGTCTCCTTCTCCTCCTCAAAATAACAACAGCGTGGTCACAAGAGGCACCTTCAGCCCAGTCGGTGTGCATCTGCCTGCCACACTTTAGCTAAAACATGAGGAAGTATTAATGATATTTTCCTCGTAGACTGCCGCCAGCCAGGTCTGCAGTTGACATCTGTTTGACAGAACTTGAGGAGGCCATAGCCAAATCTCCACAGCCTTGAAGAATCACTTTTCCTGAGGAGACACACTCTGGCTAGATACAGTGATTCTCCCTCCTTTCTATCTCCTCATGTTCCTTCGTATGTCAAGCCGAGCAAAGGACTTGGGGCTATTTTGGAGCTGATTATTTTAATTGGCAATAAACTGCAATTATTTTGTACAGCTGGAAAATAAAGGACACTCACAAACAAGAAAACGAAAGAAAATCGAACCTTTTGCCAATCTTCCCCAAACCAAGTTTTAATGAAAATGCAATCAGAAATCTTTAAGACTCCATGAAATTGCTTGATATGTACATTTTCTTTCTTTTGTTGATGTATTTCATATTGGAACAGTAAGTTACTGTAGTGCTTGTCCCTTTTCTTAAAAATCTACTTGACAGTCTGCGGTAAGTGGCATTAGGGGACAAGACAATCTTATTCTAGACAGCATGTGTTTGGATAAATATTTGTATATGCTTGTAAGTGCAAGATGAGACATTCATCTTGAGACAATTTTAAATCGAGATTTTTTTTTTTCTTTCTTTTGGCTGATCTCAGTTCCGGACAGTTCCGCACACAAACTTATGATTGCACTGCAATCATTTCCCAAAATGTTATTTGTATGGAAATATTACAATCTCTGTAAACAGGATGTTAACACAGGCCAGAGACAGGGACATGCTGAAGATGGATGCAAAGATGAGAGGAGAGCACAGAAAATGCTGTACCAAGCACAGCAAGCTCACTTTTTGCGATGCTCAAAATATTGGAAATCACATTGAATTGTTTTATATGTATCTCTGACGGGAACTGACCTTCATCAGAAATGTTTCAGTAGTATTTCCTTGTCCTTTCACGTCTGTATAATGTCTGTTAAAGTAGTGTTTATAATGCAGCGCAGCAGTAACCGAGGGAATATTGCTGCTATTCCATAAGCGCCACCTACTGTCAGAGAGTGCATTTGCATTTGTCTGTCTGCTGTTTTTGTTTTGTGCAGGTATGTTTTATGTAGCATAATTTCACAAAGCTGAAATCAGACCATTTTGTTTTTGCTTTAAATCTTGAAATTATACAGTCCATTGTTCCATTTTTTTCTATGTAAACGTGCTAGACAGATTTGTTTGACCACACCAATCGCATCTCACCTCTTTTGCAGCGCCTTGTGTTCGGAACTAACACAAATGTTCACCTTGAAGATTTGGTCTGATGTTCACATTTCTTCAAGACCAAATTGTAAAAAAACAGACGTGTTGAATTAAAACGCAACCAACCAATGCAATGTGCTCAAACATACCACAATAAGACAGAATAGCACATAGCAAACACACTTTTATCCGTCATGTGCTCCAACAGAAAACATAACGTCTTGGGTTACGACTGTAACCCCTGTTCCCTGAGAAGGGAACGAGACACTGTGTCGATGATGACACTTTAAGGAACGCCCTTAGGGTAACACATTTGAAGTATGAATGAAACTAATCCAATCCTGATTGGTGCTGCGTCAAGACGTAACGTGAAGGCATACAGGGAACCTACAAAGGGATGCCGGCACACAACAGAGTTAGCTTCTGCGATGAAGCAAGTCGCTCCCAGGCAGGGGAAGGCGTGGCGAAGGGACGCAGTGTCACATGTCACATTACATCACTTTGGGGAACGAGTACCCACTATGCCACAACGAGCCCTGCCTGTTCGTTCGTTCGTTCGTTTATGTATATAGCACCTTACAGACTACCACCGTAGTTACAAAGTGCTGTACATTGCAGTAAAAACCAACAGAACAAGAAGACAAAACAGAAAAACATCCATGTACTAATGTACTAAAATGTCAGAGAGTACAGATAAGATTTTAGATATTTTTACAGATAAGAGCCCTGCCTGTCCCAGTGTGAAGCTGAGCACAGGCACACTTAGGACGAGAGCACTCGAGTGCCTGGCGTAGAAGGGATGTCCAGGCTATAGAATCTGATAACAGTATGAGGGGTGGCCTATCCTGCTGCATCACACACTTCTTGGATCGGGGCCCTTGAATGGAGGGCTCTAGAGGACACCATGCCTCTGGTTGAAAGAGCCCTCACGGCCAAAGGTAAAGGCAAGCTGCGAACCTGATTGGCCGTAGAGCCTGAATGATCCAGTTACTGATGGTCTTGTGGTCGAATGGAATGACGTTGAACGCTGCTGCCATGAGCCCTAATACTCTCGGAAAATGTTTTACAGTGATGGCTTGGCCTAACTTTATCTTGGTCACCGTGGCCAGGATGGACTCGATCCTTGCAGGAGACAATTGTGCCTGCATCGTGACCGAGTCCCACACCACTCACAGGAACGTGGTTCTCTGGGCTGGTGCCAACACATTTTTTTTTGTGTTGAGTCTCAACCCAAGACTCTGGATGTGGGCAAGGATGACATCTCGATGCCGAACTGCCAGCTCTTGTGACTGGGCAATAATAAGCCAGTCGTTGATATAATTTATGAGGAGCAGGGAAGGCCAGCCAGAGCAGGCAAGTGCTGGAGGATCTGGGGGAGATCCTTGTCAGAAGGACAGCAAGGCAAGGGAGCCAGACAGACCATAGCAGGGACTAGGGTTGGACACACTGATAACAGGCGAGGCAGACAGGGCAGAGCAGACATGCCAGTAGGGCTGGTCCGGCTTGTGCTGTGTAGGAGCAAGGGTAAGGAAGGGGAACCCCATCAAAGATGGTTGCTCCAATTCTTCCCCAAACCAGTTCAGTGGTAACTCTGCCCTGCAGCCGGTTCTTATGATTTTATTGGTCATGTCAATCACAGTACTGATTGCCTTTCACCAAACACTGATCCCTAAACCTACCCGTCACTGTAACCTTAACCAATGAAATTAGCTGCTTGGCGGAATTTCTAGTAAATTGGTTTGGGGGGAAAAATCATGCTCCTCATTTAATCTCCCTGTGTTCTCTGTTTTGTGCCAGTTCATTGTGGTTGTTCACCCTGTTTGGTCTGCCTGTTTGTCCCAGTTTAAAACTCTTGTTTTCATCTGTGTTCCCCTTCAGCCTTGCCTATCTGCTCCACTTTTTTAACTAATTAAGAGCCGTAAGTTACTCTGTGCCTGATACTCCACCTCATCACTGACCTTCACCTGACAGTAGTGTTTTAATGATGCAAAGAGGGAAAATTAGACAATGGAATACACTCATTATCCCACAGAGACAATGGGAGAATTAGCACCTGTACGGCCAAAGAAGCAGAAAATATTTGAAGCCAGAAAACAGAAATGCTGACAAAGACAAAAATGAGCGGAAACATTGGTATGGCATACACAAGGTAGAAAGATTAGATTTTTCGAAGGAATAGTGACACCCAAGTAGCTTCTTTTTTTGTTTGGATAAGGGATAAGGAAATTAATTGTTGTGTAGACAGCTCTTCTAAACTCACTAGTATCAATGTAATTTACATAAAACTCAGAGATGATCATGCTGAACCACAACAATAGATGGCAGCATATCGTCTAACACCATCATATCGGTTCTTAAAGTACACAAAGAACAGCTATGGTCCATTAAAAAGTGCTTTATGGCCGTTTATGTCACATCCCTTGCTGTTCTTGTGTGGATATTATGCAAAAGTTACACTAAGTCATGTCAGTTGAAACATGAGAGTTAAAAAGGATACGCTTTGCACAGACCAGGTTAATAAGCAATGCTATCACACCAGTCTCATCTCAGTATTCCTTTATGCTTTAAGATTTAATAAATACAAATTCATAAAATGCATCAGCTTATTTACAGGTTTATTTAATTTGTGACCCATATTATAAGGATTCAAATCAGCTTATGAGTTAATTAAATTTCCAAAAACCTATTTCTATGGTTTCAAGTAATGAAATTTGTTGCTTTAACTATCACATAATGAATAGCATCAGTATTCCTGTATCTCAGATAAATAAAAGGCTAAAGAAAAAGGAGCTGAATGACTGGATGACTGACTGAATGGGTATCAGGTGAATGTCTGTTGGCGGTTACACCAGACAGGAGTAATGAAATTGTACAAGGACAAATTTTGTCATTCATAGACTCAGTAGCATCACCAGCTTATTTATTCATATTTTACTCTTCATGTGACGACATTGTTCTCTATTAAATATCTTAAGTTGCTTAGTGCAACTGCTCTGTGTCTATAATACAATACAGCTAAAACTATTTTGGTTTTGTTTATACATGTTAACATATTCTAATTAGGCATCATTTTATTAAATTTACACATGTGCATGCTATCAAAATGTATATACACAGACAATGTCAGAATTTTCATGCAATCTGCTAGTTTATTGGTTGGAAATTGTCAGGGGCTTTTGTCAAACTTGTTTGTTAACGAAATACTGGATAAAATGCTTGTGTATATAAATTAATATGCTTTTTCTCGTTTCTTTATGAGAAATTACCTAAAGTACACAGGAAAAAAAAGATATTAAAAATTAAAAATAAACAAATACTAGCAATATCAAAGAATTGAAATCTAAAAAGGGAGGTCTCTAGGGAGGAAACCCAACATAACTCATATATATATATGTACATACATATACATATACATTTACATATACGTATTGTGACAGCATGAGAGGTTCAGGATCTTTAGTGTGTGCAAGTTCCCAGTAAACACCACTTCAACAGTCTCTTCAGTATGTAGGTGTGTTTAATAATTAACAAAAGAGTTTACAACTTAAATCTCTTCAGCTCAAAAGTAACTTAATCTTCTTTGTTTCACAGAGGTATGTGTCCTTTTTCCAGCCACACACACACACACACCAATCAACAGTTTCTTACACCCACTATTAGAGCCTGCTGCTGGTCTCATTAGCTGCAGCTGTACTCACAGGCAGCCTGGGTTTTGTAGTCCTTAACAGACGGCCGTCTTGCTCCAGCCATCTGAGGGCAATGTATCTGCCCTCTAGAACACGCCCTCTCATGATGCCACAGTATATATATATGTGTGTTGTTGCATTCGATTCTTTCAAATGCCAGTTTCTAGTGACATTTTTTAAATGCAAGATGTGATTTTAGATCCAAACCTCTTGGTTGATTATGCTTTTCTTTATGTTATTTTGTTTTTATGTCAACAAATTAAAAATTGCTTAGTCATTTTTTTTCAATATCTACCATATTTTTAAACTGCAGTGGAAAATGTATATTGTTTAAAAACGGGAATGGTTATATTCTTGGTTTGTAAGCAAGAATAAACATATTTCCCTTTGTGATTTAATAATTAATACATCAAAGGGTTAAAAGAGCTGTAACATATATCCTTATTTCTATCAAAGTCCAACTGAAAACTCAGTAAAGCATTCTAGGACAAACTCTAGCTGATAAGTCTGGAAGGTGATCCAGTCTAACCCTGGATAATGACCAGGCATGTCCAGAATGGACAGCGTGAGATGTGTGAGAGCAGATAGACAGGGCAGGGAGACACACGACAGTAAAGTGTGGCAGATGAAACTTGTATTCCATCATCTGCAGCTGACAGAAGCCCAGAAACACAGACGACAGACTCTCTCTCATTTACCTTCTTTTGGTGTGTGAGAGTGTAATATTGTGTGAGAGTGTATGTGTAAGTCTGTGCACAGTAGAGATTTGCTGGCACTGAGACCTTGGACAGAGGAGTAATTGATTTAGAGAATGTTAAAATCAATTGGCAGACAGCTGGGGTCTGGGAGATTAGAAGTGAAGTATAGGTGGAGAGGAGAGCAGCAGATGGCCCCAGAGCAAACAGTAATCTCAGCATTATAGACCAGGGGGAGATGTACCTGTTTTCTCTTATTTCACTTTCACTCTCTCTCTTACTCTTTTTTTTTTTTCCTGTTGGGGACAGTCCATAGTCTCTTACACCAATCTTGCCTCCGTCTCAGCACCTCACCTCTCAGCAGCTTTATTCCTCAGAGGGAGATGGCAAAATAAAATTTGTTGAGAGTGCAAAATGGCCAATTGAGTATCACGTGTATCAGGGCAAGTAAGGTGTAGTTTCAAAATATACCAATCCTTATGCTGCAATCCAGTCACCTCTGACAGTTGGAATTTTCAACGTCCTACTTGGAAATCCCAACATAGGCTCATTGGAATAACATGCTTCTGTCTAAATTTTTGTGACCCAGTAATTTAATTTGATAATCAGGCAGACCTTTTTGGTCTGCGGTGGTAGTGCGAAAGGAGTGAGATGAATCTGAACCTGTGTGCAAGGAAGAAGGAAAGAGATTGATATGGCTGTTCGGACATTGGTAAATTGAAAATATGAATGAAATGGCGTTTAATTGATCAGTTTTGCTGCTTTGATGAGGAAACGGGTGGTGTCATTGTCTAGTACTTGGAGGTAAGAGAAGGTTGGCTGGATGGCTGGGTTGAATTTGGAATGAGTTATTTCAGAAACTCTGAGGAACCCAAAGTTCTTGCTGTATTGGAGGGAAAATGACCGGAGGAGTGGAACGTCAGGCATTTAGCTAAAATATCAATGGTTAGAGGTTGCCAAGAACCAGGACGATTGGGGTTGTTTTTTTAAATTCCTTTGACTAGGAGAGAGATCTGAGGGTTTGATAAAGCGGGGCATGGAGGGCCATAGATTAATTTAAAGAAAAATTTAATGCCCCTAAAATAGACTTTGATGGTACTGGATTACATGGACTTAATTGGTTAAAATAAGTGATGAATTAAGAAATCGAAAGGAGGGAAGGGCTGGTTGTATAGGAGGAAAGGGAATGGTTTCCATGCTGTCCAGTAAGATTATAGTGTTTTTTGGGGAGACTGAGTGAAATATTGAGTCCAGAGATAAAGAATAGAGATGTTTAAGTGGGTGAGTTAAAGGAATATCAAGTCTAAATAGGGAAGTACTGGGGTTGGGTCTGGGTCTGCTTCCGGGGCTAATACTGTGAATTTCTGAAATAATAAAACGAGACAGGGTATCAGCAATTTGCTTTTGGTGGCCTGGAATATGAACATAAACTTTGAAGATAAACTGTTTACAAGCAGATAACCAGGTGAGGCGTCTTATTAAAAGTGGCATAATTTTAGGGGAATTTAAACGGCCTTTGTTTGCCTTGCCAGATTATCACAGTGGAATTCTAGGTTTTTAGAAGACCATTTGTTCCCCCACAAAAAGGCGGAAATACGATCGGAAATAACTCAAAAAGAGCTGAGGATGCAGCAGACTCTTTGGACATAAAGAGCTTAGGAGGCCAAGTTGAAGCTCACCAATGACCCTTTTAATAATTAGGGCTGTCAAAATTGCTCAAAAAGGACGTTCGAATATTCCCTCTAAAAAACACACATATATTCGAACTATTCGAACATCTGGTTGCGCATTTTGTCTATGGCGCGCATTATGTCAATAGCAGGACAAATTAATGCAAAGAGACATAACTACTTGTATAGGTAGTTTATTTAAGTTTAAACATATTTGACAACGTATTAACTTACACAAAAACAAGTAAATCAACTAATGGCCAAGACCGCAGACCTTACTCTCGCTCGCACTCGCAGGCACTCTCTCTCTCTCGCCCCCTCACCTCACGCTCTCTGCGAATAATGGTTTAAATGAACAACAATAAACAAATGTTGAGTGTTGATCAAGAGTTTTGTGCAAGCAATTTAAGGTCGCGACTCTTGTCATAAATATAGCAGGCTTCATTCAGTGATTGAAACAAATATTATTAACATTAATTGAAGTTTTACAGTATATAGAACCGACATTAAACGCTCCGAGCGAGCTGTGCTGTGGTAAACTGCTGCTATAATGGCTATTTCGGAGGCGTCTGGCCACGCCCCCTTGGCGGGCTCTGACGTGTATGATGTAATGCAGTTGGCGCAGCACAGCCAATGAGTGAGCCAGACACTCACTGTGCTAGCTGTAAATGCGTTTTACATTTTAAGCTTCAGAATTTTGCCACTCGCAAAGCAGACAGCCGCGCCTCTGCTACCGCGGGCGTGTTTTTCCACATTCGAATATTAATTTTCACCTTCAAAGTTCTGTTTTTTAAAACTATTCGAATATATATTCGAATTTAGAATATTCGTTGACAGCCCTAGTAAAAATACTTACGGTGAATGTGATTTCACCAAGTACAACGTGTTCCTGGATCAGTGTCTTTATAAATCCTGGAACTACATTCCAACCAACCAATCAGATTTCAGGGACAAATTTACAGTTTATATCATGTTTAGGCTTACAACCAGGGTTAGGTGCTTCTACATCAGTGTTATTCACCTGTCATTTCCCTCTGATTTTAGGGATAATTTATGGGTAGGGTTAGGTTTAGGGGTAGGGATAGGATTAGGACTACATTTTCAGACAGAAATGTTGTTCCAAGATCAGCTAAATATTTACTTTACTTGGCAAAATCACGGTGGCCATACCGATACAGCATATAGGGAACAATTCGAAAGGTGGTGAGTCAAAGGCAAAGGGACTGATCATGAATCCGGACTCCAGCTCTTTAGATATCAAGTTGTTGACTGTTTTGGGTTTGGCTATTGCAGACTGTAGGTTTTTGCAAATAAGGCTAGTAGTAGGTAAGCTTTCCATACCAAGATATTGTGTAGATTATCTAATTCGGCCTTAAAGAGGAGACAAAGCTAGGAACTGACAGATCATTTTTAAATTATCCATTGGAGTTTTATGAGGAGGGATAGACAGGGCATACGAGCGAGCATGAGCTCCAACACAGAACTTACATATATGTCATCCCTGGAATCGCACTTGGACTGTGTAACATAATATGTAGAATTGATGAGTTGGGAAAGGCCTGGATTAGTGTCTGGATTGCTGGGAAAGGTGGGATTGAAAAGGGGACATGAGGAAGGCTCATGTGTGACGGAATTACACAATACACAAGACACACTTCAGCAGACAAGGAAAACTTTGTAAAGCTCCAGCTCAAGAGCTCCTCAATAAGGACATTGATTCCACTGGGCGATTCAGGCTGAATATTTGGCTGAAAATAGCCTGTAATACGTGACAAAAATAGTGTGACAGTTCAGCTATGCTAGATAAAAAGTCATTCAGTTCTTGCATCTTGAGGGTAAGTTGGAACAAATTATTTCTAAATATCTTCTAAAACCGATGGAAAATTCGTCCATTGTAAGCATACGATTAGATTTGGGATCTGAATATTTTATAGGACCACAGTCAAGGGAGCGATGGGGTTCATTTATTGAAACAGAGAGATCAATGTCCACACCTGCTAGAATCTGTGAGCGTAGCTGGGTAAAGACTGGTGGTGAATCCATTGCGACTACGTTGGAACTAACCGGAAGAGCATTTGCAGTTGACAGTGTTGTAATGTAACAAATACTTCGTTACTGTACTTAAGTAGATATTTCACGTATCTGTACTTTATTTCGCTATTTAAATTTATGTCAACTTTCACTTTTACTCCACTACATTTCCTAGATAAAATGTATACTTTTACTTTTCCACGAAGAATCTTCGTTACTCGTTACTACAAAATAAAATCAGAAGAAATGTGTGCGACTGCAATAAGGGAGGTTTGGCGAATCACTGCTCCTAGATTGCATTACGCACGCTCCGCACGCTCTATTTCAGCGTAATGCTTGTTTGTTGCCAAAGGAGGAGGAAGCACAACTGAAACCGCCATGGAAGCACCTACTGGAGGACCGGGGGGAAACTCCTTTTCCTTGATTTACTGAAGCCTATGTGTAAAACGCATTTGCAGCTGCACAGCTAGCACATTGAGCGTCTAGCTCGCTCATCGGCTGTGCTGCGGCAACTGCATATCCAATGGCACGGGCGCCTCTGACGTGCGACCAATTATAGCCCTACGTCATTACACGTCAGAGCCTGCCAAGGGGGCGTGGTCTTAGCCTATAATAGTCCCCTGAATTCGCCATTATAGCAGGTTTAACCTATGGGTATAACGACTGAAGCGACAACTCGCCAGGTTACTATAGTGCGGCCGGCTACGCAATACTCGTTCCCTCTCTCCTTTCTAACGGCCACAATAAAGTTCACGATCAAAGTTCTAACCGCTTGCTTTAAAAAAAAAAAAAAACTTTTTACTTTTACTTCAAATACTTAAGTACATTAAATATCAGAAAATTACTTTTGATAATTAAGTACAGTATATATCAGATACTTTAAGACTTTTACTTAAGTAATATTCTAAAAGGTAACTTTCACTTCTACCAAAGTCTTTTTCTAGGACGATACTTGTACTTTTACTCAAGTATTGCTTTCTAGTACTTTATACAGCACTGGCAGTTGAGAGAGTATATGTTGGGAGGCGAGGTGCTGCTGAGAAAGCAGAAGCTAGATGGAGTAGGGCAGGGAAATGGACCGTTCGCGGAAGCAACCTCACGCTTGGATCTGCTCCGATAGCAGAGGAGGAATGAATGGAAGAGGGAGGAGGGGGGCCACTTGCAAAGGCAGCCTTACGTTTTGGTCTCTACCATGGGTAGATGGATCTGATTGAGTCTGGAAGGCAGAAGATAAATATAAAGAAGGAGTGGACAGAGGAAGCCGTGAGCATCTCACCTAAGGGACGGGGAAAGGTTTAAGTCACTGTCAGGGTGGCTGCGTAACTATTGCATGCGGCTGTCAGTCATAATTGGGGTTTGGGCAGGCCGAATGCTGAAAGACCTGACAACAGGAAGAAATAGGAGGCTGTTTTCATACCCTGGTATTAATTAGAAGATTAGATGGGCGTTTAATAAGTTCAAGTTTTTTAATAACTTGAAGCTATTGCGTTTGGTAATTTAACTAGAAATCAGAATATTGTTTGTTTTATGTTGAGTTTGTCAGTCTCCGGACTAATTCTGATTTTGGAATTTTTAACATACTAAAGTTACATTTAAAATTACTTCTCAACTTTCCAGTCAAAGTTCTTTCACTGTAGGATAATTAAAACTGTTTAGCAAACTGTTGCAGGCACAAGTGTGTAAAACATGGTAAATGATATGATCTCGTTTAATTTAATTTTATCCATCACAATGTAGTTTAGATGATTTTGTTGACAATGAACACATGCAAAGCAAACAGTAGCATTGGCATTTTTCTTTCTTATTTCTCATAGTCTGAGTATTGAGAAATGAAATGGCCTCATGGGAAATCAAAGTTGGAATATACCACATCTGACAAAAATCCTTTTCTTAATCTGTATTTGTATTTTTATTCCAAAAAATATAAACATCCTTTATACATTTATTTGAGATTGAAGCAAACAAAAATTATAAAAAAAAAAAAAATCTGTAATATACAGCATGTCTTGAATTAAGTAGATTTTGTTACCACTTGGGTACATGCTTTTTAATTTAACAACAAAGCACAGACTGAATTTCCTTAAATTCTAAGGATTTTAAGAGGTCCAGTAAAATGAAAAAAAAAAAAAAACATTTTGCTGTGTACAACAAGAGCCACAAAGAGTTTGTGGTTTCAAGAACTGCTCAAGACGAAACAGGCCACTTAATTTAATGAAAGAACCAAGGCTATGAACCAAAGGTTATTTGTTTAATTGTTTTCAGCCCGATAGAACAACTTGAAAATATCCGAACCTTTGTCCCACTGCTGGAATATATCAAGTCTGTTGTCCGATAGATTGAATTAAATCAGCAGAGTAAATCTCTCAGTGTAACGGTGGAGAAACAGGCTTTGGAAGCGGACACAGGCTGAAGATATACAGCAATACGGAGTAAAGAGTGCAGACTACACCATTCACAACAAATTAGTTACATCAGTGCAGAAGTTTGAATACTTTCCCTTAAAGGGACATTGTGTAGGAATTTCTCCCATGTAGCAGTGAAAATGTATTTTGCATTCAAACGAATTGTGCTCTCCAGCGCCTCGCTTTTTCAAATGCATGTTGCATCTACGGTAGCCGTTATCAGAGCCGATCCTCCCTATACGCTCACTACGCAAGTTGCGTAGGGCCCCGCAAATTACTCAAGGTCCCGCCTCCCCCTCGTGTCAAAGCGCGTTAATCAAAGTTTACAATATCAATGAGAAAATTTACCGGAACTATTCTTCTGGTCACGAAAAGAGAGAAAAAAACACCATGAGAGTGAATTTCGGGAACAGCAATCAGGTAGACTTGTGTTCTCTCCAAGTTTGATGTCAGTAAAGAACAGTAAAGTGAAGTTGATGTGCGTCTCTCTGTAGTCTGTCTGTCTGTCTAACCCAGCTGGGCTGTGCATCTTTTGTTCTGTCTGTGTCTTGCTTGCTAATGCCTCCCACTTCCAAGGCTGTGTTCTGTGACTTTGTGTCTGACAAAAAATTGAGAGTGAAATACAACTATTTATTACGTTTGATAAACGACAAAGGGCAACGATGTTTGTTTATAAACTGCAACTCGGAAAAGATAACCGCGTCGCGCGTTAACATGTGTTCATATGCGCGTGCACGAAATGAAACGCGCACTTTCCAGCAAAACATCTGTGGGGACCAGTACAATTTTTGGGCGTGATGATGGCACTCCTCATTATAGGCGCACATATTTTTAAAACAAGCCAATGTCAGTTTAGTTACAACTCTGCAATGAAGCCAGATGGAAAGCAATGCATTGACATTGACTATTGACTTATAGGCTATATTGCATTTAAAATCTTGATTGGCTGGACACACTGGTCAATATGGATGCACATCCCTCAGTAAATGATAACCATCAAGTATCAAGTTTTGTTTTTATAATTTAAAATACAGTGACATGCTATGGCAACCCATTTTAGCTTTTATTCATTCAGAGGATGCATTTTTGATATCAATAATTACATTTGTACCTACTGTTTAAAATGTGAATTCTTGATATTAAGAATGTACTTTTTATAGTAAAAATTTATATTTCTGATATCAGGAATTACATTTTCATTAGAACTAGTTAAAGGAGGCAGGATTGTAGTGGGAGCACTGGGGTGTCAGGTGACTGTGTGGCAATGGCAAATGGTTTATATGGCTCATGGGTCAGGTAGGAGGGCCCCTTACCAGAATTTTGCTTAGGGCCCCAGGGAGGTCAGGATCGGCTCTGGCCGTTATGTACCAAAAAGCTATGACAGGATGTCTTCTAATAGCACTTCGTCGAGTAACTCTTGTTTTTTGTAATCTCTGGTCACGTTTCCTTTAACGTTCTATTTTGGACTTTTTTGGACAAGGATTTCTTCTCCTGTGGCTCGGCATATGTATGGTCCGCCATTAAAAATAACAGTGCAATGCAGGCTTTTTGCCGGGGCCGTGAAGCGCCTCTCACCGCTCTGCTCCTCCGCTTCTGCTGCTTTCAGTTACGTCACGCTGGCTCTGAACGAAAACGCGCTGTGGAAACGCGTCGGCCTAGTACCTTTTGTCCCTCTCTGCCATTATAGTTTTTCAAGATGGCGGAACTACATGGAAGCCTCCGTGGACCTCCCCGTCCCGTGTATTTAAAGATTATAAATTCTTCGTTTACGAGGATAAGTCAGATAATTGGCAGAGTTTGTACACCATTGAGGACATATTTATGAATAAACATATTGATTTTAAATAATAAAATACCTAAAAAAGTACACATTGTCCTTTTAAGCTATTCTGAACCAGCATGAAGGAAAATGATAACTGAATGATGATTTACTGCCAATGTGACCGCAATAATTAACATTATGATGATGATAATCCCTCATACAGAAGATAAATATATAACATACATACTGTGGATGGTCAGGATAGCACTGCAGTGCTGGCCTTTATGTAAAGGTCTGGGAATGTAAATGGGTTTAAGGCAGCTGAATCAGTTTCAGTTTGAGAAAAAGGTTATTGGAGTGGAAATAATATGTTTGTATAGTCAGTCTTAAGTCTCACAGGTATTAGAAAATCATGTTAGGTTGTAGCTTTGTGTGGTTGTCAAACAAATAGACGTAATTCTTTATTTTGACTAAAAAACATTTCAAGACAAAGCATCTGAAATAGATTTGCAGCATGGAAATCAAACTAAACGGTAAGAAACCTTCAGAAAATGTTCATACTGTGCATGTGTTTAACTGTGTCACTCCATCATCTTGAGCTGACCTTACTGAACCCTTGAATAAATGTTGAATTCAATATTTAAAAACAGGCTTATGAATCTTATGAAAGTCCCAATCCTTCCTTCATGCAAAGTTGAATAGCTTCTCTAAAACAGACATGACTGATATAATCTGTATGAGTAGATTACAGTACACACAATCTAGACTCTACCATGTCTTGTTAGATCGCATTCTCGCAAGCCAGAGGATGCTTGCAAATCCATGCAGCGTCTTCAAGAAGTCATGGTGTGTGTTTGCATTGTAATAAAAGCTTCATAAATGGTAATCAGATTCTACATTTGGTGTATGTTTCCTCTGTTTCACAATGATAGCACTAACCACTGGTAATCTGCACTAACCTGTTCAAGAGAACTGTTGCAGTTGAAGAAGGTTTAATACAACAGCTTAGTGGTATATACTCCATTATTGCATTACTTTCGGCATCAGAGAGGATAAACCTTTCACTTTGTAGGGCTAGGACTAACTCTACGAGACGGCTCAAAACCTGTCAGGCTTGTTTGTTTGTTTGCTCTTTATGTTGCAGGTTGGTGGCGGGATCAAATCATTTTTTTTGTTTGTCGTGATTATGGTAAATCCAACTTTACGCAAAACAGGCTTGTGCATCTTGCATTTTTGCAAAGCTCCGAATATTCACTGCAGTTTCCCTCTGAAAGGAACACTAGTGGCAATAAAACACCAACAACGTTTGTTCCCTTTAACACAAATTATGATTACAGAAGCAGATTGTCCATTAATAAAGACTTATTTTTATGTGATTCCTTGCACAATACTACTTTATGATCTCAAAACATGTGTAATACATGTAGTGTCCTATTGCCATTCTTGTGTGTGTGTGTGTGTGTGTGTGTGTGTGTGTGTGTGTGTGTGTGTGAGAGAGAGAGAGAGGATTATGAATGTGAGGAATTTGAATGTCTATTAATGCAGCAGGATGTTTTACATACATACATTTGTGTTGGGTTGTATTTTCATTCTTCTTGTTCCTGCTTTGTCGGGGGATTTATATATGTCTATTTATGCGGCAGCAGCGTATATCTTACATGCTCACAGCAGTGTGTCCGTATCTTATCTAGTAAATACTTACTCTGCAGCAGCAGCAATAATCAACAGCAGCAGATCTAATCCGTCAAGACCAAATACATTAACATTGCCGTATTCATTAACATGCTAAAACTACAGTAGTGGCCAAAAGTGATGCCAGGCTTAGGAAAATTGACATCTTCGCCCTTTATTCAATTATTATAAAAAATGTGTTAATGAATTTGTAAGCATATTGCATGGTTGTGCTTGGAGTCAATTGTTTTATTGTTTTGAGCAGGGCGTGATAAATGAGATTTGTAATGCTGCAAAACTGAACTAGCCATGGTATTTTCCCCTATGAAGTGGTTCACATTTATATAACCTCTAAAACTTTTATCAGAAGCGCTCCATTTTGCAGAAACATTTGTTCAGATAGAATGATCATGTTAGGATGTCACACAACACGCTTTAAATTTGTCTGCTTGTCTCCTGGATGTGTGAGGATGAGTCACAGCCCGAACGCTTCTGCAGATTTGACACAGCACATCTGAAGCCATGAAGCTGATGCCCCTCGGAAGCTGTTAGCGTCAAAGGGAATTCTTCTACCGTAATCTCTTCCGCTTCCCCCCCTCCCCATATTTTATTGCAGCGTGCAGAATACAGGACAAAAGACTCTTCTGTGCGAGATATCAAAAGGTCAGGCCTGAGGTTTTAACTTGTTATCTGGTGGGAATTATGGGTTTAGATCTTATAATAAGAGTTAGCACAGGTACGCTGTGAACGTGTTATGCTGATGGATGTTGGCCTTTTAGATTGAAAAGATTCATCCATCTACACATTGAGCAATCACAAATTGCAAAAAGACTTTTACTAAGGTTACGGGTTCTTTTCCTTTAAGACTGGGGCTCAATGTCACAAGGTCTATATCTCAGTAATTTAAAATGACACAAAAGATTAGTTTCTCTAATAGTGGTTTTGCTAGTTATTTTCAATTAAAATATATATGCTACAATTAAATCGAAGTTTTTTTATGTTTTTGAAAAAAGTATTTTATGTCCAAAAAGCTGAATTTATTTGATAGAAAATGTAGAAAATAAAGTTATGTTGTGACATAATTACAAATTAAAATAACTGTTTTCTATTTGTTTTTTTTTTAAATGTAATTCATTTGTGGGATGCAATGCTGAATTTTCTAATCAAGTCACCTTTATTTATATAGTTATTTATATGTTTCAAAGCCGATTTACAGTAAGAAACTGGATAGAAATGATCAATGATTTTCAATTAAATTCAATTATCCTACAAATTCACTGTACTCAAGCACAGCCTGAACGCGAACGGGAGAGACTCAAGCAAGTCAACCTCGAGTTGGTACTGGCAGCTGAACCGAGAAGTTCGACCCAAGATGAAAGCCGAGCAAGAAGCGTACTGGAACTACGCCGCGATCGACCTCAAAGTAGCAGCATCACGGCATGAGGATCGAGTCTTGCATCAGACACTCAGGAGGCTTTCGGGTCGAAGTCGAAGAACGGCAACATTTAAGTATCTCCACCAACGTCAAAGTCACAGAGATGCTTTACAATATGAAAAGCCCAGCCATTTGAAGATCAGTCCGGAAAAGACCATAGTACTGACAATGCATGGCTCGCCAGAAATTGTGCACTTCGATGGATTCCAGTTCGAAGAGTTTGCATGAGTTTAAAGTCCAATCGGCGAAAATTGCTGAATTGTGCATTTCGATGGAAAACAAGTGCAGGAGATTAAATGTCTTGAGGCGCTTGTCCACTCGCCGAAGATTGCTTCAGCAGCTGAAATGCATTCAAGAATTGGTCAGGATATGTGTGCCTTTGCTCATATGGTGACAATGGGGAAAGGTCAATGTCGATATTAGGACCAAAATATGCCTCTTTCAGACGCTGATCCTCCTCATCCTTTTGCATGGATCCAGAACTCGGATCTTCCTCAAGCCGGAGCTGAACAAACTCGAGGCTGGTGCAAATATCCGCACTAAAGAAGACGTGGACCAAACACATTGAGGAAGATCGGAGGAAAGTGTGTCTCAATCTCCTTTGCACCAAGAATATCACCATCAATCGCCAAGCATGGCGTTGTGAAAGAGATTCAGAATCCTGCCGGCTCGAGACCCGAGTGAAGAGAGACGGGAGTCCAAAAGAACAGGGTTTATTTGAAATAGTAAAAGGACCAGATATAATGAAGATCATTTTTAAATCAAAGGTTGAACTTGTGTTCTCAGGACAAGGGTATAGTTCATGAATGTCCGGTCGAGCTGAGTTGTTTCAGTGTAATAACAGTAGGTATACTCTGAACTGAGTTTATAAACATTATCCAAACAAACTGATGGTAACACTTTACTTAAAGCGAATAACCAAAGTTACAATGCATTATAATATTCACAGATTCCTTGTTGAATCTGAAATTGGTTGTTTGTCATGTATTAATGTACTATAACTGTGGTTACAATTATTCATTAAATCATACAATGCATGATAAGATGCATTACTAGGCATAATTAATGCATTACACATAGTTTTATATTGCATTATACATAAAGGCTTTAAGTAAAGTGTTACCAAACTGACTTTAATAAAAAAAAAAAAAAATCTTTTGAGATTTATTCACTGGAGTCAAATGTGTGAAACCTGGCCCTGGTCACCCCTATATTCAGAACAGGCTGATTTGGTATTCATGTTATGCATGTCTGTTTAAATGTACATCAAATAAACTATGCTTTACACAAGTTTTCCGGAAGCAGTTGTGCTGTAATTTCCATTTGCTGCATTGTATATATAATTAGATGTCATTGCCATATGCCACAGTAGTCTGAAACACAAGCATATAGCGCAGTTCATGCTAATCTGTTGGACTGTTTCGGCTGATGCTCACGCCTGTGTGTTTTTACATGTGCATCAGCCCTCCAGATTTGCTGGGATTGTGGTTTTGCATTCCCTCAGCGGGGCGCTGGGAGCACACATGCATGCGGTCCGGGCCGGGCTCGGGGATCCGGGATCCGGGCTGTGTGTGCACTGATCCAGAAGATGTCGAGATCACATCACGCAGAGAGCCCTGCTTATAGCTCCCAGCCGCAAGCCAAACGTTTGGCAGATCCGTGCGGTTTATGGTTGTCAGATTGTGTCCCACATGCACAGATATGTAAATCAGACTGACAAATTCAACTCAAACCCTGGTTAGAGAGGAGAGGGCATTTGCACTCAGAGTCGAGGCTAATGTTGGGAATGAAGTGAGAATTTATTCAAGTCAGAAAAGGCATCGCTGCTTGACAGGATGGTGCCAAAACCATTCCTCTTTTTCTCTGTGAAGAAAATGCGATGCCACGGGGCAATGATGACTTTAATAAAACATTCATGCTGCACTGAAATCCAACTGCATAAACTGCAAAACTTGAGATAACAAATGGTAAAATTACATAGAGAACCCTTACTTTGAGCGTGTGATTCTACAGGTTTGTTTCACCAGAGATTGACACTGCAGCTGCAGTGAATCTAAGGCCTTCATTCCTGAGATTATGGAAACGTTAGCAAGACTGTGCAAAGATTTCCACTTTAAAATGGATCAAGAATCATCACTAAACTGAACTCACCAATACAGTAACACTACACGCACAGGAACTTTCATAGGTCATGAATTCATAGTTCGATTTGCCAACTCCTAAAATTCGTACAAATTGCCGTGAGATCGGGTTGGATTATTCAGTCGATGGAGTTTAAAATCATCCAGTAGTCTCAGTTCATTCATTCGTTTAAGTGAAAGTTCTGTTAATATTAATGATAAATGTTTGACGCATTATTTCTGTAACTTACTCAACTGACTCATTATGAGTAAATGGAAACCTATAAATATAAAATACCTGGACAGATTCAGCCAAAATATTTCCGTGATACATAAAGGTTGAGTTCTTCTGTTTTACATCTAGACATGACAGAAACGGTCTCACTTGAGAGAAACCAGACAGCAAAAACAACGTTTTTTCTTTCTTTTTCTTTTTTTTTTTCTGGGTGCCAACAGGCATAAAATAGTTGCTTTTTTTTTTGTGTGAAAAACTGGCAACATCTTGAACTGACATAAGCGTGTTTTTTGTTGTTTTTTTTACATTTGTGGTTTAAGTTAATTTAATATAATACATATAATCCATTTTTTTGTGATAAAAAGAAAAAGAATTGATACAATTTTTTGCAAAGATATTCATCCATCTCTAGGCTGAAGATTTTTCAGACTCAAACCACACAAGGATAAACAGTCGGATGATTATGTAAAAACAGCTATAAGATATGAGTCACTTTGTATAATGGGTGCTGAGTGCTTGTACCTTTTTTTGCATTGGAAAAGAGACAGAGTCTGTTTTTCAGCCTTGTTTCATTTAACTCTTTTGTCGCTTTCTGTTTCTCTGCATGAAATGCAACAAAGGCAAGATATCAACATGTTCATGGATCATCAACATCCATATATCTTAATTTATGTCAGAAGTGCTAAATAATCAATCTGTAATGTTTGATATTTTGAATAGAATATCAACACAAATATGAATTCTCTCGCGTCTGCTCCGCTTTATTTGTGTTCATAGATGCACTAGACAGCGTCCGCTAGGGCTTTTAGTCCAAAGGTGCACATATTTTTGTTTGTAAACATGTATTTATTGAATTTTAACAGTTACCAGGGATACATGTTGATACATTTAACAAAGCATATAACAATCAAACTATAAAAGAATCCACTGCCCCCACCCCCCCAAAAAAAATAAAAATAAAAAACACTGGGTAACGACATTATATAATCATACATAGCTTAGGAAATACAGACAGTTAAGTACATATCGGTCACGACACACACAGGAGATAGACAGCAGATCCAAGTGCAGTAAAGATGTTTTAATGGGTAATCCGTAAAGCGTAAATCCAGTCCAGGCAGGCACCGGCACCGGCACCGGCACCAGCAGGCACCGGCTCCGGCTCAGGAACAGCAGGCACAGACATATCCAGGATCCGCGCCAAACGTTCCAAATATTCCGTAAGTGCCTTGGCGGCCACACAAATGGACATTTCCGGATCTGTCTCAGACTGGGCAGACAGAGCGTGTACAGTCTCTCGCTGGGCAGACAGAGCGTGTACTGTCTCTCGCTGGGCAGACGTGACCTGAACAGTCTCTGGCTGGGCAGACGGGACGTGAACAGTCTCTGGCTGGGCAGACGGGACGTGAACAGTCTCTCGCTGGGCAGACGGGACGTGAACAGTCTCTCGCTGGGCAGACGGGACGTGAACAGTCTCTCGCTGGGCAGACGGGACGTGAACAGTCTCTGGCTGGGCAGACGGGACGTGAACGGTCTCTGGCTGGACAGACGGGACGTGGACGGTCTCTGGCTGGATAGACGGGACGTGGACGGTCTCTGGCTGGACAGACGGGACGTGGACGGTCTCTGGCTGGGCAGACGTGACCTGGACGGTCCCTGGCTGGATGGTCTCTGGCTGGACGGTCTCTGGCTGGACGGTCTCTGGCTGGACGGTCTCTGGCTGGACGGTCTCAGGGATAACAGCGGACTGCACTAGGACGGCCTCTGACACCACCGCATGCTGTACAGGGATGGCCTCCGAAATGAAAGCGTGTTGCACAGGGACGGCCTCCAAAACGCCCGCGCACTGCACAGGGATGATTTCCGAAACGGCCCCATGCTGTACAGGGACGGCCTCTGAAATGGCCGCATGCTGCACAAGGACGGCCTCCAAAATGATCGCACGCTGCACAGGAACAGCCTCTGAAATGACCGCATGCTGTGCAGAAACGACCACCGGGGCGTTGGGGAGATAAGAACCCCTTCCCCTCCTCCTCCTTCCTTGATGGCGAGGTGCATCCTCAGTACCAGACGGGACCAGCGGTGAGGACTCCAGACCGGATGAAACCAGCGACGAAGATCTTGTGCTGGGCGGAACCAGCTGCGAAGATCTTGTACAGGGCGGAATCAGCGGCGAGGATCTCGTGCTGGGCCAGTCCGGCGGCTCCGGACCAGAAAAATCGTTAGGCGGAGGACGGTGTCGTGGAACTTGTCGACCACCTCCTCCCCTGCAACCTCCCCGAGTTCCGGAAAACCTCGCCAGCCGTGTCCCCAAAAACGACTCACCATTTCTGCTGGAAGACTTCGCTGAAGTTTTAGCTGCTGCTGCTTCCTCAGTTAGCTGGGCCCATAAGGCAAAACATTGGTGAATATTTAGTCGGGGCGCTTCCTCCCCAACCTGCAATCCTCCTTTCTGCGGCCCCCTTCCTTCCCCATATACGGGAGAAGGATTACAGAAACCCGAACTGCTGGATCTGTTCATGTGGACGGAGTCGTTCTGTCACGACACACACGGGAGATAGACAGCAGATCCAAGTGCAGTAAAGATGTTTTAATGGGTAATCCGTAAAGCGTAAATCCAGTCCAGGCAAAGGTCAAATACCGTGTAAACAATCCAAATACAAAATAACAAAACACAAGGAACAGTCAGGAACAGACCAAGAAGTGTCAGACATAACAACGACTCCGTACACATATTAACACAGACAGGGAATATATACACAGATCTAACAAGACTAACAATGAACAGCTGGGAACAATGATGACGGGGAACATTGCTGAGTGCAATGACCTGATGAGTGACAATGACAGACAGAATGCTGGGAAATGAAGTCAATAGTGAAGGACACCGTGAAGAGGACCTCTAGTGGAAACCACGAAACATAACCAGACACTGTGACAATATCGCCTTCAAGTTTCCAGAGTTTCCTCGGCTTCACAGTTCTCCAAAAATGCCAGATCCAGATCTCCAGATTCCAGATCTCTTTAACTTCGGCTGATTTCTTTTTCATTGTGTATGTTAACTTTTCAAGGATAAGGCATGCTGATAATTCTTTCAGCCAGCGACCAATAGAAGGGCTCTCGACATCTTTCCAACAGAGAGAGGTGCGCATATTTTTGGAGAAAAATGATTTATTCTCACATGTTTGCTAAATGTTTCGTCATACAGAATACCATTTCTATGCATTTCTCACTGAATGCTGTGATCTGAAAGAGCGTTTAGATCGAGCTCTGTCTCTCCTGTTCCTAGCGGCGTCAGTTATAATCATGAACAATCTGTTCACTGCGTCTGTCACGTAACAAATAAACCAAAGACTCAGAATGTAACGTTTTTATGTTCCCTGTAAATCATAATTCAGAATATGATCAAGATTGGTGGATTTGTTCTGGGACTTTGGCTGTTAAAAGTATAACATTTTAAAGCCACTTAAATGAACGAAATAACTCGAATGAAGATCGAACAAGAGAGTCACTTAAATGATCTGAACCAAAGTCCTTTTAGGCAAGTCATGCCACTCGGCCGCCATCTTGGCAACGCCTCCGGGCAGCTATTTCAGACTAACAAGACCAGGCTCCTATCTAAATGAATGGGCAGAGAGTCAGAACTGCACTTTCACTGGTCACCGGGACATAAAAACTGCATGTATACAAACACTAATAAAATATGATAAAGAAATCGCTGAAAAAGTTTGCTGACTTTGCCCCAAATAAGGTTTAAAAGTTATTTTTCCCCACAGGTTATCCGTTTACTCCGCATGCGCAAGGGTTTCTCGTCTTCGCTGTCGCAAACCTCAACTGTGCGCGTGCGTCAGTGGAACCAGACGATAGGCTTACATGTTTCCCGGCTTGACTGTTAAAAGCAGACGATTGGCTTTCCAGCGGGAGGGGCGGGGCATGTGCATACAACCGCCATCTTTGGCGTTACGGGTTTTCCCTATATAGTTGCATTGAGGATTGAGGAAGTAGCATGTCTCTATATAAATGGTCTCTGTCTGAACTTAACAGTGATGGCAATTTCAAAACACTGCTTCATCAAGCTTCGAAACCTTTACGAATCTTTTGTTCCGAATCAATGGTTCGGAGCGTGTATCCAACTCACGTGATTTCAGTAAACGATGCTTCATTACGGCATAACCGTTACGAAACATTTCAAAACACTTCAAAATGTCATTGGTTCACCGCTGCGGGCGATTATCTCTGGCAACCCATGAATCATGAGGAGTCACTGAGAACCATTGAACAAGTGTTTGTGGGTCTTACCTGATCTCTGATCAGTTTTATGCATTTGTAGATGTTTTAATTTGACATTAGTATAATCAAAACGAATAATGCTAGTTACTCTCTTATTGGCCTGTTTAGCTGAGCCATTCATAGAACAAAACAAACCCTGACAACTGATACAAGAACATACTGTAGATACTTGATGATCCTATTAGATGATTAGATAGATGCATTACATTACTTTTGCACTACCTTCTCTCCTGGGCCTTACTTTGATAAGTTCTATTTTTGGTAAATGTAAAGGCCCTTTCACACTAAATGTAGAAGTGAATAAACCTCAGGCTGAAGGAAGTGTAAATTCACTCCTGTACAGTAGAGGGCACAGCTGAAACAAATACATACACCACCAGGTTCACAGAAAAGGCTTAAACCTAATCCAGGACTAAAATGCATGTTTGATCTGTTTTAACTGAAAGCAACTTGCACTGACATATCTTAAGCTATTGTTTTGTCTCAAGATGCTCACCAGCAATGGTTTACTTTTTCTAAGGCAAGTTTATCAAAGCTGCTTAAATGCCCTAGTTGAATTAAGGCCTAATCCTGGCTTAATCTAAACCCTGTCTGTGAAACCGGCACAAAGTATATTTGTGTAATGTAATATATTTAATTATTGCAGATTTGGATAATATTCAGCATTTGTGTTTCACTGATTTTATTCATTTTGAGGATGTGAGATGAGTAAATGCTTGCATTTAGGGTACGTTTACATGACAACAATGTACTAAAAACAAAAAAGGTTTTCCTTTTTGCAATGTCCCCGTACAGACGACACCATTGTCAAAATGATCCTGTTCACGCGGATTATTCATTCCAGGCCAGTAGATGGCGATGTCACTTTGTACAGAAACACTACACGCCAATAGACTGAACACGTTACACACATGCGCATGATGTCACGATTTCACAAATTCGAAAGTGATAACAGTATTGTTTTCAAAAACGGTTTTCAAACGTTTGCTTTTTCAGGCTGACATGAATGGCCAAAACGCATAGATTTCTTAAAACGTTTTTAGTGGAAAACAGAGTCGTGTACACATCCCTGTAGTCTAGACCTACGATAGCCATCAACTTGCTCACGGTTTGTCTCAACATGGGGATAGGAGAGCTGTCAGTCAATAAATGGGAAAACACACCCACTTCAGTTACTTATTTGAACAAGTAACTCAGATATTTTGTTGTGAATTTAAAAATGTGTTTCTTTACTAAGAAGTTCTTTACTTTACTTAGTTCTTTACTTAGTTGAAAAAAGCACCGTATATGAATATAAGACGACCCTGAATATAAGACGACCCCCCCATTTTCCAGACTTATTTTGGGGGGAAAATCTGGTTTTCAACAGAAAATAATTTTAAGGGCAAATTTCCGAGGCGTTGTTCCAAATGCCTCGCATCACCTGTGCCTCGTGTAGAGGCCCGCTCGCCGGCGGAGACCGGCACATATGCGCTTCCTGATTGGCCATGACTGCGGCTGCCCTGAGTGCGACGGGATGGATTTAACCCTGTGGGGTCGTCTGGCCGTTTTCGACGACGATCCGGCTCCCGCTCTCTCTCTCTCCCTCTGCTCGAGCCACGCAAGAAAAAGCGCCGTTCACAGAGGATGCCAGAGCGGACGGAGACAAGCGAGCAGAGACCCGCCCCACGCCCCGTCTTTTGCGCGCTCAAGTTCGTTATTTCAAATGTGGGCCCGCGGTGTGCGCGCTCATAATGAAAGCGACGCGCTCGTTTTTTCCAAGGGAGAAAAAGGCTATCAATCGATTCCTCCACTCGAATATAAGATAATCCTGAATATAAGACGACCCCCCATTTTTCAGCCTATTTTTAGGACAAAAACCTCGTCTTATATTCGGGTATATACGGTAATTATTACGTAACTCGAGTTACTTGTTCTGCGTTACCGCCAACACTGTCTATAACTAATGAATTCATGGAATTATTACAACTGTGTGTGCTTAAGGCACGAAACTCATGAGGTTTGAGCAAGTAGCCTACTGTTGATCTTCCATTTACCATATAGAGGACCATAATCTCTCCTTGAAGGGAATGCCATCCATTAATCTGTGCCACTTGCTAACAAAGGAAATTTGTCCACTGGGCTCCTGACCTGACCAAGGTTGAGTAGCACTGATCTATGCTAACTACGATGAAAGCACAGCACTGAATGCAGATGAGCCACATCTACTACTCCCCATCGCTCTGATATGAGATGCAACATCATCAAGTTTTGAAATTAACACGTGATCTGATTTTTACATCCTATATGGAGAAGAGTAGGGTTGCACGGTTTGGGAAGGGGGAAATCTAATTGCAATGTGTCTGATAAAAATTGCAATTGCTAATAAAATGCAATAAAAATAACGAGTATTTAAGAAAAAGAATATAATAGTAATTTTATTTTACATTGAAACTGTAAAGTTACAATACTAATATGTATGGCTGTCTTAATTTAGTCATTTTCAAGCAGTAAACCATTGATTTTTTTTATTTTTCTTCTTCTTATCATCAGTTATGTACATTAGGGTTTTGGATCTTGCATTAATGTGCAGTTTAAGTATTATGTTAATGAAATGTGTGTTTGTTTTTTGTTTTATTTTACTGTAAATTTCATTTCAATCCGTACAACTTAAAAAGATCTGCCAACCACATCTGCTGCCTTTTTTTTACAGTGTAAATATTATGAAAATAATATTACTATTTAAAAAAAAGGTTTTTTTTTTTTTTTTTAGTAAATAGCTTTGGTTTGTTTGTCTTGATTAGGGAGTAAAATATGAACTGGGCATGTATCTGTGTGATTCCCTCACCTGGACCTGGGCCTGTCCGTGCTTTGAAAGAGGTCATTATTTGTATTTTGCCAGAAACACACACATTTGTGTCCGGTTTCAGAGTTTGCTCCTTCCAGCAGTTTGTGTCTGCTTTAGTGCACTACACTACTGTCCCTGAGTGGCAGTTCTCTCCTGTTGCTCTAATGTCCTTGCAGCGTTAGCAGACACACACAGATGATTAAGTGTCTATTTACTCACCTATGGTTTACGAGAGCAGCGTCGCCACTTTACCCAATGCTGACAGATTAGACGTGGACTGTGGCCTCGTATCGCAGCACTCAAGGCAAACTGATGTCTGCAAGCCAGCACATGAGGAATCGTCCTGATTTCCACATTGATCTTAGTGTTAGCCTCAGCGCTGGCCCTTCCCGGTCGACATCAAGAGAGCTCAGATTCATCCTGGCTTCAGGAATTCAATGAGAGCACTGAAAGATTGTTAAGAGACTGGCCTCTGTTTATCAGTGACTGGGTGGATGAAACCGTATCAATGAGGCTGATGTAATGTGACCAAGTGCAGTTGTGCTAGAGAATAAATCAATAGCCCCGTGAGAGGAAGGAGCCCACGGCGTTGGTGATGATGGGATACACCAGCAACACTTCTATGGATTCCTCAATGTTTGGACATTAGTCTGGGAGTATACTCCATCACGTGGCTGAGAAACCTGAGTAGAAGCAGAAATCCTAAACTCTTTAAGGCCCCGGTATACTCACGGTGACGTCATTTCCATGTTTATAGGGGGAAAAAGAATAAAATGGAATAAAAGCACCTAAATATTGATATTTTATCTAACAGTTGTGTAATTAGTCGTTCGTTGTAGTTCTTGGAAAGTGGATTCTGTTAAAGTCCCCCTGAAGTCAATAATTGTATCCCTTAAAACGCATCTTTAATCACCAAAATAACACATTTAAGTGTTTTTTCCTTGAAAAAGGAATCTTTATGTCTTAAAATATCTTGAATGTAACTCGACACCCTTGCCTAATTTAGTATGCACGGTCCTATGAATATGCAAATAAGCCCCGCCTCCACTCACTTACTCAGCTCAGAGATCCACTGGTTGACGATCACACGTTGATCTGGGTTGCGTTTCCCGAAAGCATCCTTAGGCAACTATGGTCGCAATTTCCATTGAACTCTATTGGTAACGACGGAACTTGCGACCATAGTTGGCTAACGATGCTTTCGGGAAACGCACCCCAGATTGGTTACAAGGTCGTTTGTGACGTCAGAAACACCAGCGATTTCAAAGTGAGACTGTGTCATATTAAAAACACCACATAGACATATAAACAACATTAAAAGCTAGATTTTGACCACAGGGGGACTTTAAATAAAATATCTCCCTTTGGGGTGGACTTTGTGCTTTGTAACCTTGCAGATCTTTTTTATGTTCAAACAGCAACAATACACACTAACTAAAGTTGAAAAAGTGAAAAAGCATAATAGCACCCCTTTCATATCTGCTAACACTTTATTTTGATGCTCCCCAACAGACATTCTACCAACTATAAATAACTATGATTGGGAGCAAGATTTTTGAAAGGGGGGCGTTCAGCTGTTAATGGGGGGCATTCATGAGTGTGAGGTCCTATTGTGTGTGCTGGTAGAAAAATATAGTCATTTTTTGGAGAGCAGCCTCTCATTCGTCCGCTCTACTCCTGAGTCCACCGTCAGTGTTGTAGGTAGGCACTAAGCAGGTTTTTTGTGTTCATTTCGATTGCATTACGATTGAAAGCAGTACCAATAATGTCAAAAATATGATGTAAGTTTGGGTGTGTGTATGCTGTTTAAATGAGTGTTCTCTTGACGAGTTGTATTTCAGCCCATTCTCATCTCTAGGTGTCATGAAACTGACGCCTTGGGAATCATTTTGACCATGCTTCAATATTCGACGCTTTAGGCACCCTTTAGCGTCAGTTACATGACGCGATCCTAGGGCGTCATCTCACTGACGCTTTACCTTTAACGTTTATTCTTGTTAGAATATATATTTTTTTCTGATTATGAACACAAATTATTCACGACAAACCAAATTAATTGTAATTGTATTAATTAGACCATTGATGGAAACCAGCTGATACCAAGGTATTTCAGGCCTACAATTCTAACATAATTTTTCATGAAAAATCAGGATTGTATTTATTTATTTTTCGAAAGTAAGGTTAGTGTAAGCAGCTTCTTGCAAAACTCTCCTAAATGAGTAATAAAACCTACGTGCAAACATTACCGCTTTAATGACCGTCCTTTAGTTTTCAGTGCATTTGTTTTACAATATATGGCTATTACTGTCATGGGATTAATATTATAACTATTATGTAGTAGTGTAATGTAGACAGCACAACTAAAAGAGGTTTGAATATTCCTTTGTTTAATTTGCACACTGAATGTTCGGTTTTCCAAGAATTTCCCCACCGAACGGGGCGTCAGGAGAGAACACGTTGCATAACTCAATTGTGGTTTTTGTTTACTTGGATTTATTATTTCCACATATAGTTGATTTGTCCACAAACAAAGAGGTTATAAACCTATAGACATAAAAAGACAGTGTAAATGACAATATTAATAACACTTACATATCATACTATAAATTCTGAACAATATAAAATATTAATTCTAATAAATATTTCGTAATAATATATCAACATTCTCAATAAATACTATAGTATAATTTAGCAATTAATCTAAATGACTATAAACATTAAGCACAGAAATGCAACAGCTTCACACAATACACCAATATTCAATTAAACCAATCGCTCTAAATCAAAGAGATATTCTCAGTGCTTGGCCCGACGTGAATCTAGTGAGTGTAGTTTATGTAGTGGCGCTTTAGCATAGTAACTCATTATAAACGCAAGACAACAAACTACATTTCCCGTCCGGCATCGCAAACCAGGAAGTATCTCATATGAAAGTGAAACGCTCCAAATCCAAACATTTCCTTAAGTGCTACCGCGAATACTACTAATACGACAACATTAAACATTGATTGCAAACAAGGTTCTCAGTGTTCCCACAGCAACATTTACCAACATCCATCTACACACAAACTGCGCGCATATGCCGCGGTTGTCAGTAGTTACACTAACAGACAGGCAAACTTTCCCCCGCATCTCAATAAGCGTTTCATTATTAAACAGCAGCTTACCGGTGGCGCGTCTCTCCCGACGAGACAACATGCAAACAAACTCTTGATTCTGCGTATATCTCAAGCTCATGGTATCACACCGTTTTAAGATCTCACTGATTTGCGTTTCAATGCTTAACTAGTCCCTCCTTCAATCAGGAAGGTGAACCTCCCACCTATTAACCTGCGTTCTCTACCAAACACCCGTGCTGTAGTGAGCGCAACACCTCCCACTTGACCGCGTAATCATGTGATTCCAAGCGGTCACAGCCTTACATTTCATAAAACATATATATATATATTTTTTTTATTTTTTTTTTTTTTTTTTTATAAAACCATTATTGTCTCTGTTAACCTCCACTGACAGATATATAGTATTCTGTCGGGGTTTGGTCCATTCCCTTGAAAGGTAGTTCAAATAATGGTAAAGAAACAAAGTTCTAAGAGTCATTGGTCTCCCACAGGAATGAGGACTACCAGTCTCCTCACATCTCTCCGTAGGATGACTGATGTCGGCTGCTGAGGGATCCTCTTAAGTTGCCCACTTACTTGGGAGGCAGGAAGGCCTGCACATGCCTTAACATCAGCATCTCTCACAAGTCCTTTCTTATCAGGGTACACGGCCTGGATCCGTCCAAGCCGGAATTGCCCTCGTAATGCGTTTTGATCAGCAATCCAAACAATGTCACCAATTTCTACGTTCTTTTGGGTCCGGTGCCACTTTGGTCTGATGAATAAGTTAGGTCCGGCGAGTTCGCTCCACTTCTTCCAGAACATATCCACACCTATCTGGATGGACCTGAGACGGCGCCAGGGATGAATACATAGGTCAATTCCTCTTGTATCTCCACTTTGCCTTGTCCTCCCGAGAAGCAAATCATTGGGGGTCAAATACTCTACAGAGTCCTCTTGTTCTTGTGCTCTAGCGTCGATCGGCCTTTCATTTGTGAGGTTAGCTGCCTGGAAGAAAAGTGTTTGGAGCTCACCCCAAGTGAGTGAGTTTGTTATGCCTCCAAGGCTAGTGAGGGCTCTTTTAACAAGTTTAACTGCAGCTTCCGCAGCCCCATTACGATGTGGTGCGTCAGCCGGATGAAAGTTCCATGCCCACACTGTCCCATTCTTGGCGGCTTTGTCCTCTATGGCTACTTCCTGTAAAGTCTCCAAGTACCTGTGCAAGTCTTGTAGGGCAGGTTTAGCTCCAATAAAATTGGTACCCCTATCTGACCACAATTTTCTGGGATTGCCTCTCATTGCTACAAAGCGAAAGTAAGTTTGGAGAAAGCTTTCAGATGATTGATCGTCAACTAGATCCACATGAACTGCTCTTGATGCCATACAGCAGAATACTAGGCCCCAAACTTTCTTTCCTGTTCTTTTCTTGACAGCATCCTTGATCTCAAAGGGGCCAAAGAGGTCAAGTGTGGTATATTCAAATGGGCTAGCACGCTGTGATCGTTCTGGCGGCAGGTCACTCATCATTTGTTGGCACATCTTACTTTTTCTCTTGCGACATTCAATACAGTCATTTACAACTTTCTTCACTATCCTACGACCCTGCATAATCCACGCCTTCCTCCTGGTACGCAGAAGTGTAGCAGCAACACCTTCATGGTTCTTGTTATGAGCTTCTCTTGACAGTAGTGTTGCGAGCCATGAACTGAAAGGAATTAAGGGAACAGCTGTCCCATCTTCCTTCCAGCACTGGATTCGTCCTCCACAGAGAAGAATTCCTGTGCTCTCGTCTTTGTGGACCACCAAGCGGTTAAGTGTTGAGTCCAGAAACTGACAACCATCTTGGGCTGCGAAGACCAGGTCTTGGAATGCTTGTGCTCTCTCCTCAGTTGACAGGATAGAATTGTTTGCCTCCCACTTTGATGAGTCTGGTGCCTGGCATTTTCTCAGCCAAGTTACTGCAGCCCGTCGAGTCCAGGCTGTGGAACTACACAGCTTGGACAGAGAACTGAAACGTTGAGGTTCCACAAGGCGCACTAGCCCAACTGCCCAAGGCTTTCGCTGCTTGTTTGCTACTGATGTTACACCCGGGATAGCTGGTGATGTCGATCTATTATTAACTCTTTCATTCTTGAGGTTCGCCTTAATGTCAGACCCATTGAGGCCAGTTTTTTCTTTAGACTGGGCCCTAGTGACCACTGCTGAGAAGGCTTTCCGCTGAAGTTTTCCCACATCTTCAGCAGCAGAGGGTATAATCTCACTAGCCATCTTCATAGGCCAGTCGGTCTTGGGATTTTTCAGAAACTCAGGGCCTTGCTGCCATTCTGACCCTTCGCCCAGTTCCTCAGGAGTTGCACCTCTGGTCAGTATGTCCGCAATATTTCTTCTGCCTTCAATCCACCTCCAATCTTCCATATTTCCAGCTTTCTGAATCTCACCGATTCGGTTAGCGAAAAAGGTCTGGAAGCCATAGCTGTCCTTTTGGATGGCTGCCAGAATTGTTTGGCTGTCCACGAAGTGAATCCATTCCTTGACTTTAATATGGCAGTGTTTCTCAAAATATTTCTTAAGGCGGGTAGCAAACACCGCACCACAAAGCTCTGATTTGATCACATCTCCTTTCAAGTCAAGAGGTGTGAGTTTCGCTTTGGATTCTACCAACTTCACTTCAACTTTATCGCTGGTTTCCCACCTCAAATAAAGTACAGCCCCATAGGAAGATTCGCTTCCATCTGAAAACGTAATCCCTATTGGCAAACCTTTAGCTCCAGGCGGTGTAAGGCTTCTCTCAAATTTTACTTGACCAAGTCTCACGATTTCTTCAAAGAAAGTTATTGCGGCTTCTCTAAGTTTTTGTGAGAGAGGGAAATCCCATGTATTTTTAGATGGGTTGTCCCTACCAGCTTCCTGGAATGATTCCCGAACCAACATTATTCCCTTTTGTTTGGCTGGTGAAGCAAGACCAACCGGGTCATATACTGCAGCTATCTGGCTAAGAAGCATACGTCGGGTAAGGGGGTCTGGTGTTCCTTCCCTGACATCCTCCATGCTCAGGTTAACTCCAGTCCTCATTTTCCCTCTTTTCTTGGAGAAGTTGATAGACGTCTGCAACCGAAGTTTGTCAGTTTCAAGTTCGTAACCGACCCCGAGTGCTTTGTTCTCCCCATCATGAATCTGGTTAGGCAGTACCAAGGTCCTCGGTATAATGGCTTCAGTAGTGACTCCACCCCTCCCACTTTGGCATGATAGAACCCATGGTTTCAGGAAGAAGCCTCCCGCTTTTAACATCTTCTCTACCCCTTTGGTGATATTTTCCAATGCCTCAGGATCATTGTGTGAGGTTAGAATATCATCCACATAGCTGTCCTCAATCAGAGCCCGACGTTCTTCCACCATATCAGCAAACTGAGGAAAGTTGGCAATTTCCCTCATTGCGACTTGGGCGATACATCCTGCGGGTTTATCACCGATATTCACTCTGACAACCGCAAACACCTCAATATCGTCTTTAGGATCGTCTCTCCAGAGGAATCGGTGGAGGTGAACTTCCTGATCTTTCAGCCACACTGAGTTATACATTTTCTTTACATCACCCAGTGCGGCATGGCGTCCACTCCTGAACCTCAACAGGACTCCTCTGATGGGATTAAGTACATCGGGACCTTTGTGGAGAAGATCATTCAGACTTATACCTTGATACTCTTGGCTACTATTCCACACAATTCTCACTGGGGTTGAAGAGGAATGCGGATTCAGTGCCACCAGATGGCTAATATACCACTTCGGTCCTTCCCACTTCTTTATTTCCTCTTCCGTGAGTTTAACAGCAGCTCCCCTTGAAACCATCTCATGTATTTGCTCTTTGTATGTAGCTTTCCACATAGGTTCCTTCTCCAGACGCTTTTCAGTATTTCTGAATGTTGCCTCCACGGCCTGCCTATTGTCGGGCAGTGTCTTGAGGTCTGTCCTCCAGGGATAAGCCGCGTCCCAATGGGGACAGTTGCTGTGCTTGTCCGCCAATACATATGTTAGACATTCTTTTATCTTTTCCAGATCTCGCTCCTCCTTGAGGGTCATCTCTTTTCCTCCAGGAGGGCACCTACCACACTTACAACCACCACATTGAGGACTGCACGCAGCTCCAATGCTGTCCCACCTGAACCACTCAAGGACCTCATTGTAAGTGATTTTAGTGCTTCGGACAAGTGCATCTCCTTCCTCCTCTTGAGGTAAGACAGTTTCTTTGTACGCCATCGAAGCTGATCTCATCGTCCTTGCAAGGTGTGTTTCAGAGTGGTATACTGCCAAATCGACAGTCTCAATAAGATCAGGATGGGTACCTCCAACAGTCTTTCCCAGCGGACCATCCCAGAGGACGAGATCTCCTACTATTTTAATTGGCTGGGGAACAAGACGGCCTTCTCGATGACTGATAAGGAGGTCAATCTTTTTGGGACGAACTAGCTCGTCCCTGGGTACATTTGGAAAGAACTTCTGCAATTGCTTGGCTGTGACTGGCTGAGTCACCTCCGCGATGTCTTTCAACCCATAGCAGAAAATTCTATGCTCTGCTACCTCTCCCTTAGGCGTCTTCACTCTTAAACGTAGGGAATATCTTTTTGTAAAGACGGTCTTCTTCATCCCTCCTACTCCATGAACTATAAGCTTGATCTTCTCACCGCACAGTCCAAGGCGATCGGCTGTCTCATTGGTGATATAATTGGTGTCAGATGCGAGGTCGATTAGAGAGCCAATAAGGCAACCTGAGTTTGTCGTTACTTCCATTAGCATCATCACCACTGGATGCTCTTGCAATCCATCTCCAGCCGTGGCAGATACAGTAGTTGATATTCTGTTTGAGAACACATTCTTGTACTTCTCTCTTTGTTCTGGAGTCAGCTCCGCCAGAAACTCTTCTTGCTTGTTGGTTAGGCCAAGTGTCTTTCCTCCAACTTTTATAACGCTCTGCTCCTCACTGCTGCTGTCCTTCTTTGGAACCGGTGGCTTAGGACACAGAAGATAATTGTGGTCTGACACCCCTCCTTTCCGACAGTCTACTTTTGGGCAGAGGTATCTAGGTGTGCATCCTTTCCCATCCCTAGGGTGAGACCGCAAACACTTGAAGCACAACCCTAGCTTCTTCACATGGACCCCTTTTCTTGTGAGATCTTCCTCTCTGAAGACCTTGCACGCGAATAGCTTGCCACCATGAGAATGATCTCCACAGACAGTACAACTGGGGTAACCGTCCCTCTGACCTGCTGTGGATTTAGTGAAAGCCTTCCTCCCTCTCTTCTCGAAGTAATCCGCAGCACCCTTCTCAACAGAGCCTCTATCTGTGGGGCTTGGCTCTAACTGGTCCAACTCCTCAAGAATCTCCTCCTGCCTCTTTAGGAATCCTAGGAGGCAATCAAAATGATCCAGTGGAGAGAATCTGTTTGCTGGGTTAGTTTTGTGCATAATCCACTCCTTCTTGAGTGAACTGGGAAGCTTGCTTTCAAGCGATTGAGCAACAACACGGTTCTTCACGGCGTCCTCTTCACCGAGAATCTGGAGGTTACACAGTGCCCTTTCCACAGCCTGGATCAATTCAATAGATCTTCTTGGATTGTTTCCTTTGACAGGGGGAAGAGACTGGACCTCATTAACGATCATAAGGACTATTTTCGCTCTGTTCCCGTATTTGCTGTCCAGCAACCTGAACATGTCGTCTGCGGTTCCACAGCGAGATAGCTCAAGATCCTTCTTGACTTCTTCGTGGAGACTATTTAACAAGTGAAACTTTTTTATACATTCCACACCTTGCGGGTTACCCAATTCTTGTAGATCTTCCCACTCAATCTTCCAGCGATAATAGTCTCTCATGTCACCAGAAAAAGTGGGTAGCCGTACTTTTTCAAGGCTGATTTGAGGCTTGAGATTAGAGTTTCCTTTGATCCTTTCCGGGCTGCTTTGCTGTACGAGGGGCCGGGTGTTCATGCTCAATGCCCCCGTATACCTCCTGGGCTTCAGCTTATGATCGGAAGACATGTCAGGGAGAGAGAGGAAAGAAGCATCTTGCATCGGATCCCCAACTGCGCCGCTCTCATCTCCCAAATTTCTTTCTCTACCCTTTACTTGGTCTGCTTCATCCTCCTCCAGTTTGTCAGACAGCACCAGGACCCTCTTCTTTAGTGTCTTATGGCGTGTCCTGAAATCTAACGCCTTCGAACCAGGAATCAACTCCTTCCATTCTACTAACATTTCTCCGAGTTCAACAACCTCTCTTTCAAGAGCTCTATTCCTTAACCTGCGGTCCTTGATTGACTTCCGAGGGTTAACTTCCTCTTCCTCTGCCTGCGTGATGGCCGTCTCAGCTGTTTTAACCTGTTTAAAAAACGCCTCCTCAGCATAACTGGTCCAAAAGGTTTCCTGAGTGGCTACCTTTACCTCAAGGAACCGATTTTCACATTCCGTTGTCTTCACATCAATTTGATCCGCCGATGCTTTCACCTCTTCATCCGTCGACTCCCTCAGGGCTTCAACATACTCATGTCCCGCGTCTATGACTTTAGAAAAATCCGCCCTGAAAATCTTCCATTCTTTGAGAACCTCAGTCGGTTCCAAAAGCCCCGGTTTGGTCAGAATATGAGCCCTCTTTGTGAACGAAGCCTGTGCTCTTGATCGCACACTTTTCAACTTTTCCAAGTCTGCCATAGTTACTCCTTTTGCGTTGACCAAAAAGCTGTCACACCCAATGTGTATTTCCGCTACTTTACTTTAATCAACAGGCAGTTTAATTAATGGAAAACTTGGGGTCCGTCAGAGAAAGTGAGAAGCCAGCTGTTTTGGGTTGATTGAAGCTTTCCTGGATTGATTGAACTTCCTTCATGAAGCACTGCACTCACTCCAGGGCAGTGAACATCGGTTTATAACTGTTCGGTTTTCCAAGAATTTCCCCACCGAACGGGGCGTCAGGAGAGAACACGTTGCATAACTCAATTGTGGTTTTTGTTTACTTGGATTTATTATTTCCACATATAGTTGATTTGTCCACAAACAAAGAGGTTATAAACCTATAGACATAAAAAGACAGTGTAAATGACAATATTAATAACACTTACATATCATACTATAAATTCTGAACAATATAAAATATTAATTCTAATAAATATTTCGTAATAATATATCAACATTCTCAATAAATACTATAGTATAATTTAGCAATTAATCTAAATGACTATAAACATTAAGCACAGAAATGCAACAGCTTCACACAATACACCAATATTCAATTAAACCAATCGCTCTAAATCAAAGAGATATTCTCAGTGCTTGGCCCGACGTGAATCTAGTGAGTGTAGTTTATGTAGTGGCGCTTTAGCATAGTAACTCATTATAAACGCAAGACAACAAACTACATTTCCCGTCCGGCATCGCAAACCAGGAAGTATCTCATATGAAAGTGAAACGCTCCAAATCCAAACATTTCCTTAAGTGCTACCGCGAATACTACTAATACGACAACATTAAACATTGATTGCAAACAAGGTTCTCAGTGTTCCCACAGCAACATTTACCAACATCCATCTACACACAAACTGCGCGCATATGCCGCGGTTGTCAGTAGTTACACTAACAGACAGACAAACTTTCCCCCGCATCTCAATAAGCGTTTCATTATTAAACAGCAGCTTACCGGTGGCGCGTCTCTCCCGACGAGACAACATGCAAACAAACTCTTGATTCTGCGTATATCTCAAGCTCATGGTATCACACCGTTTTAAGATCTCACTGATTTGCGTTTCAATGCTTAACTAGTCCCTCCTTCAATCAGGAAGGTGAACCTCCCACCTATTAACCTGCGTTCTCTACCAAACACCCGTGCTGTAGTGAGCGCAACACTGAATATGGGTGGAGCTTTTAATTTTGAACTCTCAAAGTGCACCAGATTGATGAATTTAACATTAAAATGCAAAAAAAAAAATCTTACAGGAGGGCATGCCCCCGAACCCCCCTATAAGGCCCGAGGACCACCCACCACAGATTTAACAAACAATGCAATTTATAGCTTTTTGGCGGGGATTAATCACCGTGGAGTACAGTTTAATTGTATTAATAAATTACAATTTTGTACTTATTTAATCTGTTAACTCTCACTCGCTCATAACATGGCATTAGTTGGGGTGGTGGGGGGCGGTCAGGGACCTGGATATTGGATAGGGGGCGCTGGCCCAAAAAAGGTTGAGAACCACTGGATTAGAGAAACAATAGAGTATTGTCACAGTCTTGGACTCTTATTTTGATGTGGTCTGTTTCCTTTAGTTCATGTTTTCCTGCTCTGTTTAGTTTTGGTTTCTGATCATATCCTTGTTAAATTCTACGTTTACTTATAATCATCAGCTGTGTCTTATTTCGTTTATTGTTATATCCCACGTATTCACTCCCTGTTCAGTTCAGTCCTCTGTAATGTGGATTGCTCCTGCATTCATGATTAAAGTCAATTTTGTATATATTCCTATTTCAAGCAACACCAAACCGTTACACGCATTCCACCAAATGACGACAAAGCATCACATTTTTAAGCCAACAATATCTAATAAATACAAGGTGAATAAAGGCACCTGAATATTTATAGTTTATCTAATTTAACGGTTGTGTAATAGTAATTAAGGTTAAAAGGTAACTAATATTGTAATTCATATCTCATCAAGTTATGGTTGTTTGATAATTTCATCTACATAGAAATCAGTTTTTAGACATTGCTGTGGATTGGCATCATGACCCGTTTGCAGAGTATTATGGGTAAGACTAACTAGACTAAAGAGTAACTTAAGCAACATACTAAGAAAAGTGATATAAGTCATGAGATATTAATGAGAAAGCGTCTCAGGTTACGGTCTACGGTCCTGCAGGCATTTCATCCTCCACCACGTGTGTCGGCAGAAGAAGAGAGGCTCCATGTGCTCTGTCCTGTCAGAGCTCTGAGCGTTTACCTCGAGAGGTCCTCTTCCTGGAGGAGGTCGGACCAACGGTTGGGGTGTTTTGGGTCACCTAAGAAGGGGCTCCCGCATCCAAACAAACAATTAGCAATTGGATTGTACAGGCTATTGCCTCGGCCTACCAGGTGCGCAATCTGCCTTCACCTTTGGCTGTGAGGGCTCGGTCCACTAGGGGCATGGCGTCCTCTAGGGCAGGGGTTTTCAAACTGTGGGTCGCAGATTAGGAAGAGGTGGGTCGCGCAATCACTATATTGGCTGCAGCTGAATTTACGTTTCATGAGTGACACATAGGCCTACAAACAGTTTGCACGATGAACCAATGTTAAATAGAAATCGCTATATTGCTTAGAGCGATTTAGGATTAGATAAATATGTCAGTATTGTGTTTCATGAAGCGTGCGACTTGTTATAACAATTTTCACCGTCTCACAGCGGCTTCGGTTCATTAAGCAGTTTGGTGCGCTTTATTAACGAGAAGAAACTCGTTGCCTCCAATCACTGCACTGCATTCTGCATGAGATCGCATTACACCGGAGAACTCAAATGTCACGAAAGGCTGATTCAGGTCTTGGGCTGCGTTTCCCAGAAGCATCGCGAGCTAAGTCGATTGTAGAGACCATTGGTGGCAATGATCTACTTAGGCACACGATGCTTTTGGGAAACGCATTAATCTCTGTCGTCTGTTCAACACAGCGCTGTTGTCTTTCAGAGATATGGTCGTCGTAAGAGTGCGTTGTTTTGTGTTCCCTCGCATGCATTTTTGATACCTACCAACGCATAAGGAAAATATATATGTAAAAAGTATTTAAAACACGAGCACAAATGCGTTTTCTGCGCTGAACAACGCAACAACACTCGCAGCATAAATATTAGTATTGGAGTTCTAGGTCCTGCATACTGTCAAATACAATTATTAGTCTATTATTTTTTTTTATATTCAAATTTTTTTGTCAGATCAAACCTTTGGTTAAGATTAAGCTTAATTAATCTTTTTCATTTCTTTAAATTTGTTTTGTCATGTTTGGGTAAATCAGTTGAGGCAGCAGACAAAAACTACTTGGTATTCTTCACATTATTTCAACAGCCACTAGGCTACTATTTTAATTCTCAAAACTTTTTGATAATGTACCATAAGTTTGTATTGCAATTAAACTTATGTCATACTATGACAAGGAACAAAACTGCTCTGAAGAGAACTAACGCCTCCCACCCCACATTCATGCTGTAAAATTATTTTGGTGGGTCTTGAGATGGATTATTCTTGTCTACGTGGGTCCTGGGATGGAAAAGTTTGTGAACCCCTGCTCTAGGGCCCTCTACTCGGGAGTGCCCCGCCAGGAGACCTGGGAGGCAGTCGGTTAGGCTACCCCACACACTTTCATCAGGTTTTACACGAGTGCTCATCTTTGCTTGTGCCTGAGTCAGTTTCACACTAGGGCAGGCATATTTGGTGCATGGCATAGTGGGCATTCGTTCCGCAAAGGGTTGTTTCGAACGACGCAGTGCGAGTTCCCCCGAAAGGGAACGTCTCGGGTTACGTCTGTAACCCTTGTTCCCTGAGAAGGGAATGAGACACTGCGTCGCCTTGCCACGCCCCTTTATGCCTGGGAGCGGCTTACTTCATGACGAGGCTAACGCGTGTGTGTGCCGGCGTCATTTTACCAATCAGGATTGGAATAGTTTCATTCATACATCAGAGACGTACGATTAGGGAGCGTCCCCAAAGAGTCGCTTCGAACGACGCAGGAATAGTTTCGAAAGGGAACTACAGATATCCTTCAGCCTCACTGTGATTCTCTATTTTGCTGCATCATTAAATAAATCAGGAATCTGGTTTTGAGTAAAATAACGGCGACTAAATATATTTATTAAGCATTTATAACACGTGAGTTTAAAATGATTCACTGTTTGGCAGGTTTTACGTTAGTCACCCTTTTTCACGCAATTATAACTATTTATCAATTATTTATAATGCATTTGTAAATGAGATATTAGTCATTATAATGAACACCTTTATAAACCCTTTACAAAGGGAACCTTAATGTAAAATGTTACCGTGAATCGTTAACTCTTTCATAAAAAAGACGTTTTCTTCTAAATATCTTTTTTGTCTTCTACAAGAGAAAGCAATGCAAGATATGAAACTTCCTGTTTTTTTGTGTGTTTTTTTTCACATTATAGAAGTAAAATGGGTTTCAATGTGGGTTCATGGTAAATTTAAATACCAAACAGACTGGAAATGCTTCAGAAGAGACGATCTAGGGAGTATTTGATGCATATTAATGCAATACAGTCAAAAACCTGTGATTTTGTTTTGATTGTAATTTGATATTTAATCAAGAAGCAATGCACCTTCAAGTCTGTTTACTTTCTGATGTTCAACAGCATGAGATGCAAAACCTCTCAGGCTTTACAGTCATAAAAATAGAGCTGACTGCTTTCAAAATGGCAACAAAATAATTCACAAAGGAAGTCTAAAAGCACTGTGGTTAAAATGAGGTTATGAACCCCTTAATACCCACAACTGTTTGCCAGAAATAAGCGTAAATGGGAAAACTACAGTATACCTTTGTCTACAGTTTCTAACCACTGTCAATCACGCCGATGAAAATCCTGGCAGAGTTAAAGTGTGTAAGATCTCATGGATAAACCATACTTCGATATGTAACAGAGTTAAGGTGGTTAAATAAGTCTTAGACTAATACATGATCAAATCCATTCATACAGTGGATTAAGAGATAACAGTTGTGTGTAAGAGCCTCTGCGTTGTATATTCAGCTCTGTCATAAGCTCCATCTGTGTAATTATTTCTCACGATGTTCAATATTCCCAATAAAATAAGTAATTACACACATGCATCACAATTTTCCAGAATTAAAAAGCACACCAAGGTGAAGCGGTGATGAAATATTGTTCTTGTAAATACTTTCCAGCATTTCAGTACTAAAAGTGTACATCTTTATAATGCATGCAGATTACAGTTAAGCGTAACGGTTATCGTACGTACGACGCTCGGCAGTGGTCAAAAAGGATTTAAACAGTGAAGTTTGAAGTGATCTCTTCTTGTAAACTCAGAGATGTGGATTCAGACGGCAACTAAATCACCACACGACCGTTCGTCTAAAACAGTAGTAATTCTGGGATTTTTAAGCCGGTGCACGGTGGGAGAAAAACACTGACATTATGGATTCAGACGGAATAATAAAATAAAATCACCAACTAGCCCCTGTACATGATGCCAATATCTCACGACCCCATGAGAAACACTTACCGTACGAATAGGGCTTTTGAGTTATTTAAAACCAATTTTGCTAATTCAGATAATCTGCAACATTTGTTCAATTGTCAGAAGTTTGGCAGATCCTCCATCTGACAGCAGGAATCTGAGTATCCACGCCGTCTCCTAATATCTGTGAGGCGCTTCAGTGAGACTGACTTTGTTTTTGTTTATACTCTCTTTGCCTGTCATTGGCTGACATAACCTGCTGCCGTCTATTTTACTATTAATTAAAGACGATATACTGTACGGGCAGAAAGTGTGGCTCTCTGCCAGTGTTTTGAAGTAAGACTCAATTAACCTGAATGACCCTACCCAATACAAACAAGACAAATTAATTACATTACATCTATTCCACAGGAGCTTAGCGAGCTCAGAATGGCTCTTAAATACTTTAGGATGTAATCTCTCTGGTTTGATTTATACCTGCATATTTGTCAGGCCATGCAAATCATTAATGATACAAGAGCATGAAAAATTCACGCATCAAAGCAGACGTCGATTATGTGGAGATTCATGTCCGCCGCTACCTCTGTTGTTTCGTGCTATTATGATTGTCAAAAGGGAATAAAGACTGTCATACAAATATGTAATTGGCATTGTGCCTCTGGCGACATTTCTGCAAAACATTACATTCGCAACACTTTAAAAGTGAAATGTCCGTTAAAAGTGTGTAAATGTTCCATCCTTGAAATGAATGTAGCACCTACACCAAGTCACCCAACTGAGAGAAGTCTCTTTGAGCTATTTTATTTGTACTCGTGTTTCACGAAATTTCATTTCAGAATGAAAATTTTCCCAATGAGCCAATGTTGGTAATTGGACATTGAGTGATGAACCAACACAGCGTCAAGATCGTTTACCATACAAAAGTAAACTGAAATGTGGTGAGCAACAATGAACCAGCAATTGCGCAATTAATTCCTGCTCCTGTGAAGCATACACACTTTTTGATGATTCACAGTGATTATGTTGCTTTCTTTTGGTGGGAAAAAATAAAATAAAATTTTTTTTTTTTTTTTATGGTTTCATGCTTTCAGGATCAAGTGACTGCAATGCATGCCTTGCTACAAATTAATCTATATTTTATAGCTTTTGTCATCTGTCTAATTTGGCTCAATATGTGACCGATGTAATTGCAACAAAATACAGTAGAGTTTGATTGGACTTTTAATGTCAACATCTAAAGATATATGAATGGAGCATTTCCTCTCTTTTAAAAGCTATTCAGATTTATTCTGCTATTGATGCACGTTTGTACGGTAACTGTTTCCAATCAGAACACATCTGTGACCCATTTATGGATTGACAACCACTGATATAACAAAAAATAAAATTATCCAAATGTACCCAATTACTACAAAGGCTTCCAGTTTATCGTAGCGTGCGTGTGTGTGTGTACTAGGTTTTTCTGTAATACCCCAGATGATGAGCCTAATCCAGATTTAAATTAATACTAGAACTAATAGATTAAATTAATTACCAAACTGAAATGATTATAGTGCAACCTGAACACCAGATCTAATAGATTTAAGTCCATGTGTTTGCAAATGACATGTTATTGAGATTAGCCAAAGCCCCAGTGTGATTAAACTTGCATAGTGTATTTCAGTAATAGCACTGGAATCTGGAAATTGTATTAATAATTCAGGTTTTTGGAGAGGAGGATGGATAAATAGATGGATGGATATGATTCAATAAACAAGATATCCGCCTCAGCCTCGTAAATAAATTACAACTAGAAGACAAAATACAAGGGATGTACTTTCGTTCCTGTTTTCCGCTGTGACTGCAGACATGCCAATGACATCTGCTGCTACAGAAAGTCTTTTAGCGTTGTGTGTCAGGTAAAAACACTTGAGTCACAGCTGATATGACTGAAGTGTTGCCAATACGAGAGAGAAGACATCTGTGTGTGACAGAAGCGCTACTGATCTCGAGAAGAATCTCACTGCGCTGACTTCATGTGTCTTAGACAACAACATCACAGACACCGAGTCCAAAGCAATCATCACACAGCAGGACAAGAATTTCGTTTTTTTCTCTTTTTTTTACCTAAATTATAGGGAATAACTGGCAACTGCACCAACCAGCCATTCCTCTTAAGGCGTCAACAAACTGTCCTGCGCTTTCAAAACGGATCTTTAAAGTGGTTTCTAGCCTTGGCAGACGCATTGCCAAACCTCTATCAGTGGCTCTCCGTCGCTGACATACAGCTAAACCGTTTTAGATTTGAGTTATCGTATCCACAGCTGTAAAACACAATATATAAGCCCTATGCGGACGGTAAGTGTTTCTCATGGGGTCGTGAGGTATTTTCGTCATTTACGGGGGCTAGTCTGTGATTTAATTGCCGTCCGAATCCAGAATGTCAGTGTTTTTTCTCCCACCACCCGCGACGAAAAATCCCCGGACGAATTACCTTCTGTTTACAAACACCAAGACCGTGTGGTGATTTAGTTGCCGTCTGAATCCACATCTCTGAGTTTACAAGAAGAGATCACTTCAAAATCCAATGTTCAAATCCCGTTCGAGCGCTGTACAGCAACTGTTGCAAGTCATTTAAAGATCTAGCGTAGGCTATTACAACGCTATCTCACGACCAATTCGTACGAGTGATTAAAAAGGTGGCTAATTCGTACGACCTCACTCGTACGAGTGCGTACGATTTGTCTAAACCCACGTGATGGGTGGGTTTAGGGGCGGGGTCAGGGGTAGGTCATTCGTACAAATTGTCGTGAGATCGGGTTGGCTATTACTGTATTACTGAAATGCTGGAAAGTATTTAGAAGAACAATATTTCATCACCGCTCAAATGATAAAGAGAAGAAAAGTATGTAAACGTTTGAAACGGGCCGTTATCGTGGCAGCAATTATCTTTAAAAAATAAACCATGCAGCTTTGTGTTCACCTCGTGTAAAGAGGCTGTATCGACTAATTTCTGCTAATTTTCACTTTTTTAAAATGACATCCATCATTTTAAGATAAAATACAACACATGCAATTATTTTAACTATAGTGCGTATATCTTCTCATTTTTAAACAGGATATTTAAATAATTCAATATTAAATAGAACATTATTTCCCCATTATTCATTTAAGTTTAAATTTATTCTTATTATTCCAAGCACGTGACATTTTATTTACAGCAGGTGATCATGCGAATGACCACGTGAGCAGCGCATTCATCGGTTCATATGATCACCGTCAACAAATCGCCATCCGAACGCATGAGTTTTACCACTGAGGAGCCATGCAGATTTATTTTTACAATTACTCTCCGAATAGGGTTAAAGTTACACTTTAAAATTCACTGTTAGCCGCATTGAGAATGTGTTTGTCTAGAACAACAGTACAGTAGAGCAAACACAAATGACTCTGGTCACAGCACAGCATCAGCAACAGACACGTTACAGGCCGCAAGATGGTGAAGCCTGGACTGGAGGGTTATGTGAACATTGACTCAAACATTTGAGCCAGTAAATGGACATTGTGATTTGTAAATCAAACAAAATGAGACCAGTGAACACTTTCCCTCCTGTATGTGTGTCAGAGTCTAATTCATCGACACGTGACCTAAAGGAATACAATAATAATACAATAATGATTTAGATGTTATGAAAGTGAATGAGTGTTAGAACTGCCATGTTTTATAATTCTATTTTTGGGGTCTGCTAGAATATTAAAAAGTTCAAAAATCATTATTTTTCTCATATACTGTACTTTTGCTACAGCATTTCTTTTCACCCCGGAACTCTCCATTTCCGTCCCTGTCTCTTTAAAGCCTGATTTCGAGAAGCTCAGGGTTGTGATTGGTCAGCTGATTCATGAGTGAATCATCCAGCGTTTTCCAAAAGCATCAACAGCCAACTATTGCGCAAGTTCCATAATTGCCAACATAGTTCAACGATACGCCATATGCATCGTACAATAAATGAACTAATGCTACAGTCACGGCTGTTTCCCCAAACCGTAACATTGTTGCACATATCCATCATTCGAACAATGTTTGTTCGGCAACGAAACTGACGTTAATAACATCACCCATGTGGTGGAGGAATAACTTCGAATTAGTCAATTTGAGATTTGAGCACTCAAACACATGCGCAGTCTTCAAAACCAAGGCATTTATGTAGAAGTAAATGTGTACATAACATATGGAATAAAACATAGAATGATCAAAAACAGAAGGCACTGCATGTTAGCTTCCCCAAAAAGCATTATCCACGTGTCATGCTAACAAAAAACTATCTAACCACAGAACTTGTGATGTTGTTTGTGAACGTTAATTGGAATTATGATCTCAACTATGAAGGTATAATGAAACGTGATCATAGTTTTGGAAACACATTATAGACAAGCTCGGTTCAGCTCGATTCGGTCACAGTAGTGCGAATAAAACCGGAATAAAACATTATCAGGGACTAGCAGACATTTTGGCAAATTCATCACACAAAGACACCATATGGCTTCAGAAGAGTTGACAGTGCGCAGGTCATGTGGACTACTTTTATGGCCTTTCACTGTAACTGCATGTCATTATAAAAAATATCAGCTAGAAAAAAAAAGCAAGATATGATTTGCTACATAAGAGTGATTGAAAGATGACAGAAATTATTTATTTTTAGGTGAACTATTCCTTAAAGATGCGGTCGCTGCCCTCATGTCACCTCGAATCACACTCTTTCTTTGAAAATGAATGACTTCTAGTCACTTTGTCGCAGCAAATCATTTTCTTCTTAATCACACCTTCAGTTGACAGACACGATTCTGAAAAAAACGTATCCACTTTGTTCATTTTGTTAGCACTAACATTAAGCACATTTGTTGTCCCAAACAAGTTATTATCCAACTTTAGCTCTATAAGCATAGCTCTGCTAACACTACTGCCAGATTTCTTCCTAGTTAATATAATTACATAATAAACAATTTCCTACCAGCAAAAACCAAAAAAAAAAAACAATTGGGTTTCAGTTCAATTAAAAAGTGCTTTATTGGTATGCAACGATATGTGTTGCCAAAGCATAAAGAGTGTGCTAGAAGCTTGAGTGACTGCAAATGAAGTTTTCCAAATGTTTCATTTCTATTAAATGTTGTTGTGTTGTCAGTTTGGTTTTCTTCTTCAATGCTTCTGTGTTGCGATCCTCAGGGCCACAGCAGGAAAATCTGTTTTATCATTTTATCCAGGGCCGTAACCCCCATAGATACTGAGAAACACAAGATTTTAAGCAACCAGCAGTGACGTCCAGTGCGCCAGACTGCACAACGTCAGCACACTTTGTCGATTTCAATCAAAAATATACTTTTTAGTACATCTTTGTCATGTCTCTATAGCACGCAGTGTGTTTATCGTGCAATTTATAGTCGAAAATGAGTTTTTGCGTGCATAGGATACGCATGGGTTGGTTAGGGTAGGTTTAGTAGTGTTGTGGGGTGCGTGTGTATTATACGTTTGGGTAATAATTAGTGGTGTGGGGTGCGTGTGTATTACACGCAAATGAACTGCGTATCGAATGCACGCGAAAACTGCGTTTCATATGCACGTAAAAACTCATTTTCGCGTATAAATTGCACGATAAAACACAATGCGTGCTATAGAGACGCATTTACGTGAGAACGGGCTGTACGTTCACATGACAAAGATGTACTAAAAAGTAAATTTTTTGTTTGAAATCGAAACCCTAAACCATATTTGGTCCTTTCAGATTTAAAACTCTATTGCTAATACAATGATTAAGAAGACAACGATTTATTTGTGGCAATTGATGTTTTCAAGTTCTCTAACATATAACTGAAGCCTGTTATTGATGTCATATAGCTTGTGATGTCCTCAGACGTGGCAGGAGTAAAGCGGTGTGTTCGGCTCATACTCTCCATTGACCACCGTAAAAGAGATCTCACAAATCATGGATCAAGAGGGAAAAGGTCATTTGTGCTTCTGTTCCTTCGGTCAACGCACAGACGAGCTGAACATGGGCAATCACCGAAGAGGAGCTTTACCTGATGTACATGTGCTTTCTTAGACACAGGAGTCTCTGTAAACCGTGACGGCTGGATCTGGTCAACTCGCGTCTGCATTTCACAATGTTGGAACAACATCAGTTTCTACACCAGCAGACTCACCAGAAATGTTTAATTATGACATAACGCATCTGTAAGATGTATTGTTTTTTTGGAAAGTAATCCTCATCATTCACAATCCGAGATTGTAGGACAAATATTTTGCGGCCAACCCATTGATTATGTGACAAATAAAGTACAATTAATCACATTACTTACGCCTCACCAGTCTATCAATTGTTATCTACCTTATTTAGCAATACACACATACGTTATTTTCTGTGAATGTGCAAGACTTCTGAACTATGTAAATGACTGAGGAATAACAAAATGCAGTAAATGGTCAAAATAGTTGTGCTACAAACCAGTGTATTTATGAGAACGATAATAAAATAACATAACAAATACCAGTTTGCAATTTCAAGCAGTTTAACACTCTGATTTTATACAGCTAAAATAACTGGAAGTGGCTAAAAACAAAAGCAAGACATTAAAAAAGTTATAAATAAGGTGAATAGCGTGTGAATTTGTGTAAGCCACTGCTTTTGTAAGTAATAGTTGGTGACACTTTATTTGAAGGCGCGTTGTTGCAGTGTAATTGTACATTTAAATTCAAAGTAATATTTATTAATAACATGTACTTCCTGTAGGGGTTTGCTCAGAGTTAATTGCATGCAATTATAATTTCCTGTTACTACAGTTATTACATGTAACATAGCAAGGTTACACTGTAAAATAAAGTGTTAACAGCTACTGAACAACTTTGCCCTAAGAACCATTGCTGTCAATCAAATCGTTCATTAAATATTCACAATTATGTAAAAAAAAAAACTACTTTGGTGAACTAGTCCTAGGTGTTTCTCTCAACCTCAATAAAACCAATTCTCTGAGTATCTACTATTGATTTGTGTTACATAGGCTACTAGATTTCCTTTGCTCATCGCTTAAGGTAATTGTACTTCAATCCTCTAGTATATTAAATGTTAGTACTCATTAACGGCACACTTTATTCAATGCAAGTGTATCCTGAGGTTATAACGCTTGATCAAGGACACACTGGTGATAGCGTTCAGCCCTAGGCCACAGTTCTTCTGTCTGGGAGATGGAGAAGAGTGGGTTATAGTTTGGAGGTCTGCTTGCTGTATTCAGTGCGAACAGTTCGGTAGCCTGAGGGTTTCTTTTATCAGTCTGTTTTAAACACAGATACACAGTCTTGAGCCTGAGGACCTGATGGTTAAGCAACCCTTGCAGAGCTGTCAGAGATGCCCTTCGCCATGAGCCGTTACAATCCAGGAGAATGGGCTGAGATTTCATATTTAGGGTGCTTTAGAAATAGTGAGTTTTAAAGTAATTTGTTCAAACTTGGACTCACAATTTAGGAAACTAGCCAAGTGTTAAACACCCCATTATCAACAATATGATGATGATGATGATGATGATGATGATGGTCACTGGACAGCCTTGAATACTGTTCTGAGAAATGTATACTAACGAGAGCACACAATGACCTCATTAATGTGCCCTTTAGTGAAGTAAAAGTACAAATATTTAATAGTCAAAAATGAAAATACCTTACAAAGAATGGTTCTCCAAAAAAATGAAAATCCGGAAAAAATGAAATTGCAAATTTAATTGATTTTCTTTTTTTCTGCAGAACAAAACTTTTTGAAGAGGGTTTCAGCCTTGTCAATACCATATTTGATTCTGGCTCTGATCATTGATCATTTTGCCAATGAAAGTAATTCTAAACAAAGCAGAACTATTGCGCTTCTCTGAGCAACACACAGCAGGGGTTTAGTTTCTGAATGAGTCAGCGTCTTTGAACAATCACTCACTGAGCCATTCAGAAAAACAGTCACTTTCTTAGTTCCTGAATGAATCAGCAGTTTTGAACAAATCGGTTGAATGAATTAACATTAAAACTTGCTGCCACTTAATGGCGGGTTTAGTTTCCAATTTAAATGTATTCCTTTTTCACTCTTCCCAATATTTCATATTTCGGTAACACTTTACTTGAAGGGGTGTGCATAAGACTGACATGACACCTTCATAATCATGACATGACACATGTCATGAATATGAAGGAGGTCTCATGCATGTTTATGACAACTGTCTTATTAAGTGTCATTCGCTCAATTATGACATTTATAATGCAAATATGACATTGCTTGAGATGTCTTTGTTATGACAACTTGACATAAACCAATACATTATAACCTGTCAGGCTCTTTGTCATGACAACTTGACATTACTAAGACAACACAACCTGTCATAAATATGTCATAAACATGACATAGCAGATTAATGATCAAACTTAAGAAAGCACTTAGCTTCATGGGTTAACATTACATTAAACTGTCAGGTGGTTTTGACATTGGCTGTCATAAGGCTGTTATAACTGTGTCATGAATATTTTTCTTGACCTCAACTACAGTGGTACAAATTGAATTTGTCATTAAAATGTTATAATGTTCTCATGTCAGTCTTATGCACACCCCTTCAAGTACATGCTGACCATTCGTAATTATGGTAGGGCATTGAGGTCGTCCAATCAACTCATGTTGGAAGTGCCCAGGTCAAAACTTAAACACTCGGGAGACCGCGCTTTTTCAGTTTCTGGACCTAAGCTCTGGACTAAGCTCCCCAGTGAGATGCGTATTGTTACTGATCTGGGCCTTTTTAAATCAAGACTTAAAACGCATCTTTTTATAGTGGCTTATAGTACCTAGTAGTGTGGTGGCACGTTTATATTGATTTTATTTTTTAATCTATTTTTCTTACATTTCACTGTCTTTTATTATTGTACTTGTGTTTTTTGGTGTTGTTGTTCTAAATTGTTGTTTAATCTGTTGTAAAGCACTTTGGTTCACCTATCGGTCGATGTAAGGTGCTATATAAATAAAGTACATTTTTTACATTCAAGTAAAGTGTTACCCAGATTTCAATATCCAGAGTTTATTTTTTAAAACATTAATCTTGCAACATTATTTATGGAATTGTAATGGCATTAATAGCACCTCTGAGCAGCATTAAACTGTCAATGTTAATACATCTAAATGTAACTTCAGATTCTGTGCCACTTTTGCAGTGCTAAAATAGATTTTGATAACATTGATTTAATTTGATTGGCAACAACTTTAATTTGATTGGTAATGTACTGTGAGATGCGTTTACAATATTTATCCTGACAACCCTAGTTGGTGCCGTCTCCAGTGGTTTGTTGCTGTTTTATTTGTCTCCTCAATATATATATATATATATATTTTACTTTGGGCCAGAGCAGTTTTGCCACACTAGTTATTGCAGAAAATATCAAGGTATATGTGCAGGTTGCACGAGTACAGTACTGATTTGTGTCACACATGTATACTATAAAAACCGAAGTATACTTTGGCCTTTACTGCACAAAACAACATTGCGTCAGAACACACTCTTACTTTTGATTAATAATCACTGGAGAAGTGCCGGCTGAATTTGCAACAGCACATGGGCATATGTCATGATTTTAAGCATATGTTTATAATGTAGAAATGGTCATATTTTAATATTATGTTCTGAATTACGCCATGCTTTTTGGTAATTTAATGAAGTAGTTACAGCATCGACCAGCAGGGTCTAACACCTCATGCTAACCAGTAAACCATGATCCCTAAGATGTGCATGTAAAGAGTAATATTCTTTAAAAACACTGTGGATGCACTGAGAACAATCTCACTCGAATGGATGCACAAGTTTCCATTCCATTTTGAGGAACATCTGCTTCTGAAGTGAGCAACACTGAGTCCCTCTTAGCAGTATTGGGAGTAAACTCAAAGTTTGCCGGAATCATGTGAAGTTTTTCCAATCCCTTCTATGTTCTGTGTCAGTTCTCCACGCACTGAAGCTTGAGGCACAATTATGCAGCTGTTTGGTGTAACTGCTTGGAAGGAGTTGACGCTACAGCTACTGCGAGAGACAGAGGATTCAAATGAAGCCTCCCACAGGAGCTCAGCGAAGGCTTTGTTTCCCCCAGTAAAAGCTGTTCCCATTGCTCTCGCTGTCAGAGCCGACAGAAGCGCACTGAAATTGTGTGAGTTTGGTGGTTGAATCCCCCGGGGGAGTGTCATTAGGAAATCTTCCTTACTCTCTCCGGCACTAATTAGCATGTGGCTCAGTGTGGCATTTGGACGCCTCTGTTTCAACCTGGACTCGCGGGCCTAGAGTTTCACACAACTATGCAGATGTTTGTAGCCCTGCCTTGATTTACTAAGCAATACTGGGGGAAACAAAAACAGCATTCATCATCATTGACACTAGGAGTTATGGCAAAAACTATTAGTGTGAAATGAAATCATTAGAGCTCTCTGGCACTCACTCTTTGTCTTTCTAGAGTTAGCACATTTGGTATTACATGACATTACATGAAAGGAAGTTTCAAATTGACAGCCTCTTACTTGGCAGATTTGGTTGGATTAAAAAGTCTTGTGTAAAAAAAGAAAAAGAAAAAAGGAACGTATACATTTATTGATATTGCTGTACCTTTGTATATTCCAACAAATAAATAAAAATGACTGAACAAATAAATATTATAAAAAAAAATACTTATGACTGAGACCGCTAAAAGTGCAGACCAAAAGAACTGAACTACACGTGTAAACACACCCGTACTTTCGCAATACGAGGTATTTTTGAGGTAAACTGAATATTGCACTGTGAAAACTGCAAATATTATTATGGTAACAATGTACAATAAGGTTCATTAGTTAACATTACTTGATGTATTATTAACTAACATGAACTTACAATGAGCAATACATTTGTTACAGTATTTATTCATCTTTTTTAATGTTAGTTAATCAAAATACACCTATAATGTATTAGTAAATGCTGAAATTAATTTTAAAGGTGGGGTATGTGATTTTCTTTTTCACAATTTTTTTCAAAATCACTTGAAATCCTATTCCTAACCCACTTACAGCCACTGAAATGAAAATGAAGCAATTTAATCATCTGTGGAACGGGCAGGACTCGAAAAACTCCAGCCAATCATTTCCAAGACCACCTAGAATCATTGGACAGAAAATGTGTCAACCAAACGGTCGTACCATCCCCCCCTCCCCCTTGCGCGCGTGTCCCCTTCCTGCGCATTACTCAAAGCCTGTGACCCAGTCACAGTAAGTGCAAGTCGCCCCGGTACAGATAGAGAGAGAGAGAGAGAGTAAGTGTATGAGGTGCCACGTAGGATTTAAATCAAACTTTGCTTATCAATACATGCATAACACACGTGCATATACACCTATAAATTACTCGCATATACATGTATACTACTGGATGTTCAAAATACATATATAAAATACACGTGCACACTAATATGAAAATCATACCAATACATATTATGTAAGTAATAAATGCATATAAACTTGTGAATAACTTGCATATACATATAAACTTGACGCACGCATACACCTATAAATACTCGCATATACATATAAACTTCCATGCACATACACCTATAAACACTCGCACATACATATACACTCGCTGCACGCAACATATAAACTTCCATGCACATACACCTATAAACACTCGCACATACATATACACTCGCTGCACGCAGACACACCTATACACACTCGCACATACATATACACTCGCTGCACGCAACATATAAACTTCCATGCACATACACCTATAAACACTCGCACATACATATACACTCGCTGCACGCAGACACACCTATAAACACTCGCACATACATATACACTCGCTGCACGCAGACACACCTATACACACTCGCATATACATATAAACTTCCATGCAGACACACCTATACACACTCGCACATACATATACACTCGCTGCACGCAGACACACCTATACACACTCGCACATACATATACACTCGCTGCACGCAGACACACCTATACACACTCGCATATACATATAAACTTCCATGCAGACACACCTATACACACTCGCACATACATATACACTCGCTGCACGCAGACACACCTATACACACTCGCATATACATATAAACTTCCATGCAGACACACCTATACACACTCGCACATACATATACACTCGCTGCACGCAGACACACCTATACACACTCGCATATACATATAAACTTCCATGCAGACACACCTATACACACTCGCACATACATATACACTCGCTGCACGCAGACACACCTATACACACTCGCATATACATATAAACTTCCATGCAGACACACCTATAAACACTCGCACATACATATACACTCGCTGCACGCAGACACACCTATACACACTCGCATATACATATAAACTTCCATGCAGACACACCTATACACACTCGCACATACATATACACTCGCTGCACGCAGACACACCTATACACACTCGCATATACATATAAACTTCCATGCAGACACACCTATACACACTCGCATATACATATAAACTTCCATGCAGACACACCTATACACACTCGCATATACATATAAACTTCCATGCAGACACACCTATACACACTCGCATATACATATAAACTTCCATGCAGACACACCTATACACACTCGCACATACATATAAACCCGATGCGCGCATACACATCCATAAAACACTCGCGCATACATACAAAATAAAACGTGGATGCATGCTTTAGTTGTGTATATATGTATATGCGAGTGATGTCATATGTGGATGTGCGTGAACTTTTCAGTGTAAAAGGAAGTCAGTTATTCTTCTTCTTCTTTTGGAGTTTAAGGGCGGTTGGCAAATCAGCTAAAAGGTGCATTTACCGCCACCAACTGGACAGGAGTGTGAAGCGTCAACACAGGGGGCGCAAAGATATCACGCAACACCTGAAATAAAGCTTGCCACAAAGAACCTTTATTTTACTGTCAAACGTTTAATGACGTACGACAAGAGATATGAGAGATGACAGACACAAGAACAGAAGCTGTTTGCCATTGAGATGACTGGGAAAAAGTGTCCCAACCAACCAGAATTTACCCACACTATCCGATGACCTTTAAAATACGTATTTTAGAGTACATCATAGATGTATCTCTTGTCTTTATCTGTGGTGCAAGAAGTCACAGGGAAAGTGCTACGAGCCTGACTTGTGTTGCCAGATCTTGCGAGCATGAGCCAGAGTTGCCAGGTTTGTGTAACAAAACCAGCCCAAATTGCGTTCAACACGTGAGCTAAAAAACAACTCGCAGCAACAGTGTAAAAATAGCCCAAACTTGGCAATACTTGAAGCCCATAAAAACTTAAATAAATAGAAAAGCTTTGTGCTGAAAATTAGACCAAAATATTGCGACCCGCAAAACAAGGGGTGTAAAGGTGCACAGAAGTCACGGTTCGGTACGTACCTCGGTTTTGGGGTCACAGTTCGATATGAGCTTGGAACAACATGAAAAACGACAAATCCCCAATGCTGGGTTTCTTTTCATTTATTTTGAACAGACAGTAGTACACATTACAGTGAGTTTAATCCCGTGAGGTAATTGGTGCAGTACAGGCTCCTTTAGATTGACTAATGCTGCGTGGGAAAACACAGCAGACAGAAAGACATGCAGCCGTCTTGGAAAGGGGGCGGGGACTGCAGAAAGTACAATCTTACGCTTCTTCAAGAAGAAGTCTGAGCCTCCTTCACCTTTCCACGTGCAGACAGCGAGTGAAGCAGATCCTGAGACTTCACGTTTCATCACTGGACTGTAGTGAGTCTTACACGATACTAATCGACACAATCCTAAATGATTCTGTCTCATTATAACAGCGGAAACAACGTAAAATACGCCGTCATTTACGGACGAACGGATAAGAGTAAGACATTATGCGAAACTGGGTCTATTTTTATTTGTGTCACTATAAAAACAAAACATTGTGGTTTTGTAACATACAGAACACGATGCTGCTTTCTGCCATCCCGGTTTCCTTTCCATGAAGTTTGTGGAGCGCGGCGTCACAAAAATGAATGGAAACTCCGCGTTTAGGCTACTAGCAAGATCTCGGTGCCGTCTGAACTCTTGTTTTGGGTCGGGCCGTAGATCATCTCTTCTTCTGCTCTATTTCCCGTTAGCAAACAGCGTCGCATTACCGTGTGCAACCCCTTCTGGATTGGAGTGTGGATCGCCTGTGATTGACTGTATTTGACATCTGACTGTTTTCACCGAACAGTGACGTCCGTACCATGATGGTTCAGGACAAATACATGGACCAAGACAAGCTTAAGCAACAAGCTCAAAAACACTTATAATAAGTGGACTTGGCAACACAGCAAGAGCCGCTCTGTGAAGCAAGAGCACAAACAAAACAACGCCTGCGTCAACCGTGCTTTAGTTAAAAAGACTGAACACAACAAGTGTTTTGTCACTGTAATATTACTGTGGTCAGAAAGTTGCTATGGTTACCATGGTGTCATTCACCGCAGTTTCTGAAGCGAGTCGAGTTCAGTTCACACGTGGAACGATAACTTACGGGACTCACTACTACAGCCTTTAAATCCGGTTGTCACTCCTGAAACTTTACAGTGTGTCCGTTGCCAGATCTGTTTGCTGTTCCATCACAGGCCTCCTGATCATAGTTACAGTGGGTTGCCATGGATACAGAGCAAACAGTTATCATGATCAGTTATCTTGGGCAAATACGTTAAATCTATGAGCAGGGGAGAATTGACGCAGCAACTATGTGTGTTTACCGTTTTTGAATCTGAATCAATTTTTCAAATAACCTGCTGACATACTCTAAACTCTGCTACCTGACGAAAGTACACATTTACACATGAATCTCGTGTATTCTGAACAACATTACTGCAGTGAGAAGATTGCTAATTCATGTCAGTGTTACCATAGCAGCGAGAAGTTTCTGTCCTCTCAGAGAGAGCCACGAGTCTGCTGACTAAAGTCAGGGAATTCAGTGGACCCCCAGTGGGTAATTGGCGTGTTTGGCTTTCTGTCACATCTAATGTTATGCCAAGAAAAGCCGTCGTCTTATGTCGCTAACTTTTCTGCACAAAAGTAGCAGCGTCCTGAAACTTTATCTGGTGTAAACATATTGGCCATTTGCCCATTCCTCCGTCAATAGCTGGAAGAGGAAAGGCTGGGGCGAGAGAGAGCTCATGGATTTGGAATAGAAACAAAACGACATGGCATTTTTAGATTATGTGACTTAATGAAACAAACATGGCTCCCGCAGAAAATACAGTGGAAGCCAAGCGCTTACTGATGTGTGTTGCCACTGCTGTATATGAGTTAGGTTACTGTGCCAAGTATTGCATCATTTCAAATCAATGTTTTTTTTCTTAAAAGCACTCCAAAAATGTTTGTTTATTCTGCAAAGGAATGCATTTACGCAAGGTATTTTTGAATCTGATTAATGTAGTGAGAATTCAGATTTACAATTATTTGTCCAATTAACAGCTTAATATTTGCACATTTTTCAATTGCCTCTTCATACTGCTTTAACACATGCAGGGCCTAAAAGGTTTTGCCAATGTCTGCTGACTTGGGAACATTTATAAATATGTTTTACCAGCCGTGAAACTGTTTTTTGCAAAAACAGGCAGTAATGACACCAACATTTTAGATACCAGTGAAAATGCACAATTTACTAAAACTACTAGCCTAACTAATATACATTTAAAACATTATTAAAGACAAGTAAACAGTAAAAACATATGAACAAATAAGCAAATTACAAGCAACAGCACAAAAAAAATATAGTAGAACAAATGTACAAATGAAATAAACAGTATTTTTCAGGTATACACATTGGATAAAGTATTCAAATGTAAAATTACACTGTATGTAGTCTTCACTGTATAAATTAAATATAGATTAAACCTTAATAAAGTTACAAGAGTTATTCAGTCAACAGCAGTGAGAGATATTTTATTAGTCGTTTGTTTAATTAACATTAAAATAGATAGCAGCAGAAATATTAGGCTACTGTCACTTTAAGACCGAATGCACAGATCCAATGTACTGATACCGGTCTTTCTCGACTGTTTATGTTCACTTAAGCCATAACAGACTATGTTTACTAGGATACTCGCAGATATATATATATAGATATATTTATACAGTATATATATATACTTTTTTTTGTGTGTGTGAATTTGTCAAGCGCAAGAAGATGTGAAAGAGAACTGAGTTCAGTGTTCCTGATGTCTGTGTTCAATTGTCTTTTTGGCTATGAAGAATTAAGGATTCTAAGTTTATAAGCATTGTTGTAGGTTAGAAGCAAAACAATGAGTTCATGTATTGTAACATCCTCATACACAAAAGTTATGTGGATGCACACTTTTATTTCTGTATGTATTGGCAATTGTGCTTTGCAGTTTGATGTCCATTAGCTGGAAAGTGGAAAAAATGTATCTCACTAAAATGTTCTTTATTATATAATCCAACATGATCTCATTTATAGGCATAGTAAATAAGCGTGGATTTTGAACAATTATTTTTGTATTTTGATAGCATCTACAACATAAACCCTTTTATGCATAAACAACAAAGGACGACATTTTACAAATCACTTGAGGTTCATAGAACATTGAGTTAAATTTTAGTCGACACAATACAAATGTATTCAAATAGATTCATTAACTTGTTAAATGATGTCACATTTCACACAGTTATACAATTACAGTTAAATGTTTTCCTTTTGTTCTCTGTGATTTTTAATGTCTGGCCAATAATCATTACAATACAAACACAGTATACACAAGTAATGTTAAGCACAATATCAGTGTAGAACAAATACAGTTGTAACATTTTTGCTGTACTGCAAAAATAATGACTACAAACATGGTATATTTTGCCTATATCCGTCTACCAGCAAAATAAATGTCAGAAACAGGCATACACTATTCCTATGTTCCACAGTTAATATCTAAAGGCAAGAAGTGCCCAGGACATTTAAGTGAAATGTACTGATCCATTGTATACTCTGATTGTTTTAAAGTGTTTTTAATGGGTTCAGTATATTTCTTGGATGTTCACAGTGATGGCAGATCTAAATCGCCCATCCGTCAGTGCAGTCAACATGGGACCCTAAATACAACTGTGATTTTCTCAGTTCCTTACAGTTGCATGCTAGCACGTCCCAAAATTACTGTTTTAATTGATGTGATAATGTTTTCATGATCAGGAAAGACAATCCATTCACAATAAAACATGAGTTGTTGTTTTTTTTCTTCAAATATTTCAGCAGGGATTTGGACAGTGCTTCAGTTTTTCTGTGCAAAGAGAAGATGGTAACATGAATCCGCACGTGGATGATGACTGTCCGAACTTGCATGAAAGGGGAAATCAGTGTTACAACTGTACCTCATTACAACTGTACTCGGTCAATGTCCGATCACTAGGAAGCCATATTGGCAATGCCTCCGGGAAGCTACTTCGGTCATGCAAAACCAACTGGGGAAATACTGAAATCTCAAAAAAATGGTTCAGCCAATGTGCTGGTGCTAATGTGTATCCACAGGCACAACATTTACCCCTAACATCATGTTTCTATGAGAACCAGATCTTCTAACACGGGTGTTTTCACTTTCCAGCAAACTTTAGTTTTAACCTTGATCAAACTCTCCTGCCTGTGACTTTCCAGTAATCCTGACCTTGATGAGCGTGTCCAGGTGTGATCAGTGAATCTCTGCAGGAAAGTGGATCTCGACGCCAGAGTCCTAACATCTGCTGCAGAGAAACGACTGGCTCTTTCATCAACTGTTTATGCACACAACTATTTGGGTTTAACATGCTGTTAATATGTCAATATTGTATATGACTAATTACAAATGATGTCCGCTCAGGAATGCTGGCTGGGCGTGTGATACTGTATGTGAGAGACACAATCCAACACACACACACACACACCCTTTAATCCCAGTGCTCCTCGACTCCTCCCTCATGCCACGAAAACCACATTTATTATTGAAGAGACCTCTTGTGGAGTGAAACTTGAGAAAATGTGTGTATTTTCTCCTGTGTTTCCTCTCTTGTTAAACTTTAATGAGAACTGTATGAGCCGTCTGGATGCAGCGCATGCTTGGAAAGTCAACTAAATGTTCCACAGACAGCGACGGACACAAGACAGGGGAAATAGCACAACAATGTGCTTGAGGATTGCGATAAGACGCTTACTTCGCACCTTTACTCCCATCTCTGAAAGGTTGGATGGGTTTTCGCCTGATGCTTCTGAACCTTTGCCAACCGAATCCTTCTTATTCCCTGCGAGTAGATCCATTGGCAGACACCATCATCCGGTCTGTCCACACACACACCCTCGAAAGCTCGGTATCAAGGTTTCCGTAAAAATATGAAGCAGCAAAAACGTTTTTTTTTTTTATTTGTTTTTTGTTATTAATAATTGAGCTGCAAATCAGAATATTTGGATAATTTCTGAAGGATCATGTGACACTGAAGACTGGAGTAATGATGCTGAAAATTCACAGCAAAAAAAAAAATCACAGCAAAAAAAAAAAAAAATATATATATATAAAATGTGTATTCTAAACTCATGAACAACAATAATGCTGCATTACTCATGGTTCTCTAGAACACGAAAGCTTGGTCCACCGGTCCACACTCCTGCAGAAGATTACGGGGACCCCGAGCAAATGTGCGGTAGCTTTACTAAAATGCTACACAATAAATGTGCGAGGCTGATAATGGCCGTCTTGACATTTGCCTAAGGCTGCTTTACCAGGCATGTGAAAAAAAAAACAACACTCTTGCGCATGGTAGACTGAAGATAGCGTGTGCTACAAGGACTGCCACCCCCCTGAGCATTGTTATTATCATCAGAGACAACCCTTCTCCATGTGTCCCCGCCAGACACTGGCTCACAATGAAATGCCAAAACAGGAAATTCTGATGCTTGCAGACAGGTTGGAAGCATCTGGAAAGAATGCACTTCTAAGAAAAGAAATGTAGTCTTTTATCTCTATTGTTGTAGAAACTTCGTTTACACATTGAGCTTGTTTATACCGCCACATGTCTCTTGCTTAATGTCGCTTGTTGTTCATTTGAAGCAAGGACATTGGAAAGCTTGAATGTTTCATTGTGCAGTCAGTGAACGAGACAGCGTTGCACCATTTCAGACAGTGTGGAGTGTGGGAAGAGTCACTGTGAAATTGGCATGCAACTATTTAGGGCTGCACAATAAATCAAAATAAAATCAAAGTCGTGATATGTACGATTATCAAATCGCAAAGGCTGCTATCTAATTAAATATATGCATTGCATGTTTCAGAGTGAAGCATAGCACTGCGTTCTTACATGTGAGGAACGCATGAGCAAATACCGCTCCATCTCTGCATCTGCTCTGAGTTTAGGCCACTTGTAACATGCATTTGGGAGTGCAACGTGCGGCAACCATCTTCCCAAACTTAAAGGTGCACTGTGTCATTTTTAGCGGTATCTAGTGGTGAGGTTGCGAAATGCAACCAACAGAAGTTACGGTGGCCGATAGGAAAAGATGCCGTCGTCTGAGACAGCCAGTTACGCAATGCATTCCAGATAGATGCAACTGATTGTGCTTCTGATAGCTTACATGCATATATTCCAAATTGCGTGACAAAAATTTTTCGTGCTTTTTTCACTTTGTTTTTCAGATATTATTTCAAGTTAGAGTTGACTGAAAGTACTCTCTATTATTTAAAAGATGGGGGAAACACAAAAAGCTCAGTGCGGTAAAGCAATTATTCTTTCAAAAGCAGGACAGGGAATGACACTGTATTCACAGCCACATTAAACATACGAGACTGGCTCATTTTAGTCTTTTCTTGTAGAGAGGCATTCTATTCTGACATTATCTTCAGTTGGGTGGAGAAGTCTTTTATATTTTCTAAAGGAGCAAATGAAAATCAATGAGAAAAATGTTTCACTAGACTCTTTTTGTATGCGAGTTCCACTGTTTCTCCAAACAATTATGAACAAACTCACAAGTTTGCAGGCGTATCTCCCGCAAGCCGATGACAGGGCAGGAGTTCATGCAGAAACTTCAGGACACCTATCAAGAATTGATCGCTTCTCTGTTCGGCTGCAATCGCTGGAGAACGAAAAGACGCCCGCTGATCAATCCGGTCAACTAAGTGGAAGTTGTCAGTGTCTCAGAGAGTTGAGAGCCGTCTGAACTATTAACTAGAACGTACTGTGATTATCACCAACCGCACAGACCGGAAACACACACACACACACACCGATCATGCATTATTGGCATGAGTTTAGCTATTTCTCTGACAGTCTTTTAAACAATCATTTAAAATGTAAGTAATTGCTTTGCCATGTCAAATAGTGTTGAAGTTCATAGTAGTAATCAAAAATAAAATGTCAGCATAATTATGTAAGAAGGCATTTAATACTATTCCACCAGATTAATGCAAAAAGTACTTCAAAAGTCTGGTAAGATTTTGTTTTCATTTTTCCAAGATGTTTTTGAAAATCTTTTCTGCTCACCAAGACTGAATTTTGGTGTGATATAAAAATACAGTTAAAACAAGTCGAGACAAGTCACCTTCATTTATATAGCGCGTTTTACAATACAGATTGTATCAAAGCAGCTTCACAGTGATAACATGGAAATAATACAACAAAGTTTGTCTCTAGAAGAGAATTGCGTCATCGTCCACCTGAGGTAAGGCAGGTCAATAATATTGTTGAATATTAAATGTCCCCAACTAAGCAAGCCAAAAGCCAAGGCGACAGTGGAGAGGAACCAAAACTCCATCAGTGACAGAATGGAGAAAAACACCTTGGGATCACATCAGGTTTACCGTTCTTACTACCCGGGCGATACGAGATGTTAAAAGTTGAACCGGCTGAAGAACAGTGCCCAGTGAGCCTACCGAGAATTTAGCCTTTTATCGGAACAAATATGTTCTAAGTTCTAAGTATGGTTGGTCCAAACTTAAAATGGACCCCCCGTGCCCTCCAACCAGTGCCGCCACTCCTCCAGGGCCAACTTAACAGCCAGTAACTCCTTATTCCCGATGTCGCAATTCCGTTCCGAATGGGTGAGACGATGAGAAACAAAGGGTGGTTGGGTGCACTCTGTTGTCCGAAAGTGATTTCTGGGACAATATTACTCCCACTCCTAACTCCGATGCATCCTCCTCCACAATGAGTTGACGAAACGGGTCGGGGTTGTTGAGCAATGGTTCGACACAACTCAGGTTCATCCGCTAAGTCCATCGTGGTCAGTGGATTCTGCCAGGCTATGGATAAATGGAGGACTCAACTGAAGTGAACAAACGTGATAAAGTTTATTCAAAAACTTTCAGAACAACTTGAACAGTCAATGTGACAACGTGAAATTGAAGAGACTTTGTATCAGTGGCGATTTCTTTAAGACTGCAAGGCTTCCCCTATAATGTCAAAAAATTAATGGTAAAATGTGTACTATTGTGTTAACATTTTATTGACTAAAAATGCGTTAGAACACGTTCATCTCGAAGACGAGTTCGTTCAGAATCAGCTCCATATAGCTGGTCAGCTGACTCGATCTCACATTCCCGTAGCGTCACACAGTGCATTTCCCTATGGCATTTCCCCGTTGAAGCTCAGCGCCCATTGACTTCAACGGAGCTGCTTTGAACAGTTTTTTCAGTGCTTCGAAACTAGACGGTCATTGGATAAATGCTGCGATTATGTCCCGCCCACGGACGCTCAGCGTCTCTGGGGTGTATAGGGAAGTGGGCTGGCCTGGAGTCCGGGCGTCTGCGTGCTGATTGGAGGACTACATCTCCTTTTGATTGACAGCGATGTCGCACAATAAGAAGTCACTGACGCGGAAGCTATTCGAGATTTCGAGCTCAGTCTCATCGCGGATTTTAAAATGTACTCGAAAGACCAACTCCTGTAACATTTTTTGCTATTTGCAATTTTCATCATACATTTCACAGTTTAACCTAATTCCCACATGTCCTCCGTCGATGTCAGGTGCCACTGCCTTGTTACATGTGCGGACGTGGTGTTTGAATCACGGCACATCTGTCTAGTTTGGTTTCGGTTTTGTGTCGGGATTCGGTCATGCATTCTCTGCGTGTTTGTTTTCTGTTGTGAATGCACAGGATGAGCTTTCACTCGTTCTCATGCATAACGTTCTGTTTTGTCGTGTTCGCGTGCGGTTTCGTGTTCGCTCTGTTCAGTGTGTTTTTTTGTGTAGCACGCGGTTCGTGTTTACATTGGTGGTGCTTTCATGTCATGTTTTGTCTTGTGCTGTGTAGCACAGCTTGTGTTTTACACTAGCTGTGTGCTTTCATGTTGTCATGTTCTGTGTGAACACGTGGCTTATGAGTATTCTTCTCATTGTTCTTCAAGTCTCATTTTGTGTGAGCACAATTGCTTGTAATTTGTTTTACTGGCCATGTGTTTGTTTTTGTCATGTTTGGTGTGAGCACATGGCTTGTCATGTGTTTTCCTTGTGCCATGTGCTCTCCTGTCGACTCCCATCTTGTTTCCTGATTATTAGTTATTTTGTCCCACCTGTCCTCCCTCATTACCTGCCTTTTTGCTCCCTATTTATTCTCCTTGTCCTGTGCTTGTTCATAGTTTTTGTTTGTATTTTTTATTTTATTTTATTATTAAAATAAAGCCCATCAACTCAGTCGCTTAAAAAAAAAAAAAAAAGAGCTTCCCCTCTTTGAAAGACCAGTAGCCGCCACTGCTTTGTATGGTATTTCCCGTGTTCTCCCCACACACAAACTGGGGGAGGAAACGACAGCAGGATGACCAACTGATAACGAGAGTCAAGCCTTGCTACAAACTCCTCGTCTTTGAGTCCTGAGCACAATATTACAAGCAGCTAAGTCACAGAAACAAAACACTTAATGGTAGCACAGGACATTAAACATCAATGCGGCATGAATAGTTATCAACTGACAACAAGAGGTTGACACAGCTGGGAATATACAGTATAGGGTATAGGGAAAGAGCGACGGGTGTGGGAGATCAGCTCGTGATTGTGCGCACAGCGCTACAAGGCAACGCAAATTGCTCAAATCACAGGCTGCCAAAAATGACAGGACCATAACACAGCAACAGAGGTGAACCGGTGACACCCTGGCCCGTGACAGTAATAATGAAGTAGGATATCCCGAATCGCAAAATAAGTTAATATTATTTCAGTTGTTATATAATTGCACAAGAGTAACATATGGCAGTCCCTCCAGTTTTTCGCGATTCTGCGATCGCTGAATACAACGCAAAATCAACAAAATGTCGCAATTTTTTGCGATCCTGCATAATTCCTAATTTAACCGCAAAATAATCACAAAAATTCAAAAAAAGACCTCACAAAACATTAAATTATATTCACCCAATTGAAATATCTCTAGTTAATTAAAGTTTCAATGCATTTTTACGTGGATACAGATGTTGCGCACGCGTGATGTCTGTGAGCGGTCTGTCAGAAACATGGCGAAAGAAAAAGCGTCTCTCCTGCCCTCTCAGCGCCCAGGTTTTCATTGGGCAGGACGGCAAACTTATTAATGCGTTTAACATGATTGAATGACGTAACAAAAAGTATGATATGCTCGATGGTACTAAAAAGAATTATTAAAAGCGCAGTATACCGTGAAAGAGAATTAATTTCAGCCAGTCGAGTGACAGTCTGTCTCTGACTGCAAGTGTGTGTGTGTGTGTGTGTGTGTGTGTGTGTGTGTGTGCGTGTGTGTGTGTGTGTGACTGACTGACTCACTGCGTGTCACCGCCTGTCAGCCTAGTTAGAATATTGAATTCTCTTTATAGTGCTTGAACAAATACACATAGCTACAATTACTTCAAAATATTCATCTTGTCAAGTATTTACGTAAAACAATAACTGATTGGGACATTTGTCATTACTGTAGTAGGTCTTAAAGTGACAGTAACCTAATTTACCTGTTGTCAGTGTTGTTAATGTTAATCAAGCAACAAGAATAGGCTACAGCACAATAAAAAAAAAAAAAAAGAATTTGATTAGACCAAATAAACAAGCTTTATTCATTTTGTTTGTGATTTGTGTCATGTATGACTATTGTGCATCTGACATAATACTATTATGGTAAATGTGATGTCCTAATTATAAAATATAAAAATCGCAAATTTTTTCACAAATTTCTGGAAATTACCACCACAAAATCAGTCATTTTGATCGCAAAAATCACACAAAAAAAATCGTGAAATCCTGGAGGGACTGACATGGACAACGTTCAACAAACGTTGTGCTTTTCCAACTACATTGGACACGACAACAAACACGCAGCCTGGAGCGTTGTATATCATTTCACACGCAAAGAGGGACGTTACATAGAAATCTTAAAGGCACAGCACCAGAAAACAACAAACTATTGAATTGTAATGGCTAGATAGAGGGCATAAAATAAATTATCACTGTTTGTTTTTTTTTTGCCAGAAAAACAAACGGTAACACTTAATTTGAAGGGGTGTGCATAAGACTGACATGACACTGTCATGAACATGAAGGAGTCTTCATGAATGTTTATGACTGTTGTCATTAAGTGTCATTCGGTAAATTATGACACTTTTAATGCAAAGTTGACATTGTTTAAAATGTCTTTGTTATGACAACTTGATATTAACCAAGACAAAAATGTCTTGATTATGACAACTTGACATTAACCAAGAAATCATAACCTGTCAACCTGTAACAAATATGTCATAACAGGTCTAATTATCAAACTTAAAGAAGTTATTTAGCTTTGTGTTAACAATACATTACCCTGTCATATGTTAAAGCATTTGTCATATGTCATATGTTAAAGCATTTGACAGTGTAATAACCCTTAATGACATCTTTATAACTAGTACAATGTGTTCCACTTTACTTGAGGACACGTAAAATATTCATGACGCAGTTATAATGGTGTCATGACGGCCAAAGTCAAAACCAACCACATATGACAGGGTAATGTAATGTTAACACAAAGCTAAATAACTTCTTTAAGTTTGATAATTTGACCTGTTATGACATATTTGTGACAGGTTGACAGGTTATGATTTCTTGGTTAATGTCAAGTTGTCATAACAAAGACATTTCTGTCTTTTTTAATGTCAAGTTGTCATAACAAATACATTTTAACCTCTTAACCTCTAATTGTTCAACAATGTCAACTTTGCAATAAAAGTGTCATAATTTACCGAATGACACTTAATGACAACAGTCATAAACATTCATAAAGACTCCTTCATGTTCATGACAGTGTCATGTCAGTCTTATGCACACCCCTTCAAATTAAGTGTTACCAAACAAACTGAAGGCCCTTGCACACTGCGTCCAAAATTTTCGTATGCGTTTTTTCGTATCCGTGATTCAGTGGCTCTGAATTGTCAAAACACCATTCAAACACCAATCAAACTGCTCGCTACGGATGCGAAAAACGCAGAAAATCGTTTTTTATGACGGACGAAAGTTTCGGAGGCAGTGTGCAAGCGTGATTGACATAACGTGAGGTCGTACTTATTTTTTAATGTGCGAAAATTTTGGACGCGAATTTCGGACTTCGGAGTGTGCAAGGGCCTTGATTTTTGTGATATGACCCTTTAAAACCAGCTCAGTAATATAGTGTGTTAGGGACATGTTTTAGAAGCTCGGCTCTCCGTCACTGATAAATGGCACAAGTTCTTGTTAAAGGATGTTATTACAACTAGGGCCAAAATAATGCACCATAGACTATTAAATGGGTATAAGCGCTATAAATGATCATTTCTTCTCCATAAGTGCTTCACTGTAGTCACAAATATGACAGAACATTATTATCTGCTCTCTCATGCAAGAAAGAAATCCCATCCATCGAGGAGAGCTAAATGATGATCATGGCACATTTCTCCTCTTGTCCCTCCCGCTTGTGATGTCTGGCGTCAGCCTGCCAAAATCACTGATCAGAATCATTGATCAGCTCCATTTATTGCTCAGGCTAATGGACAGTCCTGAGACAGAGGGACCATGCTCCTTCGCACAACATTTTGTTTGCCAAAGCAGTGTACGTTCTGTATTTCTGAAAGTGGCAGTCAATGAATCTTGATAATGTGCGAGCATTGGGCGCATAACTCACATTGATAGCCCTTATATTGTGCCAGGCAGTTATAAATCTGGAGACATGAATATGCATTGACAGTCAACTCCAGTGCAGGGGCAGTGGATAGTTTCAGTGATACAAGCAGTTTGACGGCCAAAAAAAAAAAAAAAAAAAAAAATCGCTTGAGGTCATGCAAGATATCTACAAAGTTAAAAGCACTAATTATAGTAAATGGACATTTAATTTCCCATTCAAATCAGATGTGCCTTACAGCAGTGTGTTGCTCATTCATCATGTTTGTCTAAATTGATGTGCCAAATTCATGCATTCACATCTTCAAATTTGGTCGAGTAGCACTTCCTAAGTTGTTTTGTCCCATTCGTTTGTGATCACTGAAAAATCTGTCATCTATCTGTCCTTACAATTTTCTCCAGGGGAACACAAAGGTAATGTCGGAGCTGCTCTTTCCCATATCACTGTAAAAAAAGTTAGCACTTTCTTTTGATAGTCCAATTAGACATTCTACTAACTAGGGTTAAGGTTAGAATAAGTTGACATGTAATTACAAAGTTACTCATAGTCAGTGTACTGTCGGTCGGGGAGCATCAAAATAGTTAACAGATGTTAAGCAGTCAGACAGTCTACTAATACTCTAATGACTGCTACTTGACATGTAGTTTCAAAGTTACTTGTGGTAGAATGCCTAAAACCGACTAGTTTGCATCTTGAATAAATAACTAATTAGGACCAGATTTACTAACAGCTTGCAACAGCGCAAACCCTCTTTTGGCGTTAAAAAACTACTGTCGGGATTTACTAAAGACACGCAGTGAAACATTAGCGCTGAAAAGGCGTGGACGGTGATTTTTGCGTCTGACCTTTATTGCATTTGTAGGAGTTTCCCTTTCAGACGCAACATTTATGGGAGGAGAGTATTTAAATCAATCACGCAAGGTGATTTACTAAGGGTTGCTCTAGTTAATTTACTGGTATTTCCACCATTATTAACCGCCCAAAAAAACCAGACGCTAATGTGCTCTTGGTAGATTGTGTCGGTCATTGTGGAAATGATCCGGCTGCGTCTGTGATCTTTAATTTGCGTGTCGTCAGTAGATCAGCAGAACTTTCCTCTCCCATCTGAGCTTTTATGGGATTGCGCTCTCACGCTAATTTGCCCTGTTTAGTAAATCTGGCCCATAATGGCCTTTTAGACCATAGGCTAAGCCAGAAATGCGCCTGTTGGTTCTTTTAAAAAGGTTTCTCATCAAGTTCTTCCAAGGTCAAATCATGCAAGCTATGTTACTGTATATACATTCTTGTTCGGGGTCACCAGTCGTCCCATGTGTGTCATTCTCTTCTTTGTATTCTTTTTCCCAAAGAATATTAGCGAAAACAAATGAGACAAAGTTGATACTTAACATGAAATCTCTGGAGCTATGAAAGAGCAACCCTCGAGTGATAACACGCTCCTCTGGGACTGTATGTGTGGAGACGCTCTGTTGTTGTGATCAGTCTGGTTTCTCACCACAGATGGCCACATCAATGCACTCTGCACTATAAAACACTGAACACACACTATTAGAAATGCTTCACGTCAATAATGAACTGCTCATGTCACAGATGGGAAGAAACACACTTATTCAGTTTTACTACTCACGGGTATTGTAGGTATTCAGCCCTGAAACCATCATGATTCACCTGTGGCGCGCGGCTGACGGCATCACATAAAACATGAGCAATGGAAAGACAGATAAGCACAATGAGCAGTTATGTGGGCCTAATGTACTCACTGACACAGATCAAGTGGCGCAAATAAAGAGCGTAAGTGCCGTTCTCTGTCAACAGCTTCTTCCCTTGTAGCCCTGCTATCGTTCTCCATCATTTTAATGGTTTGCCGTATTTCTTCATTCCACTGGGCAGTCACCTAGAATTAATCTTTGTCTCTGAGAACAAGCTGATTAGCTTAAAGATGCAGACGCCTGTGTAAAACCTTTGTTTCGAAGCTCGTAGGTTACGTTCACACAGCCTGTGATTGGGAGCGACAACCGTATTTGACTTTTAAATCATCCTGTTCAAAAGCTCACAGATGTGGCTTTACTGTGTGTGTGTATGTGTGTGTGTGAATGAGCAAAGTCAATCTCCTTCTCTATTCTCCATATCCATTAACCATGCATGCATAGTGACCGTGAGTAAAGCAGAAACACTGATCATAACACAAGAAATCTTACCACAGTGTTTTTTAACTCTTTCCCCGCCAGGCGCCAGCGTTTTTGAAAAACATTGCCATCCAGGTCCAGCATTTTTGATCATTTTCACAAGTTTCATGGCCACCAGAATATGTTGTTGTATAAATATCCGAACATACAATATGTCAAAAGAAAGAACAGCCTCTGCTTTTAAAAAAACAAACAACAACCCTGTTTTATTCTAGCTTCATGCATTGTTTTTATCAACACTTGAATGTGGGAAAGTTGAATAAAAAAGCAATATTTTGAGCAAAAAGCTGAAAATCATATTTTGTCAAAGACTGCGTCTGGATCAGATTCAGAACGATGATGAAAACACAGATGGAGTAGATCGAGTCCATCAACACCCTAAAGCCGCCTTTCCACTGCACACGACAAACGACAGCCATTGGACCGGAAGTCATTCATTTCCAATGGAGAGTCGTACAGGAGGTCCGATCATATGCGTATGCGGAAAATTCGGATCCGATTTGAGCTTTGGGTCCGTTGAAATATCTGAACTTCTGCGGCTAGACCGTATGCGACCGGCCGACCGGCCGACCGGATGTAATGTATTCTAATCAAAACTATGAGCGTGAGGCTAGAATTACCAATATTTTAACTCTTTAATGTTATTCTGTAAACGATATTTCTGTAAAATTTCAGTTATTAATAATTATGGCAGAATTTATTTTTATAATTATTAAATCAATATTAGCTCTGTAAAATCTACTGTTTCATTCATTCATACCGTTTCATACATTCATTAAAATCATTCATTTTACCATTGTGAATAGCCGAGGTAACGGTTGCTTCACGACCAAATTCAAAGATCCGTGCGACTGACACTAGGTGGCGAAATGCGACAATCGTATGTCAATGTCGTGTGCAGTGGAAAGGCGGCTTAAAGCTTCACAGTCCTGTCGCTCGTCCTGGGTCAACATTTCATTCAGTAACATTGGGCAGTTTTGATGTATATGCCGTTTAATGTTGACGATCGTGTTATTTTACATATGCATCTGCTTACATATGATATCGCTTGTTTCTGCTGCTTCTTCTCCTGTGTTTTGATCTGGAGATTCAGTATTCTTTCAGAAGATGTGTAATAGCGCCCCCTAATGTATAACAGTGAAAACAAGGAAAGCTGGAAAATGGCGGGAAAGAGTTAATGGGCATGAGCAGGTCAGGTACAGTATGTGGACCAGAACTATAGTTTAACCCAAACCGGTTCGGTTTTGTCGTTAAACGACCAAAACTCAGGGCTAAGTACTATTGATATATTTTAGCCATCAATTATACAAAAAGCACTCTTATGCCTGAAAGTAATATATTTATAATTTAAGAAAATTAATTCATTTAGCCAAAATGAATATCCAGTCTAATCACAAACAGTTTCATACAAAACTATTTGATCATGTATTAAGCTGTCAGTTAATTGCTCGCAGTGTGTTTGTGCATTTTCAGTAATCGTTTTATTCTGTTTATAATACTGTATATAGACGGTGGCTTTCCCAGAAGGCCTTGCGTGTCCTGCCATGTGACGGCTTTTAGTTTATTTCTGTTCAAGTTATTTTTAAATTGAATTGCTTTAGGTTGCTTTATATCATTTAGCTCTTGCTTATTGTGTTTCGTTTTGGTCATTTGCATTCGTCACTCTAATAGTACTTTATGTTGATGCAGCTTAATCGTGTCCTATTATAATTACATTTTTTTTTTCACCGTTAAGCAATTTAAAAGTCATTTAAATAGACTGGGAGAAGTCGAGCTAAGTCACAATATTAAATCTCATTTTTTTTAGTTAAGGCATATATGAAAGATACTAAACAGGTATTTCAGTGCATGTTAAAGATGGATCATTTGTGTGATAAAAACGCTCTAGCCTCAGGTGACGCACGACCGGTGTTATCACTGCTAAACGCTTCATGCTAAGTGTGAACACCAGAGGCCATTACGAAGACCATCATTTAATCAAGTCTTCATGAAGCTCTACCAAAATGAAGTTGACACAGCAAATAGTGTTAAAAGAGGTGTTTTTCAAATGCCAAGACTTCTTGCGCTCAGTGGCGTCGAGGTGAAGACAGAGACATGCAAATATTGGTTTGACACGCGCCCTGCACTTGAGGAAACTCATGGATCAGTGCAGTAAATGAGGATTATCATCCGCCCTGCTCACACTGTCAAGAAAACCCTCGAGAGCCACGCTTTACATCACAACGCTCATGGTACAGTGTAATTATAACACTAATGCACAACAAGCACTTAAAGCATAATTGTTTATGGTAGACTCATTCCTTTTCTGCAGGGCATTGTGAACACTGACTGTGAAATGAACAGGATTTTGGTATTATTCACTTCATTCTTATTAAATCGGATACAATTTTTTGGAATGAGACGAACCAACTAATATCACAACATCCATCAAATCCATAGCTGATAAGACTAAAGGTTTCTGCTCTTGCTTCCCTCCCCAAAAAAGAGTCACTGATGATGTCATTAACTTGCTTCTGTCAGTTAAAGGGATACTATCCACCTTATTTTCCAACGTGGTGTTTTCTGTGAACGCGCAAGACTTATCAGCCGCTATAGGGACATGACGAGGAGAATATATCGAAGTGCAGTGAACTGAAAAACTGTTTGCGCAACAAATCAGCGTCTTTATAATTGAGACAGTATTAAAATAATATGGTACGAAATACCAGTTTGCAATAACAAGCTGTTTTGTACAGCTACAAACAACTGGAAGCGAATGACACCGGAAGCTAGACACATTAAAATGGCCGCGCTTGCCTGAAAAATAAGGTGGATAAAGTCAAGCAGATGAAATGTGCGGAGAGGAACACATTGATTGTCCATTAAACTATATCCACAAACAATGTTTGAATCATTTCTATTAGGAAACAAGTAAGATTTGTATATATTAATTCATTTTAGGAACAGGAAAAATAAAGAAGCACTTGAAATAGTTCTAATAAATTGGCAATTTTTCATTTTAGTGCATGGTAAAAACTGTCTGAAACTAAATTAGCGAAATTTCTCAAAATTCAACCCATGTTCACTTCATTGTGATATTATGATGAAATACAATTAATACGATTTCCATCTTTAAATTTAGTGAATTTATTATTTAGAGTTCAAAGGTTATTACCACTATAACCATCAAAATGATGTCATTTTTTTGTATTTAACAAAAGTCAGAAAAGCCAGCTCAATTAAAAAACAAAAAGTAAAAAAAATATATATATATTTAGATGTCAATGACGCCAGTGATCCACATTATCCAGCATGATGTGAGAATTTTCCAAATAGGATTTGATGCTTCAATGAAGCAATGAATGGAAATCAACACGGACAATATCACACACATGCTTCCATTTGATTAGTGCCCTAGTGCTGAATCTCAATTATTTCACCTTACATTTACATCATGTATCTGCAAATCTTATTTAACATTTTAGAAATCCTAAAACTTTGCATCCAAGTCTAAATAAAAAATCGCATGTTTTCAATGTGACCCTATACACTGTTGGACCCAACAAGTCCAAATATTAGACCTCGATGTCTTTCTGCGCAGTTCTGCCAGCACGCAATACGCGAACAGCGCGACGCGGCCGGTGTAACGCGCAGCGTTAGCGTTAGTCCCCATCCACACTGACGCGGGACTCCAGCCCGGTTGTTGCGGCATCAGCGGTAGGAGGAGATACAGGGATACAGGGATTCAGAGGGATACAGGGACTCCTGCAGGCAGATTTCAGCAGCTCAGACTCGCAGGTGGATCCCGAGCTCCGTCTGAGACCCGGGCGCGCGCGCGCACTCATGCACTCATATTAATGAATAAAATCATTAATACAGCGAGCTCGTGTTCAAACCAACTACAATGAGAGCAAATCTGTCGCAGTCAGTCCAATCCTCATATGACTCCCAGCCATTTAAAATTTGATGAGCAGTTTTTTGGAGAGCTCCTTGGATTGATCCCAGTGTTTTCCAGTCATGAAGAACAGGAGGGAATATGTGGAATACTGGAGCGCGATTATAGTGGGTCTCTTCTGGATTCACAGCTCTTTCGGGATGCCCCATGTCATACGGATAGGTAAGAGAATGCGTAACGGACACGGACTCTTTATCTGACTGATCGAATGTTTTTTATGAGTGTTTAAAGTGCTTGGTTGGGTCGATCTGGTGTTAGCTTGCCTTTCGTATTCAATAAAGTGAAATAAATGTCCCGCACGGACTGTTTAAGCGCTTGAAATGTAGATGCGCGTGCCGTGCGTCTGCGGAACAGATGGTGCTGCGTTGATTTCGCAGACATTTGGAGAGAAAAAATGTTAACTGTTGAAAATATAGCACGTGGAATTAGTGTAATTTGGCGAGAACAGTGGCATTGCGGTATTTCTTGCAAATTCATAACTTCACAGTCTTAACAGGTGAGCTAGGAAACATTGCGCTGAAGTTTGCCTGGAAACCTCAGCTTTACGCACCGTGTCGCCAGGCTGAAGGTCCTCGCTAATACAGTGAAAAAGAGTGCACTCATGCAACCTGACAACGAGAGATTTTTCTCCGTCTGAGAAGCTGAAATATGTGTGGCGCGTGGAGACAGGAGCCCAATGAAGATCAATACAGGTTTGTCTGAAGGCAGATCACTTTTGACAAGTGGTTCGATGCAATGCAGAAAAATGGCTCTAAATGTCATTATGAGACATTAACATGTCCAAGCACAGCCTCCAACTTCCCCAACACATGAAGAGAGAGTGGCACATTTATGCAGTTAAAATAGAGTATTTATACACACAGAATGGCTTTAGTTTGTTCTTTTTAGTTGCGTTTTACATTTAATTTCATTATAGGCTAGTTTGGCACTAAATGTAAGTGAACTACATTCAGTGTTTTTTTGTTTTTTTTTCTCCTTCTTCTGAATCCCTATCGATTTTAATTCGTTTTAATAAGAGCCCATTATTTGGGAAAATTCAGAGGAATGTTTTTCTTGGCATGTTCTGGTTCTCTCTCTACGGATGTGATTGATGACTCTGGCTGTGACTTCAATGACATTGTGCTGGAGATTTGTGATTTTTGACAGCTCAGATCTCTCCTTTTTTTCACGGCAGTGTAAACGGAAATGTTTTCTCAACAGCTGCTTTAATATTTCAACGGCACATTTCAAATGGAAAAATAATGTGGCAGGCATGGTGTATGCACTGAGTCAAATCTGCTTTTACGAAATGCACTAATATCCCCAAGCAAACAGATAAAGTAGTGATCAGTGTGCAATACTTCTGAAGAACCCTGTAAATATGATCATCAGTGTGTATGACTTCGTGGGAGTGCATATGTGCAGTTTTCTTCCACCGTGCACAATTTGTGCAGCAAAATAAACTACCAAACAAGCAATAGCCGTCATTTCACCGTCTCGGGTAACTAGACCTGAGATAGTCCGGCTATGAGTAACACACTCTTAGCCAAAATAACCTTGAATTTAGTTACATGTCGTTTTTGCAAGAATGTATGATATTCCATAAGCAAAGTCCACAGTGATTACAAGCTGCTTGGTTTCATTTCTTGACTATAGTCTATTCTTGGGATATGGTTTAGACGTCTATTAAATTCTCACTAAAAGCCCAAATTGTGCCTTGTTTTAGTCTAGACGTCTGGACTGTGTTTGGACACTATTAGACATCTTTTAAACGCAGAAGTGCTTGCTGGGTAAATGTGTTTGAGTAGAGGCATTGGTGTCCACCCTGGATCCAGCAGAGGGCTTTCTGCTATAGTTTGGCCCGTCGTAAGCATGGAAATGAAATCTCTTGTGTCTGAAGAGAGCAGGCGGGGAGGCAGATCCGCATGCTAGTTTAACACGGGTTGTGTAATGGTGGGCATCCACAGTGCACATGCCTCCATTGATCTCACTGTTTTTACAACGCACTTCTCCGAGGCCAGATGGTCGATCAAACTCACTCCGCAAGACTGTAAATGTCGAGGGGAAGAGCGTTTCTGCTGTGCCTGTGTGTTATTAGCTGTTTTGCCCTCCTGCTATGAAACGGGAACGGGATCCGCTTTGGAAAAGGACAATGCAGTGTCTCGTTACAGTATCACAACGTTTGTTTGTGGTGGAGCCGTTGGATTTAGTGAACTCTTTAGGATCTATGTTGTTTGGAAGCGATTTAGCGATCGGCATGGTTTGTTTGGCATGGCAGAAACTGTGGTGCTGTTGAGATAAACTGAGAAGCCTGCAGTAGGACATGTATAATGTAGTAGAATTGCAAACTGGTGAATGTACCATCCAATATACTGTTCATTGACACACATGTGCTTTAAGGTCTGGAATGACCTCAGTATAGGGCCACATGTTATCCTTCATTATGTCGTCCAATCACTGCAGATCCACAAACAGCCTTTGAGGTCAAACTCGATGGGTTTTCAATACCCAGCTTGACTTTTTAGTGTAGTTTGGATTCAGCGCTGTCACTCAATCCTTTCAATATCGTTCAGGGCAGCTGCAGCCTATCAGAATCCACTCCAGTTCTGGCAGCGGACGCTCTGGATCGCATCCAAATGTCACTGCAGAGTAGTGCATATGTCTTGAAAAATAATGATGAACTCTCAAGAGATTTGGGCTGTTTTTGAATCCCAATTTTAAAGAATTTGTCTTGTATAGTGTGACCTTCAGAAAGGGCCAATTTAAATGAGATTTTTGCGAACACTTTGGTATACGTTTACACGCGTCGACTTCATAAATGTAGTCTTTCGGGTTTTTGCTTGTGCATTTAAGTGGTCTCATCTGTTGTTCAAGAATACGATTAATGGAATAAATGTAATGCCTTTAAATGAGAGAATCAGCGCCAAAGAAAGATTTATTGAAAAATCAATGGCTTTATCTACCTAAGAGTTACAGTGCTTCATTATGACCAGTTCATCAATCTCACACACAGTTATGTGTCACTTTTATTTCCTTTTTGTTTCCTCCGACTGTTTCAAATTCATATATATATATATATAGAGCTGTTACCAAATTTATGAATCACAGCTTTAAGGTTACCTTTTTTATTTATTTTTTTACTTGAAAAACAAACACTAAAAGCCATTATTGGCTGTTTTATACTAGACTCTTGCATTAATTTAAAACACAAATGGGATGCAAATCCACATCACGTGTTCGGAGTACCTACAGTGTAGTGTTTGACACACACACACACACACACACACGTAGGCCTAATGATGCTTCATATAACAGTATCTCTGCACTTTTCTCATTTTTTTTTTATTAAAATGCTCTTCACATTAAAAGCACATGATAGTGTGTGAGGCTTGTGTCCCCTAAACGTGTTTCACGTGCGGCGAATTCCCGCATGACAAAAGAGCAGGAGGAAGAGATAAATTTCTAAAGAAGCTGACAAGAAGAATTGTGTCATCGGTTTAAGATGGCCATCAGTTGCAGAGTGAAAATGAATTTTTAATTTTTGTGCAAATTTAATCTATAAGCAGTCGTGTGCGAGCTAGAACTCTCCCAGCAGAGACCAGAGGTCGATGTGCGCGCGCGTGAATCGCGGGACGGTGCGCGGCCACGGAGCGTGCACGAGCACTGTAGCGCCAGTGTCTCACACACACATATACCGAACTGCATGCGGTTTGGTTTGTACACACGCACAAAGCTGTGTGGTTTCGCCGAAGCTGTTGTACATTCACGGAGTCAGCACACTTATGGCCTGCCGATTAGCTCCAGTGCCGGTAATGAGAGCGAGCAGATGTCGGGTTTGTTCGCATGAAACCCTGAATCAAATGCTCCGTACTCTCTTCTCTCAAATCAGTGTCACTCTGTTATTCTGAAGCTGAGATCTAGCTACTTAAAGACCGACTAGACACACACACTCTAAAAACTGCTGGGTTGAAAACAACCCAAGTTGGGTTATTTTATAACCCAGCTGCTGGGTCAAAAAGGGTCTCACCCAGCGCTGGGTTATTTTAACCCAACCCAGTATTGTTATTGATTTAACCCATTGGGTTGGGATTGGGTTATGTTTTCTACCCAAAGTTGGGTAGAAATTACTAAATTGTTGGGTTTACCTGACTAAACAATGGGTTGAAGAATACAACCCAAATTATGGGTCATGGGTATCATTTGGATTAAAAATGACTTTTATCAATTAACCTTTGCATTATGAAAGCAACTTGTACAGTTATTTTATCAAATTAAAGATAATATTCAAAACATTATTCTATCAATGCATGTTTGTATTTCTTATTTACCAATTAAAAGATCTTCAATTGACATGAGTTGGTCTTTAAAAATATATTTATTCATTTCATAAAATAATTTACAATTTAAAATGAATTCATTAGCAATTCATTAAACATTTAGTTCAAGTTCATTCATATAGATCATTTACTAATTTAAATGGAATTAAATTGAGCCCGGAGAATTTTGACCTCATTTGCCCCTTGTCCAGGGATTTCAAAGAGCGCTGTTTGGATAAACTCCCAAACTTTGCTGCAAACTTTGGGGTATGCGATGTCAAAAACAAAAAAAGCCTTAAAGTGAACCCCGACTAGTGTGGCATGTTGGCCTTATAAGATTAACGTGGGCGTCAGCTATAAAAAGGTGATACAAAAACACTCCAAATGTTTTTGTTTTTATTAAAAAAAGCCGAAAATCCGTTCACTCGTAGGCCGCCATAGTTATTTACGTCTCAATGCATTCTGGGTAGTGACGTGTAAAGGTTGTAGTCGGTTGAGCCTAGCCGCTGTAGCCGCTTCGTTTATTGTTTTTCCAACGTACCGGCTAGCTAGCTAAGTTTTGACAGTAGTGAGATGAACACGTCTGCCGTTCAGCCTTTTCAGTTTGAACCCGAGCGCACCGTAGGCTTAAATCAAGAGAATAACGCGGTGTCTGTGCAGCAACTGCTTGCCAATGCCAAGCGAGAACGACCGCGTTTGCTGTAAAGAGGTCAGTATAGTCAGTAACATTATAGTCTTAGATTTAAGATTTTAAATATGTAGTGCAAGGCAATTCAGTGCAATGGTAATTATTAATATTGTAATTGTAAGATTGAAAATGTACATGAGGTAGATGAGCAGAATAGTGTTGACTTTGTAAAGGGGGTTGCACACCGGGTCCGGACGAGATACGCAGCGCCGCGTCTGACATCTCGAGGTATCGCACATCGGACGCGCACTTTGTCAGTTTATGGCCAGCAATATTGTTATGTTTAAGGGAGGACATTATGGAATTAAGATCATGTCTGTATTATGATTGTACTGTACAATTAAATACAATCGTTGCTTATTAGTCTGCAGTCTGAATTCACTTTACCTCAGAGCGTCCGTTAACTGAATGAATTGAGAATATCACCTGAAAATCCGGTAACATCAGCAATTTTCATTCAACCAGCTGATTTCTGTAAATAAATGTGAAACTAAATGTATATTGTTGCGCAGGGTGAAGTCAGTATATACATTAACAATGATTTGAGACAAATAAATGTAAATTTAATATAAAACTATGTAAATGGTGCTCTGCGGCGCGGCAGGATTTTGAACAAGGTCCGAGAGGGTATTTCTGTGCGTTCAACATAGTGACTGCTTAGGAAAAATAAAGCAAACGATGGCGGTAGATGACTTATTAAATTATTACCGATAGTACGATCGTCTGATCTATACAGCCTACCCTGGACAGCTGCTGACAAAAAGTGGAGCTCTTTACAGCAAACGCTCTCGTTCTCGCTTGGCATTGGCAAGCTGCCGCAGACACCATCCATTTTGCCCCACTCTCGCTTCTTCAACTCTCTGATAATCTTCATTTTCATGTAACTCTTGAGTAGGCCTATCGTTTTCCGCGTTATTCTCTTGATTTAAGCCTACGGTGCGCTCGGGTTCAAACTAAAAAGGCTGAACGCCAGACGTGTTCATCTCGCTACTGTCAAAACTTGGCTAGCTACAACCTTTACACGTCACTACCCAGAATGCTTTGAGACGTAAATAACTATGGCGGCCTACGAGTGAACGGATTTTCGTCTTTTTTTAATAAAATCAAAAACATTTGGAGTGTTTTTGTATCACCTTTTTATAGCTGACGCCCACGTTAATCTTATAAGGCCAACATTCCGCACTAGTCGGGGTTCACTTTAAAGCAGACATCTACAGCTCCCAGAAGGGAAGGGTGCTCCAGAGCCGTCCCATTGATGACAACAAAGGCCTGGGAGCACTGATGCCCGTCCCCAAACATGAGTACAAAGGGGTACTCTGTGGGTGCCTTTGTCAGGTATTCCGCCAGGTTAGTTCCAACCTGTAAGAAAAACAAAACAAAAGGAAGTTGTTTGAACAGGTCAGGTACTTGTAACAGCAACAGCAATATCACCAGTTGTCATGATTTTACTTAGCTTCATAATAAGGAAGAAAAATAAATTCAGGTAAAAATCATTGTAACTTACAGGCTGAACATCAATAAAAGCCCTTCTGAGCTCAAGGTGGCTGGGGTGGCACAGTTTTCTGCCAACCTTGTATACCCCGGTTGGCAGAAACACCGGGAGCAGCTGCAACGCAACCTCCCCTTGTTTGTCTGTAAAATATATATGATAGATTCATCAGTCAAATACAACAGTAAATTTATCTTATGGTTGGAGGGAGGAAGATCTTTCACAATATAGGAAAAGTGGGTAACACTTATTGTTTTCCCTGGTAACTAACCAGTAGTCCCCTATAAGGCTGAGTTGGGCGTTCACCAGTAAGTACTGGTAAACTACCCAGTAGTTCCTGATTAGTTCTCTAGTAAGTAACCAGTAGTTCCTGATTAGTTCAGGCTGAGTTGGGGTTTCACCAGTAAGTACTGGTTAACTGATTAGTTCCCTAGTAAGTAACCAGTATAGTTCCTGATTAGTTCATCTGATAACACTTTACAATAGGCCTAAGTGACACAAAAAAATGCTTAGTTACTAGGGAACTCCTTAGGGAACTAATCAGGAACTAATGGGTAGTTCCCTAGTAACTAAGCATTTTTTGTGTACCTTATTGTAAAGTGTTACCGAAAAGTGTTCATTCATTAATTGTTTGCAATACAGTAACAATAAACAATGTATAAGCAGAAGAGAAGTCCCAGTGTCCCACAAGCGTAAATCTCAAATTAACATTCTACAAATAACATTACCTTCTGAAAGAAGACCAATATTTTTTGTGATCCCCGTTTTTCCTTTTGTGCCAGATTGATGATCCTTGGGGCGAATAGTGTGTTCCAATTTGCTGTCAATTTGTCTGGGGCCTCGGGCTGCAGCATCACAAAATCTTGGGATATCTAAGTCCAGGAAAAGTGCAGGAAAAGTCAATGATTTAGTAACGATAAATTTAAATTTAGTAATGATAACAACAACTAAACTGTCTACTAGTCTCATAATATCTGCCCTCGTCATTCACACATCATCAGAGAGAAGACTTTTTTTTTCGTTCTGCTGTGGGCTGCAGAAAGCAGACGCATTCACAGTCTGAAATCGCAGAATGTAAACTTAAACATTAGGCTACTTAAACATTATAAAAGTAAGCGTCGTTACATTCATATTAAATTAAATCATTTCAAACAGAGAGTTGTTTTCTGCTTCATCGTTTGTCCAAAATTCATTGTATCAACGCGGCGTTTGTATGCGATTCTAAACCGTGCGGGTCAGATTCTGGTCAGTGAAGACTGACTTCCCGAATGTTGACGCCGGAAAAGTACGACTGGATATGGATACGTCAGCCTTTCACCACCTCCACCACGCATCACCTGTCATCAGAGCTGCAGGACGCCCTGCTAGATCTTCCTCTGATCTCACATAACAGACTGCTTTCTCGGCATGCGCACTGGAAGAGTTCTGGTTGTCAGTAGCAACAGAGTACGCGGCACTGTCAAAAGCGGCAACCGATGACCGATGTTTTTCCATTTGCATCCACATATCTGTGCAAAAAAAAAATTTCTGCGCTGACCCACATGAAAAACAAATACAGATCACGACTCCTCAGATCAAATACAGATCACGCGGACAGCAGTGCATGTTAAATTGGGGGTCGCGACTCAAAAAGGTTGAGAGGCACTGGTTTAAAACACCTGCCATGCAGAAAGTCTGTTTAACTCAAATGCATTCACATGAAATTGTCAAACAAAAGAAGAAAAATTTAATCTGCTAACGTTACACTGGTCAACTTAACGAGGCTGCAGCTTTCATGTTGAACTTCACGAGTGCAAAAACAGGCACGATTATCGCCAAATACAGGCTTATGTCAGTAAAAAAAATGCATGGGGTTTAACACAGATATATTCGGTCAAAGTAGTTATTTACTCGTGTAATCAAGTTTTTTCCTGTTTTACAGACGCCGTTTGAGACTTAATTAGCTTATAAACTCGTCACATACATTTCTGAAAATAAGATATAACTAAAAGAAAACTCACCATTACAATCCTAGGTTAGCTGTAGGCTATAAATGACAAATGAGCGTCCGTCTAATAGCTGGACGTATTAGCCTAACAGCTAATAGTTAGCTATAGCTTGTTTCAAAACTACTTTTCTCGCATGGAAATTTGAAATAGTTAGGGGACATATCATACATATCGAAGTGCCATACTTAATGCAAATTCAATCGTAAATATGCCTTTTGACGACCTCAATATCAGCGGTTCAAAATGTGATCTGATTTCTAATTTGCGATCGGTAGGCTATTATGTAGTTTAAACGACCCAGGCTCAAAAAAGCGTTCCCATCAGTAATCAAGCTAACTACCTATAACTAAGACAATTAAACAAAACTTTATGTGGTTTATATCTCACCGTTTGATGTTATAAATCAACTTATTTGGAGCAGTGGAAAGTTGCGTGTCCTGTCCGTCGTCCTCAGCTCTTGAAAGGGCGGGCAGAAGCATCTCCAACCGTTTCTTCTACAACCCAATGCGTTGGGTTGACATTTATAAACCAACGTTGGGTCAAACTGACCCAACCCTAGATCCAACTGCCTCAACCCAACATTTGGGTTAGGGAAACAACCCAGCGCTTTTTAGAGTGCACATGCACGTTTTCACATAAATTCAATATGTAGCTACACAAAAGATTTGAAACGAAAGGGAACCAAATGGTGCATATGACACACATCATGTGGCACGATCTGATTATGTTAATGCAGCAGAAAATCTCCATTACATGAGTTTGAAACTGAATCTGAAAATGTGTGCATTATGTGTAGAGCATAATTGTAAAGGTTTGAGGGTATGGAATGACTTTGACACACCCGAAGCGTTGATAATCAAGGATTTTGAAAAGCACATGGTTTGATCCTTACAGGCTTTCTTATCACACTTTTATTTAAAGTAAAAACATCGAATAAATGTCAACCTCTGAAATGACTTTCCTTGTAGACTGTCACTTAGTCCGTGCAGGCTTTTGGTATCAGAAATGGGCAAATAGCTATTATGCTAATGTCATAGGTAATGCAGTCTGTTTTAAATCATAGCAATAATAAGGTGAAGTGTGTAATTTGTGCACCACCAGCATCGTAATTGCATTCAACAGGTTTAACTTTTTCAAACAGATCTCACCCCAAACTCACGCTATTGAGCCGATGTTATTGTCAGCTTACGAATCGAATGGCTTCTGCATATTGAGCTGGAGAAGAGAAAGGATTTCAACATTAAAAAACACATCAGTTTTAAAGTCGCAATGAAATGGAAGTAGCGACAGATCTTGTCTTCTATATTGTGACGTACATCCAGGTGTAACAGGTTATGGACAAAATGTAGGACGGGGACTTCTATGCATGGATTGTTGATGGGATTTTCCCTTCAGGATCTTCCATTTCCTCACTTGTGAGGAATCATGGAGCAAAATACAGTTCATATTATTAAGTTAAAGTATATTTTTAAGTACACTTTATGTAGAAAGCCTACTAATATCAATTTCACTACTACTTGTGACTAAACTGCCCCTCTTTTTAGTGTATAAAATGATACTTTTAAGTATACTTTAAGTGTAACAGTAGTAGCCTACTCTTTGAGTACAAAACTACTTAGTCTTTTGTTGTAGTGTAATTTTAAGTATATTCCTGAGAAGTACATTCCTGTTTTTAGTTTAAAAGTATGGGTGAGCGGGGCACAAACTAAGTTAACACACTTGTTTTAAATACTTCCACACATGCTAGCATGACGAAACTGAGTGTATTCACTTGCCATATCAACACTATATAGAGAAGAAATGGTGCCAAAATTCAGAAATCTTTGGAAGATATCACTAAATATTTATTTAACTATAGCAATAGTACATTTCTTATGATACATTTTTTTGTTTATTTAAAATTAGACAATTCTGATATTATTTTAATCTCCGATTTGTTATTTAACAGTTGAGATGGTTCTTTAATGCTGATCTAACCAGCAGAACACACTAACCGGGTTTAAGTTGCACAGGCGGGGCACGTTGTTACACTGCGTTTACAATGAGTCCCTATTAGAACTATGATATTCTATTCTATGAATTCTATTGAGAAACCATGAGAAAAAGGTGAATGAACACTGAGCGCCAATGTTCAGAAATGATTAATTATTGTTATGTTTTAAACTATGCTGTATAGCTGTGTTTTGCCGTGTGTTTGTTGTCAAACTAAAAAAAAATTGTTTATTTTGAATTATTAAAAAATGCCATTATTTTATATAAAAAAGTGAATAATTGTATTTTATTGACAAAATATTTTAGTTTGTCTTGTATTTTTTTTATTAGATCAGAAAACATTTAAATCTAGATGGTCGTGTATGTACTATGGGGCACATTTCACTTATATTATTTGGGGGTAAATCAAGAAGAAAGCATGCACTGTATTAATACAAGATAATTGTACTAGACATGTGAAATTAATGCGGTAAAAAAGAAATACTCTGAACCTTGTTTACACAAACTGAGAAAGTCTAAAAGCGTCAGGTTCTGCCCCACTCACTCCTATACTAATAGCACACTTGAATAAAGCTGTTTTTGTAAGGGTTGAGCTACACATGCCGCCTCCTTTCTGTAGATGACGGTCATAGCAAGACGGCCAGCAGTGAAGAGACATAACATTACAACAGTGGCAGGAGAGTGAACTAATTCACTGACACACGAGGTCTTCCCTTTCACCGAGAGCCCTCTAGTGTTCCCAACAGATGGTGTTTTCATATCACACTGCAAAGTGTGTGTGCTAGGTCTTTCAGCAACATATGCTCTTTATAATACATAATAAGCTGACTAATCTCACTCCGATACACCCATTCCTCTCCTCGGAGGAAAAGACGCCAGCTCTCTCTGATCTCACCAACACAAACGGTGGGCTGTTGTCCCTGGATGTGTGTGACCTTCCGAATATGACAGCGCTCAGAAAAATACATAGCTTGTCAATGTAGTTGTTTTCTCCGTCTCGCTCCTTCAATTTCACTCTTGCTCTGCGTTACTCTTATTTTAGTTGTGGGAGGTGCAACACCAGCAGACAGAATCAAATGTCACGTCCACCCATTTGTCTTTATTACGAGCCCCTGTCCAACGCATCCGATTCCCACTCGCTCCCATCAGCCGGCCCCTGCTGGGAAAGTCAAACAGAATTAAACCGTGCAAACGGGAAAACCCGGTCTCGGGTCACAGCGGCTTGCAGAATAAACAGCGGCGGCCGTTTCTCAGTGGCGCGGGTGACCAGAAGAGCGACCGCTGAATCTCTGCTGTGAGGAGCAGCGAAAGCCTGGCGAAGCTTGGGAGACTCTTATTTAGTTTGTTAATTAGCTCAAACCTTTTGATCCCAATTTAAAAACCTGCCACGTTGCTGCGCTCGCCTCTTTTGTGCATTGCCCCGAGCGAAATAAAACAGAGCCCATTTTTCCCCCTTTGCTTTTCAAATAGTGTGGCATTCAAGTCCTCCCCCTTCACACACTCCCCCTTCACACACTCCCCCTGTTTGATGCGAGCTGCCTTTTCTGTGTGCCGACAGCCTGCAGAAACATAGGCCTACGCACGGATCGCGTTCCCTTCGGCTTCACTGAGCATTGATGACATTACGGTACTTGTGAGGACGTGAAAATGCACAAAAGACATTCCTTTATTATCTCAATTAGTTCTACTAGGCAGTGAGATTAAATTGAGAGCAAGTGCAGACGTAACCTTCACAAATGTCTCCAATTTATTTGACGTGTGAAATATTTTATAGACTAAAAAAAAGGTTTTGCCTAACTTAAAACTATGACATGAAAATTCACAAAGGAGATTCCTCTCTTATCTTTTATTTAATCTTTATTATTCCTTTATTATTATGGTTCTAATGAGATTATATTGAGAACAAATGGAGAATTGTTCTTGAATTATATATTATGTGAAATATTAGATGCACTAAAAAAATAGTTAGTCTAACTTAATAAAATTATGACACACATTTCCACAGAGTTGAATAGATTCACCTGTGTGAGTTGAGCTGTAGTTGGTTCACTTCAATTTCATTTGACCTATTTGATTTTCACTCGGAAATAATTTACTTTTGCTGATGCAAATATAATTAAATAAAGAATAAAAAAATAAACAATTTTGCCTTTTACTACAATATATGGGCGGGAAAAGCAAGAAGAGACTGTTCTGCATTGAAATTAGCTAAGTTATTTCTTGTCGAGTTAAGCCGTATCATTGTAGTCACCACAATGAAGCACAATTAAAAAAACATAAACATAAACAGAACAATAAATACTAACAAGTGAATCAGAATAACTTCCCTCCCTCTTGCAGCATCTCTTCTCTTCTCTGATGACGAGGGCGGGGCAACCTGTCACTCACATGAGATCAGCCAATAGCAAATCACCACCAGCCAATCAATTACCTACAGACACAATCAAGCCCCGCCTACATTTGTTCTTGTTCCAGAAGCGTTTCACTCTGACATACGTCCCTATAGGGGAAAAAAGACAAGCGCAACTTCCCTTTCGTGACAACTTTGATTTCAACATTCACTCCCATGATCTAATCACACTAATCTAATCAGAAATCCACTGTCCAGTTAAAGCCAACAACAATGATACCACAAACATTAAAGGGTTCAGATAACTTGCACTTTACAAATGTAAGTGGATTAAACATAATGCAATTAAGTGACGACATGGTTTAGTTTATTTTTAATTAAGTAAATTTAACAAACAGCCAAAATCTTTTTTTTTGAGAGAGAGAGAGAGAGAGAGAGAGAGAGAGAGAGAGAGAGGATTGTTTTTCTGAAATACTGTCTCGTCTTCCAGCTAAATACAGACAGATTTAAGTAAGCCCTTTGTAGGCTGATTACCCTAAACGCCTCAGAAACAGTTCTCTGTTTGTTTGATTTTGACCCAGTGGTGTCAGTTTGGGGCGTCACTATCTGCTTGTTTGTGCAACTGTGCCAGACAGTTCAGAAAGTCATTTGTTTCATTTGGGGAAGCAGAAAGTGAACAATTCTCTTTCATCTTAAATGGTCTTAAGAAATATCACTACATCTTCAGAAACGATCTCAAACTGTACTCATGTGCCAATAAAATTTTACATTTTATATGACCAATTTATCTGAGCTATTCTATCCACATTTTTTAGTCCTGTCTCTCACCTTTTGTCAACTTTTCAATCTTTTATGTCAGTTTTGGAGAAGCATTTGAGACAACCTTGGGGTATGAAAGAGCTGAGGCATAACACGTTCATCTTGGACATGCTCTAAGGCCAGAAATAAAAGATTGGCTCAAGGAACACAATCTCATAACAAGAACATGTTTTGTTTAGTCTGAAAACAGCCGACAGCTCGGGTTAAATGGCCACTAATGAGGTTCATGGAAGGAATGCTAACAGATATCCGGTAGTCATTCTGAAGTACCTGGAACTTAACTCGACTTGCTTTCCTAATAGGCTCCTGTTACAACCGCTAGCCCGTGATCTACAGGCAAGACATGAGTTATTGTGATCCTCAGTTCATTGGCACTCAAAGAGGTCTGCGGAGGTCAACCACAGCTTAGCTGAATGAGAACTGCCTTTGAATATCTATTGAGTAACAGTTCTTTTCTCCCACGTCTCCTTTGTCCTTCTGAGAATCCACAAGTGCTGTAGAAAGTTTCCGGTTTGGGAAGCATGCACTAAACTATTGTTTGTTTCAGCATTCCTGCAGTAAAAGGCCTCTGCATCAGAATTGTTCCATTCCACGTAAGATAATTATTTGAAAAGATCAGCATAGAAAGACGGACTGCAACTTTCATAAATGAAGTGCAGTTAGATAATTGTAGGTTTGCTTGAACAACCATTAATACAATGGCCATTTTTTAAAGAGCAACAAAGCTTTTTTATGGATCCATCCAGTTTTTCTCTCTATACTTCTCCATGCATCTGTGTAGCAGGAGAGATTGGAGTGGGAGCGGAGAGTGTTGACCTCAGATATAGTGGTGGTGGAGGTCAAGAGACCCACGAGTCCCAGAGCATCTCAAATGGATGCTCCAAAGAAACAGCACTTTGCAAGTGAAAAGAGGGTGAGATGTTATATAAGCAATATACATTTTCCAGTCTTGTAATGGTCACTGATGAGTACATCCAACAGTGTTGAACATGTTTGGTAAAAAAAAACAATAAGAACTTTGCTTGGAGTCTCACTTTCTGGCCTGAGGTTGTTCATTTTGTGACTTAGGCAGTTTTTATGTTCTTGCCTGTAGGAAATAAATAATGAACTGCAGATTAAAAGATCACCAGCACTGTAGAGATCCAATAAAAATAAGTCCCTGCATGGAAATGGATTGTGTAGAACAATAAGTTTGAATACAGAATGATGGTGAAACAGAATAATTAGCTGATTTAATTACCACACTGTTCATTGATCGACATCAGATGTGAACTTGAGGTCGTGAAATTTGCATGAATACACAGAGTTGGAAATCAATGGGTATTCTTTAGCTTTAAAGAGTAAGATAAATAAATATTAATTCTACTGCAGTTCCGAAAAGAAAAGAATTTCGCAATGAAACAAATGGCGTTAATTTGCCATGCATTGTTGTGTTTGCACTGGTTTATTAATCATGATAAATGGTTTATCAAAACACTCTGCAGTTGAGTTTTGTAAGTAACATTTAAGACTGCTAATGCACCTCAAGAAAACTGTATACTGAAATTATTTAATGCGTTGATTATTTATTTATTTATTTATTTACCAGCAGCCATATCACCCTGTAGCCCAAGACTGGTTGCCCACTGAAGCTAAGCAGGGCTGAGCCTGGTTAGTACCTGGATGGGAGACCTCCTGAGAAAACCAGGTTGCTGCTGGAAGAGGTGTTAGTGAGGCCAGCAGGGGGCGCTCACCCTGTGGTCTGTGTGGGTCCTAACGCCCCAGTAAAGTGACGGGGCCACTATACTGTCAAAGAGCACCGTCCTTCGGATGAGACGTTAAACCGAGGCCCTGACTCTCTGTGGTCACAAAAAATCCCATGGATGTCTTTTGAAATGAGTAGGGGTGTAACCCCGGCATCCTGGCCAAATTTTCCCAGTGGCCTCTGTCCATCATGGCCTCCTAATCATCCCATACTCATTGGCTTAATCACTTTGTCTCCTCTCCACCAATAAGCTGGTGTGTGGTGGGCGTTCTGGCACAATATGGCTGCCGTTGCATCATCCAGGTGATGCTGGACATTGGTGGTGGTTGAGGAGATTCGCCCCTTCCATGTAAAGCGCTTTGAGTACAGAGAAAGGCGCTGTATAAATGTAATGAATTATTATTATTATTATTTGAGATACACACATTTAATCTTGGCATGTCTATACAAAATGCACTAGCTTGTAAGGCACTAATACAAAGCTATTACTGAACCGTAAGCCAACAGCTAGTACGGGAAATGTCAGGGGTAGTGTAGAGTCATTCAGGCAGGAGATGAGAGCATCAAGGTGAACTCTGATCTGGGGAGCTAAAAGATTACCAATAAACACAAGAAAACAAGGGCTTTTGCAGCCGCCCTTGACAATAATGCGACGTCTGGACTTTGAAAGGTACCGCATTGAGATTGGACCACTATAACGCTCAGAAACGGCAATGTTTTTTGAATGCGTAAATCGATTTGCTTTTAAATGTCATGGACAGTCAAGGCAGGAAACCATACACACGTTTTTCATATTCAGATTCATCTTTGTTGTATCGGGCATTTATTTAGCTGGTGGTTGTGAGGTTATGTGTCTTGAGTTATAAAAAAGTCACCCAGTATATATGTCTGCATTTGCGCACTTGTCTATAGTGGTAAAAGTCATTATCCACACATGAACACGTTAAAGTTTCAGTGATAAATCATCGGTTATGTTTGACATTAGTTCACTCCAGGTTGTGGGTCTTAAAAAGGATGAATGAAACCCTGTGATTGAACAACATGAAACGAAGCAGTGATTGAAAAGAAAGAGGCACGTCTAGGCCAGGGGACAATCAGTGGGTCTTTGTGCCGTTTTCCCAGCCGGTAATGACATCTGGAACGCCTCGTGCATAGAAATAGGCATTAGTGCTCGGGCAGAATCCGGTGTGGCTGCAACTCTGCAAAGATGACAGAATCCACACAGCGAGCGTCTGCGGGATGGGGCCTATTAGAGACCGAGATCTGTTAGAGCTGCTGACAGACTTGAAAAGAAAGACGTGAGAAGATATTACCTCCAATTATGGGGCTTCCTGACCAGTTTGATCAAGTGTAACTGGGAAGGCTGAGCCCTTTCATACTCTCGACACGTCAACTTGTTTTTCAGAGGTCTCACAATGATATAGAATGGCATTCTTTCCTCATTCCTTCATCCCTCGATCTCCACATCCTCGTCCTCAGCCCTCTCATCTCTATTCCTTTAAGATCAGCGATGCAGGGCTGAGCGTTTCAAAGTCCTGAGAACCCCCCCCCCCCCTCCCGGAAAGTGTGTGAAACGGAAAGTGTTTTTCGTGGGAGACTCAACTGCGAAGTAGACCTCATCCTGTCAAATTGCAAATTTAATCCTATCCAGCATGTGCAAATGGTTGTAATCCCCACTGGGACACAATGGTCTGTTCACTACTCATCCAACCCCTGCCTCATCTGGCTGGATTATAATGTTTCTATTTGAGTAATGATTGCCAATTACACATCTTTATATAATGGCCCTATTTCCATTTGGGTCTGCGCTCAAGTGCAGTTTTAAGGATTTTATCAGCAGGTGAAACATGAAAACGATTATCATCCCCTCAATCAACTAACCAACCAATAAATCAATTAATAAGTGAACCTCATAGCCAACAAGTCAGTCAATCCGTGGTCTGTGACATCAGTGGTCCAATTAATCAACCAGTGAATTGGTCAGTCAGTCAATCAATTAATCAATCGTCCAACCATCCAATGAGTCAGTCAGTCAATCAATTAGTCAACTTACCAACTAAGCAACCACCCAAACTACATTACCAGCCAGTCAGTCATTACCAGTTATTATCTTCTGTGATATTAATGATTTCAATCAACCAGTGTGTCAATCAATTGCTCGATCATTCAATGTGCCAATCAGTCAGTCAACTAACCAAACCTTTTTTAATTTTTTTATTTATTTGACAATAAAAGTTAAAACAAGTACAATAAAGCCCAAAATACCAATTCATACACATTTTTAAAAAACTGTCAAGGATAAGATACACAAAAAAAGCCACAGGCTTATTTCCATTGTTGTCCTCTGTATTAAAAAATGGACGAGCAGTTCGTAATGGGAATGAAATCAAAACAACACACATCAACAGATCACATAATAACTTCTAGAAACATAGTTAAAAAAGCCATTTCTTAACTTCTCTTCTAAAAGGACCTTCTTCTTGAATTTGTTTTAAGCAATCAGACAATTCATTCCAAACAGAATACAAAAAAAAGAATTCTTCCCAATTAAACTCTTAAACCGACACAAGTATATATTATGTATCCTTGCCCTTGTAGAAAAACCATGAACATCTCTTACGAAAACATAGTAGTCATACAAATATTTTGGAACATTTCTCTATAGTATTTTGTACACCATCATCAACTTAAGAAAAATTTGCCTTTTGTCCACTTTTAAAAACCCTATTTCCCTAAAATTATTATTATTCAATTGCTATCGTGGATGAAGCCTCAGAATAATTCTACACAACTTGTTCTGAGCAGTCTGTAATTTACTTTAACTCGTTTCGTAGAGCCACAATAACACAAAGTTGCCGCATAATCAAAATGTGCTTGCACTAATGCCCCAGCTAACATTTTTAAGGTTTGTTTAATGTCAACAATGTTTAATGCCCTGCTTCCCAATGTCAATACTATCCATCCTAAATAGTATGTGAGAATAGAATAAGTATGTCAAAAATCCCTAGATGGTCTACGATTTCTCGTAGATATTCTGAGTGTGGATCCGTGCACACTATAAAGTCTAATATTGCCCACAAACCATTGCACTTTGGATGAGGATTTGGTTCTGAAGTGCCAACAACAGTAAAAAGTGTTAAAAACTACAAAACATGGCAGATATGCATGAACGACGGTGAGAGGTTTAGACAAAGGTTTGAATGACTAATAATCAAAGTTTAACCTGATAAAAATATTTATTAAATGCTATCCGTGTTATATTTCAAATACAATAACAATGTGGACTTTATAAAGATCCGTTTGGCCATTAACTTTTAAATGCATAATTACCCATTAATATGCGGAGAAGTTTTCCGCATGATAGACCCATGACTGCAGATCAATGTGCTACTGCATTTCTCTCTAATATGGTAGGAAATTGAATTAAATTAAATGTGGAGGATTTTAACCGTGACAAGATGATTGACTGGGCAGTTGACGTAATAGTATGTCACAAAGCTTGTCTACTCTTTTGCTACACACTCAAAAGTATGTACTTTTTCTTCACAAAAATAGTACATACTTTTAGAGAGTAGTATAAGTAGGTGAATTGGGACATAGCACAAATCACCAACCAACCAGTCAGTCAATCAGTCTGTCAGACAATCAATCAATCAATCAATCAATCAATCAATCAATCTCCCTAACATCCAACAAACCAATCAGTCAGTCAACTAACCAACTCATCAACCACCCAAACTACTGTACCAACCAATCAGTCAGTCAGTCAGTCAATCAATCACCTGACCATCCAACAAGCCAATCAGTCAGTCAACTAACAAACTCATCAACCAACCAAACTACTGTACCAACCAATCAACCAGTCAGTCAACTAACAAACTCACTGACCACCCAAATTCCTGTAGTAACCAGTCAGTCAGTCAGTCAGTCAGTCAGTCAGTCAGTCAGTCAGTCAGTCAGTCAGTCAGTCAATCGCCCTAACATCCAACAAACCAATCAGTCAGTCAACTAACCAACTCATCAACCACCCAAACTACTGTACCAACCAGTCAGTCAGTCAGTCGGTCAATCAATCACCCTAACATCCAACAAGCCAATCAGTCAGTCAACTAACCAAATCAACAACCACACAAACTACTGTACCAACCAGTCAGTCAGTCAGTCAGTCAGTCAGTCAGTCAGTCAGTCAGTCAGTCAGTCAGTCAGTCAGTCAGTCAGTCAATCAATCAATCAATCACCCTAACATCCAACAAACCAATCAGTCAGTCAACTAACCAACTCATCAACCACCCAAATTACTGTACCAACCAGTCAGTCAGTCAGTCAATCAATCAATCACCCTAACATCCAACAAGCTAATCAGTCAGTCAACTAACCAAATCAACAACCACCCAAACTACTGTACCAACCAGTCAGTCAGTCAGTCAGTCAGTCAATCAATCAATCAATCACTTTAACCAACTCACCAGTCAGTCAATCTTAGCATCTCTGATCTGTGACATCAGTTCCTGACGCCGTCAGACTCAAAGTACCTTTTCTGTGATTTTCCAGTAATCTGAGTGGCTTGATTTGTCTCAGCTAGAGGGGATAAGCACTGATTGCCTTCCCCAGGTCTTGATGGCAAGTCAGAGTGCTCTCCCCTCAGAAGGAACACGCTCCTCTGGGGACTGATTGGCTTCTTGGCCCTCACAGTGCTGGCTGACATGTTAGCTGTGTAACGCCGGTACATCTGACAAAGCCCTCGTGATTGGAAGACTTTCTCTGTCCTGCCGAGCCTGAAGTATATCAGTTATCTTGTGTGAATTTGCCCCAGTTCGCAAATGTTGCATCCATGGTGGATTATCAAAAGGTGATGGATGTTTCACCCGGTGGATTCCTGACAATATTTGGGATGATGAAGAGATGATTTGGTAACGGAATAACAGGACACAAATGTTCCATGCACACAGTGTTCAGACCATCAACTTTTCGCTTTGGTTTTCGTTCTGCAATACAGCTTTAATTGCGTTACATATTTTTAACTCAAATCAAGCAACATTTTTGGTCAAAAAAAGGAGTGAATTCACTGAACAGTTGTACCATTTTTGCACACTGCATTTCATTGCAAAACCTACCAGCAATCCAGTTTAACCAGGTGCTAAATGCACTGTACCAATAAGTCATTCTCATTGTTTTCAGCGCAAACATGCCTAATTTCTATGTAAATTAGTCTTATTATATATTGTGCCTTATTCACAAATCTGTAGTTTTCTGTCATAAATACAATTTGCTATAATCACCGCTCAAGCAGTAAACTGATTTTTATTTAAAAGAGATGTTTGTGTACGATTTCTATTGATCATGGCAGCACTTATTCATTAAATGATGTAGAAGAGCATTTTAGGCATATATCCAGATGTAGACGAATGCACTTGCAGCATTTTAAAGAGCCGATTCAGGTGCTAGCAAGACAGTGGCGGAGTAATACTGTAGCGCAAAGTCGGGCTTGAATTTCAATAGCGTGACTTTAGGGCCAAACTTTGGGGCGTGTTTGCTCCTGGTATTAAGATGTGTTTTGGTCAATCGGATCACAAGTGGACGACACAGAATAGGTGTAAAACGGTGACACTTACCGAAACCAGATTGGAGTTACTGACACTGTAGAAATATGGTGTTTTAGCAGATTATTTGTTTATTTATGATTAACTGTATTGTAAATGGTATCGTTATTTCTCAAATTCCCTTAAATTAACTTGCATTCCCCTAATAAACAAAATGTATTATAAGTAATTTATTCAAGGTTGGTTTTATTGTTTTTACACATTTAGAATATTTTTTTTAATACAAAGCTTAATGCTAAATCCTGAAGTATCACTTTAACAATGTCAGCATTGCGTGACTACATGTAATGTCCTTCCAATATGTATCCTTGTTTTCGCATGGGTCCGGTTGCAGTCTCTTTTTTTCTGTAACTACTCCGAAGTCGAACGAAGTCTTTTGCATTTTACAGCGAGTTAATCTGTTGTCACTGGTGATTGTCGTTTGAACCTTTCTGGATCCGCCATCAAATTGATAAGTTTAATTATATCAAGTGCTGTGAGAAAAGGCTATAAATCTCCACCTCCAACATCCTCACACTCAATATAGCCTACTAGCTGAGACTTCTTCATTATGTGTACAGATGTGTGTGTACAGATGTGTGTGTGCAGATGTGTGTGTGTACAGATGTGTGTGTACAGATGTGACGTAATGACGCAAACACATGCTCGAATCTCCCGCAGAAATCCACCAGTACCACTGGAATTGAAAACATTATTACAAGCTTACCGCTTTGAATCGAGCTACGGCAAGCAGAGAGTTTTGAACACTTGCTCGTTGTGTATTTTCTCAAATATGTATTTTGGATCATTTTTAACCCAAAAAAAGCTACGGACTGCAGCTTTAAATTATAATAAACTTTAATTGAAGTAAAAAGTTAATTCAGTAATTAAGAGTGTAATGAAAGATCAATATCAATGAGTCGGTCAGAATTAAACATTGCCTTGTATATAAACGAACTTTTTATAGATTGTTTTAACGTGACAAAAAATATATCCAATCTTAAAGTTAACCGCATTTGCAATTCAATAATATCTTTTATCATGCATTTCTGTTGTTGTAATATATCTTGAATGATCGAACATTGCAAGGCAAATGTATTTTTGGTATATTTTATTATTTAGAACATTTTTATTTCCACATATTTCTATTTATTTGACATATTTAGCAAGTTTATGCATGGATTTCAAAATTGAGACTCTTTACAGATCTCATGCTGAAATTAGAGCGATTGCCTAATATATGTTTGCAGAAAATGAACAACTAATAAACTACTAGTAAAGAATGCCAGATTGCAGCGACAACATTGCATTCATTACATTACTTCATTGCATGAATTACATTGTGCATTTCATAATACAGAGATTCTGAGGGCATCACTACCTGATTTGCATAATTCCAGTGAATAAGCGACGCTATATCCTTTGTGCATCCCTAATTTAGAACGAGCTCTCAATGGCACATTAACTTTGAATGAATGTGTACTGTACTTTGTTAGGGTCAGTTGATGAAATCTCAGTGTTCTGCTCTGACATCAGCCAGACATGCGTTAATATCAGCGCAGAGCATTGTGGGAATGTGCGGCCAGAAGAGATAAGTGCTAGTTGTTATCTGGCTGTCAGGTTTTGAGCAATGAATGACATGGAAACCAGCTTTTCTCAACTATCACATGGGCCGTCCACACAAAATGGAGGCGCTCTAATGACTTTTTTAGCAAGGCAATTTTAATAGAACATCTCTAATAGCATTCACAATAATTTCATTTGGAGACATGATTGAAAGTAAGAGAATCTGGAAATGAAAGGAGGAAAAAGCCATTTTCTATATGAAGGACTCGATGTTCTTTTCTTTAGTGTATTATTCTCGTGGGGCAGAGCAAGTTTCTTTTCATTGTGATGTGTACTTTTGCCTTGAATCTTAGGCAATCCGTCAGAGCGTTCAAGACATTAATCAGACAAATAGAGGAACAACATGTGCAAAAAAGCAACTGCAAGGGAATACGAAATACAGGACAGCACATCGTTTACAAACCTTGAAGACAAAACTCACATCATTGACTTTAATGATAGCAAATAGCTGCCGGACTTGTGGTTTACCGTTTGCAGTTCCAGCTGAACTTAGATTGACCTTTCCTTGCCAATCCACTATAAACGTATGTAACTGGTGATAGAGGTCAGTGTTACTACACCAATATGGCATATATGGAATAAAACAAATTAAAAAGACTATTTATCTTGCAATTCTGACAGTTTTCCCCCTCAGAATTGTGACATAAGCATGCAATTGCAACTTATAAAGTCTGATTTGCAAAATATAAATAAATAGAGTTTAAAATCACATTTTATACACACTATATACACTAAATTATAAAGTGAATTATAAAATTGTGAGATAAAAAGTCGCAATTACCTTTTTATATGTTATCCTGTGGTGGAAACAAGCTTCCCTACAGTATACATCTATGTGTGTTAAATTGTTTGTCATAGATTTGGGAAAAACAAAAAAAGGTGAACAAACCAGCACATGATAGAAATGAACACACACAGTAAAGCAAAGGTTTTTCTTTATAGGCGACACTGGTGAACATTTACCCTGAATGCATAATACGTATAATAACTGCACGCTATTAATCATTAGTTTAGCATTAGTAAACAGTTAATTCATCAGTTGTAAAGCATTAATAGACATTAATAAGCAGTTTATAAATACAGCTGCATTATTTATTCTTAACTTATAAGCATATCTATAATGTGTTTAATACTTGTATTTTCATACTTTATTAATGATCAATTTATCATTTCTGAATGAAGTATTGCATTATTTACAAACCAGTTATTTAGGAGTTATAAGATCATTTATAAAGTGTAAGTGTAAACATTTAAATAGTACCCTTATTAATAGTAAAACACACACACACACACACACTCAGTCCACCAAACCTTCTGTTAAAACTCAGCCCAATATTAACCACACTCGTTGGCCTTAACATTCATTTAAATAGTTTAGTTTTCAGTTTTAGACTTCAAAACGCAATTTGTGTTTTGAGAGAACATGCAGTGGGAACATTATATCAAAGTTGAAGATAAATATCCTGCTGAGTTACACGAGTTACAGAATAAAAACGTGTTTCAAGCATCCCATATTCCCCTTCATTTATAATGATCGTTTCTGGTTAAATTGAACGTGTTTTGTTGTATATCGCACGGCAACTCTTTTTGGTAGGTGTTCTTTATCCGTTTAGCTCTAGAATGGAAGCATAAGCTTCTTGTTTTGCAGGATAATCTCTAAATCTTGTAAAAGTGCATACTTGATCTATTTATTTAAAGTTACTGGCTTCCCCTTGATGTGTGCAATTGCATTTCACCGGCTGCCATCTATTATCTAATCTTCCTCTAAATGAAGTGGTGACTGTAGCCACAGGCAAGTTCATGTTCAGTTAAAATGGAGTCCTGCGTCCCCAAACTCTCAGCCTTTACTCCACAGCCCTTCGGGTGAAAGCTAGAATTGTGTCTAGCTGGATCTGTGCCCTAATGTTTTTGTCAGCGGCATCTCTTCACACATTCTCTCTTTCCATTCAAGAGGATGAGATGAGCTCTCTTTTCTTGCAGCCTTCCTCTACAATTATCCAGTTCCTACATTGTTCATGCATTTGCATGCAAGTCGTTTTTTTTTCTTTCTGGTTTTCCTGTCTTGCCCTGTGAAAATTTCCTTTCTATTGTCCCCTCAGAGAAGATTACAATGTGACAATACCGAATTTGTATAATTAAACGTGCTAGTGCGGAGGACTACGTGTCTGTGTTGATGATAGACCTGAGCCGCTGCGAGAGAGGAAAATAAATCCTGATTGCTCTCTAAACTGCATTTACATAAGAAGTGGAAGTCAGTTGCAGAAGAACAGTTTGCAGTGGCGTCGCATGTTTGCTCACTGAAGACCGGGCGAGGGCCTTTAAAACGGATGGAGATTCGTGAAGGGCATGTTGAGCAGAAGAAACAGATGACTGCGATTTGCCTGATGTGTTTAAGATGGTGAACGTGAGATTTGTTTGCATTCTCAACAAAAAAGACCCATCGCAATGTCAAGAAATCCTCGACTGAAGACAAACCAGGTTAGCCCTTTGCACTCGGCCGGATTGGAGACGTTGATGAAGAGAAATGCGTTTGGAAAGTTGACCTGCGTGGACTTGCATTGGTTTGCATTGTCCATTCAAGCATGGGGCAGTTTTTGGCCCATTTTGATTCCATAAGTTGACAGACTAGTGGAAAGAAAACACCCAAAATACACATTTAAGTGTTTGTGTTATTGCATTTGTTACATGTTGTCCGTACGAATGCACATCTTGAAAGGCCATTTTCTCAAAAAGAGTCACACATCTCATCTTCAGCACATTGTGAAAGGTTATGGCTCTGCAAATGAGTCTAATTAAATATTTAATCTTTCGCCCCAAATTTCCAGAACAGAAATCTGAACATTGGATCAAGAATTCTTGTTTAATTTAGTTGACATTAGAGTTAACGGTTTTTCCAGAGGGGATTTTGGATTTTTCTTTTTTTTAATTTATTCCATTAATCAAAAATTACTGTCAACAGCCAGAGAAAAAATCACCATATTTTAAGTAGGGCCTAATAAAGTGTTATATAAATCAGGTGGATGCTTGAGCAACCCCTAAACCGACCCATTTGTGTGATATATAATGTAAAACACACAATATACGACTACAGTCACAATTTATTCGATGCGAACAGTTTTCCGAGGCCAAACAATACATTTGTGTGAATTGATTGATCACCGTCTCCATCTGCTGTAGATCCTGTGCACACGTTCAAAACTCGCAGGACGAAGAAGCCTTACGCCAGCTTTGATTGTGAAATGCATTGGCATTGTGTGTCTCGTGACCGACTGCGTCATGCTAAAGAGTCGGGCACATCTTCATGTGAATGAGAATGAGATGTGACTGCGTGCGTTGATATGACACAATCATTTACAGATGGATCCAGAATCTAAGAAAACAGCAGTAGCAGTAGTTATACCGCAACATAAAATTTGTCATGTCCGACCAGCGGGAAGAGGAAGAACGTATAAAGAAAGCAGTAATATGCTCAGATTCATTGGCAGCATTAAGAGCGTTCAGTTTGGCCAGACTAGCTGCACACATGATCGTATTCTTGAAATAATGCAGTGCATATATACAGGATTAATAATCAGGGCATTGCAATTTCATTTATTTGGGTTCCAGCGCATGTTTGAGTAGAAAGAACTGAGATGGCAGACAAGTATGCTAAAAACTCATTGAACATGAATAATATAGAAATTGATATAAAAATTTGTCAAAAATTGGGGTCCTGACCAAGCATCCATGTGACGAGTTGGGAGTAAGAATGACGAAATAAATAAAATGCCTTCACGTGTGATCCACTGGGGAAAGTGTAATGATATCTATCTACATTTTATTTGTACCCCTTTTCACATGTATTGTCTTGCATTAAACAGATAGCTCTGACTGTAAATTAAGCCTTGTTTAAAGTTGTTAAAAATATTATTGTATAAAAGCAATAAGCCACATAGGTTTTACCCATTCTCCATGTTATAACAAGTGTGATCTGCAGCCCCTCGTGACTTATCAAGCCGGTGCCTAAAAAAACAATAAGTGGATTCCCACGTAAATCATATAATATCGGAGCAAACATGGAGCTTCCCACTCAGATGATTCGCTGTGGTTGAACAGTTGCATCATGGGAATAATCTCGTTTAGTATTTCAATAGATGATCACAGGTGTTACATCTGATTTAAATGTTCGAAACATGCTTCAGTGTAATTGCACGTGCGCCTCTTTGGAGATTTTGCCATTTGAATTACATTATGGTTTTATGCATAAAACAGTCCTTTCATTCTTTCAACGGTTCTGTAATGATGCTCGATTAGCATTTGTTTGTTTTGTAATTTGGTCTTTGTACCACTCTCTTCAATTATTAGATGATCTTTTATACATCAGATAATAATGAGCACAGTAAAGCTGCTTATAGTTTGTATCATTTGATTGTGAATTGTAATGTCCATGGGCAGGAAGACTGCAACAGCGCTGCCTTATGCCTCATAATTGAAGAATAAGTCTCATATGACATGTTTACCCATTAATGCATTTGTCTTGATTTAAAAAAAATAAAAATAAAAAATAAACTAATATTTTGTGCACTTTGCTACAGTGCGTGTGGATTGTTTGTCTGTTGCATTTAGTTTCTCATGCAGGCAGATTTTTCAAATGAGGATTTAAGAGGAAGCTTGTACATTTTGTTCGGCATTGTCATTTTGACAAATAATTCATAGTTATAATCATAAGTGTCCCTGAGACATATCTGTTATCTGACATCATCATAGGTCAGATGTGTGCAGAAAATCATATTCCTCTTTTTATTATTTGACGCAGGTTTAGAATAGCTTAGCTCCTTGAGATACATTTCTATAATGAAAATGCTGATCAATCTTGTTTTTTATCCATAGTGTGAGTGAATCTCCAAACAGAAGATATTTTTACATCAAGAACATGTCTTTCTCACTGTGCTGTGTGATCATCTGTTCATTTGGAAAATGAATTACATTTGGATCCACCGTTTCTCTATTTGAACCTCTTTAGAAGAAGATGAGAACCTGCCATTTTGAGTCTGTCTTAGGAGTAATAATAGCATTAATACACACATATTCAGTAATATTTTATTTTTACCAGCATAGTCTTGGGTGATTTTGTTTTTCACAGTTGTCAGCCTAAATATGCAGTTGGTTTCCCAAGTGTTTAAGAAAATGTGTGTAGAATCTGCTGTTCTCATTACAACAATGAATTATCTGTGGGCTGTCGAAATAAATGTCCGACCCTACAACTTCTCAAGGTTCACACGAGCCGTCGTGACATTAGCTATCGAAGCAATGACGGAATATGATATTTAAAACATTATTGATCGTGTTCTCATTGGTTTTCTTTTCACTCTTCATGGCTGGAGCACAAGCCCGAGGATGTGGAGTTGGCCGACCGTGCTGTTGCAGTATTGAAAACGAATTATTAGATTTAATGGTATGTAGGGGGAGAAAAGCAATGAATAAATAACAGGTTATACAGTGGTGGAATTCAAATCAGTTGCAGATTCAATTTTAGGACAGAATGGTAATGTGGAGGCCAGAGAGGAGAAGCCAAGAGAGAGAGAGCTGTGATTTTCCCCAACACCGCTAGCGTCACAGCGTTTTAATTCAAGTTTCATGCTCCGCAAAAGCAGGCCAAACGACCGCTTTTTCATGTCCAACCCTCGGCTGCCACGGATTTCTTCCATTTTTTCCGAACCCTATCTACTTTAAGGGGTATTACAAAGTCCATTTCGTCTTTAAAATATGAGCAGGGTATCCAGGCAGGGGCTGGATGGTCTTTTGGTGTGTTGTTCAAGTGTCTCGAGGCCTCGTTTTACAGGCGGAGCATCTCTGAGGACTCTTCAAAGCGCCTCGGTAACAAGACTGGAAATGTCTGTGGGTAAAAAGGGTAAAAAGGCCCAGCGTAAATGCTCTCCTAATGACTCTCAGCAGGGTTACCCGCGTATCTCTCATAAAGAAAGAGAATAAAGCCCAGAACCATTACGCCGAGTCCATGCGAAATCTGGGAGCGGCGTTGGGATTCAACAAAGAGAATACCCATTCTGCCAAATGTGGTGTAATGGGATACATTAGCGTGTTATATGCCTTGCGGTGTACCTGGCAGTCAGATGTTGTTGTGCTCTTTTTGTTGTAGAGATTGTCTCTCCAGATGGTAATTAATGTAATTTTGAATGCCCGAGTGCAAACATGGGGGACGAGCGTATGTTGCTGAGCACGGATGGCTCTCTTGCTTCAAGGATCGATGAAACAGCAGTTTAACTCCTATAGTGTGTTTGTCTCAAGATAGCAGTAATATTTCAATTAGCTTGTGAAATTAGATGTTTTTACATTGAGATATATATATATATATGTGAATGAACTAAATTAATAACTTTTTTACAACAATAATGAGGCATCACTGAATTTATTTAAGCTGAATTGTATGACACTATTTTCTTCTAGATCTGCAGAAACAAACTTTGTTGCATTATTTTCCTGTTGTCTCCTGTTGTAAAGCTGCTTTGAAACAATCTGTATTGTAAAAAGCGCTATTAAAATAAAAGGTGACTTGCCTTAATATGTCCGTCTATTTTTTGACCTTTGGGGCCAGATTGCAACAGCGCAAACCCTTTTTTGGCGTCAAAAACAGGATTTACTAAAGACACGCAGTGAAACATTAGCGCTGAAAAGACGTGGACGGTGATTTTTGCGTCTGACCTTTATTGCATTTGTAGGAGTTTCCCTTTCAGACGCAACATTTTTGGGAGGAGAGTATTTAAATCAATCACGCAAGGTGATTTATTAAGGGTTGCTCTAGTTAATTTACTGGTATTTCCACCATTATTAACCGCCCAAAAAAAACAGACGCTAATGTGCTCTTGGTAGATTGTGTCGGTCATTAGGAAATGATCCGGCTGTGTCTGTGATCTTTAGTTTGCGTGTCGTCAGTAGATCAACAGAACTTTCCTCTCCCATCTGAGCTTTTATGGGATTGCACTCTCACGTTCATTTGCCCTTTTTTAGTAAATATGGCCCTTTTTTCTCATTTTGTTTTGTAATGAGGAGACAATTCACCTGCCCTGAGAGCTCATATAATGGGTGTTTCTCAGTCGGACGGTTTGATCTCGGCTCCCTGTCATCAAGTTCTGTCAAAGGCGTTCTGATTCTGAAGGCATATATTCTTTGCACATATTCATATTCACGAAAAAACTTGGCTGAAAATTAGTTGACACTGAGCTCACCCATTTTCATTAGGAAATGCAAGAAAACAAATGATTTCGGGTATAAATGCATGTTGTCAGTTAATGACGTAATGCTAAACTACCTGTGATGTGCTGTAAAACACCGGGAGACTACAGATGCTGTTCATTCACTGCGTTGCATTTGTACAAAGTCGGCTAATATAAAAAGTATTTTCCAAACAGTTTGTTTCAGTCATTTGCATTTGTTACATTTTTTAAATCATGTTACGCATTATGTAATTGCCGCACGCTTCACTCCCGTTTACACGTGTTTCATTCAGTCAACAGCTTTTGCCTAATTTCTGTAACGAACATGACATCTGACTGACTATTGCAATGGTTTTGATCCCTGTTATTTTGCTTTATGTGATGATTTGATTCATTGCAGGTTCCCTCTTACGTCATTTACGCATTGATGCACATGCATTCACACACTTTGTTGACATAAAATATACAGTTTGAAATGTACATATTTAAATGGGATGATGAAATATGAAATTGATGAAGATATAGAATATACTGCAGGGTATCTTGCTTATTGTGAACAAGAGCATGATCAATTTAAGTCCATGTCATATTATATTACCAAGAAACTATACTTCTAACCACAGGCTAGTTCCAACCACACAATTTTGTGATGCAATTTGTGAATGTTCGCTGGAACTATGTTTTCGGGAAATGCCAAATCACTGAATTAATGTTAGTGATGACTGAACTTGTGACTATAGTTGTTGGCTAACGATGCTTTTGGGAAACCAGCCCGACACAGCAACACTGCCTCAGCCAATGGCGTGAGTTTGGGGCGTGGCCACATGTTTGTCTGACTAATGGCAGACTCTAGTTGATAAGAAGATTATAACAGAGCACAATGTGGAGCGATGGCAGCTAAATGGACAGAGCAGGTTCAGTTTTTTACCTCTCGAACTGATCCGGCCACAGGCTCAGAGGAATAAAGCTTCTCTTCGACTGGACATGGTGTCATATAAGCAGGACCCGACCTGACAATGACACCTTCGAGACTCGCACGGGACAAATAGATCATCGTTCCCCTGGCAAGCAGAAGATGGCATTTGCTAATCAGAAAGTCATCTGTCTGTGGGATGAGCATCAATTAAGGCACTTACACAGCTAATGATCAGAGGGAAAAAAACCTAATGGGTCTGTTTAAGGGTGGGATCTCACCTCTATCTGTCCAGCTCAGTGTGTGCACGCTTATGGAGAATGCTAATTTCAGTTTGGTGTAAAGTCCTCGCAGTCGACCAAGGTCGGCACCACCTGTTACCTTAATCAACCTCAAGGTGCAATAGTAGCTCGTGGTTTTCTGTCAAACAATTACGCCTTAATAAACCCAGAGGATAGTTAGTTCGGAGTGGCAGCACTGAGGCAGTGTGTGTGTGTGGAAGTAAACATGAAACATCCTCCTGAAAGCAATTCAATGGTTAGTTCATATAAAAAGTATGCTGTCATAATTTACTCAATCCTGCATCGTTCTGAACCCATCTGCCGCTTGTCATTTAACGGGTTGTTGAACTCCAAAAATGTATAGAATGGACTGTACAACTTGCGATATACTTATAAAATATACATTTTTAATCACTAAAAATCACCAAAGTTCTCTACCAAAGGGTGAATAAATCAAGATCAATTTTTAAGTTCAAGTGAAACATACTATTATATGTTAAAATACATTCTCTTAAGCCAATTCATTGTTCATTGACTACTATTAGCATAGCATTCATGGCTTTATCTCCCCCAAAAGCGTAAACATTGAGTCTCCCAGACACCATCAAAGGTGTGTCGGACACGTGTGTGTGTCGGACGTGCAGGAGCTGAAAACTGAGACATGAGACACTTTCTGCTTCCCGTAGTGACGCTCGCGCTGTGTTTGCATACTTTATCTCGGCTGAAGTGAATAAATGCAATATTTGTTAAATACACAGACTTTTCAGAGACATTTTTCATTCAATCCTTTATGTACTGCTTAATACAGCTAGATGCCACTAGTGTCGCAGGAATCTTATACTTCACCTTTAAAGTGAATATTTGGCTCGAAATAATAAAGTAGTGGAGCTTGTTTTCATCCATTGTGAATTAAATTTTATATGCATGCGTTTGGCAGACACTTTGTCTTACACTGCATTCAAGATATTCATTTGAATCAAACCACAACCTTGCTGTTGCTAATGCCACGAGCTGCAGGAACACTGTATATAATATGATTGGATGGAGGATATTATTGGTTAATGCCATTTTTCTCCATCCGCATGAACTTGGTTACATACCATATTTTTCTGAAAATAAGTTAATAATCTGAAGCGTTCTGCAACTTATTTTCCAAAGCAACTTATATAATGCAATTAACGTCGCAAAACGTGTGGCAAAGTGCACACATTTGGATTCGTGCTGAATGAGAGATGTACACGACGAGTCCAGGTTTATTTGTATAGCGCGTTTCCCACATGCCTGTGGTTTCAGTTCACTTTCAATACATTTGTTTAAGCTTGGTGATTATAATAAATGGGTAACACTTTACAATAAGGTTCATTAGTTAACACGAACTAATAATGAACTGCGTGTATACAGCATTTATTAATCTTTGTTAATGTTAATTTCAACATTTACTAATACTTTATTAAAATCTTGTTAACATTAGTTAATGCACTGTGAACTAACATGCACAGCTGTATTTTTATTAACTAACATTGACAAAGATTAACAAATACTGGGTAACATTTTTTTTTAAGGTGCTTGTAATAAGCAGTAATTAACAGATAATAAGACACTTATAAGACCTTATAAGATGCATATAAGCATTAACTACTTCATATAAGGGTTAATTAAAGGTCCAGGCCCTGAAGAGATCAGGGAAACTACTCCCTCTTGGAAAGGTCCATTTTTAAGTGACTGGGAGTTTGTGTTACCATTTATGTTTGTTCGGCTATTCTAAAAGTGCAATGTATTGATACTTGAGAAATTTATTATTTATTTAATTTATTTATTATCATTAGTTAATGCTTATATGCATCTTAGAAGGTCTCATAAGTGTCTTATTAACTGTTAATTACTGCTTATTACAAGCACCTTAAAATAAAGTGTTACCGTGAGGGGAACTAAAATACAATTTAATTTGAAGTGAAATATCACTTCTTTTACTCTTTGGGGAGAAATGTGACTTTTCTTCATAAGACCTAAACAGAGTCAGTGAGTTATTGGAAATGCTGTCGGACACTGGATGGTCACTCCATGTAGACATTGACCCAGACTGACATTATCACACGCTGTCTCTGGGTGTTCGATCGGCTGAGAGTGACCCCGCTGACAGCCGACCTTATTCAACACCTGCTCTTCTTCAACCCTACAGCTCTCCATTACTCAGAGGACATTACATTTTACAAAGCGGTTAAGTAAAACCCACGTTCCAAACAAAAAAGCAGGGCCTGTGTTTCTGCGAGCCTCGCGCTCAGCCATCAGGCGCATCTCTCTCGATGTGACATGACACACAGATGTGAGGCTGGGACTCGCTGAAGGCTAGATGGAGGCCGTAGCGTGATATTAGGGGTTTCCTCTTTAGGAACATGCCGCTGTGTTTCAGGACAGACCTGCCAAAGGGGGCGACGGACCCACAGCTAGGGGTTAATTGCACCACTGGGGAAAAATGCCTTCTTTCATTCGGTGCACAGTTGATCGGGTGGCTGGTGACAGGGAAAGAGAGCGATGTCTGGAGGAGAAGAAGGCCACTGAGAGCAGGAGCTGAAAATAAGTCGAGCTGACAGGGAACACTCCTCCATTTGGAGGCAATTTCACATTTGTATCCACTTTGACTTACTAAGCTGTTATTAAAGTGAGAAAAGGGGGCAGCTGTTCTTACGTGAAGCATCAGGGTTTAAGGACCATGACCCGTTTGATCGCGTGATTATCGGCTAGAGACTAAAACAATCGCAGCGTTGTTTGCTTGATTGATAGAGAAGAAGAAGTGGAAAGAACTGAGGGAAGGGATACAAGACTTGCAAGGAAACAGCAGTGGGTGTTTGTTCATGCACATCCATTGGCCAACTTAAATCTCTTATTTCGTGAGCATTAAGCATGAGCTCATTAGATATTTTTTTCGATTTCTTTTGTGGACAAGATGCATCATGACTCAGCACAGAGGGAAGTCGCGTGACTCAAAACAAGAAGAAATTATTTAACTGTCACGTTACTCATTTTAACAAAATGATTTTAGAGTTAAAGGCGACCTTCATCTTGGGCCTGAACTGTTGCTAATGCAGAGTTGACAGAAATACAGTTTATTGCTCATTCTCTAATCATTTGAGGAATCTGAAACAGTACTAGAGGCATGATTGACTAAATCGCAAAGTAGAAATTTTCTAAATAAAATTGAACAAGCTTATAGGGTGTTCCTGCCATTTTGTAAGACTTCAAAAACGTACCTACTATATATATAAAATTCACTGTGATTTCCATCTGAAATAAACACTAGAGGCAGTGACTCAAATATTGATTGCAGGGGCAGATTATTGATTAATAAAGACTTAATTTTGCGTGCTTCCTTGCACAATCATGACTTCAAAACATAGTGCAAGATTTGTTAAACATACACATTTTGACGTTTGCATCACATACTGATCTCCATACGCGTGTGTTCTCTGATGTGGTAAACTTGCTCAGTCTCTCGCCTGATACAGCAGTGCACTCGTGACGTGAAGCGCTCGAGTACGAGTCCCGTGAAACACCACTTATAGAAGCAGCTCAAATACATGGTTGCTTCAGCAAATGCATTTTTATCCCAACTTGCTTTTTCTAAGACTATTGGTTAGGTTTAGTGTAGCTGGTACATTATTTTCAAACGTGATTAAGCATTAACCTTTTAATACCACTGATCAGTGGGTGCGTAGAACATAATGTACCATTGCCAGTTTCTGAGCACAGTAAACATGCTTTTAGCGCCACACACTGGATGTTTCACTTTTAAAGTATTGCGAAAAAGTGCAAAAAGCAATATAATCTCACTTTGATGTCTGCATATGGCTCTGTCTTTCTTCAATGTAAATCTTTTGGATTTTTTCACCCATTTTACTGTCCGCCAGGTGAAAATTGTAAATCCAATTGCTTTGAAAAGTAATAGCACACCTCTCCTCAACAAGCCTCGCAATTCATGAGACCTTTCATGTCTGCAGCACAAGTACGGTTATGCGGCAAAGGATTTGAACAATAATAATAGTAATTTAGCAAGCAAACATGATTAATAAATCAGTTTGAAAATAAAGTCTGTGATTCTGATTACAGTCATTCGTCTGCATCAGTTTGAATCCTGAAAGAGTGTTTGTGCTCTGCTACTGTTGGATGTTTATTAGGTCTGACATGCACTGACCACATGAACCCAAACCCACAGTGCCTGTGATGAGTGTGAGTTTCTGTCATGCTCGCTCTCCCCTCGGCAGTAATTAATTTTCACATTTAACTGGGAGGCAAAACGCTGGTGTCCTGGGACGTGGCGCATGCCACCAACCCACACCCTGGATTCCGGGGATTAGGATAATTAGCCCCCGGAAGATTGCGTAGACAGATGGAGGAGACCCATCCCTCCCTCTCTCGCTTTGTCTGTCTTTCTTTCAGCTAAATGAGGGGTGTTTCCACAGCACGCGTCTCCTGTGCTCGTGTGGTTCTGCGGGAGGCCTGCGAGTTCAGAGGGTGTTTGTTCATACAGGATGAAAAGATTCACAAGAGTATTGATTGAAATAATATAGTGGAGCTGTTTGCTTTGGAGGTTCATATATGGATCTGTGCAGGCCTTTCATTTTCAGCATGTGTGTGTGTGTGTTGCATGTTGATGGAAATGCCAGTGTTGTCACAGACAGCTATAGAAAAGAAACTCAAAATAATAAGATTACAATAAAGAATAAGTATAATAAAACAAAAATAAAGAAAGTTTCTTCTTTCAATTATTATACATCTGTTCATCAGTAATTGTAACCACAATTAGCATTAAATATATATATGTATATATATATATAGTGTATATATATATATATATACTGTATACAATTACATATAAATTATGTGTACATACATACACACACACACACACATATGTGTATATATATATAACTTCAATGGCCACAGTTTTATAAAATCAAGCACCTAGGCATGCAGACTGGACTCTGGAGCAGTGGAGGTGACCAATCACGCTTCTCTGTCTGGCAATCCGATGGGCGAATCTGGGTTTGGCAGTTGCCAGGAGAACAGTACGTTTGACTGCATTGTGCGAAGTGTAATGTTTGGTGGAGGGGGGATTATGGCGTGGGGTTGTTTGGTGGAGGGGGGATTATGGTGTGGGGTTGTTTGGTGGAGGGGGGATTATGGTGTGGAGTTGTTTGGTGGAGGGGGGATTATGGTGCGGGGTTGTTTGGTGGAGGGGGGATTATGGTGTGGGGTCGTTTGGTGGAGGGGGGATTATGGTGTGGGGTCATTTGGTGGAGGGGGATTATGGCGTGGGGTCGTTTGGTGGAGGGGGGATTATGGTGTGGGGTCATTTGGTGGAGGGGGATTATGGCGTGGGGTTGTTTGGTGGAGGGGGGATTATGGTGTGGGCTCATTTGGTGGAGGGGGATTATGGCGTGGGGTCGTTTGGTGGAGGGGGGATTATGGTGCGGGGTTGTTTGGTGGAGGGGGGATTATGGCGTGGGGTCATTTGGTGGAGGGGGATTATGGCGTGGGGTCGTTTGGTGGAGGGGGGATTATGGTGCGGGGTTGTTTGTTGGAGGGGGGATTATGGTGCAGGGTTGTTTGGTGGAGGGGGATTATGGCGTGGGGTTGTTTGGTGGAGGGGGGATTATGGTGCGGGGTTGTTTGGTGGAGGGGGATTATGGCGTGGGGTTGTTTGGTGGAGGGGGATTATGGCGTGGGGTCGTTTGGTGGAGGGGGGATTATGGTGCGGGGTTGTTTGGTGGAGGGGGGATTATGGCGTTGGGTTGTTTGGTGATGGGGGGATTATGGTGCGGGGTTGTTTGGTGGAGGGGGGATTATGGTGCGGGGTTGTTTGGTGGAGGGGGGATTATGGTGTGGGGTTGTTTGGTGGAGGGGGGATTATGGTGCAGGGTTGTTTGGTGGAGGGGGGATTATGGTGTGGGTTTGTTTGGTGGAGGGGGGATTATGGTGCGGGGTTGTTTGGTGGAGGGGGGATTATGGCGTGGGGTTGTTTGGTGGAGGGGGGATTATGGCGTGGGGTTGTTTGGTGAAGGGGGGATTATGGTGCTGGGTTGTTTGGTGGAGGGGGATTATGGCGTGGGGTCATTTGGTGGAGGGGGATTATGGCGTGGGGTCGTTTGGTGGAGGGGGGATTATGGTGCGGGGTTGTTTGGTGGAGGGGGGATTATGGTGCAGGGTTGTTTGGTGGAGGGGGGATTATGGTGTGGGTTTTTTTGGTGGAGGGGGATTATGGTGTGGGGTCGTTTGGTGGAGGGGGATTATGGCGTGGGGTCATTTGGTGGAGGGGGGATTATGGCGCAGGGTTGTTTGGTGGAGGGGGGATTATGGTGCAGGGTTGTTTGGTGGAGGGGGATTATGGCGTGGGGTTGTTTGGTGGAGGGGGGATTATGGCGTGGGGTTGTTTGGTGGAGGGGGATTATGGTGCGGGGTTGTTTGGTGGAGGGGGATTATGGCGTGGGGTTGTTTGGTGGAGGGGGGATTATGGTGTGGGGTTGTTTGGTGGAGGGGGGATTATGGTGCGGGGTTGTTTGGTGGAGGGGGATTATGGCGTGGGGTTGTTTGGTGGAGGGGGGATTATGATGCGGGGTTGTTTGGTGGAGGGGGATTATGGTGCAGGGTTGTTCGGTGGAGGGGGGATTATGGTGTGGGGTTGTTTGGTGGAGGGGGATTATGGCGTGGGGTTGTTTGGTGGAGGGGGGATTATGGTGCGGGGTTGTTTGGTGGAGGGGGATTATGGCCTGGGGTTGTTTGGTGGAGGGAGATTATGGCGTGGGGTTGTTTGGTGGAGGGGATTATGGCGTGGGGTTGTTTGGTGGAGGGGGGATTATGGTGCGGGGTTGTTTGGTGGAGGGGGGATTATGGTGCGGGGTTGTTTGGTGGAGGGGGGATTATGGCGTGGGGTCGTTTGGTGGAGGGGGATTATGGCGTGGGGTTGTTTGGTGGAGGGGGGATTATGGTGCGGGGTTGTTTGGTGGAGGGGGGATTATGGTGCAGGGTTGTTTGGTGAAGGGGGGATTATGGTGCGGGGTTGTTTGGTGGAGGGGGGGTTATGGTGTGGGGTTGTTTGGTGGAGGGGGGATTATGGTGTGGGGTTGTTTGGTGGAGGGGGATTGTGGTGTGGGGTTGTTTGGTGGAGGGGGGATTATGGTGTGGGGTTGTTTGGTGGAGGGGGGATTATGGTGTGGGGTTGTTTGGTGGAGGGGGATTGTGGTGTGGGGTTGTTTGGTGGAGGGGGGATTATGGTGTGGGGTTGTTTGGTGGAGGGGGGATTATGGTGTGGGGTTGTTTGGTGGAGGGGGATTATGGTGTGGGGTTGTTTGGTGGAGGGGGGATTATGAGAGGGGGTTATGAACATAACCTGCGTAGTTCACCTTTAACTCAATATACCAATCACCTTTAGTTCAATATCTAGCGTTACCTTTTTCTTATAGCTAGCCGGATACTGGATGGATGGGGGCGTGTACGCGTGCAGTGCCGTAAAGCAATTCGTTACCTAATGAGACCTGATATCACACGATATCGGCCCGCCGGCCCGCCGGCCCAAAGTTGCAAGGGTGGTTTTGCGGCTCACAGGCACCAGGGGGGTGCGAGACGACCACCATTCAACACGAAATCAGTAATATAAACATTACAATGACTCCAAAGCTGTTCGGTTAAGGTAAAAAAGTTACTTAGTTCACCTTTAAACCTCACGGATTTCAGAATGGGATGTCATTAAAGTTTATGTGCATGTAAAGGCAAACGTCCCAAAAATGTTGCCAATATAGTGTATATACTTAATTTATATATAATTTTCTATATATACACTGTATACTGTTATATTTATATACTGTATATACATACACACACACACACGGAATATAATATGTATACGAGTCTATTATAAGTATTAGAAAGCATTTCAATGTATTATTTCCTTTAAATCTGTAATTAAATGATTTAAAACCGTGGTTATATTTTTACAATTTCTTACAGTCTAAGGTTTATTATAAAACATGAATGCATTATAATGAATATTTTTTTATGACGCATTGCACATACCAACTCTATTGAAACTGTTATTATATATTTTAAAATATTTCAGTGCCATTGTTTTGTCCCAAGATGCACCAGTAATGATTTATTTTTTTCTAAGGCACGTTTATAAAAACTACTTAAATTCCGTAAATGAACAAAGGCCTAATCGCTTAATCTCAGCCCTGAAACCAGGCCTTTATGTTCTGTGTGTTTGAACTTTGAGATGGACATCTTGAGTTGTCTGCCAGCTCTTCGGACTCTGTCAGGCTCTTAATGAAAAAGAGAGCGGACTGGTTTGGACCCGCTGATGGAGAAAACCGATTAACTCAGTCCAAGAGCGGTGACATAGACATGAGCTAACAGAACCACCTCAGGTCAAAGAGGAGAGCAATAAATTCACACTGACCTCCTCACTGCTGAAAACAACCTGCGCTCTATTTCAACGGAGGAAGCGTTTAAGACATCATACACACACTCCTGATGAGAATCAAGATGATTCATGCTTTCATGTGGTTGTTGCCACATTCTGACCATCTGAATGTTCAGGAGAAATCAGGACCAGGTGACGTTATTCCAATCCTCTATTGTCCAGGTTTTAGTGAGTCCGTGTGAATTGTAGCTTCAGTTTGCTGTTATTATCTGACAGGAGTGTCACCGGTGTGTTTGTCTGGAGCGCTTCTGCTTCAAGGTTGTGTGTTCAGATGCTCTTCTGCAGACCATATTCAAGAGTTTATTTGAGTTACTGTTGCCTTTCTATCAGCTCAAACCAGTCTGGTCATTCTCCTCTGACCTCTGGCATCAACAAAGCATTTAACCTACAGATGTTCACCCTCTTTTTCTGACCATTCTCTATAAACCTAGAGATCCCAGTAGATCAGCAGTTCCTGAAATACTCAGACCAACAACCATGACACGTTCAAAGTCGCTTAAATCAGGTTTCTTCCTTATTCTGATGCTCAGTTTGAACTTCATCAGATCGTCTTGATCGTCTACATGCCTAAATGCACTGAGCTGGTGCCGTGTGATTGGCTGATTAGATATTCGCGTTTAACAGTTGAACAGGTGCACCTAACAACTGGCCTGTGTGTGTGTGTGTGTTTGCTTGTTTATGTACCTATCTCGTTCAACACAAATCCAAATGAGTGTGGTGTGTGTGTGTGCGTGTGTGTGCGTTTATGTACTGCTCTCATTCAAAACATCCAAATGTGTGTGTGTGTGTGTTTGTGTATAAATTCAATACTCTTTTTGTAATTGTTCTTTTTGAGGCTTGCCAGTATAAATTACTATCCACTTTTCTGTCTAACTTCTGCTTTTGTAATTCATGAGCCAAAGATGATAATTAACAATTCATCCCCGCGACTTACTAATTTGTGGCCTTGTTTTAATTTGTTCCCTCGTCTTAGTTACATTATGACCATGTTGTACTAATTCATTCCCTCATTTTAATTTAAAATAAATTAAGTTAGGAGGACACATTTGCAGTTACGATATCTTGTTTTTTCGGCTCTGTATACAAGAGTAAATGACTGATTTGTTTTTGGGTGAAGTGACCTTAAATAAACATCTTCTATTAGATTTTACTGCGTCTGTGAGCACTGAAAAACTAGAAAAGAAATAGTGCCTGCTCTGTTTTTACTAGAACTGCATGAGGCGAGAACATTGGGCTTTTTCAGATTTGGGTTTTGGTGTTTTTCACAAAATGGAGGACTGACAGCAGAAAACACAGTTAACACTGTAGTCTTTAACGCAGTCGAGTGACAGATCGCACGAGGAGGGGAAATAGGATCGTGTGTGTGTGACATGTGAAACCACTGACCAGAAATCAGCAGGAATATGAAAAGAAAGCATGTTCATGTTGCAAAATGACAATTTAATGCGCTTAGACAGCCCATCCTGCATTTATCCGACTTTAACATTATCATTTTCTGTGATATAATGATGCTTTATTGGATTGGAGTTTATTCAGAAGGAAAAATTAACAAGCTGTGATAGACATATGCCCACTGTATACAGTCAAAACAAAAATTATTCAGATTTTAATTATCATTTATAATATTTTTTTACTAGGACACTATAGTTAATTTATGTAAGTGAGGAGAGCAACATAAAGTAAACTGTGACATTTACACCCAGTATTCATTCAGTGACTACCAGTAAAATGTATCAAAATTTGGGAGCAGAAATGATTCCTCCACTTTGAGCTGAGCATGTTTTGCTGAAGTGTGTTTTCTGTAATTGCTAATGCTCTTTTTACACACACACTGAACAACATGAAGCATTGCTTGGTCGCTGGTTGAGCTAAACTGGTATTATCTAATTGTGTAGTTAAATTTAACAGCTGACAGATATTCAACATAATTCATGTGTGAGAAGAAGGACGGACAAAACCAGTCAAATATCCACTGATCTGAGAACTCTGAGTTCTGCTCATGTTTATCACCATTTCCTAAGCTATAGACTGTGATAATGTGAGAAATGTTGAAGGTGTCCGAATAAATCTTGGTTTGACTGTAGTCTTTCCTCATTTTCCTGTGGTCAGGACGTTTAAAATTGACTAAAAGTCATAATTTTGACCAGAACTTAAGAGTTGCATTAATTGTGTTGCATCATCTTCCAACATGCCTTTTTTCCCTGTCCTCTTTGTAATACAGCGCTGGAGTTTTGAGAATTATTACACGACACACAAACAATAACCGACCATGTGTGGACTGTATTTCATCAGCCGCTGTCACTCGACGTCTCTCAGGAGAAGCCAATAATGGATGATGTCCATCCTTAAAACGTCCCTTACAAACCCAGCGCTTGTCACCCGTGGAAGAGAAGAGCGTATGTTGTTTTCCGAGCTTCAGGAGCCTGACGCTCAGACAGATGGCCAGCTTCAGTTTGTTTAGTTCCTTCTCAGCAGAAAAGCCTGAGAAACAAACCGAGCGATGAACATGCATGCCATTATCCCTGCGCTATAGCAGATTCACAACGGCAGCGAACATTTCACTTATGGGATCAAATCGTATGTGTTTGTGTGTTTTTAAGACAGTGAAGTTAGATGCTGTTTGCACAATATACAATGAAATGTGCTTCAGCTTTGATGAAAGCATTTTCAGAATGAGAATGGCTTATTAATTCTGTATTTTATGAACCAGTTCTCTTCACAACGGCATGACCTACATATTGCTCTGATGAAAACATAAAAAAAAATAATAATAATTTTGAAAACATTTTAAATGATGCCATGTTTACCAGCTACTCATCTTTTCAAAATAACTGCTGTATTATATCTTTTTATTTATTTATTATTTTTCTGTTTAATCTATTCTTGACTAGTAGCGGCAGACAGCAAACATGTTTAAATGAGCTTGACATTATTTTTACAAAACAGAACATTTTAATCACGAAGTTCTCGAGGTTGAAACCTTGTGATGTTAAACATCAAACACTTATTTCACAGCTATTTTCACAGTTGTGGAATTTTACTATTGATGCTGTAAAAAAATAATCATAAATAACTTTAAAAGACTATACAATTCTAGAGTAAAAACCTGTTAATTGATTAAGTTCCCGTACTCTGTGCGGTAAAAAAAAAAAAACTGTAATCGATCTAATGATACATTTCATGTAGTTTGACAGTAAAATACTGTTAAATTCACATTTTTTGTAGAAGTGACAAAAGAACAAGTCATCCTAACATGCTCTGTGACAGCTGATATTTGATGGTTTTTCATTGAAATACCTTCTTAGTTTTTTTTTCAGTTATGTACATATATATATATTCCACATTAATGTTGTCTGTATTCAGTGTTTGAGTCACAATATCCAGTAAGCATTCTAGTATTCCATTTTGAACATGAAGTGTTTAATATTTTGATTTATTGAACATAAAATGTAATTAGTCAATAACTTGAAGTAACACTACCAGCTCCTTGACAGACAAAATTGTATATTTGTCCTAAAATTAATAGTGATAAATCAGGATAAAATATCACAGGTTAAATCGTCATGCTTCTGCTCAGTGTAGCCCTAGCGATCAAACAACTGAGCAAATCTAATCCCAGTAAGTAGCAGAACAGGATTAAAGGTCAGACGATTCATGACCCTCTTTCATTGCATATTGAGCGGTTGACCACAAAATACAACGATCACTGATGCATGGAGTAAAAAACTCAACGGCAAAGGGCAAAATGAGAGAATTTTCCTGTTTGGGCCAAGAATGTGACATTTGTGTGTGAGTGTGTGTGTGTGTGTGTGCGTGCATGCGTGTGTGTGTGCGCGTGTGTGTGTATGTGTGTGCGCGTTCGTGTGTGTGTGTGTGTGCGCGCGTGCTTGTATTTGCAATTTTGTATTTGCAACGCGTTTGTTAATCTTACTTAAAGCTGCAGTCCGCAGTTTTTCCTCTTTGTCGCCATCTCTGTTCGAAATCTGCAATTGCAGTCATTCGCGGAATTATCAACTTTACGCAAGTTGTACTTCGGCAGGCGCGGAAGAACACAATGTTTGAGGAGAGTGTGTGTCTGTCAGTCGCCGCCGGTGTCGATACTGGCATTCACAATAACAGATTATTCTTTTTGGAAGTATGACCAACATAATAGTTTTCACCGGAAAATGTAATCTGAACTAGTAAGAAACATCCACTTTTGTTCTGGTTCTGACATTGAACAAAGGTGACATTGAAGAAATCGCGCTGATTCAATCTAACAATCGCTTATAAGTTATCATATCACGCAAAACCGTGCAAATTATACTTTGTTCTAAAATTGTTCATGTTAACAACGTCAGCATTGCGTGACTACATGTAATGTCCTTCCGATATGTATGTTTTCCATGTGACATCAGTGGGTTAGTTAGAGTGTGTTGAAGCATCGAAAATACATTTTGATCCAAAAATAACAAAAACTCCGCCTTTATTCAGCATTGTATTGTGTTCCGGTTCTGTTGTGGATCCGCGTTCAGTGACGCCGCTGACGTAAGACGCTGCTGACGTGTGTCTGGTGTGCCCGAGCTTCGCTTACAGTCTGAGGGAGACGCACGCTGGAAACAAAACAATCTTCACAAACATGTCTAAGGATTTCCACAAAGAGGAAGACTTGCATTTGTTTGCCCAGCCATATTTATTTGAACCCGAACACACGGACGCACCAGACACACGTCAGCAGCGTCTTACGTCAGCGGCGTCACTGCGGACTCGTGAACGCGGATCCACAACAGAACCGGAAGACAATACAATGCTGAATAAAGGCGGAGTTTTTGTTATTTTTGGACCAAAATGTATTTTCGATGCTTCAACACACTCTAACTAACCCACTGATGTCACATGGACTACTTTGATGATGTCTTTATTTCCTTTCTGGACGAGGACAGTATACCGTACATACATGGTCAATGGAGGGACAGAAAGCTCTCGGACTAAATCTAAAATATCTTTAACTGTGTCCCGAAGATGAACGGAGGTCTTACGGGCTTGGAGCCACATGAGGGCGAGTCATTAATGACATCGTTTTCATTTTTGGGTGAACTAACCCTTTAATGAATTCTCTCTGAAAATACATGTTATGACTCATCACGTTATTCACACAAACTCCATAGGCTACATGTTTGAATAAGTGCATTTTAGAACACAATTACATGTCATATTACAATAAACAAAACTCATATCAAACTTTTTAGATGGAGCATCAGTACAACTCACCTCTCTTCAGTCGCATTTACCGTGAACTGAAGGAGAGCAACCGGAACCGGTACAGAAGTCTTAAAGGAACCACGCACCGTTTTTAACAATACTGCAAAATAACCATGTAACCATATAAATATGACATATCAATTATTAGAAATCAAAATTAGAAGATTAAATTAAATTAAATATTAAAAGAATAACTCCAGAAAACAAAATAATGAAAGAAATATAACAAATGATAATAACAAAGGGAGAGATTTTGAGTGAAATTATTAAATAAATATAACACCCGTTACAATTACCTAATGTTAAAGTCCCCCTGTGGTGAAAGTCCAGCTTTTAATGTTGTTTATGTGTCTATGTGGTGTGTTTAATACGCTTTAAGACACACCGTGTGTAAGTTCATAAGTCGACAGCATTGCTGAGTATTTTCTGCTTAAAACTGCAGTGAACCAAAGACAGTCTCAAACACACGGTTTGAAATCGCTGGTGTTTCTGACGTCACAAACGACCTTGTAACCAATCAGATCAACGTGTGATCGCCAACCAGTGGATCTCTGAGCTGAGTGAGTGAGTGGAGGCGGGGCTCATTTGCATATTGGTGTCGAGTTACATTCAAGATATTTTGATGCATGAAGACATTTGAAAGGCATGGAAAAACGCTTAAATATGTCATTTTGGTGATCAAAGATTAGTTTTAAGGGATAAAATGACAGACTATACGGGGACTTTAAGAAATGTTACTGTAAAATCTTATTGCAACACCCGCAACACCCTAGTAACCACTAGGGGTGTAACGATACCCTCATGTCATGATTCGATACATATCACGATACTGAACTCACGATACGATATTATTGCGATACTCCAAGACATATGGTAAAAGGTTAACAAAAAATGTACTGTTGATTAAAATGCTAACTTTGATATTACATTGTGGGTTTAAATGAATAGGCTTGGACTTGGTGCTTGTAACCCAAGGACAATGATGAAACCAGAATAAAAATATTCATGATTCTGAAGCTGAAAATACTGAATAATATAAGACGAATATACTTGCACTTTGTCACTGACTAGATATATTTCAAATAAATGTCAGGTAACATCAGACATTTGGCATTATCAGGACCCACAAATATTCCCCCATTGCATTATTATACATTATAATCAACATTATATATAGTAGTTTAATGTAGTACTGACACTAAAACTCTGAAAACTTGAATTTTTTTCTCACACAGTAATTTTTATTTTTGGGGGAACTATCCACGATACATATTTTCACTATCCACGATACGTATTGTTGCATTTTTGTATTGCGATATATTGTGGCACGATATATTGTTACACCCCTAGTAACCACATTACTCTGCCCTGGCAACCACCCGCAACACCCTAGAATAGCGACGATGAGGTTGGCAAGAACAAGCACACCAATTTTTTCAGACAATGTCAAAATAATACTTAAATTACCTAACATCCATACACTTTTGCTGTGACAGTAGAGATTCATACCCATGTCAAGATTGAGATATGAATTATTGAACAGTCTCATGCAGATATGTTTATGGTGGACTGCTGGTTGTGAACACCACTGTGAAAACACTACATAGCATCAACATGAAGCGAGCGAACATTTGCACCAGAGCACAAGTTGTGCTGTCAATTAATCAGGGAAGGGAAAACATGACAAACCGGTTGAGATGAGCCACCAGATGTGTGTGTGTGTGTGTGTGTGTGTGAGACTCAAACCCAGATCTGCTCAGCTATACCATCTCAAACACACACACAGCATGTCAAATGATGGGCTTCTCAGGAATATGTGTACGGCAGGAATATGAATATCCCCCGACATCAATTGGAAAAGGGTAATGCAGAATGTCAGTGATGACACGTGTGTTTGAGACGAGGTAAAGCACGAATCTAGAGCAGGAACAAAGAGCCGGAGAAGAGCGAGCGACGCGCCACTTCGCCTTCCATTCAGCCGGAAAATTGTAGGCATCCAAATGGCTCATAATTTCAATTGCAAGGCGCACCCTAATCTTCCCTGATTCAAACAGAGATTTCTGATGCTTTTGTGCGATTCATTTCAACACTGTGTATTTCAACCTGTGCTGGCACAAGCCAACAAAGAGCTCTGATTGTTGAGCATAATAGCAGGCTTTGTCGAGGAGTTTTTCTTGTCTTTTTCTTGTCGAATGCTTCAGTTTGTACGGCATCCGTCCGCTGTACATCAGCGGTTTATCAAGGCCGGTTGGTGGAGCTTGACAAGCCTGATGCTCATCTCTCTCTGGACTAGATCTTCACGTCTCAGGATCCGAGGAGCATCCTTGAAATGGGCTCTGTGGATGTCAAAGCTGCTTCCCTACTCCTGTTATTTACCCCGGTGAAATCGGCTGGGTGCACAATTAGGCTTTTCGATGGAAGGAGATACGAGGATAGAAAATATGTGTTGACACTTAAGATGGCGTTTTCTTTTTTTTTAAATAAACAGTTGGATGATGCAACACAATTGAACTGGTCTCTAAAGCCTCTTTTTGTGATGTCTACACAATGCTTTACTCATCTTATAGTGAAAGGATGTCATTTGTTGGATATAACAGATAATGTTGTATTGAAAATGTGTTTCCTTAGTTGGTATGAAATGGAAGTTGCGCTCGTTTTTTCTTCCCTATTGTGTCGTATATCCGAGTGAAACGCTTCTGGAACAAGAACACATGTGGGCGGGGCTTGATCGTGTCTGTGGGGAACTGGTGGTGGTTTGCTATTGGCTGATCTCATGTGAGTGACAGGTTATAGACCGCCCTCGTCATCAGAGAAGAGACGTCGCTGTTATTCTGATTCAAGATTACCAGGAACATGAATTTAACACAATAATCATGTGCACCAATAATTAATTTATAATAAACACTGCAATATTCCAAGGTCAATGATGATTCCCTGTTGACTTTAATTATAATTCTTGTATGAAAGAATTGAGATGTACAAAGCTATGCTATATTTCTAATATAGTCAGTCTGCTGCATGCTGTGCCTAACAACAAGCGTTAACCGTGACTATATTTACAATATAGCACAGCTTCTCACTCCATCATTGAGCTCAACATAATGCCAGAGCTGAGGTTCAGTGCTCTTAAAAGGAAACTGAATTGAATATCAATGTAGAGCGATTAACCACTGATGAGAAGCTTTAGAACAAGGTTTTGTCAGTATCTAAATTGGCTTTTAGTGATTAACGAGAGGGAATAATTTGGGGACAAAGATGAGGAAAGGGATGAGAACAGGCTGGACATGTGAGGCGAAAAGAACAATGAGTATCATAAAAGTTTATTTAATTTATGAAAATTTCAATGCATATTATTAAAATGGTCTGACATTCATCTGGTATATAAAAAAATGTATGCCAAATAATATACAAATAATATCTCAGAAGGACAAAAGATATGTGTTGGATTTACCTCATAGTGTGACATAGACATAGGAACCAAGTCAATTATATTTATATAATAATAATACTAATAATACTATTGTGTTGACGTAATGAAGACAGAAATAAATGACTGAATTATTTTTTTAAATAAAAAAAAGTATAATTATAATAATGATTTTATTTTACACTACGAATTACAAATATTAATGTCGTTTCTGATTGAAGATTATGAGACACATGAGTTTGAACAAAAATGATGTGCACAAATAAATCATTTATAATAAACACGCCAACATTCTGTAAAAAAAAAAAAAGAGAAAAAAAAGTAATAATGTCCATTTTGATTTCATGGTGATTTAAGTTTGTTTATTTGACAACAGGCTTATAAACACCTCTCATTACAAATCTAATGAAATGCTGAAAATGTATGTATTGCACATTTTGTGTATGAGAAAATAAAGTAAATGCATGTTCTGAGCGACACACAGAGATTACCGTGAACTGAGACTGAAAATACGTCGAATCTTGATCTGCACGCATGTAAATGATCCAATGATCTCATGAAAGTGCGTATCTATAGCACAAATTTTATTTCTCATGCCATTTATACGCCAAAAATAGTTTTTGTGTGCATATGATACGCACTAAATCCGTAGGGGTGTGGAGTGAGTGTGTGCATTACACGCTATAAAGTACCTATCATATGCAAATAAAAACGTCTCAGGTTACGACTCTAACCTATGTTCCCTGAGAACAGGGAACGAGACAATACGTCATCGACGTTATGGGGAACGCCTCAGGCGTGACAGGTGTCTGAAATCAAGTATCAACTCACAGCAATCATGTTGACCGGCGACAGCCCGTGCATCATCAGCTCGAATGATGAGCGCGCAACCTGGATGTATAAAAAGGGTGCCTTGAAACCGTGACAACATCCTATCGTCTGAAGGGACTGTTGCAGGCAGGCCCCGAGGTATGGCATGGAGACGTATTGTCTTGTTCCCTGTTCTCAGGGAACATAGGTTACAGTCGTAACCTGAGACATTCCCTTTCGAAGGGAACTCAACAATACGTCATCGACGTTATGGGGAACGAAATACCCACGCCGCCATACTGAGGGGAGTGCATGCCCAATGGCAGTGACAACTGTCAGAACCAGTAATACAAAGGACACTAAAACCACTCACCCTAGGTCACGTTGGGCTGTCAGTGACAGCACTCCCTACCGGTCATAGCCCAAGCTAATGAACCGAGAAACTGCCAGAACATAGTTCATGGGAGGTATATCTGGGCCAGCTCAAAGGCTTAGGACCACAACTTCCTAATAGAAGGGGTCCCTTCTAGGGAGTGTGGCTAGGGGACTCAAGGGATTCCCAGCCAGTCACTATTCAGGAGAGCATGCCTCCTGACATGCCACCAGGCTGGCCTGGTGATCTAAACTAAGACGCACAGACTGGCCATTGCCTGTCTGTCCGAGACAGAGCCTCTGGAAACTGCCTTGGAAAAGGCATCCAAAACTGAAGGCCTGCAAAGCTGGCAGACATCATTCAGTTCCGGATCACAGAGACGGGATTACCCGGAGAGTGTAACTCAACCTCAAGAAAAGACGGAAGTCGTCCACTCAATCCATGGGTCTACCCAGTGCTCCTCCTGAACACTGAGGAAGTATTTTTTTTTTTTGCCTGAGAGCTCACATCAGGAAAGGCCGGTGAGGCCTGTAACCTGGCGACCACATGATGTGGGAGCTCATAACCAGGAAGGCCGGGTGAGGCCTGTAACCTGGCGACCACAGTGTGTGGGAGCTCATATCAGGAAGGCCGGTGAGGCCTATAACCTGATACCCAGAATATGGGAGCTCATAACCAGGAAGGCCTGATAAGGCCTGCAACCTGACAACCACACCACGTGGGGGCTACATTAGAAAGTACATGAAACAAAAGTGCATGTACTTAATTATTCTGAGTCCAGAAAAGGCCTGGATCAGAATGAAGAAGTTAGCCAGAAAGGCGTCTGTCGTAGCATATTTTGACGACAGGACGCATCTAGAGTGGGACCCGAGGTTAAAGACTTGGGTCTGGGCCACATAGAAAGGGACTGAAGCCTACAGCACATGACCCTTACCATAAAAATGGATTTTAGAAAGTACAAAAGATGTTCCATCATGTGACTTACCATAAGTATGGTTTTGACATGACCAGGAAGGCCAGATGAGGCCTATAACCTGATAGTCAAAATGTGTGGGAGATCACATTCAGGAAGGCCTGATGAGGCCTGCAACCTGACATGTGGAAACTCACAACCGCACCCTAGCGACCACAGTGAGTGGGAGTTCACATTCAGGAAGGCCTGGTGAGGCCTGAAACCTGACATGTAACAACTCATAACCAGGAAGGCCGAGGAGGCCTGAAGCCTGGTGACCACTGAATGTGGGAGCTCAAAACCAGGAAGGCCGGCGAGGCCTGTAACCTGACAACCACAGTAGGAGGGAGCTCATATCAGGAAGGCCTGACAAGGCCTGTAACCTGACAACCACACCATGTGGGGGCTACTTTCAGAAAAGCCATAAATATGGATTTTAGAAAGTACATGAAACAAAAGTGCATGTACTTAGTAATTCCGAATCCAGGAAGGCCTGGATCAGAAACAAGCGTCTGTCGAAGCAAACTTTGACGACAGGACGCATCTAGAGTGGGACCCGTGGTGAAAGACCTGGGTCTGGGCCACATAGGAAGGGACCGAAGCATACAGCGCATGACCCTTACCATGAAAATGGATTTTAGAAAGTACACAAGACGTTCCGTCGTGTGACTTACCATAAGTATGGTTTTAACATAATCAGGAAGACCAGATGAGGCCTGTAACCTGATAGTCAAAAGCTCACAACCACACCCTAACGACCACAGTGAGTGGGAGTTCATATTCAGGAAGGCCTGGTGAGGCCTGAAACCTGACATGTGACAACTCATAACCAGGAAGGCCGAGGAGGCCTGAAGCCTGGTGACCACTGAATGTGGGAGCTCATAACCAGGAAGGCCGGTGAGGCCTGTAACCTGACGACCACAGTAGGTGGGAGCTCATATCAGGAAGGCTGGTAAAGCCTGTAACCTGATACCCAGTATTTGGGAGCTCATAACCAGGAAGGCCTGGCGAGGCCTGTAACCTGGCGACCACCGTGTGTGGGAGCTCATATTCAGGAAGGCCTAGTAAGGCCTGTAACCTGAAACCCAGTATGTGGGAGCTCATAACCAGGAAGGCCGGTGAGGCCTGTAACCTGGCGACCACAGCATGTGGGAGCTCATAACCAGGAAGGCCGGGTGAGGCCAGAAACCTGGCGAGCACAGAAGGTGAGAGCTCATATCAGGAAGGCCTGTGAGGCCTGTAACCTGGTGAGCACAGTAGGTGGGAGCTCATATCAGGAAGGCCGGGTGAGGCCTGTAACCTGGCGACCACAGCATGTGGGAGCTCATAACCAGGAAGGCCGGGTGAGGCCTGACACCTGGCGAGCACAGAAGGTGAGAGCTCATATCAGGAAGGCCTGTGAGGCCTGTAACCTGGTGAGCACAGTAGGTGGGAGCTCATATCAGGAAGGCCGGGTGAGTCCTGTAACCTGGCGACCACAGTATGTGGGAGGTCTCATCAGGAAGGCTGGTAAGGCCTATAACCTGATACCCAGTATTTGGGAGCTCATAACCAGGAAGGCCGGTGAGGCCTGTAACCTGGCTACCACAATATGTGGGAGCTCTTATCAGGAAGGCCGGGTGAGGCCTGTAACCTGGCGACCACAGTATGTGGGAGCTCATAACCAGGAAGGCCTGGCGAGGCCTGTAACCTGGCGACCACCGTGTGTGGGAGCTCATATTCAGGAAGGCCTAGTAAGGCCTGTAACCTGAAACCCAGTATGTGGGAGCTCATAACCAGGAAGGCCGGTGAGGCCTGTAACCTGGCGACCACAGTATGTGGGAGCTCATATCAGGAAGGCCGGGTGGGGCCTGTAACCTAATAACCACAGTATGTGGGAGCTCATATTCAGGAAGGCTGGATAAGGCCTGTGACCTGACATATGGAAGCTCATAGCCTGGAAGGCCTGGTGAGGCCTGTAACCTGGCGACCACAACATGTGGGAGCCCAGCTCACCTTACAATACATTAACTTTGCTTAACATGTCCCTGGCTCTGTACAGGAGACGAGTTCTGAAAAAGAAGAGAAAAATGTTATTTGCGCAGAAAAAACATTTTCACTCAACATAAAACCTGCAACGTGCGAAATGAAGCACACCAGGACACAGGAACTCAGAAACCTGAATTCTACTGTTTCACAAGCCAAGGGAAGGCGCTCCTAACAACCAAGCTGAAGCGGGCCATCAGAGAATTCTTGAATTCATCATGGGCCCCGCCCCAGGCCTGATGTAGGAGGAGCCTGGGAGCGATGGTGGTTAGGAGACAAGATCCAGGAAGGTGATGACTAACGTTCAGTCTGAGAACGCTTACTCTGGATCACCTCCCTGAGATCCTGCCTCCCGCGGGAGTTACGCCTCCTGCGCGCCCTGCTAGGAGGAGGGGGTGCACGGGAAGCGACACTGGCCTTCTGGGTCCGTCTGTGATCCTCAGACCACGACGGACCAGGCCCTCCCGCCTGCCTGGGCTGGGCCGAGGACCTCCGCGGTATGCAGCTCTTAAACGCCGCAGAGCGCGCCCTCCCCTCCCTGAACTTATCGACCACTGTCTCGACAGAAGGTCCGAAAAGCTCGGAAGGCGAAACCGGCGAATTGAGGAGAAAAGTTTTTTCTTTCTCCCCGATGTCAGCCTGGTTGAGCCACAGATGCCTCTCCGTGGCCACCATAGCAGCCATCGCACGACCGATGGAAACCGCAGACTGCTTGGTGGCCCGGAGAGTCAAATCCGTGGTGCGGCGCAGCTCCGCGACCGCGTCAGGGGACAGGCCGGCCCCCTGATCGAGGTCCCGCAGCAGGTCGGCTTGGTAGGCCTGAAGGACCGCGAGGGTGTGCAGAACCGCACCCGCCTGACCTGCTGCCGTGTACGCTCTGCCATTCAAGCGCGAAGTTGTCCTGAGCGGCTTGGATGGCAGGGTCGGAGCTTCTAGTGAAGACGACCGACCAGAGGCGAGATAGTTAGCCAAAGTCTCGTCCACTGGCGGCATCGACACATACCCGTGCTCCGCCGCTCCCTCCACAGCAGCGAAACTAGCTCGCTGATGTAGATAGAGACGCGCGGAGAACGGGTTCTTCCATGCCTTCTCGATCTCAGAGTGGAGATCGGGAAGGAATGGAAGGCTCGTCCGAGCCGGTGGCTTATGGGTGGGGAGGAACCGATCGTCCAAAATACCACTAACAGGTTCCTCCCGGACGCGCCTCCACTGCAGCTGCAATCTGTCGGTGGCGCGCCCCATAACATCCACCAGCTCAGCGTACACTGGGCAGGAGGGCTGAGATGGTTCGGTCTCAACCAAACTAACATCATCAACACCCACCTCCTGCCCGGCCCGAAGAGAACCAGTTACAGACCCATCAGAAAGAGAAAGAACCTCTTCTACATCGACCTGTAACTCATCCTCGTCAGCTGGCAGATCATCCGTGAGGTTAACGCCCCTCTCCAGCTGATCTGCCAGCTCCATCTGAGAGCCCCACGAGCTCAAGCGCCGCCGAGCCTCAGCCCGAGCGGGACCAAAACCGCTGGGTTCAGATGCCGCGCCCACTTCCCTCGAGAAGTGGGACAGACGAGAACGGAGCGTTTTCAGAGAAAACCGCTCACAGTTTGCGCAGGAAGCTCCCTCGAGAACTCCCCGCGCGTGCTCTTCTCCCAGGCAGAAAACGCACAGATCGTGTGAATCCTCCGGTGTCAAATATCTAGGACACGGGTCGGCACACTTGCGGAAAGTATTTTTCCCCTTCTCTGCACGCTTCATTTTCTTTTTGTTGACTACTCAAAAAACAGACAAACAGTCCCTGAAGACGAAAAGATGTTGTCACGGTTTCAAGGCACCCTTTTTATACATCCAGGTTGCGCGCTCATCATTCGAGCTGATGATGCACGGACTGTCGCCGGTCAACATGATTGCTGTGAGTTGATACTTGATTTCAGACACCTGTCACGCCTGAGGCGTTCCCCATAACGTCGATGACGTATTGTTGAGTTTCCTTCGAAAGGGAACTGCGTATCATATGCATGCAAAAAACATTTTTGGTGTATAAATCAAATTTGTCCTATAGATACTCACTTTCATGAGATCGGGCTGAAATGAACACAGAGCCGCGCTTCACTCTGAACCTCTTTAATAAGACACAACCAGAAAACACGTTTGAATATTTATCAAATCAATAGTTTGAAGTTATTTAACTGAAAAACAAAAAGTTTTGCCGGCTTGTTCATCACATTACCAGATTGTGATATTTGTTCTCGACTTTGTTACGATTTAGAAAAATGAGATCTTTCTGCATGTCTCCACGGCGTCGGTGGCCTGTGTGTGTGTGTGTGTGTGTGTGTGGTTACACACAGAGCAATTTCCGAGGATAAAAACGCAGCAATAGCGTTCCATCAAAAATCCTGGCGCCCGGCGACTTCCAGTGGTAATGAACTTGTCAGCTTGTGCCTGTAGACTTCTGAGCCTGATGTGGTTGTTATTATTCAATTCAGCGTTGTGTTCGCCATCCATTCCCTCAGCCGATTTCTCAAATGCCACACCAGGCCTCTTGTTTTCCAGCAATTCCTGTTTTCTGCTTACTCCCACTAGACCCCAGGTATTTTATTGGCCCTTGTTTAAAACAAATAATGTTTGCTGTTTGCAGCACCGCTGTGAATTACCTCAAATGTTAAAGCTCCAGATAAATGTTACAGGGAACATTATTGTTGCAGGGTTGCTCTTGAAAATGATTTACAATATTGTTTTTTTTTTTGTGTTGTTTATCTTTGAGTTGGTCCTGATATTTTGCAGCGACATTGCATTCATTTAAAACAATCATGGCTACATATGAGACGATGCTTTGTAAAGTGTTTAACCAGTCTGTAACAATCAAATAATAATAAAAAAAACAAGTGATTTGTGACAATCTTCATCCCTTCTTCCAGAGTTCATCTGTGCTGAGTGAAGATCTCAGGCTGTGATGGTTTCAGGCGCAGATGTTTTCAGTTTTTCAAACGGCATCTTTCATTAGATTCACCATGGTTACAGTAGCGAGTAACTTCATTATTACCCCATAGCCTATAAGGAACTAACTAAAATATGCAGAAGAACTACTGAACAGATGTGTTTTGTTTCGTTTCCAGCGATACAATGTTGCTTGTGGGCTGAGCTGAGATTCTTTGACTTTGATCAACAGTTTGCGCTGTGCAATGAGAAAACTGGACTGTATGGCAAAGGATCTGCTGATATAGTTCATCGATTATGAAATTGACACATTCACTATAGATCAGATCAGACTCTAATTTGGTTCTGATGTTTAGCAGGTGGAACTTTTATTTGATTACTTGATAATAAGGATTGCCATGCAATGGCAGGTTGCCAAGCAATATCAAAACTTTCAAATGGAATTAAACTAAAAATCAAATTAATTCATATAGCTGTAATTTTTATCTATTTGAACTATTGTCAAAATAACATTTAAATGACAAAGTTTTGAAAAGAGAATTAAAGATAGACAGACAGACAGACAGACAGGATTTTTCTCCTCTAAGTGGCCAAATGGTGTTTCTAGTTGTCGTCCAAAATATGTTCACTGAGGCATACAAAATAATTTCAACATTCATTTTAGACTATATATAATGCCAATGGTGAGTGTGTATTAGTATTACTGTGGTATAATGCTCTCAAGTGAGGGTGTATTAGTATTACTGTGATATAATGCTATCAGGTGAGTGTGTATTAGTATTACTGTGGTATAATGCTCTCAGGTGAGGGTGTATTAGTATTACTGTGGTATAATGCTCTCAGGTGAGGGTGTATTAGTATTACTGTGGTATAATGCTCTCAGGTGAGTGTGTATTAGTATTACTGTGATATAATGCTATCAGGTGAGTGTGTATTAGTATTACTGTGGTATAATGCTCTCAGGTGAGGGTGTATTAGTATTACTGTGGTATAATGCTCTCAGGTGAGGGTGTATTAGTATTACTGTGGTATAATGCTCTCAGGTGAGGGTGAATTAGTATTACTGTGGTATAATGCTCTCAGGTGAGGGTGTATTAGTATTACTGTGGTATAATGCTCTCAGGTGAGTGTTTATTAGTATTACTGTGGTATAATGCTCTCAGGTGAGGGTGTATTAGTATTACTGTGGTATAATGCTCTCAGGTGAGGGTGTATTAGTATTACTGTGGTATAATGCTCTCAGGTGAGGGTGTATTAGTATTACTGTGGTATAATGCTCTCAGGTGAGGGTGTATTAGTATTACTGTGGTATAATGCTCTCAGGTGAGGGTGTATTAGTATTACTGTGGTATAATGCTCTCAGGTGAGGGTGTATTAGTATTACTGTGGTATAACGCTCTCAGGTGAGGGTGTATTAGTATTACTGTGGTATAATGCTCTCAGGTGAGGGTGTATTAGTATTACTGTGGTATAATGCTCTCAGGTGAGTGTTTATTAGTATTACTGTGGTATAATGCTCTCAGGTGAGGGTGTATTAGTATTACTGTGGTATAATGCTCTCAGGTGAGTGTTTATTAGTATTACTGTGGTATAATGCTCTCATGTGAGTGTGTATTAGTATTACTGTGGTATAATGCTCTCAGGTGAGGGTGTATTAGTATTACTGTGGTATAATGCTCCCAGGTGAGGGTGTATTAGTATTACTGTGGTATAATGCTCTCAGGTGAGGGTGTATTAGTATTACTGTGGTATAATGCTCTCAGGTGAGTGTTTATTAGTATTACTGTGGTATAATGCTCTCAGGTGAGTGTGTATTAGTATTACTGTGGTATAATGCTCTCAGGTGAGTGTGTATTAGTATTACTGTGGTATAATGCTCTCAGGTGAGTGTGTATTAGTATTACTGTGGTATAATGCTCTCAGGTGAGTGTGTGTTAGTATTACTGTGGTATAATGCTCTCAGGTGAGTGTGTATTAGTATTACTGTGGTATGATGCTCTCAGTTGAGTGTGTATTAGTATTACTGTGGTATAATGCTCTCAGGTGAGTGTGTATTAGTATTACTGTGGTATAATGCTCTCAGGTGAGGGTGTATTAGTATTACTGTGATATAATGCTATCAGGTGAGTGTGTATTAGTATTACTGTGGTATAATGCTCTCAGGTGAGGGTCTATTAGTATTACTGTGGTATAATGCTCTCATGTGAGTGTGTATTAGTATTACTGTGGTATAATGCTCTCAGGTGAGGGTGTATGAGTATTACTGTGGTAAAATGCTCTCAGGTGAGTGTTTATTAGTATTACTGTGGTATAATGCTCTCAGGTGAGGGTGTATTAGTATTACTCTGGTATAATGCTCTCAGGTGAGTGTTTATTAGTATTACTGTGGTATAATGCTCTCAGGTGAGGGTGTATTAGTATTACTGTGGTATAATGCTCTCAGGTGAGTGTGTATTAGTATTACTTTGGTATAATGCTCTCAGGTGAGGGTGTATTAGTATTACTGTGGTATAATGCTCTCAGGTGAGGGTGTATGAGTATTACTGTGGTATAATGCTCTCAGGTGAGGGTGTATTAGTATTACTGTGGTATAATGCTCTCAGGTGAGTGTTTATTAGTATTACTGTGGTATAATGCTCTCAGGTGAGTGTTTATTAGTATTACTGTGGTATAATGCTCTCGGGTGAGTGTTTATTAGTATTACTGTGGTATAATGCTCTCAGGTGAGTGTTTATTAGTATTACTGTGGTATAATGCTCTCAGATGAGTGTTTATTAGTATTACTGTGGTATAATGCTCTCAGGTGAGTGTTTATTAGTATTACTGTGGTATAATGCTCTCAGGTGAGGGTGTATTAGTATTACTGTGGTATAATGCTCTCAGGTGAGTGTTTATTAGTATTACTGTGGTATAATGCTCTCAGGTGAGGGTGTATTAGTATTACTGTGGTATAATGCTCTCAGGTGAGTGTGTATTAGTATTACTGTGGTATAATGCTCTCAGGTGAGGGTGTATTAGTATTACTGTGGTATAATGCTCTCAGGTGAGGGTGTATGAGTATTACTGTGGTATAATGCTCTCAGGTGAGTGTTTATTAGTATTACTGTGGTATAATGCTCTCAGGTGAGGGTGTATTAGTATTACTGTGGTATAATGCTCTCAGGTGAGTGTGTATTAGTATTACTTTGGTATAATGCTCTCAGGTGAGGGTGTATTAGTATTACTGTGGTATAATGCTCTCAGGTGAGGGTGTATGAGTATTACTGTGGTATAATGCTCTCAGGTGAGGGTGTATTAGTATTACTGTGGTATAATGCTCTCAGGTGAGTGTTTATTAGTATTACTGTGGTATAATGCTCTCAGGTGAGTGTTTATTAGTATTACTGTGGTATAATGCTCTCGGGTGAGTGTTTATTAGTATTACTGTGGTATAATGCTCTCAGGTGAGTGTTTATTAGTATTACTGTGGTATAATGCTCTCAGATGAGTGTTTATTAGTATTACTGTGGTATAATGCTCTCAGGTGAGTGTTTATTAGTATTACTGTGGTATAATGCTCTCGGGTGAGTGTTTATTAGTATTACTGTGGTATAATGCTCTCAGGTGAGTGTTTATTAGTATTACTGTGGTATAATGCTCTCAGGTGAGGGTGTATGAGTATTACTGTGGTATAATGCTCTCAGGTGAGTGTTTATTAGTATTACTGTGGTATAATGCTCTCAGGTGAGGGTGTATTAGTATTACTGTGGTATAATGCTCTCAGGTGAGTGTTTATTAGTATTACTGTGGTATAATGCTCTCAGGTGAGGGTTTATTAGTATTACTGTGGTATAATGCTCTCAGGTGAGTGTTTATTAGTATTACTGTGGTATAATGCTCTCAGGTGAGGGTGTATTAGTATTACTGTGGTATAATGCTCTCAGGTGAGGGTGTATTAGTATTACTGTGGTATAATGCTCTCAGGTGAGGGTGTATTAGTATTACTGTGGTATAATGCTCTCAGATGAGTGTTTATTAGTATTACTGTGGTATAATGCTCTCAGGTGAGGGTGTATGAGTATTACTGTGGTATAATGCTCTCAGGTGAGTGTTTATTAGTATTACTGTGGTATAATGCTCTCAGGTGAGGGTCTATTAGTATTACTGTGGTATAATGCTCTCATGTGAGTGTTTATTAGTATTACTGTGGTATAATGCTCTCAGGTGAGGGTCTATTAGTATTACTGTGGTATAATGCTCTCAGGTGAGTGTGTATTAGTATTACTGTGGTGTAATGCTCTCAGGTGAGGGTGTATTAGTATTACTGTGGTATAATGCTCTCAGGTGAGTGTGTATTAGTATTACTGTGGTGTAATGCTCTCAGGTGAGTGTGTATTAGTATTACTGTGGTATAATGCTCTCAGGTGAGGGTGTATTAGTATTACTGTGGTGTAATGCTCTCAGGTGAGTGTGTATTAGTATTACTGTGGTATAATGCTCTCAGGTGAGGGTGTATGAGTATTACTGTGGTATAATGCTCTCAGGTGAGTGTGTATTAGTATTACTGTGGTATAATGCTCTCAGGTGAGTGTGTATTAGTATTAGTGTGGTATAATGCTCTCAGGTGAGGTTGTATTAGTATTACTGTGGTATAATGCTCTCAGGTGAGTGTATTAGTATTAGTGTGGTATAATGCTCTCAGGTGAGGTTGTATTAGTATTACTGGAGGTACAGACGTCTCTGTGTTATCTCAATAATGTTTCCTTCATTTCCCTCACCTGTGCAGCAGAAGAGTGTTGAGCTCAGATCAGTAATACACTTGTTTAAATTGACCTGAACAGATAATGAAACATGTCTCTGAGGACTCGCCTCAATTGCTCATGTGTGAATCCCGGTGAAAGTTAATATTAAATTACTTCAAGTTATATTAAAATTCATTGTGCATGCCTAAGTTGATCCGCTTTGAAAAGACGTTGTCGAATTTGCAGGAATGATGCCTGAGAAAAACCGTGAAAGCATATTTGTATTTGAGACGGTACTTCAACATATAACAACAGTCTATAGATTGGTTTGGAATAACATTAAATTAATTTTGCATGGGCAAACAAGTTCATTTGTTGTGATATCGGGTTAACAAGTGTTCAAGACATTGACCCACCTACACACGTTACTGTACTGTCACATCCAAACATAGTATGTCAACATAAAATTATATCAAGTAAGACAGATTTACACAGATTTACTCAGTCATATCACTTGCATTCTTCTCAACAAAATTGTCTCTCTTCTAAAATTTGATTCTTTGCTTTAATTTAATGTGATTCTCTAAAATGTGCAATCTACTAGATTAAATTATGTAGGGTGAATGTGAACCAATCAAGTACTCAAAAATGTTGATGTAACTTGAAATGTAGTTCCATGCATGCTTTGCAGGGGACATAATGTGGAGAGGAAAAATGTTAGAAATGATCTTTTCTGTTTTTAGGCGACATGAGAAAAGGTGGAGACTTTATATTGTTCAATGTTCAATTATGATTTCAATTTCCTTTTCAGTTACACTGGGTAGCCAATGGTGAAGATCAAACTTTTGCTTAGACTGAGGACGATACATGAGGGAAATTATTTTGCTGCTTTATCTAAGGAGCAGACTATAATCTATAATATAATGTAACTATAATACTACAATTCTATTGCTCACCAGTTTGTTAGCTACAGGGTTATTATCATTTGCTAAAACTAATAACAAAAAATCTGTTAATTGAAATAAAGCTGGAATAAAATAAAATATAAGTATTATAGTTGTAAAAGCTTAAACTAAAGGAAACCTAGAAAAAGGTTGCCTTGGCAATAAACTGAAATAAGTTTAAATAAAAGCAATAAAATCAATAACTTAAAAATAAATAAAAACTAAAACTGAAATAACAACAAATTAAACCTAAACAGCTATATTTAAAATAATAATAAATAATATTAATAATTAAACAATAATAATATAATGACAAAAAAGACCAAAAAATAAACCAAAAGTAAGAAACATAAAAATATGAAAATATAAGCTAATTGAAAATATTAATACAATTAAAATTAAAATAAAACTCGAATAACACTGCTAGTATCTTATAATATATAAATATGGATGGACATGGCCAGAAACAATGCTCAGGTAGGCCGTGGCATTTAAACGATGCCCAATTGGCACTAAGGGGCCTAAAGTGTGCCAAGAAAACATCCCCCACACCATTACACCACCACCACCAGCCTGCACAGTGGTAACAAGGCATGATGGATCCATGTTCTCATTCTGTTTACGCCAAATTCTGACTCTACCATCTGAATGTCTCTACAGAAATCGAGACTCATCAGACCAGGCAATATTTTTCCAGTCTTCAACTGTCCAATTTTGGTGAGCTCTTGCAAATTGTAGCCTCTTTTTCCTATTTGTAGTGGAGATGAGTGGTACCCGGTGGGGTCTTCTGCTGTTGTAGCCCATCCGCCTCAAGGTTGTGTGTGTTGTGGCTTCACAAATGCTTTGCTGCATACCTCGGTTGTAACGAGTGGTTATTTCAGTCAAAGTTGCTCTTCTATCACCTTGAATCAGTCGGCCCATTCTCCTCTGACCTCTAGCATCAACAAGGCATTTTCGCCCACAGGACTGCCGCATACTGGATGTTTTTCCCTTTTCACACCATTCTTTGTAAACCCTAGAAATGGTTGTGTGTGAAAATCCCAGTAACTGAGCAGATTGTGAAATACTCAGACCGGTCCGTCTGGCACCAACAACCATGCCACGCTCAAAATTGCTTAAATCACCTTTCTTTCCCAATCTGACATTCAGTTTGGAGTTCAGGAGATTGTCTTGACCAGGACCACACCCCTAAATGCATTGAAGCAACTGCCATGTGATTGGTTGATTAGATAATTGCATTAATGAGAAATTGAACAGGTGTTCCTAATAATCATTTAGGTGAGTGTATATACACACAATCTCAAAATTATAATAATTAGAGTATGCATATAAATATATATATATATATATATTTTTTTTTTTGTTGGTCCAAAGTATATATCTAAATGATGACTGTACTCTTAAACCCCATGTGCTTCACTGCGCTATAGCTCTATTGATTACATATGGTCGAGTTTCAAAAGTGTCATATGTGGAGTTGACCTGTTTCAATCTGCAATAACATGCTAAAAACATCCAGTTCTCCAGATTCAGAGTCATTTTAACATGAGTACTCTGTACAAATGTTAGTGGTTGTGCTATTTGTGAGTATCGAGCGAGTGGGCCGGAAGGTGGACCCAAAGTCATCGACTCATTGCTGCGTTTGTTCCAGGGCCGGCGAGCCATCAAAGTAAGGCATGCTCGATTTACATTTCAGTAGCTCCTGTCCTAGAAATTAGCCAGGGGTGTCCCAGATGACATGCACTGGAACCTCTGTCCATTTGTCTGCATTACGTTTGCATGGGAATGAGCTCTTTGGTAATAAGTAGGCCAGTTTTTATATTTAGTCCCGTCCTCTTGCACCTTGAAAGCGGAGTAACCTTTTCTCTCACCTGGGTTAATGTCGGCTCAATCCCTGTGTTGTGCTCAGGAGGATTCGCTTCGGTTTTGGTAGTTGGAGTATTCTTGACATGCCATATTACCTGCTGTTTTGAAAGAAAAAGTGTGAACATTTTATGTATGCATGGACTGTATGAAGTACACTGTGTGGACTAATGCATCACTCAATGCAATGTATTCAATCTGACCTTCTGTTTCTAGTGTGGCAAATGAAGAAGAAGTAATATCAACCACAATTTTAGCATTGTGTTTAACATCATAGTGCAATGTCGAAAAAAAGTACCATGCATTTATACATATTCACCATGGTATAAAAAAAATTAAATTATTTTATTTTAAATAAACTTTTTTTTTTTACAATTTAACTCTTAAATGCGTGAATGTTCTGCCAATCATTGTTACATATCTTTAGCGACCCGGATCTATATCTCACACAGATTGATCTCTCACTGCTGCAATAGTATAAAACTCTCCTGATATTTTAATAACAATTACAAAAGGATAAAACAAAGCACGTTCCATTAACTTTTGGAACTTGGAAGGGTTATTTTTGATCAGATGTTTTATTCCATCATCACTGTTATCATCAGAGTTCATTCCCCCAATACATCCAACATTTGGCTTATATTCACTATCTCAAACATATTCTCAAAACTATCGTTTACAACGTCTTCAGAATCATTGTTCTGATCTCTGACAGCTTCTTCACCAGATCCACCATCAGTGACAGTAATATTTGAATCGATTGTTGTTACTAGTTGTTGAGTCAAACATCACTTCATCATTGTGTATCAAACATCGCCACCTTGAGAAATAAAGGTGAATTGCACATATTTTGTCATCAGATGCGCAGAAAAAAAATACTTTCACTACATCCCTCGGGTCGGTAGCGTCCCTATTACAGTTTTTACAAAAAATCAATTAGAAAACAGGCATTCTTTTTCTTCGTAATGAATAGATTGAGGTATACTGGAGTAGTGAATGACGTCCCGGGCCGATAAAGACCCATGGTATGCGTGTAAGGGTTAAAATATGTTATAAAGCAACAGGGTCAATGAAGAATAAAGATTCTTTTTTCAAATCTGGTTTAAAACAAGTTTGTATTCATGTTGGTTTCATTTAATTTTGGAAAACCTTTATACCATAATCAAGAAAATGTAATGACTAAAATGTATAATAATAATAATAAAATATTAATAATACCTGGACAGTTCAATTACCCTAACATTTATTTTTACTTTATCAATTTTAATTAATGTTTAGGGTCCAATTCTCACTATTAACTAACTATTAAATGTGACTTTTTCCTCAATAAACTCATAATTATTAGTAGTCAGTAAGGTAGTTATTAAGTTTAGGTGTTATAGGATTAAGGGATGTAGAATATGTTCATGCAGAATAAGGCATTAATATGTGCTTTATAAGAACTAATAAACAGCCAATATGCATGTAATATGCATGATAATAAGATACTAGTTCATAGTGAGAATTGAACCCTAAACTAAATTGTTTCAAAAAATATTCACAGAAAAGGTGGATTAGAAGTCATTGCCCGAATAACCAGATATGTTAGATAACTGGATGATAATTAATCACTTAAATAAAATGCATCCTCGCGGGGTCATTTCACTTCAGTTTGAAACATTCATACTTTTTTTGCTGCACACTGTTTCACAATAAATAGCAGGCAGTATATGGTACGGTATTGTGCATGAGCGGTACACTAGTAAATAGCCTCGCTTTATCCACTAGCCATCCATCAGCTGCTGTGTGACGGCACGCACGTCGTCTTTTCCAAAGATACAAGCCTCAGTTTCTGCGGCTGACAGGCCATTTGTGTCAGTTCAATAATAAAGTCCTTTGTGCCACCGCAACGCTTCTTTCACGTATCTGTGCTGACTCTTCATTGATTTTCAATACTGAATCTATTCTTTAAACTCAGTGATGATGGCACGCTTTCTGCAGTAACACTCTGTGCATTTAACATTTCATTTATCACTGTGAACATGTGGACTTTTGTAGCGGTGGGCAAAGATTTATAGACATTTTCACCTTCACATTTCACACAACAGTTAACGTGAACAGGATTTGTCATTAAGACCCTTGCGGTTTCATTAACATTTATGAATAGCAATGGTGGTGGTTATGGGAGTCACGTCTTACACAATAAAACGCGTGACTCGCTAATCAAGTGGAATAGGTAAACAATGTCACCCGTCTGCTTGTAAAATCGGAATTGTTATTCACTGGCCAAACTCTGTGTAAATATTAATTGCTTCCCTAAGTGTAAAATCAATGGCAATTACACTAGCTGGAGTATTGGTAGTGCTTAGTGCTTATCTAACCTTGTGATCTCTGATTTGGAGATCCATTTTCATCGCGGGAGTGTTTGACCCTCAGGTAATGTCTAGGCCTTCTGCTGGTTCGGGACTTGGGAATTAAAAGACCTCCTTATGTCGCCGTAATGAAAATGATGCCCCTAAGCGATGGACGGGCCTGTGACAATAAATCCCTGCGCATGCACACACACACAATGTTTAGTTTCTCCTTCTCTCTCTTTGTCTTCCCCCTTACCGCTGTCTTTCACACATACACACACACACACACACACGCTGTTTTCAGTTTTAAACCTTTAAGCCTTTTCTATCCTGTGAAGCTAAACAGTGGCTTGTGTCTCGAGTGGTTTTGTCAATACTCGACTGAATAGAATGACAAACTGTAAGACACTTAAAAGGACTTGTAAAAATGATCTGCATCACCGCAGAACACCGCGTCCTCTCACTTTACACCTTTGATTTACGTCTCTGTCCTTATTTTACGGTTAATTAACTCGCAGTTAAATAAATACAAAACTCTCTCATCGTTTACTCACTGTCATGTCAATCCAAGACTTTCTTTCTTCCATGGAATTCAAAAGGAGATTATTCATGCAGTTCTTTGACACACAACACAATTATAAACAGTAGTGAGCACTTTAAGCTCTATAATGAAAAATTGAGGTTGTTATTCACTAAAGTCTTGCACTGTACCATCGGGATAAAAGAAGGGGTAATAGTTTATTTTACAGTGTTACACATGTTACATGTGGTTACTGTACTAATAACTGTAACATGCATAATTACATGCAACTTAACCCAAACCAAACCCTAACCCTATAGTAAGTACATGCAGTTAATTATTATTACATGGTACGTAAATGCAGAATTACACTGTAACACATACACCTTGAAATAATGTGTAACCAAAAAAAGTTTATATCTCACAATTATGACTTTTTCATAACTCAGGGAGTTCATACACACACACACACACACACACACACACACGAGTCAACGAGGAAACTAAACGAGGAACAGGTGAACACAATCAGTAACCAAGGAAACTGACTAGGGCACAAAGAAGACTAAGGCTGCCTCCGAAATCGCATATTCTCTTGAGCAGGTACTTATTTTCAATAAATATTTACTTTGTGGTCGCTAATTATGTTCTATATAGTACGAGTGTGTGTAGTATGAATGTAATCTGGATATACTATGTTCATTCACCATGTTGTCATTGTCATGTGATCTACCAGCCTCAGTTGTGTCGCTTCACTGTCATCCACAAATCCTCTCCCGTGGGCTCATGGGATAGTAAAGTGTCCATCGTTTGCACACTTCAGAATCTCTCCGGAAGAAGTAGGACATCCGGGTACTTTTTGTCTACTCTTTAATGAATACTGTGAATTCGGACATACTTCTTTAGTCAAATACTGTTTTTCACCTACTATATAGTGTGGAAGTAGCTATGCGATTTCGCATGCAGCCTAAAGCCGGGTTCACACTGTACAATTTTGTCCACAATTTTTACGTCTGAGACAAATTCTGCTGAACCTACGAAAGAATTTGAACGACAGCTGATTAATGATCATTGCGATCAAATTTCACCTCCAATGAAATTCTGTCAGTATTAGAAGTTTTGAGACACAGTCCTGCAGTGACTTCTCCCACAATAACCGTCAACTCAAACACCAATAGGAGCGCAGAACCTGACGACACAATTAGTGAGACAACGACTAACCAGCACTTGCTCCACACACATCGTCTTCGCTCTTTTCAAGAGAAGCCATGATCAAAATTAACGCTAGAGATTGTTGATATCCGAATGTGCCGCGGATTGATGATGTCAAACGAGTCTTCTTGCGTGTCCGTTTTTAACTCATCTCGACTGCCGTATAAATGACATCTGAGATCCTACAGTGACACGGCTTACAGCGCGGATCATGTTGGTACAGTCTGACAAGCAACAGTCGTAAATGACTATTATAAATCGTACAGTGTGAACCGGTTTAACTGAAAGGATATACATGGAACCAGAGGCCTGTTGCATGAAGCCGGTTTTAGTTGCTAACGAGGTAAGCTTGAGATTAGTTTGAGCAAACTCTGTTTTTTTTTCCGGCTCAAGATGGTGGATTGATTGTTAGCGGTGTTAACTTACGCTACATGGCTAACCTGCTCTAGAACAGATTTTATTCTGGGTTAGAGATCGCAGACCAAAACTGATCAATCAGCTGTGAGCAAAGTGACATATATCTGATGCAATAAAGCCACTCCCACTAGCCTGGGAAAACCCAGACAACTTCCGGCAAATTTAGATTTGCTCTGAAAGTTAGTCTGTCGAAGAGCTCATTCAAGCCCATTTCCAATGCGTCAAAATCGAGGCACCAATCAGAAACGTTGGGGCGGGCTTTACACGATGACGACAGCGCTGGGATTTTGAAGCAGATTTTGTAGCCTACATTACAAAGATGGATGCCGCCGTCGAACATCACTCGTTCGAATCAGCTATCGCGTCTGTTTTAAGCGATTTGAACGTTTCCTTTTTGTTAAAAATCAAGCAAAGAACAACACTAGATGTTTCTCCGCCGCTCTGCATATATCATCTCCTATGACGCTTTGCCAGACCATAACTCAGTTACAACTGAGAATGGTCCGGTTTTAACCAGGCTACACTCCCACGGTCTCTCTCACTGCAAATTAAAGCAGTTTATAATGAAAAACTGCCCATCTCTTGCTGCAGTAGAATGTCACAAAATAGCATAAAGTTTAAATAGACCGTCAGAACGTCGTTACCGTTGAATCAGCAGCTGTTGCTTAAAGATCTTATTTACAAACCCTGGATAAAACCCAGAGCTGAACGTTCATACCGTGCGCTGAATCAGATCTAAATCACGTTCAATGTGTTTGTTCAACTAGCTTTATGCAACAGGCCTCCATACTCATGAACACAAACACAATGACACAAGACATAACCCTGACAATATCAACTGTTTGGTTTCACTTTATTTTGATGGTCCCTTTAACACATTCTGTTGACTATAAGTAACATTGCACCTACATGTCTACGTCTGTTTAGTTTCCTTGTGTTTTGGTTCTGTTTTGGTTCCTGATCATTATTAGTGTTTCTGGTCATCAGTTCCCGTTCTGTTTGACCTTGATTACTGTCCTGTGTATGTAAGCGGTGTCCTCTTTGTTTTACGTGGTTGTGTGTTTGTTCTTCCTTGCATCTACATTGATAATGACCATTGCCCATCTCGATTTTGATGAATTGATCTGGGAAATCTAGATAGATGTGCTGTCTCTGCGGTTTTTACAAACGATCGGATGATATGTATTTATGTATGTGGTAAGTGTAATACGCAGGTGACAGAGGAACAGACATTGAGATGAATGAATGCTAATGGAGATCTTCCCAGGGATTATAGACCTTCTTGTTGCACATCAATAAACTTTTTCAGCTTTCATAGACATGAATCTTTCCTCCTCTAATGCACAGTGTGATGCAATACAGTGACTCTGCTTTATTGTGAATGTAGTAACAGCACATGAATAGCAGATCACAACTTCAGATCCTTATTGGCTTTATAACATGGTTACATCATAATAAAAAATGTAGGCACACACATTTTTATTAAACTGTTGGTAACACTTTACAACAAGGTTCATCAGTTAACATTAGCTAACTACCTTGGTTAAAATTTACTAAGAATGAACAATACTTCAGCATTTATTAATCTTAGTTAATATTAATTTCAACATTTACTAATACATTATTCAAAGCAATGGTTGTATTTGTTAACATTAGTTAATGCACTGTGAACTAACATGAACAAACAACGAACATCTGTATTTGTATTAACTAACATTAACAAATACTGTAACAAATGTATTGCTCATGATTAGTTCATGTTAGTTAATGTATTAATGTTAACAAATGAACCTTATTGAAAAGTGTTACCAAAATGTTATTATAATAAGCAAATGTTCTTGCTCTGGAAGATATAGTCCCTGTCATTTAAACTCAGGTTAATATTGGCTTCTGTTGTTAGTATTTTATATATTTTAGCATGGCCAGTCAGTGTGGATGTATGATGGGGAATGTATTCCCGGTTGCGTGACCCGAGTGTTGAGCTCAGGAACATGGCGATGTGCTTAAAGTGTCTGCTAATGAATAAGCCTGGCTTTCGGGGTGCTGGGCTCCACCTTCCCTTTGTCACCGGAAGCATATGTATGCCAGGGTCCCGATTCTGCTCTCTCTCTCTCTCTCTCTCTCTCTCTCTCTCTCTCTCTCTATCTCTCTGTGTGTGTGTTTTGGGTCCATTATCTTTTTGGCCTGCGTCCTTCATTGTTCTGCAGAGTTTGGCACTATGTTTCGCTGGCACTATGTGAGCAGGGTCTGGCACCGGAGAGAACCACCTGCATTCAACAATAGTGTTAGTCTCCTGATACTGAAGGTGCGGTTTAATATCAGAGGTGGACTCGCTTCTGCGCTGATATAACAGACACATATCTTTCTAGACTCATATTTACTCTTTCATGTTTGAAAGTAGTGTTCATTTTTTGGGCTTTTCTTCAGTATAGTCTTAGTCCTGTGTCAAATTAAAAATACTGTAAAAATACTTTTTAGTTTCTATCTTATTTAGTCAACTAAACGTCTGGCGTTTTAGTAAATGCAAACTTAGTCACATGCTGTATAATGATTAAACCGATAATAGTGATAATGTTTGCGATTGTTGTCGTTTGAGAAATGCATTTTTACATTTCATCAGAATTATTGCACTTTCACCTATAAGCACAAATCAAGACAATGTCAATTCATACACATGGTTTATTTGACCTCATCTAGTGCTCTGAGTTATTTATTATAGGCTATTTATCAAATAAATTCATCTCTGTCTACATCATGAACACTGGTAAAACAAGAAACTTCTCTAAAAAAATGAAAACAGTGAAATTGTATTATGTTAATGTTATATTAATATACAAATTATATGAATGCATTTCTATTCAAACAACTGCAACAAAAATACGTTGTATTGTCACACAGAGGTTGAGTAAGTGCATTTATGCAGCATTCAGCAAACACAAACAATATAGTTCAGATCCATGTTTGGATTTATTACAGGTTTGATGGCAGATTTAGTGTGAGCGGATCGTGAAGGAACACAGACCGGCTGAAAGACACTTTCATTTAAGCAGAAAATCTTAAGTGAGATCGCTGAACTCCAGCTTATATGTTTTTCAGTGTATTGCAGAAAAGCTCTGATTGGGAGATTTAAACTCTTGACATCTGGCAACCACAAACATGAACGCTCGTAGTAGAGCTTTGCACAGCAGTCTGTCATATTTTGTCTGCTTTTTGGAACCGTTTGGCAACTTTTTAAAAGTAAACTTTCCATTCAGAATCTTATTAGCATCAATTTCAGCGTCTCGCGCTCGTCATCCACTCAAAGCGTACCGTTAACCTTCTATTTGGCCGGCTCGCAAGCCTAAACAAGTGTGTGCGGCGCGCCTGTTGTTGTTTCCGGTCTAGCTAGATCCGCTTGCGCTTTGGTCGATGAAGCAACAAAACTTCCTCATGCGCCACAAGCCATTGAAATGAATGGGTTTCATAGCGCTGCACCGCGCATGCCGCGTCCTGTTGCAAAAGCATGTGAAAAAAAACTACAGTTTGCTAGGCCAAAAAGACCGTTAATCGCGCAATAAAAAAATTGACGCCGTTAAAATGGGTTTGCTTTAACGCCGTTAAAATGGGTTTGCGTTAACGCCGTTAATAACGCGTTTAACTGACAGCCCTAGTGTGTATTAAATTGTATAAAATAATCCAGAAAAAAAGCACCAACACGGCAAAGTTGGCAAGTTCAGCAGCTGGAATTAGCTGAGGTGAGGTGACGCTAACAGACAAACGGCTAGCAGTGACAGCAGCAGCAATCCACCTGTCACTCAAGTGGCCACGCCCTTAATCATGCAGAACTTTAAGGTTTAATATAATTTAAATGGATGAGTTATACAAAAATTCACAGTTGTCATGAAGGGTAAAATTAGCTATATAGACCAAAACCACTTTTTGCACCAGACTGTAAACATATTTGTTTCTGCTGGTAAGTTGGGCATTTTAACATGCGGGAGATACAGGTTTGACTCCCTTTTGCATCCAGCCTCAAGCGGCCAGTCGATGAATTGCAGTTTAAGTCACTTCCGTGTTGGTTTCAAGAGAGAGTGACATTGAGGTTTTGAAGGGGCGTGTCTGCTGTGAGACTTCAATGTAAACACCCACTGCTGTGATTGGCTGCTGTGAGACTTCAGTGTAAACACCCACTGCTGTGATTGGCTGCTGTGAGACTTCAGTGTAAACACCCACTGCTGTGATTGGCTGCTGTGAGACTTCAGTGTAAACACCCACTGCTGTGATTGGCTGCTGTGAGACTTCAGTGTAAACACCCACTGCTGTGATTGGCTGCTGTGAGACTTCAGTGTAAACACCCACTGCTGTGATTGGCTGCTGTGAGACTTCAGTGTAAACACCCACTGCTGTGATTGGCTGCTGTGAGACTTCAATGTAAACACCTACTGCTGTGATTGGCTGACATCTTTGCATATGAAATAGCTAGTATTACTCGGTGGGACTCTCTCGAAAATTGTAAGCACGTTTTTACTATTACGGCTCTCAAGGTTAACTTATCATGTAAAGTGTTGATTATAGTATTTTACTTAGATCTATAGCATTATATTTAGATTGTTTCATGAAAGGTTGCAGTTATGAGCATTGTAGCCGATCACCGGCATGCTGAGCGCATGAATGCAGTGATCTCGTCTTTGCAACTCGATTTCTGCACACTAATGAATGCTTTCATCATAACAAGGCAAACACATAAATAAGAGATTTGTTGATTATAACGGGAGTATTGGCGAGAGTCCAGAACTCAGTCACTGATAAACGCACTGTTTGATTGACAGCTCCAGCGATCGTAAAGGGAGTGTTCTTTGATCGCACCTCCGTGGCTCTCTCCGATCGCCTAAGGACACCGTCACCTGAATACTGAACTTCATTTCCCATCAGCCCCGTACCTAATCACCGGCACAGGTGTACCCACTTTCCTCCCCTACATAAACTGTCTCTGAACTGCTACACATTGCGAAGTCTTGTTCTGCCCTGGCTAACATTTCCGAGCGTTATACCACATAGCTTTGCATCCCTGTTTTTGACCCTTGCCCGTTTGCTGTTCCTTGTCTCTTGTCTGCCGCCTGCCTCGACCCTTATCTAGTATTGTTTATGATTCTGGATTTCCTCTGACATCCCTGTTTGCTGATCTCTGTATTCTGCCTGCCTGACTACTCTCCATTAAAGGGTTAGTTCACCCAAAAATGAAAATTAAGTCATTAATTACTCACCCCCATGCTGTACCAACCCCGTAAGACCTTCGTTCGTCTTCGGAACACAAATGAAGATATTTATGATTACATGTGAGAGCTGGATCACTCCTCCATAGGCTCCCTAAGGGAATGACACCGGACGGCCCAGAAAGTCAATGAAGAAAATGTTTAAATATTCCATGTCACAACAGTGGCTCAACTATAAGTTTATCAAGCGACGAGAATACTTTTTGTGGGGAAAAACAAACAAAAATAACGACTTTATTCGACTATTCCTTTTCTTCCTTGTAGGCCTGAAACGAGACTTCAAGAGATTTCCACGACACATGCGCGAGAACTGAACTGAAGTAGTTGAAGGAGATCGCAATTCGCTTGATAAACTTATAGTTGAGCCACTGTTGCGACATGGAATATTTAAACATTTTCTTCATTGACTTTCTGGGCAGTCCGGTGTCATTCCCTTAGGGAGCCTATGGAGGAGTGATCCAGCTCTCACATTTAATCATAAATATCTTCATTTGTGTTCCGAAGACGAACGAAGGTCTTACGGGGTTGGTACAGCATGGGGGTGAGTAATTAATGACTTAATTTTCATTTTTGGGTGAACTAACCCTTTAAAACACTGCAAATGGATCTGAACGTCTCTGACTCTGCATCACATCTATATAATTGAATCACAGTTTAAAGTCCCCATGAATTCAAAATTGACCATACTTACTTTGTTTGCCTAAATTGGTCGTTTTGTGGTGAACAATTCATCCATGCAAGTGAATCCACACAAAAAAATTTTTTGGCTTCATAATCTTTAATCAAAATTTGAAATGTCCCCTCCCCTCTGCATTGGAGGACCTTCCCTGATGATGTAGGTTTGCCGGTTTAGGTGTCTGCTTAACATCCGTAACCACTCCCCTCCAACTGACAGTAGACAGGCTGAATGAAAACACCTACTTTTCTAGATCCAATCAGGTGCTAGTTGGAAGAAAAGCCACGCCCACTAGTTTGCCTCATTTTGTATTCCGTTTCTCTCGGAAATACGTCACAACACTGGAGAACAGTCCTTTGCAACTTCCGGTTCACGGGGACTTTAAATAACAGATTATGTTCATCCTAGTAAGAGAAACAATGTGAAGTTGACTCTTTAGTCACTGGTTTGATTTACTGACACATAGACAAAGAACATCTGACTGTACATGAATCATTCAATCAGAAATCACTGTTCACAGATCAGGCATTATAATTAACAGTTACCTGCATGTTGCGGCATTACTGTCGAGTCCATATCGTAAAAGCGCCGAAATCCTGCGGCGAAATTGCGACTGATTTACCAAAGAATGTATGGAATGAAGCATATACACTGAAAGAAAGAATGTTCTGCATGTTATCTTTCTTATACTGCATATCATGTGAACAAGAATAATGCTTCTAAATACAAGATAAAACATACTTTCACTGATATAAATATAATAACTTGACCCTAGCATATAAAAACACAGTTGAACCTTTTGGCTGAAATCTGACAGTTTGTTGACACTTGTCTTAAAGGCACAATATGTAGGGGTTTTTTTCGCCACAAGAGGGCGCAGTTTCCAACAATAACACAGGCGTAGGTTTATGACGCAGTGATGAGCTGAATGATGGGACTTGCTGTCAAGCTGATGGATCTAATAATGTTTATGGATGAGTGCAAACATTCATGTTTTTTAACATTACAGTGGTGTGAAGCAAGTCGCGATTGCTAAAGAGACAGATATCACACGCGAGTCCCGCGGATATAAAGGAATAAGGACATTTAATTCTACCAAACTACCCACAAGTGCTGGATTACTCACACAGGTCAGTTTATTAGACGAATTACACTTGTGAGGGAACGCAGCGCTGCTTCACTGGGTCTAACGTTACACTATCACACTAAACGGCATTTAAATGTGTGTTGAAAGTTATAATGTTATACTATGTGTTAGTTCGTTTGCTATACGAAACCAGCAGTAACGTTAAGCTAGATCAACATTAGAATAACATACTGACCATATTCGAACATTTCATTATGTTGAGCTAATGTTATATAACATCGATTTGTTTTATGTACATTTGCTCACCTGTCTAATAAAGATGTCAAGTCGTGAAGCACTGTCGAGTCCGAGTTAGTCGCGGACGCTAGCTCTCGGCATCTCAGAAACGCCACGCTGATGTTGATCCCTTATTTTAGTTCTCCTTGTTTGTCCCAAAGTCTGCTTGCCATGGTCTATGTGTGAAAGAAACAAGAACTGCGTGCCGCTTATAAATTGGAATTTCTCTGAAATAAAAAATCTTTGGAGACTTTTGGGATATTGTAAGTACACAACTGCAGGAAATGTATCACACTGTGCAAGTGATTTTTGGACATTTGATTACAAAATTCTTACATATTGTACCTTTAATGTGTGCGGTTGTGGTTTTATGACGTTCACCTGTTTTTTAACATCAAATTTTTTAAAATTATCAAAATGACCTTAATATAAATGACAGGTTTCAAACAAACATACAGAGCCAATGTTAGAGAAAACATCGGGGGGGGGGGGGGTGAACATTATATGTTTTTTTTTAATGTCCTTGTGTTTGTCATCCTGTCAGATGTATAATGTATAATGCAGTGCAATGTTTCAGAAAAACCTCAGCAATGCCAGAGATATGAAAGGCTGGAGTGAAACACAAAAGCAGTGTGTGAGAGAGAGAGGAACAGAGCGAACGCCGTGATAAATTGCAGAAGCAGGAAAACGAGTCACTTGAGCATAAAATTAGATTTTACAAATGTGTTGTTACCTGACAGTTATTTGACAGAGAAGATATGGCCACATTGGAACGTATATGAATATTGCTAATCATACAGAGTAAATGAGAGGTTGGGGGTTTTGATGGTGAACGAGGGAACGAATCTTAACCCGTTTAATCCCAAATTTTTTCTTGCAACTTGAGTACATGCATTTTACTCCTTAGACCTCCCTAACACTCAAACAATATGCCTTTTTTGATTTTATGTTGGTTAAGTTAGTGAAATATTAGGTTTTATACTCGGTCACAATAGTGACCGGTGGGAAACAACATAGTCAGAATTCATTCAAATTCTTCAATTAGACCTATTGATACAGCTCATTCCAAGACATCCAATATCTCGTTTTGTCATTTCGTGAAGAAGGCTTAGTGAGGTGAAAATGTTGTCATGTACAAAGTTACACCCTGGAGGAACTTCTGCTTGTTCGGCTAGACCCGTATGGGCTAGACCATGTCTACACTTGGGCCCTGTCCTAGGCCAGTTTCAGGGAGATGTGTGTACACTCTTTCAGTGCACTGAAGGGCCGTACGTTGTAGAAAGGGTTGTTTGTGGTCATGTGTGGGGCACACCAATTGGTTCTCATGAACTTCTGCCCAATCCTCCAGTTCACATCTGCATCGCCATTCAATAGTCTACCTGGCAAATGGGCCGTTTCACCCTGGTACTCCCTATCTGAGCCATCACTATCACAGTCACTTTCAATTTGGTGTGGGGGTGGGGGTTGGGGAGAGGGGGTCATGCACGTCAAGAAGGTCCAACACATTGAGCGTTTCTGGGATACTGATAACTACACTGAACAAAATTATAAATGCAATAGCCTACTTTTGTTTTTGCCCCCATTTTTCATGAGCTGAACTCAAAGATCTAAGACCATTTCTATGTACACAAAAGGCATATTTCTCACAAATATTGTTCACAAATCTGTCTAAATCTGTGTTAGTGAGCACTTCTCCTTTGGCAAGATCATCCATCCTCCTCACAGATGTGGCATATTCAGTGTAGGATTGCCAAAACCTGCCAATCCCAGCCAATACCTGTTTTCAATTGAAGCACTGTGTTATACTACCGGTCACAATTGTGACCGTAAACAAATTTACAAGTCTTACGGGCAAAATATATATGCAGGAGTATAATTCTCAAAATGTATCAGTAGTAGACCCTTTAAAGAATATATGTGCAAAATATGATAGTTCCATCTGTAAATTATGATGTTTTATATACTACTTTTTGTAGTAGTCTGAGAAAGAAATCTTCTTCTAGATGTGCAAGCAGGAAGTGAACTGATCTGGTCATGTGACCTTTCACACTAGTCACATGACATTAATTGATTTTAATCAAGACAATCTATTTTGTCATTTAAAAGTTGAATTTCTTGCCCAAAGTCAATACCAACATTTTTAGAGCTTCCAGAAATAAGAAAAAAGCTGCGGTCACAATTGTGACCGGTGGGATTAAACGGGTTAATTCATCCTCTTTATCACTGAAGACTCACACTGGAGCTTGATTGGCTGCTGGCATTTATATGCTAATTTGAAATGCTCTGTAACAGACTTTAAAAACACCCATGAAATGTTCTTCAGATAACCGCTATACATGAAGCTTTTTTAAAATGCTCTAAAAACTGGCTTTTTAAGATATTTCAATTCGATCATTAATAAGTGTGACTTTTTATATTTATTTATGAATGAATGAAGTTCAGCCTCAGCTGCCATACAGGCAAACAAAACTAAATTCAACACAAAGATGCCATTTTTAAACTTTTTGGTTTATGCATTTAAACCAGTTTTACACAAGGCGCATGTGGTATCAAAATAGACCAAGAATTATAAAAATACAATAAAAAAATAGCAGAGGTAGTACATAATTCATTCACATGGCATTGATATATGCAATTAATGGGGATTATTTAATAAGCATATCATGTAATTCATTTGATTTCATTAATTTAGCCTAATCGATGTACATTTATTTTCATGGAATACGGTATAACTGAACTTACAGTCCACTTCTTCTCATGCATGTATGTTTGATATTTAATTGTGTTAGGATGATCATTTCAATCTTGCCATTTAATTTTTTAGTTTTTTTATTGCATGTTCTCCAAAAACACACATGCAAGATGCAATTAAAAAAAATAGGCTTTGTTCAAACAAATTTGAGTGGAAGTCATACATAAAGTCATTAATAAATCAAGTCAGAAACTCATAATGTTTCAAATGTTTGGCGAGGATGAAGGCGTGAAATGATATGAAAGGAAAATGGGTAAACAACATAGAAAGAAAGCTAAGATTACATTTTATTTAAAAACGATGGGCAAAAGATAATTGTTAGTTTGCTACTAGAAAATACTCCCAACCAAAGCCCAGAAGAGAAAAGCATTGATAAAACGAGAGTCCAACGCTAATAAACAGTCGTTCTCTCATTCTTTTCTTCCAGAGCTTTTTATTGTATTTGTAAGTAAATGTATTCCATACATGCATTAGTCAGTGTGTGGTATACTCTTCATCCTGAGATCATCAGGTCTGTGTCTCCACACTTGTCCACTCGTTCTCCTCTTGTTTTCCGTAGGGAATAGACAGATGGAATGGGATAACAGGGCAATACAGCGTCCCTTAATTGGTCAGTGTTGTGCACAATGCTGGTTGCTTGCCGTAATTGTTTATTGCGGGCCATTGTCTGCTGTATTGTGTGTCAGTGCGAGTGTTTGGCTTATTCACAGGCATGCTGGGAAACGGACCAGGAGAGCTGGGCTCCCTCTAGAACAGCTCAGACATTCATCCACTACATAATGATATTGTCTCATTGTTGGGCTTTTGGCTGAGCTCTGCGTGGCTGTGTGGGCCGTGCATGCAAGCCTTCACACTGGGACAGTATATTTGGGTACAAGGCACCGGTTGACCCGTCAGTTGACCCGCCGCTGTAAAGTTGCCTTGTGTGTTAATGGGTTTTTTTGTGATTGTTGTTGTTGTTGTTTTGCAGCAATAGGCTGGAGTCTTAGTATTATGAAACACCATATACACTGTGTCTTTCCTTCTGTCTAGATGTTCTCAGTAACAGATTATCACACCACGGTAATATATATATATATATATATACTATAACTAATTGCAGATAATATTAATGAAATAAAAGGCCACTTAAGTAGCTTTGTTATAATGTCAAATTAAAAGTTTTAAGTCATCATGTTTTAATCTGTAATGCTTTAAAAAATACCCTTATTTGGATGTGTTCACTAGCATATTAAGTACATGTGAAGTGCTTGGAAATTTGTATATAATTTTATATAATTATAACCTTAGTGGGTCACTCAAGTTTACTTTTAATATATATATATATATATATATATATATATATATATATATATATATATATATATATATATTTGTTTTTACATCTTGTAAATTGCAACTTCATTATTACAAACAAGACATGCAAGTTTCAATAGAAATTACATGACATATTTATATTAATATTTTAACACTTATATATATACGTATATTGATATCATGCTTGTCAGTACATTCAGCAGTAACTTGAATCTTATTTCACAGATAATAGAAATAATTCTGAAATTACAAATAAACATACTTAAGTGACTCTCAAGTTCGACTGATTGCATTTAATTTAAATTTAAACTAAAATACATTTTCAAATTATTGTAATTAACATGCAATTAAATGTCTGAAAACATTACATTCATGTTTATTCTTTTAAAGTACATTATTTCTGTAATAAGTGCTGTTTTTAAAAGTATGCTAAACTAAGATTTTTCTTCATTTTCAACGACACTTCAAAAATACATCATCGGTAACACTTTACATAAAGCCTTCATATGTCACGCATTATAAAAGTATTTGAAATGCATTCATTATGCCTTGCAATGTACCTTATAATGCACTGTATAGTCTCATGAATAATATATAATAACACTTATCTATTCACCTGTAAAAAGCATAATGCATTCAAACACGTCAAACAAACAATTTCAGCGTTAACAAGGAATCTGGAAAAATTATAGTGCGTTTTAACTTTGGTTACAATCATTTATGAATATGCATTGTAAAGTATTTTATGAACGCCTTTATAATGCATTATACATAAAGGCTTTAAGTAAAGTGTTACCCAATAAAGACATGATCGCTTTATATGAGAAATAGATTTAATTTAGGCTTTCATTCACATATCAACGCACATGCAAGCACACTTTAGCTTTCCTTTACTATTAAATTGGTTACACCGCCGCTCAAATCATATGGATGACTTTTACAATATCTTGAAGGGTCAAAGTTTGGGTGGAATGAGCTTTCAATGGACAGAAATATTACAAATATCCTAATTTGTATTTCGAAGATGATGCTGGTGAATTGATCCCAGTGACCCGAATCATTGGATTCGCTTTATTAATGATTGTGTTGTTACTTTAGGAAGCAGTGCATTGTGAAGCGGTGTCCTGGCCATCAGTATTAGTGAAGATAGCAGCTGTGGTGAGCACATGTTTCTCTATCAGGATAAAACCCTCGAGATTAATTAGCCCGCCTTTGTAAAGCTGTTTCAAAACTGGAAGCAAGTTAATCGCAACTTAAACTGACTGACGTTACAGAAAGATGTGCAGGAAATCTCAGATCAAAAGTTACAGCTCAATTTGCATTGGGCCCTTTAGAGCCCAGAGCTGTAAATATCCCGCACCATTAAAGTGTCCTATCTCTTTATCCGGAGACATTCTCCTGATCGGAAACAGCGTTTGACGGAGAGGTCGCGAGCGTTTTGCTTTATGGCTTGTATATCTGGAAATAAAGGCATTTATTGCAGAGCTACACGCGGGGCGTTTTTCTCCTCGCAGCAGCTGATCTCCCCTTTTTATTAAATCTATTTTAGTGCTTCCGAGCAATGCGCATTTTATCCTCTTAATAGTCAAATTAGTATATACTCCAGCAATTACTTAATGTACTCTAATGAGATTTCCCCACAAACCGGCAGGATTCATTTATTTTAATGCGTCGGGCTCTTTCCAGGGAGTTTATGCATCATGTCCCTTCAGAAGTCAAGCAGCGGCGGAGTCATAAATAGTGTGTGTGTGTGTGTGTGTCTCGATGGATGCTGATCTCGCTCTTAAACTTGTCTCCATGTTCAGGGTTGCTCTTGACCTGTGCTGAGGTCTGACTCAAGAACTCTTAAATATTCATGCGTTTATGGATCTACATGCTACGGACTATAAAGGCAGGATTGGAAATATTAAAAAGGAATGTTAAAAAAAAGCCCAAGGGTTATTCTGTGTTTGGCATGGCGTTCGTCTTGTCTCCAATTCAGCAGGGTTGGTGTGCCATTACTGCTTTTGTAGGGAAAACTGTTTGACGGGTTAGATATTATATATAAGATTAACATAGCATGAAAATGAATTCAGGAGATTTTAAAGTTTAAAGTACAACGATGTAACTCGTTGCTTAAGCACTGAAGAAATCAACTAGTCACGACTGTTTCCCAAAACCATATTGTCGCAAATTGGTCGTTCAACCACGTTGTTTTATGACGTCACGCACGTGGTGGAGTAATAACTTATTTTAATGAAACTGTTTGAGATCGAATTAACCCTAGATGTTTTGATATACATTACAGACATGGCATCTGAGGAATATTTCTGATTTTTCTCAGTTATTTTGCTTTATTTCCAGATTCAATCATAGGCTCGTTCTTACACACACATTCGCACATGCGCAGTCTTCAAAAACAGTGCTTTAAATCTCTTGACAAACTACAGGACGTACATTTGTATGTATTCTAAATAAAGACACAGGTTGCACTGAATGTCAGCTTTCTTCTGTTGCTTAAGATCAGGATTTGAGTCCACATGTCATGCAATCTAGAAACTGCTTCTAACCGCAGGATGAGATCTGTCGTTCCACACACACAACTCTGCGATGCTGTTTGCGAATGTTCGTTGGTTTCGGGAAACACAGACTCGTTGAAGTGTTGATAACGACAGAACTTGCCAACATAGTTGGCTAATGATGCTTTTGAGAAACACACCCCTGTTTGTGAATGTAAAAGGTCTGGAAAGTTTTAAAGAGTTTTTGTCTCCTAAAATAAAAGAAGTGAATCTTAACTCCCTGAAACGAGTCGTCAGTAAATCCAGTCTCACTTCTGCTGAACCCACGCAGGTTTGTAACTAATTTGCATATTGCCAGCCTGTGATCTTGATTGGCTGAACAGCGTCTCTTTGCTCCGCCCTCAAACACTGTAGTTGTAGATGAGACTGGAAGAGTTTCCCGAGCTGAGAAAGCAAACACACTTTGATGCACTTCCAAAGGATGAGACTCGTGATACGGTAAAACCGACGCCACCGTTACTGATCGTATCACTGTGATCAAGAGCTGAGATGCAGATATAATAATGAGCGTTTGGTTTCCGTCACACGCTGTAAGTGCTTGACCAATCACAACAGACTGGGCCATCTGACCAATCAGAGCAGAGCAGCTCACGGAGAGGCGGGGTTTAGAGAGACCGAATCCTTGATCGAACCGTTTCTGACTCGAACCGTTCTGGGGTGCGTTTCCCGAAAGCATCGTTAGCCAACTATGGTCGCAAGTTCCGTCGTTACCAATAGAGTTCAATGGGAATTGCGATCATAGTTGGATAACGATCCTTTCGGGAAACGCACCCCTGAGCTGATGCTCCAATGGATATTATGAGAAAATTAAAGTTCTTTGGATGCATGAAAACCTTATGAGGATTCTTCAACATTGCATAATAGGGGCACTTTAACAAATCCATTGTCTGAACAATCCAATTAAACCATTTATAAACTCTATATAATAATGCATGGCATCAAAAGTGTTGACACTATTTATCATGCTCGAGTTATTTTAACTCTTTTATCAAAGGTGTTGTAAGAAAAAATGACTTACAAATGTTACATTCGTCAGACAAATACATTTATAAATATTAACCAATATTTGGTCTCAAATATATATATATATAGATTTGGCCGATCAGTATTTTCTGAAGAGAATGCACTGCCTTTCCCTGGCTATTTACTGAAAAAGTATAAAAGAAAAAAGTTTCCAGTTTGAGTTTCAGACGCTATTATGTACCTTATTTGTGGAAAGTGCTAAAAATATTTTAAATCCCAAAAAGCATGAAGTGATAATATGTGGAATTGAATTGTGTACAACTGAACAAACTTTGGTCTCCCAATATTTCTCTGAGCTCATAAGTCTTCCAGACCGTCATATATCGCTGATATACTGTGGGAAGGTGAAGCAGGTCTAACAGTATTAATCCTCAAGGGCTGAAGATTGCTCAGCGTGCTCCAGATGTTATCATTTTATTGTTTTATAGGCTTCTATTACACACTAAAGTCAATAAACACAGAGTTTACTTCTCCGGCTCTTCTATTGGTGGAATTTCTTGGCCATAAAATGCATTTCTGAAAATCTCAGCAGACTGTTATGAAACGGCTTTAAACTTTCAAACTTCTGTGCAAAAATCCTATCCACAAGCTATAGGCCTGTGTGCGAATCTACTTTTTATTTTATCAGGGAATGAAAGGTGACCTGCAGGCCTTAAGGAGGCAAGGTAGCTTTGATGAGGCCATTTACTTTTCTCTTTCTCTCTTTCGCTCTCCTCATCTCCATTATGGCCTTGAACTTTAAAAGCCTGTCAGAGACTCTTTCTTTCTGCTGAGAATGAGATCGGATAGAGGATCCCTAAGTACACAACCGAGCTCGCCGACAGCTCTAAATGCAAAACACCTCCAGAGGTTTGGGTGCGATGCAAGCTTCTCCTCTGGGTTCAGCTTTGGTTCATCTGACAGTGTTTTCTCATGTTTTTTGTGTGTTTTAGGGGGGATTTTTGAACAGATGGATGGACCGGTGGCACTCGTCAGCTCAGAGGAGCTGGCCTTTAAATTCGCTGTTAATAATATCAACAGAAACAGGACGTTATTGCCCAACACAACGTTAACGTACGACATTCAGAGGATTAATATCTATGATAGCTTTGAGGCCTCCAGAAAAGGTGAGTGGTGTGAGAATATAAAGGTTTGTGTCTGTGTTTAGACCACAAGAACTGTTGAGCAAATGCTAACTATGGGTGTGTTCACACTTGGTAGGATTGATTCGATAATGCATAGCGTTGATCACCTCACTTTTAGACCAAAACCCATTTTAAAGACAAAAAATGCATGCGATAGTGAAACATAATAGTTGACATGTAGTTGCAAAGTTACTTATATTCAGTAGAATATGTAAATCAGTCACCGACCTTTTTAAGCCCAAGACCCCTGACCTCGGCCTTGATGAAAGGCTAGATCTACCTATAGCAAATTGGCCAATTTCGATACCAGGTGTAGACTCGGAATTAAGTCTTTTTCTCGTTATTATTTGATTCACGGGACCACACACCAGTTACCTTGCCAAGAAAAATGTTTTATTCATATATATATATCAGGAGAGAAGCATGTTCATGTTGTATTCATGCCAGGTCTATGCGTTTCCGTGTTTCTCTGCCATAGTACAGTAAGGATTTAGCTTATATACACCACTGAGGGTCTTTACAACTTCCTTGTAAGGTAGAAAAACATGTTGCTTGAGCTTAAAAAATGGAACGTATACCTCATGCTGACACATGGTGCAATTCTTCCCTTCGGTGTATACATTTGTACATTGCATCAGATGAAAAACATTCCTTTCCTTGTAAAGAATATGCCAACTGTACACATTTAATGTATCATTATCAGTGGGACATGTTACATTCTCCCAGCTCCCTCCCTGTCCGACACGTGATCCTCCAACACATTCTCATCCTTTGGCGTCATATAGGTGACGCCATATGACATTTCGTCGAAATACGGCGCACATGGCACCCTTTAGCGTCAATATAACACGCACTGTTATGGGTAGGTTTAGGTCTGGGGTAGGGTCTGCGTCTCATATTGACGCTAAAGGATGTGCGTAGGATTTCGACGAAATGTCATATGGCGTCACCTATATGACGCCAAAGGATGAGAACGGGCTCAATCCTCACACATGCTATCTGTAGTATGCATTCAAACACATGCATTTAAAACTCCACAAGACAATACAACTGATTATGAATAGTAAAGAATATTAATACAGATACATACTATAAAATAATGAAATTACATCAAAATATTTTTAATTTGCCATTTTTTTCTTCTTCTTTGTCTAAGCAAATGTATTTCTTGTTGATTTGCTCTATAACAGTCCTTTTAAAACTGTAGCTTTTATCAATTCATTCATTCAAAAAAACGTTTAGCGCAATGAACGGGTTGGCGACCACTGATCTAAATAAAGCGTGACCAGATAAATAAACAAAGATACGTACATAAATAAGTATACTTCTGCAAATTGCATAATGCATTGTTCCACACAATATAAAACAGCCTTTCTACATGCTCAACTTCATATTTTAATAGGAAGAAAGACAAGACAACGGTGTTCATCAAACAATGTCATGGGGTCTTAAAGAAGTGTTGGCTCTCTCTCTCAGTTATTATCAACTACTACTTCTAAACTAATGAAATTAGTCTCTTCTATCTTTGATACATGTTAATAGTCTGTCTATACCGATTAAACACTGTTCACTTTCCACAGCTTTGTAAAGTGTTATTATTAAAACTAACTTTAGCTGGACAATAACTTTATTCTAGAGCTGCTGTGAAGCCCAAACAGTCTCTGTTACTGTAATCTCCTGTTATCACTGCTGTGAAACAGTCTATATTGTTCAAAGCGCTGTGTAAATGAAGCTGACTTGACTTATTCTGCATGCAGTGACGTGTCTTTCTCCCGTCGGCAGCGTGTGACCAGTTGTCTTTAGGTGTGGTTGCCATCTTCGGGCCGTCCCACAGCTCCTCATCCAACGCTGTTCAGTCCATCTGCAATGCCCTGGAGGTGCCACACGTTCAGGTGCGATGGAAACACCACCCGATGGACAACAGGGACTCGTTTTACGCCAACCTGTACCCGGATTACTCTTCCCTGAGCTACGCTATCTTAGACCTGGTGCAGTTCCTCAAGTGGAAGACGGCCACGGTGGTTTACGACGACAGCACGGGTGAGAGTTAACGTCTTCGCGTCGAGGATCTGTGAAGTCCTCAGAGTAGAGACTGTCCTTCAGTGATAAGAAGCCGGAGACTCTCATAATGTTCCTGTTGCTGTCAGATCGAGTCTTCAGGCTTTGACAGCACACAATCAGTTTGAATCAAAGTGATCGAGCAATGACAGGAACGGGGAATGGATCGAAATTCATGTGATATAAACATATAAATAAATATGAAAAAAGTATATGTGTGTGCACTGTGTATAATTATTTTGTATGTATAAATACACACACATGCATGTATATTTAAGAAATATTTGCATGTATAAACTGTATATATTTATATATGATTGATATTATAATAAATACAAATATTTTATGTATAAATAACAAAATGTTCTTAAATATATATATACATGCATGTGTGTGTATTTATATATACAAAATAATTATACACAGAACACACACATATATTATGTAAAAACAAACCTTGATTTTGGATGCGATACATCGTTGCCCAGCACTAATATATTTAAAAAAAACACCCAGGATAACTATGTTAAATTTGACATGTAGTTGCAAAGTTACTTCTAGTTAGTAGAATGTCTAAAGTGAACCATCGAAATAAGGGTGAACCGAGTTGGTAACACTTTATTTTAAGGTGCTTGTAATAAGCAGTAATTAACAGTTAATAAGACACTTATTAGACCTTATAAGATGCATTTAAGCATTAACTAATGATAATAAATAAATTCAATTAAATAATACATTTCTCAAGTATCAATACATTGCACTTTTAGAACAGCCGAACAAACATAAATGGTAACACAAACTCCCAGTCACTTAAAAATGGACCTTCCCAAGAGGGAGTAGTTTCCCTGATCTCTTCAGGGCCTGGACCTTTAATTAACCCTTATATGAAGTAGTTAATGCTTATATGCATCTTATAAGGTCTTATAAGGTCTTATAAGTGTCTTATTAACTGTTAATTACTGCTTATTACAAGCACCTTAAAATAATGTGTTGCCAAAGTGTTGTATGCATTCAGAAGGCCAAGCAGACACAGCTCAATAGGTCAAATAATCCAAATCATCTGCAAATGACCAAATGTTGGTGATTTCAGTACAAAAGACTGAAATCTCATTGTTTTTCACTCAAATCTCATGAAACTGCATGTCTCATTGTACAGCTGGTGACCAACAACCAACCAGCTATCATGTTTAAACAAGTGATAAAGTTAACAAACTGTATGTCTCATTGTCAGCTAATGCTACTCAACGCATTAACAAATGTTAACGAATAGGACCTTATTGTAAACGTGTTTTATGCATTCAGAAGGCCAAGCAGACACAGCTCAATAAATCAAACAATCCAAATCATCTGCAAATGACCAAATGTTGGTGATTTCAGTACGATAGACCATTTTGTTCCAGCTATCATGTTTTTAAATCTGCTTGACCACCCAAAGCTGGTTTGAGCTGCTACATATCCAGTAATGGCCTCAACTCTCGTTGTGCAGGTTTGATCAGACTCCAGGAGTTAATCATGGCTCCGTCCCGGTACAACATCCGACTGAAGATCCGTCAGCTCCCGCTGGACACCGCCGACACCAGACCTCTGCTCAAAGAGATGAAGAGAAGCAGAGAGTTTCGCATTATCTTCGACTGCAGCCACGTCATGGCTGCCCAGATCCTCAAGCAAGTGAGTCCACACTCGTATCCCACGTAAAAGTGTGCAGTGACGTGTTGTACGCCGCTGTAGCTCGAGCATCATGTGTTTGAAGACGCCGGTTGCTCTCATGTTTCTTAGTGAGACAAACATCAAAGGATTGTAAGGCAACTAAAGTGTTTCTTACATGAAGTCTAATAGCAGCACGATGAACCCGATGGTCAAATGTTGTCAAAGCCCAAAGTACACTTAAGTAACACAAATGCATGGTGTACGTGTACAGACAAAATCGTATCCTTTCAAATTGTATCAAGTCTGTGATGTCTTTGAAGTCCAAATTGTTAGATAGTAAGTCGTAATGAGATCAAAAGTAAAAAAATATGATCAAATAAGTCAAAATTATGTAAATATAAAATTGTGCGAGTTAGAATTATGAGATAAAGACAAAATTGTGATATAAATACATAAACGGAAGTCACAGTTATGAGATACTAGGCTAAAATTATGGCATACTAAGTCATAATAATGAGATAAAAACTGAAATGATCAGATACTATGTCAGAATTATGTGGAAAAAGTCAAAATTATGACATTCTACATAATCATTATGAGATAATAATTGACAAACAGTCATACTTATATCAAATTACAATGACTTTTTATGTCATAATTTTGAGTTTGAACTTGCTTTTTGTCATAATTTTGACTTTTTGTCGTCAAAGTGTTGTAAATGTTGACCTTGTCACATAATTATGACTTAGTAACTCATAATTTCAGCTTTCATCTCATAATAATTACTGTTGTAAATGTCGACCTTGTCACATAATTATGACTTAGTAACACATAATTTCAGCTTTATTTATTACTTAGAATTATTATCATAAATGGCGACCTTTTCTCAAAATTATGACTTAGTATCTCACAATTTTAACTTTTTTGTCTAATAATTCAAACTTAGAATGTCACAATTGTATGTTTTTCTCATAATTATGGCAGTATCTCATAACTTAAGCATTTTGTCTCATAAATGTTGACATTTTGCAAAAAAATTACAGCATCTCATAATTTCAACTTTTATCTCATAATTATTACTTAATTTGTCATACATGTTGAACATTTGTCATAATTAGGACTTAGCATCTCATCATTTAAACTTTTTATGTCATAATTATGATTCACCAAAGCATGATTTTTTACTTATGTTGCAGAAATGGGCGGGCCGTCATATAAACACTGTTTCTTATCCTTATCAGCCTGAAATATAAATACATTAAGCAAACACCAGGATGTCAAGTAAGAAGCTTAAGCAGTTATTGAAAGAAATCAGTGTTTTTATACAGTATGCAGATTTTAGGAGATGCGTTCCCAAAGTTTCCTTGCAACACACTGAAAGCTAGTCTGAAATGCTCGCATCTCTCTGGAGAACGTCCACCTCGGGTCAAACGGGGACTGAATATGTGTTTCTGTTTAGATGTGCCTCTGCATATATCCTCTAACTGAAGGCTGCATTTGGTCATATGAAAAAGTTGTGTGATTCTCTGTGTCCCGAGTCCTGTTAATACGCTTATTGGGGCGGTCACCTGTGTGAGACCCGTCTGAGGCTCGTTCTTCTCTGTCAGCTTCTCCTGAACTTCTGTCGCGCATGTTCTCCCCCTCAGGCCAGAGAGAAAGTGGAAACACAATCGGACACACAGTCTGTCTGAGACGTCTGGGCTAAATCCCAGGAGTCTTTAAAAGGCGGTGTGTGTGTGTGTGTGTGTGTGTGTGTAGAGAGTACAGGCACAGACATACGAGGGGTTTATTTCTGCAGCCCATTATAGGAAATGAAACAGTTTCTCACTTTTCCACAAACTTGAGTGATTCCGGTTTAGACGAGGGAAAGAGTTCAGCATAGCTTTGGCTGTTCCTCATGGCAGATTGCATAATTAAAGCAGACATATGAACACCAAGGGAAAAGTGAGCATTTGTATGAACATGTATTGAGAGTAGCTGTGACCAATAGGCCTATATAACACAATCATAAGGACCATATGATGTCCACGATGCGGAAAACTCCCATCATAAAACTGGAATTTATCGTACAATATAGTTTGGACACATTTGGATGAATGCATAAAAAGAGGGGCTGTGCATTTACTCAAATGGTGATGTGGACTGGTGTCTCTGCAAAAAGACTGCTGTTGAAATCGAGTCTCGAGTCTGTGTATTCATCTACACATTCCCAATCCCGCGGGACACTCGCGGTGTTTCCAGCGTCTGCCAAAGAAGACGTGAAGTTCATCTTTAGAGCTCACGAGCGTTTCATCATTTCATTTGATAAAACTGTCATCAGATGCACTGAGAAACTCAAAGGGCTTCGCTCAAATCACCAGAATATAAGTTTGGTTTGACTTGGAGAAGTTATGACAGAAATGCATAACTATTGTAAAGTAGAATGCACTTTGCAAAGATAATTCAAATATGTTTTTTAAGGATATCACACAATATCACTCAAATGTGCATCCATCATATGGCAGTGTTATTTAAAAATGTTTAATATATTATTACATTTTTAAAGTTTTATGAATTCAAATCATTACACACACACTATATAGGCCTATATATATATATATATATATATATATTAGGGGTGTAACGATACACGTATTCGTATTGAACCGTTCGGTACGAGGCTTTCGTTTCGGTTTTCGGTACGCATTTTTGAACCGAACGGTTCGTTGCACCATTTTTCCTGCCTACCAAAATTTCGTTATTTCAAATGTAGGCGCATCACGCGTGGCAAGCGCGCTCATAATGTAAGAGACGCTGGCGTGACCACAACATTGCCCAACATCAAATGGCAAATGTAATGTAAGCGGAACGAAACCACTCGTTATTGTGTGGTTGACGGACCGTTTATCAGTTTGGACCAATGCAGCGCGAGCCGATCTTAATCATCAGCACTGTCACTACACAGCCAAATCCAGTAAAGAAAGCATTTGAAGTCGCCACTGAAGTAATAACATCGCTGCGAGATCTAGTGAGAAACATTCGCATTGCTCCGTTATTAACGGATCAAACAGCGCTGACGTGGAAACCAGGAAGAAACATTGTGCCGTGAATGAACTATCCAGTGTCCACAGATCAGCAACATTCACCATGGATGTACTGTAGTAACACTACTAACTGTAACCATGGGAGTTTGGCAGGAATAGTAGGCTATAATGCTTTCAAGTAACATCACGCCGGTTTTATTTTGACATTATGAATACAATTGCTGCCCTCAAATGTTAATCTGAACTAAAATAAACCTTTGTTTATAACTACTACAATATTACATTTCATTTTGTCCAAGGAGCTGTTTTTTATAAGCTCCTAAGAAAAGTCAAGTATAGCTCCATCATTGCTCAAAGTAAAAAATATCATACTTTATGCTGTTAGTTTTAATAAAAATATAATTAAAAAATTTTAATCGAGGAAATTTCTCTGGCATTTCTTTCTTTTTGCTGTATCGGAAACGTACTGAATCGTACCGAACTGAACCGTGAATTTTGTGAACCGTTACACCCGTAATATATATATATATATATATATATATATATATATATATATATATATATATATATATATATATATATATATATATATATATTTTTTTTTTACTATTACAATTCAATTAAACCATTAAAATGGAATCCAGAAAAATGAAAACAAGGAATTTGGGTAAAAAAAATAAATAAATGAAATTTGGGGGGAAAATCAAATGGATTTCATAGGGCCCTGCATTAAAAAAATTCTAATTTTGTAACACTTTATTTTAAGGTGCATGTAATAAGCAGTAATTAACAGTTAAAAATACACTTATAAGACCTTATAAGATGCATATAAGATGCATATAAGCATTAATTACTTCATATAAGGGTTAATTAAAGGTCCAGGCCCTGAAGAGATCAGGGAAACTACTCCCTCTTGGGAAGGTCCATTTTTAAGTGACTGGGAGTTTGTGTTACCATTTATGTTTGTTCGGCTGTTCTAAAAGTGCAATGTATTGATACTTGAGAGATGTATTATTTAATTGAATTCATTTATTATCATTAGTTAATGCTTATATGCATCTTATAAGGTCTTATAAGGTCTTATAAGTGTCTTATTAACTGTGAATTACTGCTTATTACAAGCACCTTAAAATAAAGTGTTACCAATAATTCTCATCTTTATGTCGTTTCTAAACTCCATGTGATATTTCCATCGAATGTCCTCATTCACTTTTATTGTATGCAGAAGATAAATATTATACATCTTTTGTGTTTACCAGAAGAAAGAAAGTGCATGGGTGACAGAATTTTTTTGGTGATCTTTTTGGCATTTTTGGGGGAAGTATACCTTACCTTCACTGTAAACAAATTAAATGATCAATAAGTAATGCCAACATACTGTATGTTTTTACATTGCTTCAACTCAAAATAAGTTAAGCAATCCTCAACTTTTTAAAGTTTTTAAAGTTTTTAATAATCAACTTATTTTTTAAGCCAGTTCAATGTAAATTACTTAAATGTTCAAGTTGATTATACTTAAAAAAATAAGGCAGAAACTTTCCCCCAGTGTTGAAGGGCCTCAGCACTATAAGCTGTAGAGACACAGGTTATAGATCAACTATAAATAGTTCTTTATAGTTATAGTCTCATTGGTTGTACATTGTTTGCGTTGGCTGGCACAATGATTGCAGATTACTCTGACATGACATACTGACCTTTTTCTTTTTCTTTTCCTCCCGCACCCCTCCTCTTCCTCCAGGCCCAGATGATGGGGATGATGACTGAGTACTATCACTACATCTTCACCACTCTGGTAATGTACAAACAGCAAATTGAATGTCATTTGTTCCTGTGTTGCTCCCACTTTATTTTTTGATGAATGGCTTTTAATTGCAGATGAGCTTTGGATCCAGTCTGCAATATCAATTTCACTTGACAAAACAGCCTTAATGGAGTTTCCTCCACCCCGGTGTAAACATTAGCCCTTCCCTCAAGCTCAAATCAACAGAACGTCTTTGAAAAGCCTCTACAAAGGCAACAAAGTGAATGACAATTGTGCGCTGCCTCTGGATCCTGACGCTCATTGAGTTTCAGTTGACGCTCATGGCGTTTATATTACAAAATCACAAACTGTTTTCAGAGAAATCCTTCTGGAAATGCCAACACAACCTCTCTTGAACACGTTTCGGCACAGTTTGTTAGTGAGCCGCTTCACAACGGCACCATTGAACCTCAGAAATCACATACTCAAACATATTCAGGAATGAGAATGAGTGTTGTTTTAGTGTTTTTTTGTTTTGTTTATATACTATTATGGAATGCATTCGTAATTTAAATTTCCTTTTATTTTTAAATTTTCAACCTTCATTTTAAGTTTTAGATTATTTAAATAAATTCAAAAATCTATATAACTAATTAATTTGAATGAACATTAACACTATCAAAACTAATCAACTGTGTGTTTTTCATTAGATTATTGCAATAATGAAAAATAATTGATCACATATCTAATGAATTGATCACTGTAAGATGGAAATTAATGTGTATATGTAACTATATAAATACAGTTTATTTATTAAATAATCATTTTTATAAAGGAATCATAGGTTTTTTTTTCCGTTTCGTTTCAAAAGCAATGAATTTGTTCATATATTTGGATAGCGTTTCTTTACATTAAGCAGAAATACTGGTTCAAAATAGTGGTAGAACTGTTTGCAGCAAGTATTAACAGATCTTGTTCACACTAAATGCAAATGGTCATAGAAGTTATTCAAAGCGTAAGTAGAAGCAAAATGTACACTACATAATACATGCCTAATATGTGTGTACTAAAGGTAAAATATATGAGCAATAGTAAGCACAGTTAGTGTAAATGGTTGCCTATTTGCATTTACTGTAAATATACACTGCCTTTTATATTTACTCTTAGCATACAGAGCTGCTGCCAAAAACATAAATCAAATGGTCAAAAACCAAATCAGTGCCACATGTGCCTTTTTTTGTTGTTGTTGCTGAAAATACCGAATCAAATTATGCAATCAGATCCAATGGTGCACAATTTTTGAGCAAAAACAATGATGTCGGATGATTTTGAAGTTGGAGGAGAAAAAGAGATGGCGTTTTTCGGCCTACCCTTCATTTTTGAACCGGAACACGCATGACCTTTCAACGTGACTATGTAATGTGTGGCACAGCTAGGTAAAAAAAATAAAAAAAAGTATATATATATATATATATATTTTTTTTTTTTATATATATAAAAAGGCGGATGGTTTGTCTAGATAAGACTCGACCCGTTGGACCCCATTGAAGTCACTATATGGAGGAAATCCTGTAATGTTTTCCTCAAAGACCTTAATTTCTTTTTGACTGAAGAAAAAAAGACATGAACACCTTGGATGACATGGGGTTGAGTAAACTATCAGGCAATTTTAATTCTGAAGTGAACTACTCCTTTAACCAGATCTGATGCGAGATGCGAGATTCTTCTGTCCACACTGAAAGCAAAAATGCCTCCCGATGCATATATTGTTTTCTTTTATTGCACCTCATATGCCCTCACAACACAATGAACAGCTGAAGAGCATGACAAAAAAACTTTTTTGGGCCTTTATTGGATAGGACAGTAGAGATTTTGGCAAGAAAGCGTGGGGAACGGGATCGGCAAAGGACGCCAAACTGGGAATCGAACTCGGCTTGTTGTAGGCACAGTTGCGCTATATGTCCGCGCTAACCTCGAGGCTATCGACGCTGACAGGAACCTGACATATTTGTCATATTATTGAATATTTCTCTAGTTCAATCAATCAAACGTGTATATGTGTTTAATATAAGGGGAGTTGCCCAGTGCGTTTTGGTTTTGCCAAACAATGATGCTTGCTAAGACCCCATCACCTGAGGCGTAATAAAACAAACAATGCGGCTATTCACATAATGATATATTTTTCTTAATAATATTCCAATTAGAATTCGGCTACATTCGAAGCATTTGAGCATCAATCATGGCTTATAACCAATGCCGCATTGATACAGTAAAACATTAAGATAGAATCCATTAGAACAGACTTCCATTCCATTTAAGCAGAAATATTTTGTTATAGCTCAAAAAGTGTTGTTTCTTGGGGCAAGGCTTTTTCTGCATGTGCTTTTCCTGCTCCTCTTCCAGCAGCTCCAGCCCCACAGGGTGTTAATGAAATAGTCTATTATGTTCTACTACATCTCGTCTCCACCCCCACCTTCCCAACATGTTTGGCAATATGTAGGATGGTACAAGAAACGGAGTGACTGTTCTCAGAATAACACTCCAGATACTAGCATGCGTACAGTGTGGGTGTGTGTTAGTATTGTTCTAGAGCGTTAATTAGCCTCAGCACATTACGGGACGTCCTTTCAATGAACATGGTCTTGCTCATTTCGCCATTCATTCTCAGCTTTACAGAACCCTGTGTTAGATGCCCGTGCCTTCTTGCTATCGCTTTGACCTCAGACGAAAAGACTTAGATTAATTTACACTTAATCTTAATGCTATTTTCCACCCCAGCAATTTAATTGTCAGACTGTTTCATCCAACGTCATTGCTTTGAGAATGTAAAATTCGGGTTCTTTGAATGCCCAGACACAGTAATGCATTTCAGTGTCAGGTCGGCATTGAGAGCGGTGTGAAGTGTTTACGGTTCAATTCGCTGGATGGGAGCAATGAAGACAGGATTACAGAGGAAATAACTGTTTCAATCAGCTATTGTGCGGATGACTCCTGGCTCACTGTCTATGATATCACACACGCTGGCAAAGAGGTGTACGTCCTACTATGCTTCATCTGGATGTACCCAGGCAGCCTGGAAAAGCATGGTATTATCCTTAATCTCTTTTATTTTTTGCTCTGTCTATCTTCTTTTCAACCCCCCCCTCTCTGTCTCCTGCTTTTATTAAGGGACAAAGAGACAAGAAGCCTCTCGCCCAGCAACAATGAAGCTCGATTCAGGACGGTTAAATGATATCTTTTCTCTCTCTCTCGCTCTTCCTCTAGGATCTCATGGCCATAAACCTGGAGCCGTACCGCTTCTGTGGCGTCAATATGACCGGCTTCCGCATCCTAAACGTGGAAAATCCTCAGGTCGCCACTATTGTGGAGAAGTGGTCCCTTGAGAAGCAGATTCCCCCCAAACCAGACTCCGGTCTCCTGGAAGGGATCATGACGGTATGCTTCCATTTTCTCCCTGAATGTCACTGCCAGCTAACCACAAATTAAATGCCAAATTAAACAATGACACAAAAGCTTGGAATAGGTTCCACTTTCACTGTATCCAATCGAATCCATAGCCACAGTTATTCAGTTAATCCAAAGTCTTAAAAATAACCTTTATAGGAGATATTTCGTCCTTAATGTATTCCAAGACTGAACTGTTTCAGATGGATTAGGTGTCTGTAATAAAAATAAGTACCATGGTCGAAAGCAATATGTTGATAATCGAATACAGTATCTACTTTTTGCCTAGGTAATAGAATCCTTTAGATTGCACCAGTTCAGATTTAATCATTACATACGCTGCCATTGTTGAATACCTTAATATCGTAAAGACTAGTTTCAACCATATGGCTTCTGTGATTATCTATTAATCTATTTCACAGTAGTTCAAATACTCCCACACCATGCTGTAGAATCTCTGATTATTTTGATGTAGAGGAGCACTGTTATTATAGGAAAAAATGCTTTCAGTGCCACCATTTCATTGCTTCCACAAAATGGATTTGTGCTTCATATATACATCAGTGTTTCCCACAGGATTTTGTGAAACTGGTGGGTGGACCTCTGTAATTTATAAATCTGGTGCACTTTTGAGAGTTCAAATTTAAGAGCTCCAACCCATATTCAGTGTGCAAATTGAACAAAGAAAAAGTACCCGAACTTTAAAGGGGAACATATCACAACATCTTTTTAGTTGTGATATGTGTCTCAGTCTACATTACACTACATACTACTACTACTAATAATAATAATAATACATTATTCCTATGACAGTAATAGCCATATATTGTAAAACAAATGCACTGAAAAAAATGGAACTTTCATAATTTATTTTGTCCTAATTTCTGTACATGCAAGAGATACGGCTGTGAGCTTTTATTTTGACAGAAATTACAGTCAAGCTTTTATTTTGGCGGAAAACAAGTTTACAAACATGTCTCATTACAAATCTAGTGAAATGCTGTAATCGTCACCTATGCAAATGTGAAAATAATGCATGCTAAACTCGGCACATGCACAAATGGAATTCGCTGCATTCATTCACTGTGAACTGAGACGTGGAGCTTATCACTTTGCACAGCGCAAACAATTTTGCAATTTGATAAGGACACAAAGTCTTATCGAGCTTTCGATTTTAGTTTGTTTGACAGCAATGGTGCAAAACACGACATTAAAGAGCTTTATGTTACTATGAGAAGTTTATATTCTATATTCATAATCTAGTTAATGAATGGGAAGCACTGAAATCTGTTTGTGGCTGCCATGGATTAATCAATGTATGGGAAACACTGTATAGACTGTCTATCAAGACGGACTGCTTTATTTCTTTTGTGCAAGGTTGAAAACCCTGGAATATGCACCTTAGGTGGTGTTTTGCATCTGTAACAGCTAAAAAGACTGATGTGAGGCATATACAGTATATCCTGCCCACATCCATCTGTGTGTCGAATGTTTAAATACAGTCCATTGAAACCAATAAATGTGTCCATGGTTTAGGCAGTCCAGCTATCGACTGAAAATACTTCTCCATCTGGTCTCATGTTCCCATCACTCTCTGAATACCCACAGCTGTCATATCACAACAACTTTTTTGCCTAGTTACCCAAAGCCAATGGCGAGGTCGATATAAAGGACATCTGAATGAATGCCCATCCTTCCTGCAGACATGCTCGATCTAGAGCAGCTCACATTGCCTGAACAATGGACACACTTCAAGCCCTCATCCCTCCAGGAGAGTGTTACAATAGGATGTGTTAGAGACCGGGCAAGTGGATGGTATATCATTTATTTACTTGCTTGTCATTCATTGTCCGAAGTCTTTGCTGGAAAAATGAGTTGCTTTGTGGCTGGTGACAGTAGCAGAGTTGGAAATATAATATTGTTGAATATATTAAGTGTTTTGGTTCTTTCATGGGTCACCAGAGGCAGTAGACAAACAGTATTGTGTTATTCTTGTGCGTATCGATTTCCAGAAGGTATATGTTAGGGGAAAACGTCCTGCAGAGATGACCTCCAACTTGCCCCAACACACCTGCCTGGAAGTTTCTAGCAATCCTTAAAGGGCCATTCACACCAAGATAAAGATAACTATAACTATATTTGCGTCCACACCAACGAACGATAATGGTGTGTTTATTCTAAGCTCGCGTGCTGCGGTTTCAAAGTGTGTACAACGTCATTGAACATGTTTTGCTGTTCTTGTTGCATTTACACGGCTTTAACTAGCAGATGTACTCAGCATGCTGTGTTTTGAGTGAAGCTAGTGTAATCGAGCTAATAATATAACAGTGAATTATAGCTGACGTCGTCAACATAGTGGAATAAAAACAACACCTAACGTGAGTTCCCTTTCAAGGGAACTTCGAGCTGCGTTTGAGACGCGGTGGGAACGCTCTGCGTGATTGCGTCATGAAGCACGTGTAAAATCAGTCCAATGGAAGCCCGATACGTCATGGGTGACGTCATAGACCAGGAAACTATAAAGCACCCTTGAAAACAGACCGCGACAGCTTCTGTAGTCTTCAGCAAGCGCTCTCTGTGATTCTGTCCTTGTCTATTTATTGTTGTTTGTCAAGCCCAATATATATATCACTATCTATCATTATGGCGAGCAAAGCAATATTATAGACGTTGTGTTGTTCCCTGCCCTCGTTACATCACGGGTGGGGACACACATCAGCTTTTTGTTGCTGTTTGGGAGTGGAGTATGCAACAGTCATTTCTCGAGGGATCTGACTGTGCATTGCGAGAAGCTGTCCGTGAGGACGCTCCGCTCCCGCCGGGCGTTCTTCGAGGAGGACGGTTCGGTTCGCGTTCCCCGAGCGGGTCTCTCTGTTGCCGAGGCTCGGAGACGGCTCGTATTTCGGGGTTCGTAAACGGATCTGACAGCGGGGGTTGGGACGGGCTCCGCCCTTTCTCAGCTTTCACATGCCAGATCTAGTGTGCTGCGATTTCCAGTTCCGAGGAATTGGTATCGTTAGTGTTTTGTTTTAAAAGAAGGAGAACAAAACAAATACAAATCTTTATAAAAAGGCAGATGTTTGAGTTTTCAATGAATACATTTTCCAGCTCATAACTCTGTTGAATAAAGAGGAGCTTTTTTAAAGAAAAAAGGAGGTTTTATCTAGTGCTGTTGCCAGTTAAATATTTACTGGCCAGCTGAACATTATGAGATTGAAAATAAAGAAGAGTTTGTTAAAGATGAACTGTATCTTAAACAGAGAAAACTCTGTATCTCAGCCTCCTCGTCGGGGACTGTGGTTTTTCCCTATCTCCACACTGAGGTGTCGAGATCGTGGAATAAACCGGTTTGTATTTTATGTGTTTAATCCCCAGATGTCTGACTATAGTAATGTTTGGGTATTAAGTATCATAGTATGACATTGCCTCGGGTTAAAGAGACGCTTACGAGCTTTCTCTCTCCCGAGTCGGCGTCATCGTTATTAACCCCGACGTTACCCACCAGCCATCTTAAATAATGAATACATTTTTTATTAGGCAGCGCTGGTGGGTAAAGTATGTAAGGACATGGATGAATGTGAGGGGCGACTCTCTGAGGAGGGTCGCAGCGCTGCCAGTTCGGTTGTTTCCTGCTGGTGGCCACAGAGTGATATATGTATGTATATATATATATATAAGTTTTTCTGATATAAAGATAAAGGAAAATAAAGATATAATTATGTCTGTTCTTCTGGACGCTCCGCTTTCAAGAAAACTGAGATATAAACCTTTCATCATTCTTCCTCACCAATCTAATGTTCCTGAGATATTAAGCTCCTCTCAGCACAAAGTGCAAAACAGAGCGTCGCCATTCGGGCTCCTCCGCAATTGAGGGGTACCTGGGTGGCGGTCGCAGTCTAGCCAGTTAGAGACATGCAAGATCTGAGGACTGTTTTATCTCTAAAATAGCTTTGACAAAGAAGAAGCCCTGACGCCGAGGCGATCAGGCTTCTAAGGGTGGTCCCCTCTGGGGTAGGGACGGTTTTGAGAAATCGTTTCTCCTCAGCGCCCTTTGGGGTGCGACTCTCTGAGGAGGGTCGCAGTACTGCCAGTTCGGTTTCCCTGCCGGTTCGCCGTTTCAGGGCACCAAGGTGTCAGTGTCCCCAAACGAGCCTTCAAATAAGAAAAAAAGAAGAGCAGTCAGTTCGGTTTCCCTGCCGGTTCGCCGTTTCAGGGCGCCGAAGTGCCTGCTTTTTTCAACGATCCTCCGAGGAGGGTCGTAGGAACTAAGCTAGTTAGAGGTAGGCAAGATCTGAAGACTGTCATCATCTCTAATAAAGCTTAGACAAGAAGTCCTGTCGCATGAAAACGAGGCTATCAGGCTTCTGAGGGCTCCTCCGGGGCAGGGACGGTTTAGAGAAATCGTTTCTCCTCGGCGACCTCTGGGGTGCGACTCTCTGAGGAGGGTCGCAGCGCTGCCAGTTCGGTTGTTCCCTGCCGGTTCGCCGTTCAGGGCACCGAGGTGTCAGCGTCCCCATACGATCCTCCGAGGAGGATCGTAGAGCGGTCAGTTCGGTTGTTCCCTGCCGGTTCGCCGCTTCAGGGCACCGTAGTGACTGTTCAACCAAGGGACGGTTTTGAGAAATCGTTTTTCCTCTGGGGTGCAACTCTCTGAGGAGGGTTGCAGCGCTGGCAGTTCGGTTGTTCCCTGCCGGTTCGCCGTTCAGGGCACCGAGGTGTCAGCATCCCCATACGGGTCGTAGAATGGTCAGTTCGGTTGTTCCCTGCCGGTTCGCCGCTTCAGGGCGCCGTAGTGACTGTTCAAATAAATCCAGAGGCCAGTCTTGAGAGACTGGTTCCCCTAGTAAATTTCTGGCAGCGTGGAAACTACTGCCACATATTTCTCAGTGGGTCCTGCACACTATAGAAAAGGGTTTCAGAATTCAGTTCGGTTCTCGTTCGCCCAGATTTCTAGGGGTCCTCCTTTCATTGGTGGACCCCGAGCAGGCTTTGGTTATGGAGCAGGAAGTACTATCACTTCTGCAAAAGGAGCTGTAGAAGGGGTTCCTCCTCCCAGCAGACAGCCATTACTTCATTGTTTCCGAAAGAGGATGAGGTGGTTCCCGAGGTTTGCTTTCGGGGGCGAAGCATACCATTATTGGGTTCTTCCATTCGGCCTAGGTTTATTACCCCACACCTTTACAGTATGCGTGGATGCAGCTCTGGCTCTTCTGAGACTCCAGGGCATTCGCGTATTATACTACATCAATGATTGGTTGTTCCTAGCTCAATCTGAGTTTATGGCAGTTCGGCATCGAGATGTCGTTCTGTCTCATTAAGGATGTTGGGGTTGCCTCTCAACGCCAAGAAGAGTGTGCTCTGAGGACCACTTTTCTAGGTGTAGCAATTCTACAGCAAACGTAATGGGGTATATCTAGGCCAGTCACTCACTGTGAAACAGTTTCAGACGGGTGGGCCTCATGGCAGTTGCGTCCAACGTTTTACTTTTGGCCTTCTGTTCATGAGACCCCTGCAGTGGTGGCTCAGGACCAAGGGGTTTTCTCCGAGGGGAAATACATTTTCGCATGATCAAGGTCACGCGGCTATGCCTTCGTGCTTCGGTCATGTGGAAGAACCTTGGTTCCTCGCCCAGGCCCAGTGTTGGGGGCTTCTTGTCGACGCATATTGCTATCGACGGATGCTTCCCTCACAAGTGGGGGCGATCATGAGTGGTTGCTCGGCGAATGGCGGACAACACACTGATGGTCTCGTATATCAGAGCAGATATCCTGTTGAGGCAGGGGCTGAGGCCCAGGGGATTGGAGACTTCACCCCGAGGTGGTGGAGCTTCTTAGGGAGAACTTTGGTCTAACTAAAGTCAAGTCGACCTTTCACATCGTTTGTACAACGCATTGCTCTATATGGTTCCCCCTCACGCAGCCAGCTCTTCGCGGACTGGATGCGATGATGCAGGTGTGGCCGAGGCTGCACCTGTACGCATTTCCCCCGATATCTATGCTCCCGGAGGTTCTGGAAAGGGTTCGCCGGGAAGGGGCCCGTCTGTTACTAGTAGCCCCTTTCTGGCCGACTCGAGTTTGGTTCTCGGACTTGGTGTCTCTTCTGAGCGGCTCTCCTATGGAGATTCCAATCAGGAGGGACCTGCTGTCCCAGGTAGAGGGCACGATATTTCACCCTCGACCGGAGTTGTGGAAACTGTGGGCCTGGCCTCTGAGGGGGCCAGGCTCATAGAATCCGGTCTCTCGACTGAGGTCGTTGAGACCATTCTCCATTCCAGAGCCCCTTCCACGAGAAAACTGTATGCGCTGAAATGGAAATTATTCTCCACCTGGTGTGGTGAGCGTCAGTTAGATCCTGTTAACTGCCCTGTTGGTTCAGTTCTCGATTTTCTGCAAGACCGTTTCTCTGCTGGATTATCTCCTACCCCTCTGGGGGGTACTTCTATTGGGAGAGATCCTCTGATTACTCGTTTTCTCCGTGGTACATTGAGGTTGAGACCTGCACTGCACTCCAGAGCACCGGCTTGGGATTTAGCCATTGTACTTGAGGGTCTGGCTCTGGCTCCGTTCGAGCCCATTGAAGAGGTTTCAGAAAAATTCCTCACTTTGAAAGCTTTATTTCTCCTTGCTATTTCATCTATCAAGAGAATTGGAGATTTACACGCCCTGTCGGTTGCTCCGTCATGTTTGGAATTTGCACCTGGTATGGTGAAAGCATTTCTATACCCTAGACCAGGTTATATTCCTAAGGTCCCATTCAATGTTGGGGGCCCAATAGTGCTGCAGGCCTTTTTCCTCCACCTTTTAATACCCCAGATCAGGAACAATTGAACCTGTTATGTCCAGTTCGGGCATTGGATGCCTACGTTCACAGAGCTGCCCTGTGGCGTAAGTCAGAGCAATTATTTGTATGTTTTGGGTCACTCAAAAGAGGGTGCCCTGCATCTAAACAGGTTATGAGCAAGTGGATAGTCGAGGCTATTTCACTAGCTTATGAAGCGGCCGGTCAGCCTTCACCTATGGCTGTACGGGCCCATTCTACTAGGAGTATGGCGGCCTCTACGGCCTTAATTTCGGGTGTTTCCCTTCTTGACATTTGTAATGCGGCAGGTTGGTCCTCTCCACATACATTTGTCAGGTTTTATGACCTTGACCTCTCCACTCCTGGGGCGAGGTTGCTTGCTTCTAGTGTGCGCAAGGACTTCACACAGAACGGGCATTTGTCACTATGGCGTAGTGGGTATGGGGTTCCCACCGCGTCTCAAACGCAGCTCGAAGTTCCCTTGAAAGGGAACGTCTCAGGTTACGTATGTAACCCTGGTTCCCTGAGAGGGAACGAGACGCTGCGTTTGCCTGCCATACTTCCTGCATGCCCTGATCGACTTGCTTCAGACTTTTTCAGAAGCTGTCGCGGTCTGTTTTCAAGGGTGCTTTATAGTTTCCTGGTCTATGACGTCACCCATGACGTATCGGGCTTCCATTGGACTGATTTTACACGTGCTTCATGACGCAATCACGCAGAGCGTTCCCACCGCGTCTCAAACGCAGCGTCTCGTTCCCTCTCAGGGAACCAGGGTTACATACGTAACCTGAGACGTTTTTTCACCGCAACTTGAAAGGAAAGTTGTCGAAATGAGCGCCGGATACCTGAGGTAATACATCTCACCATTTATTCAGTGGGTATAACGATTGTTTTCCATATCCATTTTCCTGAAAAGGAGGCTTGACTTGTCAAACAGTGGTGGATTTTTTCTGGACCTCCATGATTAGCTTCTCTGCAATGTCGTCTGCCATTTTAAATTACAATGGTCTCTGATTGGCTGTCAGTGTTTTATTGTTCAACAGCTATTCTTTAATATTGAAAACGATTTTTAGAACTATATCTGTATCGATATTTTTAACGTCATCGTCATTGGTGTGAACTGGCCTTATGGCCGTCATTACCCGGTTCAGGCGTGTTTTAATTGGGGTTGGAGATAAACACTGCAGGACAATAACCTTCCAAAAGCAGAATTGGACACCCGTGGTACATGTAGAGCAGGGATGGGCAACCTCTGTCACTGTCCTGAGGAGTTTAGCTGACCCTGATACAAACTCACCTGTCTGTAGCTTTATAGTAATTCTGAAGTTCTTGAATAGGTTGTTCAGGTGTGTTAGATCAGGGTTGGAGTGAAACTCTGCAGGACAGTAGCCCTCTAGGACCAAAGTTGCTCATCCCTAATGTAGAGGGAATGTTAGAGTATGAACAGAGACAGCTTGAAGAGGGTTGGAGAGCAGATATAGTTTTGCCTCAAGGCACAGTAGATGTTAAAGTTTTTTGATGAGCTGAGCTTGGGGGATCAAAAACCTTGGTCAGATTGGTGAGGTACAAAGTTTTATTCAGCGCCCAGCATTTCTCCTGGAGTTGGTGGAGATTAATCTTATCCATCTTTCAAAGTAGGAAATAAAACAGCCATGTAGGGGAATACACTGTGAACTTTTTTGGAAGATTTTTGCAGAGAGTTTGCTAACTTAGACAACTGTCCTGCATAATTTATCTCCATCTCTAATCAAACACTCCTGCCTGTAATACACTCCTGCCATAACAGAACCGAGTAGCTCCACTTTTGGAGAGTTTGCAGTTTGATGTTTCTTATACTCAACATACATAGCAGTGCATAATAAAAGAGAGTTGTGCTACTCTTAAGTTAACAAAACTTAGTCACACGACCATGAAGAATGGTCGCAAAATGTGACCATTTAGCGCTTGACACTATATTGTCTCACCCATGTGTAATCAAACACAGTGAGGGGTCAGATTTTATTTATTTAATATTAGCAATCAAAAATGTATGATATTTCACAGCACAAAGTTAGAAACAATGAGTTGTCAAACACTTATTGTTCTTCTTAAAATATTAGATGTTTGTACTTCAGTACTAGCTATCAGTTAAAGAACAATGAATGCATGCACAATGATGCACTTACTAAAAAGCCTTGTTTGCACTGACTGTGCGAACATCTAATTTGTATTTATTCATTGATTCATTCAATGTGTTTCTAATTTGTAAACGAAGTGTTCATAACTTGCATGTTACCATGTTTGCCAAAGAATAAAACATTTTAAAAGATAATTACGACTTTTTATCTCACACAATGTGAGTTTACATCTCGCAATTCTGACTTTATTTCTCAGAATTGCGATATATATATTGACAGAATTGCGTGATATAAAGTCACAATTGTGTTATAAAGTCGCAATTCTGACTTTTTCTCGCAATTGCGACTTAATCACTCAATTCTGAGAAAAAAAGTCAGAATTGGGATATAAAAAGTTTTTTTTTTATTCTTTGGTGGAAACAAACTTCCATACACACCTTTAACCACTATCAAAACAAAAAGTTTAAACCATGGAAATGTGTGCCCACGACAACAACATAAAAATGTTGCCTATTTCTTGAATCTCGTCCCCCACGTGCAAAACCAACAACAACCAAGGTCTTCTTACATTTGGATTCAAGTGTGCTAATGGTCCTGAGCAGTGGCCCAGTTTGCTGTTTGACAAGGTTGTCAACTGGTCAGGTCTTGCACTCCTTCCGCTTGTCAGATCCTTTCAGCTGACATATCGCCCCCCTATTTATTCCAGACAGATGCTGCTCTGACGTACGACGCGGTCCACATCGTGTCGGTCTCCTACCAGCACGCGCCACAGATGACTGTCAACTCACTGCAGTGTCATCGGCACAAACCCTGGAGGTTCGGAGGACGCTTCATGAGTTTCATTAAAGAGGTAATGACAATCGCTCATGGCACTGCTGTCACAAACACTTCTGCTCTCCAGAGACGAGACAAGATATAGAAGATATTGTTTAAATGACATGGTATTAGTTTCTCTGCATGTCACTGAAGCCTGTTTAAGCTCATTTTAAGAGGGTATCATTTTTATTTATTTTTTAAATGCATCCATTGTATATGGTGGCTGCAGAAAGCGATGGCCACCATACAAGCAATGATTCAAGCAATAAGTGCAGTGAAGCCATGGTTTACTGTGATTTTAGAAGGGCTGTTGTTAGGCTAAAACACTCTAAAGGACAGCTTCACTGGGCTTATGAAACATGTATTGCATATTCCTGGTTAGGTTACATAAAATGCACATATAAGCTAACAAGATGATCAACATTCAACAGCATATAAATCATAACTGCTTAACTTTACCGAATGAACTGTCGGCACATGAAGAGGAAATGACTGTGAGGCTTTGATGGAGACGATCTACATGATCTCTGTTTCTCCTTCCTCGTCCACTGCTATCTTATCACAAACTGCATTTCCCATAATCCATTGCCTGGACTCATTATATGCCATTACTTTCAACTGTGTCTCATTACCTTGTTAACTCTGCCTTTATAAGCCCTGTCATTCTTTGCGAAGTCTTGTTTGTGTCACACTGTAATTCTGAGCACTCTCTCTTTGGTTTCCCGTGTTGTGGTTTCGATCATCTGCCTGGTTTGCTGGATTTTCCTGTTTCGCCTGTGATTTGGACTCAGTCGTGGTTTGGATAGTTTCGCTGTGCTCCTTTGTGGATTATGTTCCTGACTCCTTCGTGTGGATTATACTCTTGTGCTCAGACTGCACCATCTGTGTTTGTATTTCTCATAAATTAGTGCTTGCGTGTGGATTCTCTCTGCGCTTCATCTCTGCCTCGACGTTACAGTAATAAAGTACTCACAAACAATTTGCAAACTAGTTTTTATAGTTAATATATTGTAGTCTCTACATTGTAAGTAAATTGATAGCCTATGTACAAATAGTGAGTTCTTCATTCATTGTCACTGTAATTTAGAAATTGTTTTTTTTTTCAATTAGCTCATATGTAAAGAGTTAATGTAATGTTTTTTTAAGCTTTGTATCCTAATCCTAACTCTAACTGATGTATTTTAACGTAATCTCATGAGAATTTTAGCATGTTTCTTTTTCTACAACACATACATTTGAATAGTCACAAACGCACACACTTGAGTGGTTATGTTTAGCTTTGGGGTTAACTGATTGTGTGTGTGTGTGTGTGTGTGTGTGTTTAATGTATCATTGTTGAATGTTGAATTATTTACTCCCAATAACCATTAACAACTACTAATGGTTTAAAACAGTGTACATTTGTTTAATAAGTTGTTAACAATTAAAGCATTATCTTGCTCTTTATACTGTATATGAGCTATATAAACAATATTAATTGTGTTAATCACAGTTACAATGGATGAAGAACTCACTATTTGCATATAGCCTATTGATATATATATATACACGGTATATACTATATAATATAATATATGAATTAACTGTATACTAATAGTTTGCAAAAAAAATGATAAGTACTTTATTACTGTATAATGATGGTAAAGTGTTACTGAAAAGTGCACCTGTGGTATCTTTCTGCAAAATAAATAAATACATGATGCTGATTCTGATGTATATTTACCAGAGACATTCCTATACATTACTTGTGTCCAAACACCTTCACTAATTATCTCTGCACTACTGATAAACACTGCATCATTATTCAGAGGCTTTAACAGTGGATCTTACCTGATAAACAACTCTCATTCACCACACATTTTAATTGCCTCATTTAAGTGCAGTGAGACGCTGATTGCAGCGAGTTTGAGTTGGTTCTGTCTACTAAACTCACAGTGTCCCACTTTCTCATCACCGTGTGCTTCGCTCGTGGTAATCAGCTCGTATTTCAGCTCACAAGAGAGACTTTGATTGGGACTCGTCATAGGCAGATTAGAGTAGTTGAACACAGCTCTGTGGACGAGAGGAGAGAGAAGCGAGGGATGTGGAGAAGAACAAGCTTGCAGTGAAAGATCCTCGCTCATGGACGAGAGCGGAGGTGTTTCATTTGGAAGAGGTTATGGAGAGGGCTGTAGATCGGTGTGTGTGTGTGTTTGGGGGCGGAGCTCTATGCTTTAGGAACGAGGGAGGAATGGAGAGGAGGAGTTGCGATGTAATTTTTTCTGCGTCTCTAGAGATTGTTGAAAGTGAGATGGTCGTTAATTAGGACGAGGTCTTGGGGGAAGATGTGTCTGAGGCGCTGGGATGTAAAATGTAATTAAAAAGGAAATAGAAGCTCTCTCTGTGAGTGTGTGTGTGTGTGTGTGTGTGTGTGTGCACTCACAAGTATGTGTTTGGACAAAAACTGGCTTCTTTTCAATTCATGAGTGAGAATTTGAATGGATTTGGACACACACCGACGGATGTTGAAATGGAATATGAATTAAAATGGCAGGAAGAGGAATTTACTGAATTGCAATTCAACAGACGCTTTTCATTAGTCCAACAAAACATAAATTAGGCTACATCATTCATTTTGATAAATTTTTCCTATTTTCTCCCTAATATGAAGAATACATTTTCATCAGTTGGTTTAGACATATTTCTCTAAAGCAAATTCAGTGTCGTCAACACATTTAAAGGTGAACTAAGTAACTTTTTTACCTTAACCGAACAGCTTTGGAGTCATTGTAATGTTTATATTACTGATTTCGTGTTGAATGGTGGTCGTCTCGCACCCCCCTGGTGCCTGTGAGCCGCAAAACCACCCTTGCAACTTTGGGCCGGCGGCCTCAGTGTTAGGAAGTATCGTGTGATATCAGGTCTCGCGAGGTAGCGAATTGCTTTACGGCACTGCACGCGTACACGCCCCCATCCATCCAGTATCCGGCTAGCTATAAGAAAAAGGTAACGCTAGATATTGAATTATTCAAGTTTTCGTAATGGCTGATGTAAAATAGAAGAAGAAAGCTCGTAAATCTTTGTCAGTGGACCAAAGAAAGAGGAAACGGGAGACTGACCGAGCGAGAAGTCAGACTAGAGTTAAAGGTGAACTATGCAGGTTTTTTACCTCAACCGAACAGCTTCGGAGTCATTGGAATGGTTATATTACTCTTTTCGGGTTGAATGGTGGTCGTCTCGCACCCCCCTATCGCATGTGAGCAGAAAAAACACACTTGCAACTTTGAGCCGCCGGGCCGCCGGCCGCATCATCAGGTAGTGTCGAGTGATACCAGGTCTCGCGATGTAACGAATTGCTTTACGGCAAAAAAGATCTGATAAAATTCTGATAAAATAAGCATCAAACAGAAATAACCCGGCGCACATACAATACAGACTGCCGACAGTTAAACAGGGCGCGTGCAGCTCTTAAAGGGGCCACACCTTATTTCAACTCGTTACAGCGTCCATCCTACTGAACAGGTACCGGTGTACAGGGCGAGGGGATCAGGCCGTGAGTGCAGAGCCATCTCTGCGTGAGTGCTATTTACGACAGTACAAGTACTCCACAGAAACTCTAGGGGTCGCTGTTTGACAAAAACGGAATTCCTGCATAGTGCACCTTTAACACGCCACAATATCACAAAATATCAATCCCATTCAGTAACACTAAGTCTTTATGTATAATGCATCATAAAGCCGTTCATAATGTATGTTATAATGCATCCTATCTTTTCATTAAATTGTAACCACAGTTAAAATGCATTGCAGTATTTGCAGATTCCTTGTTACAGCTGAAATTAGTTGTTTGTCATGTGTTTTAATACATTATTCTAAAGGCATGTTTAATAAATATATGAGTATTTATAATGTATTATAACTGATTACAATTATTCATGAGACTATACAGTGCATTATAAGATGCACTATTAATGCATTAAAATGTGTTAGTTTAAGGTCCAATTCACACTATTATCTAGTATCTTATTATCATGCATATAACTAGTATATTGTCTGTTTATTAGTACTTATAAAGCACATTGATCGCTTATTCTGTATGAACATATTCTACATCCCTTAATCCTACAATACCTAAACTTAACAACTATTAATAAGCAGTAATTAGGAGTTTATTGAGGCAAAAGCTGTAGTTAATAGTTAATTAATAGTGAGAATTAGACCCTTAAACTAATGAGTGACCTTATTCTTTCATAATGCAAAGGCTTTAAGTAAAGTGTTACCTCACTCAAAATAATAGCAAATAAGTATTGACTTTCTTATATTAAAACTAAAAAAAATAGCAAATAAGTATTGACTTTCTTATATTAAATATCTTGTAATAATATTTCTGGAAATGTCCCATAACATTTTAATGTGTAGTTTAAATAAAGAAACTGAAAATCCCAAAATTATCATTCTTCTTTTTTCACATACACTCACATGACACGACATGATGACATAACAACGTAACACAACATAACATAAAAAATAAAACTGGGGAATTGAATTGGGCTTGAAATGGCATTATCGTCAATGGTGCACAATCAATGTTTAATTGATGGAAATTGTAAGTAGCATTTCAGTGTTGATTTTTGTCTTCTAATATTTCTTGAAATGTCCCATAAACTGAAATTCCATTAAATTATACTTTTTTTAAAATGTAATTGGTACTACAAATCTGCATCCTTTTGTTGATTTCAATTTAATTCAAATTGGGATTGAAATGGCATTTAAATCTGAATATTAGAGTGTTTTAATTGTTGAAATGTGTGTGTGTGTGTTTTGAAGTCTCACTGGGATGGCCTGACGGGACGGCTGTGCTTCAACAGAACTACAGGTCTGCGCACCGATTTTGATCTGGACATCGTGAGTCTTAAAGAGGACGGCCTTCAAAAGGTAAACCACCACACACACACAGCAACCGTCTCACACACACAACATAACTCAACAAACAAAGCACATACCGTATATAATAACAATGCGCTTGCTAAGTCTTTATGCTTTTTTGCACAGTAGGAGGGATAAAATGATTAAAAGCTTTCTTTTGCTAATGCTCGGCTGTTAAACAGTGTGTAATAAGTCACTTTTCATTTGCATAGTCGATTATACCAGAAACTTTCATGCTGCCAAAGAACAAAAATGCGTCATTGAAAAAGGATTGTTACTCCCTTCAAATAACCTTCTGTTCTCGCAGTCTAGCGCACTGAATCCTCCTGTACCGCGTCCCGTATGGTCACTGTTCCTGTGCAAATAAAGAGCAATTTGTGTCTTACGTTTAATTTACCTCCTAACAAGGAGGCAAATGAGGTGTTTAAACACAAGCCTAAGTTAGTGGATCATAAAGCAAATTGGATTAGTGTACAAAGTACTGTTAATTACAAGCCTCTGTTAATGACCAGCTGAAGTTACACACGCTTTTGTGCAGTAATGAGCGACGTAAATATAGTAGCTTTTGTGAAAAGAAGTGCAAGTAATGCAAGACAAACACTTTTTCTTGGTCATTGAATTTTCATTTATAAGTTTGACTATCACACTGTGGCAGTGTGTGATTGTGCACACACTTTCAGAGAAGCCAAAAAATGAAGTAAACAGCACCAAACACCTCCACAAAATCTGTATGATTATAAAAAAATGCTCTTATTCAGCAGCACATGCACACACAATAGTAAAACCCATAATGCTGTGGGGAAGCAGTGCAATTCCCAGTAACAAGTCACACATTTAACTGTAGATGTTCAGAGAAAAAAACAAAAAAAAACATGTATATTAACTTTTTTGAATATTTAGCATTTTAGACAAAAAAAAAAATCTGTATTCATTTTGAGGAGCCCAAGAAAGTCTCCTCTCGGCAACATGAATATTTCTCCTTCTCTGATAATCACGTTTAATAAATTGAGTTAATTGCAGTCAATTTGCAATAATGAAACATCACCCTATAAAGTGGCGTAGCATATCATGTGAAATGTGCATCTCGCTGAAACAGTCGTATGCGTCCGCTAGCGTGTTATCGGGGTTTATTACGCCTGCGTATCTCTGAGATCTGCCGCTCTTGGGCTTTATGAATCTGAGAGCAGTTGAGATAGAGAGAGGTGTTCAGATTATTACTGTAAAACTCCTCATAACCGTCCGTATGCCGGACTTTCTTTTTCTCACCGCAGGGGAAAATTTGCTCAGATTCGCTATGTGCTGATACTAGAGGGATTATTCACAGTACACCTATTTCAACTCCCTCTACTGACTGCCTCTTACTGCGTGTGTGTGTGTACTTAACTGTATTTTGGGGACAAATTTGAAGTGACCAAAACATGACAAAATCTCCAAAACCCCCTCATTAGGGACGTCCTCATTTGTGAAAATGTAAAAATGCAGAAAGTTTTAGTGTGTGTGTGTCTGTGCGTGTGTGTTTGTACCTTAATTAACAGCAAGCAATTTAATGTCTCTAATATCCCTGGAGGCAGATAGAGCACTCCGGCTGAAATAGATTCATTGATTGATAATCAGCTGGATTGGTCCCAATGCAGAGTTAAACAAACAGCCTGCAAACTAATATTGAGTCATATCTCTTGATATATACCGTAATTCCTCAAATAAAAGCCGGGGCCTTTATTTACCTGAACTGCAGAAGGTAACAGGCTTTGATTAGAAGAAGGCCTTTATTTAAAAAAAAATCAAAATCAAATTTCCGTCTGGGTTCCATGCTCCTCAAGACAATTTCGTTTTCAATAAGGTTGTTGAAAAGACCGTTACACTAGCAGCACTAAATTATATGTGTTACATCGAAGAACTTGAATGCATATTAAGGGATGTTTACACCTGGCCACTTCATGTGTTTTCTCAGATCGGAAAGCTGATTTATCAAAACAATTCTACTTAAATCTGCTCACAAATGCGTTTTCGCAAAACGGATATAAATCTTCAATTCCCACGCTATATGCAGATTTAATGGAGTGCACGTCACCGAAAGCAACAGATATGAGCTGCATTTGATTGATCAGCTAATTTATAAATCAAAAGACCGCAATAAGAGAGAGCGGCAACAACCCTGGTAAGTTTCTTTACTTTTAATGATGAGGAGAATTGTCTGCGACTTACTTTCACTTTAATTTGCAATAGTTTGCACGTTGGCTTTATGAATAGATGCTCAGCTGCCGTGATGCGTGTTAGCGTTGTCACATCTTGCTATAACATTACATAGCCTATAACGCGCTCTCACACTTTTATTTTTTAGCGTTTTTGGGAGGAGTAAAATGTAGATACGTGGTTTCAACAATCAGATGCATTTGATTTACACGTGTGCAGTTTCGTCTGGAATCTCGTCTCAGATCTCCTCCTGAAGAAGTGATTTGAGCGATCGGATTTAAATTGTCTCGAATGCGCTTCGGATGGCATTTATACATGGTCTTTTCACGATCAGATCACAGAACACGCATGAAGTGGACAGGTGTAACATCTCTTCATTGAAAGGCATTTAGGAGATTATCCACACTAATATTCCACCGGCCTTAATTTGAGACCGGCCTTTATTTGTCCGCGTTGATCACGCACCCGGCCACTATCAGAGGCCCGGCGTTTATTTGAATACCGGTTTTTATTTGAGGAATTACGGTATATATAATATCTCTATAAATGTAGTTCTTTTAAAATACAACAACACTACATTGTAACCCACTTAGACACTTTTTGTGTCTTCCCATTTAGTGTGAACTATAGTTGATTTCCGAGAAAATACATAAAATGATAAATATGATTCATTTTTAAAGTCCAGATGCATACTTTCCGCAAGTATGCAAACACGAGCACTTGTGTGTGGGCGTACTTGCGTTCGGTTATTATCTTCTAGCCAGATTGACATCACATGTTGTTTTCATGCGATTCATAACTGAACACAAGGATGTGCGCTGACCTATTCACTGAAATTCACTGGGAATTATCCTATGGAAGTTTGCTTGTCAACTAAATGTTTGGTCATTTTTATTGGAAAACAAGACATATTTTGTTTTTCTCTGAGAAATATTCCTCAGACTTTCCAGTTTTTCAGCTGAGAAATGAACCAACCAATGGCTTGCTTATAGGTGATCCTGCATATTAAGATGCGATATGAGTATTTGAACACCAGGAAAGTGTAACACCTTTAATAACGCCACAGTGTAATTAGATAGTAATTCATGCCACAAGTTCCGCTTTTACTTTTGTTCAACATTTTCTGTTGCAAAATTGAATTGAGAAGCAATCCCCTTTGGTGGAATTGCCCTTCCTCTATGTTAATGTATTCAGAGTGTATGCAAGGGCCTAGCTACTCATGCACTGCCCTATTGGCAATCAGCTAATGCTTCAGGATGAGCTCAGCACAGGCTGCTAATGCAGTCAGATGGGCTATTGCGATGTGGATGGGTCACACAGGTACGAGAAACACGCTCTGACTGCATAAATCTCCTCTTTTCTAGGTGGGGAAGTGGAGTGCATCTGGAGGACTCAACATCACTGAGGTCCCGCGACAGAACGGCATGAACATCACTGACTCACTTTCCAACCGCTCGCTGGTCATCACCACCATCCTGGTAAGGTCATCCAGATGCTGTGTGTGAAGGAGAGAGCTCTTTCTCCAAATTTCACTTTCCTTTCTAGTGTTCTTTACCTCTTTTCAGGTCAGCACATGGGCTGCTTTTCAAGTAATGAAACGCACATGCTCCAGATTCTCTTTTCCTTTCACAGAAATGCCCTTTCCCTGTCTCAGTCCTTGAAATAAATTGACCTGGCTGAATCAACAAAACAAGATGTCTTCCCCCGTTTGAAACAAAGTTTGAGCCTCAGCCATCTCGCCTGACTGTTTTACTGAGTATAATTCTGAATTGAAGCTAGTACTAGTCCTCAACTCGCTCTGCCATTTGAATTTGGGAATGAAATTTGGTACAATTCATTTTAATAAAATAATAGTAAAATAATAATAACAAAATAAATGTTTTTCTCTACTTTGGGGCCGCAACACGTTTTTGCAAGTCTGCAAACCACACTTATAAAAGCAGGCCACACAGATAGAGTCTTGAGATGTGTTTTTCAGAGTTAAGCTGTATTTAACTTCACACCAAGTCGTATGGTGCAAGAACAAATAAGTGTGTGTGTGTGTGTGTAGGCTATCAGTTAAACATGGCTATACGTTCAACATGGCACAGGCTATTAGCATTAAGTACAAATTGTGTTAAATTCTATTTACACCCAGTGAAAATAGCAGTGTTTTCTTGTACTATAGTGTAAATAGTTCTTCATACTAAGTGCAAATAGTGGCCGATACTACTTGCACCTCAGTGTATTACAGTACATTAGAAAACAGTATGCAGTAAAACACTTTATTCCTACTATTAAATACCCGTTAGCTGCTTTATTTCCACTATATTAGTGGAAACTATTTTAGTTTTTATTTAAAAAACGCCTGTCCGAGCTGATATACAATGGGGAAAAGGAGAAGAATAAGTATGGAAAAAGGTGGATTCAAACTCGTCAACAGTTGATGCCACCCGCCTTTTGTAACTTCTGTGTTTGGTTTTTATTGTGTCTGGCTTAAAAAGACAATGGTAGAGTTAGTGTAAATAGCCTCTGCCAACAAGGCGGTGTAAATAGACAAAAAGTAGTGCATACTGAACTCATTTGCAAAACATAGTTGCTGTGGACTTTGATAGCAACTGACTAGGCTTATGTTCAAAAAACAAACAAACATTGACTTCTAAAGACACTTTTTGTAATGAATATCGTCGATCAAAGTTTTTTTTTGTCTGCAACAAACAATGTAATGTCTTTGAATTGTTTTAGTTTAACACAGTCAATTTTTTCTCAGCAAATATTGATTATAGGCAAACTGCAGTTCAGCATATGCCAATGATGCAATTCATTCGATTAAAAATGTGGATTTATTGACAGCCCTAAAAATAAGTAATAATCTTGTACGACTAACCCCTTGTACAGTTACCTTAAGTAATTCCATCAGCTCAAGTATTGGATAATGCCACTGACCCATTCCAATCAGGTTTCCCTCCATAAGATATTTTCAGAGATTTCTCATAGACATGTAGCCTTAATTTATTGCTGTTACATGCAGATGCATGCTGGGTGAAATTCTGCTTTACCCAATGTGTCATTTGCCAGATAATAGCACAAATGACAAATCTTAAAATAAATGTGTGTTCCATTCAACACTGCATTCTCACAGATGTCCCGAGGGCTGTATTTATGTATGTTGCAGAATTGTTTTGGGATTATTTTTGGTACTGACAACAGCCTCTGTGGACTTATTTTGGACAAGCATATGAGTTATCAACAGGGATAAACACTGTTATTAAATGTGGATTGAGCTGCAAGGCTATCATTATGAGTTAAGGTCTTGATAGGATATAATCAGTGATTTTCTAGTGGGTTTCTAGTGGGCGATGGGTTTTGTTATATTAAGATTCTTTTCTCTCCCTTTTTAAGCATTAAACAAGGGTATTGAATAAGGGTCAGCCAAAAGTGAAAAAAAAAAAAAAAAAAAACGAATGAAAAATAACCTAGGACACATAACAATCATGACGGATATAAATTATAGTGTGTCAACATCCCAAAACTTCCTTCAGAAATATCACAAACAAAATCATTGCAAATAAACGTTATCAAAGATATCATTGCAAATAAACATCCAGAAACTTGTAGACTGTTGTCTGTTGTCATTGCTAAAATGATGAAGGAATCATATTAAACTTCTTCAGTTTCATACTTACTCCATGTCACTGATTCCTTTCTATTACTGCTCATGTAGAAAAAAAGGGAGAGATTATTAAAAACATTGGATTTGCTACAAAACCTTAGGGAATATTACAGACTGGGGGCTTAAAACAGATGGTAACCACTGTTATAGTTTTTTTTATTTATTTTTTTTATGTATTATTATTATTTATTTATTTTTGATCAAGATAATTGGACAGCTTCTACAAAGTTTTGCTTTCTGTTTCATTCTGTATCAATTCAACCCATTATCCATGGTTTTATTTAAAGCACACTAACACCTAAAATACCTTCATTTCTATCATACAAAGTCATATATTTTTCATATTAAATTATATACAGTATTATATTAAAATTAAATTATAAATATCCTTTAAATGAGATCTCATGTCAACAAACAAAATGTAGATTTATATTTTCTTAGATTGTAATAATAGGAGAAACGGGCTAGTTGTCACACTTTTATCTCCAGTGAATAGTCAGTTTATTTTTAAAAACTGAGTTTCTGAATAAGCATATACACAGATGAGCCAAAACATTATGACCACCTGCCTAATAATAATAATTTGTTACAATTATGTAGTGCTTTTCTCGCCACTCAAAGTGGGGGGAATCTCCTCAACCACCACCAATGTGCAGCACCACCTGGATGATGTGACGGCGGCCATATTGTGCCAGAACGCCCACCACACACCAGCTTACTGGTGGAGAGGAGACAGAGTGATGAAGCCACACACATATATATATTTTTTTATGACCACATAGTACCTCTGTTTGTTTTAGGGTGACAGTTTGCTGTTGCGTGCTGCCAAAACAGCGCCGACCAGCCGAGGCCTGGACTAAAAAAGAGCCCTGAATGTGTCCTGTGGTCTCTGGCACCAAGACATTAGCAGAAGATCCTTCAAGTCCTGTTAGTTGCGAGGAGGAGTTATCCATGGATCGAACTGGCTGGTCCAGCAAATCCCACAGATGCCCAATTGGATTGAGATCTGGGGAATTTGGAGCCCGTGGAAACTCCCTGAACTCTTCATCATGTTCCTCACACCATTCCCGGTCAATGTGTGCAGTGTGACAGGGTTCATTATCCTGCTGAGAGAGGGCACTTCTACCAGGGAACACCAGTGTCATGAAGGGGTATGCCTGGTCTGCAACAGTCTTTAGGATGAAGTTAACGATTCATATTGACATTCACATTCCCAGGGTTTCCCAGCAGAACATTGTTCAGAGCTTCTCACTCCCTCCACCGGCTTGTCTTCGTCCCACAGTAATCCTGGTGCCATCTTTCCCAGGTAAATGGCGCACACGGCCATCCAAGTGATGTTAAAGAATATGGCACTCATCGGACCAGGCGACCTTCTTCCGATGCTCCAAGGTCCAGTTCGGAGGCTCGCATGGCAATTGTAGGCACTTTTGATAGTGGCCAGGGGTCATCATAGGCACTCTGATTGATCAAGCCTTGCCGTTTCAGAGATACTCTGACCCAGTGGCCTTGCCATAACAATTTGGCTCTTGTCAAAGTTGCTCAGATCTTTATTCTTGCCCATTTCTCCTTTATTCAACACGTTGATCACGAAGACTGATCGTAGTATAACCCTTTAATCTACTCAGACCTTAATATGTGGCCTTATTAGGAGATGATCAACAATATATCTGTGACTGGTCATAATTTTTTGGCTCATCAGTGGACTTTAGATACAACTTATAATTTAGATTACAAAACAAAACATGACAACTTGCAGTATGTCATGTGTAACAACCTGATGTTTTGTCCAAATATTCTTGTCCCAAGAACACAGTTCAGTTTTTGTTTAAATTGTACCGTCATTATATAGATGAACCGTGTCTGAATGTATGCCAGCTATTGCAAGAATTTGTGTAATTGAACTATTTCTGTGACTGACTCGATCAAAATGTTCCTACTTTTTAGTTCTGAAATAGTACTTCGGAAAACTTTACAGTGTGACAACTAGAACTGGTCTCAAATGTATTGGCATGGAAAAACCCATGTCTTTTCAAAATCCACATATCCCAGGTCTGGACAAAATGAAGAACGTGCAGGAGTTTTCGTCCTCTTTTCTGCTGCCAGCTGAATACCTTGCATTTTCTGTCCTGTCTGTATAGTGTCATTTGTTCTGTCTTTTCTGACTAAAATGAAAAATGATGTCAGGGCTAGAAAGGTGTCACATTATGTTTGATGAAACCCAGAGAGTGAAGGTCACCTTGAGTGAGTTTGATCAGAAGCAATAAATAGAGCAATCCTGAAATAACTGACATAATGCCTCATTAAAACATCTTTATCTGTATCCATTACGAAAAACGGCAAAGGTCAGTGTATCTGATTCTTCAAGGACTAATTTCCTTAACAGTAACCCGTCAACATTAAGCAGAACCATTCTCAACACAGAATGAAACTTGTGGTGTGACATATCACAATTTTACGTTCTTCTTTTTTGTTGCTAAAAACAAAGTTGTGTGTCCAAATGAATGTCATCTCAGAACATTGCTGGTTCCTCTGGTTCCACTTTCATTTCCTGTATAACAACATAACTCGCTGCTTAACTTCTTCATTTAAAAAATCCACTAGCTAGTCACGACTGTTTTCCGAAACCATAGTGTCGCACATTGGTCGTTCAACCAAGTTGGTTAATGATGTAATAACTTATTTTAACGAACATGTTTTTCTATAAATTACATCTATATGGCATCTGAGGACTAATTCTCATTTTTCGCAGGTATTTTGCTTCATTTCCAGATTCAATCATAGGCGCGATCTTACATCCTAGAGCACGTTTTTACTAACTAAAGCACTCTAAGCACTAACTAAAAGACATAAATGACATGTGTATGTATTCTAAATAAATGATATAGATTGTACTGAACGCCAGCTTGCTTATTTGGCAAAAGATAAGGATTTATTGAGTCCAAATGTCATGCAAACAAGAAACTCTGCTTCTAACCACAGGTCGAGAGCTGTCGTTCTAAACACACAACTTTGCGATGCTGTTTAGAACTACGGTTTTGGGAAACACAGACTCATTGAACTATGCTGATAACGACAGAACTTGCGACCATAGTTGACTAATGATGCTTTTGGGAAACACACCCCTGATGGGTAGATACAGTAGTTCAGAGTCCCAACTCTCAGAAAATGTGCATGGACGATAGCAAGAAACCAAAAATAAACAGTTTGATGATGTGTGCTGCTTGCCACGCTCAATATTTATCATATGTCAATCAGCAACATTACTCTGTCCTTCTGCTCCTTCTTGACTGAATATAAAATGACAAAGTCCTACCTTGTCCCATCGCTCCTTGGGAATGTCTTGACAGTTGCAAGGCTGGTGTCCAAAGAGTTATTCGATAGATATAAAGCCCTTTGTTGGCTTGGGTAACTCTTAGATGTCAAGGTACATAAATAATATTGCAGAAGAATCCCAGTTGTACCCACTTTCTCTGCTTGCTTTAGTTGTTATGTCTGATTAAACTGCTGAAAGTACAGATGAAACTGAAGTACAGCAACTTGCACATGCTGGGTTTCCATAATAACAGTATTTCAGTGTTATAATGGGAACGCCTACATAGATTAGGTGGTATAATTTCCAATTTAAAAAATATATTCTGGACGATTTTGGCAGCGTCCCCAGCAGATGCTTTTCCAATTCTCTTGAAGGGCATCTCAATCACATGTGGTATAAGAGGACTCGGTAGGGATCTCTACAGTGAGGAATTGCACTTAACATCGTTGCAGATGTTGCCGAATCCGGTCCAGGCCCAACTGCAAGGAGACAGACAGATCTTGTACAAGTATGCACTTCCGTAACCTTCTGCCATTGGGATTATTACAGCCAGGATTTAGCAAAGAAATCCATGGATAGAGATGATGGGAATGGCTCTTGTGTCTAGTGATGGTGAGGATGAAAACTGGTTTGGCCAATGTTTCCGCTCTTCCTGGAACTGCCTTCCCATCAAGCCTTACATTGTGGATTCGGGATGTTTGGAATGTCTGGCTCATGGAAGGTGTTTCTATGTACATCCCATCACCAGCCCACATGTTTTATTTGTAAACATCCCAGGGTAGAAAGGGCTTATCTCTGTGGCTCAGCAGAACAGGACAGCGCTTCAGTTTTGAGAGCCCCTCAGGACCAATGTCTCTATGCTCGTCTCTCTCTCTCTCTCTCTCTCTCTCTCTCTCTCTCTCTCTCTCTCTCTCTCTCTCTCTCTCTCTCTCTCTCTCTCTCTCTCTCTCTCTCTCTCTCTCTCTCTCTCTCTCTCTCTCTCTCTCTCTCTCTCTCTCTCTCTCTCTCTCTCTCTCTCTCTCTCTCTATCTCTCTCTCTCCCTCCCTCTCTCTCTCTCTCCTCTCCAACATTTGAGTACCTTATGCCAGCTCTCCTGCATGAGCCAATCCCAGCAACATCTCGGGGTCTTTCATGTATAACACAGCTTTCTTCACTGTGAGGCAATGCAGGAGGCAGGACAAAATAATGACCTATACAAATTGTCAGGGGCCATCGGAGAAAAATTATGTCTAGGTTTTCGGAAAAATAACATAAAAAAAGTGAATTTCGCAACAAATCATGCCTTAAAATGCAGATAATTTATTTTAAACATATAATGGTAACTTTGCAACTACATGTCAACTTATTCTAACCTTAACCCTAGCAGTCTACTAATACTCTACTAACACTCTAATGAGAGATAGTAGACATGTAGGTGCAACGTTACTTATAGTCAACAGAATGTGTTAAAGGGACCATCAAAATAAAGTGAAACCTGATATTCTTATACACTCTCAGAAAAAAAAAAGTACAAATGTTGTCACTTGCAACCAGCTTCAAACTGGTTTAAGGCGGTCCAGCCCCACAAGCACATAATTTGGTGAGTCAGTGTTGCTTTCTCAGACTATTCAGACAAACAAATTGCATTTTTTTTGGTGCCAATAGTGGCATAGAAATTGCTCACTTCAATTTTAACATGAACTATGTAAAAGCATCACATTTTGTGGTAGCAATAATGTCAAGAACATCTAATTTTACCCACAGAGCCAGCAGGTGTTCACTTGTACCCGATTGGGTCAAGTCAAGTCATCTACATTTATATAGCGCTTTTAACAATGGATTGTTCCAAAGCAGCTTTACAGAGATAAACATGTAATTTAAGGTAACAGAGATTGTTTTGGCTTTATAGCGGTTCTTGAATAATGTTATTCCCAGCTAAATTTAGTTTTGATTGATTCACCTCCATTGAAATGATCATTTGTTATTAAATTAGGGGCCACTAAGACGACAGCGTTCTCTCTAAACAGACTTTAAACGCAAACTTGTGATTAACGCTGACGGCGTTCACATGCGTTCACATGCGCATTAAGAATTGATTCTATAGTTATGTACTTTTGAAAATATGTGCGCAGGTTTGTAATTCCATACAACCCATGCCTAAACAAACTACTTGTCTTGCCTATACATTTTGATACAGAATTTTGTTTTATTTGATCACTTCGGGGTACGCGAGCCGGATTTTCAACAACGCTTTATCTGTAGAGTGGGAAAGGGATCCTCCATAGGGAGAGGATAGTGGACACTTCAGCACTGCATTGTCATCGGGTCCAGGCGGATCTCCTTCGTCAGATCTGGACACGGCCTGGATCCGGCAGGCTGCGGGAAAACCTCGGGATAAACAAAGACACTAATATTAGCGTAGATGCCATTCTTCTTATGATGTAACGAGTACATCAAGATTTAGGGGAAGTGTTCCCAGGTGTGCGTGTGTGTTGTGAATAGTGTGAGAAATCTCAACACTGAAGCTGCTTCTCATTCGATATTTTGTCTTTGTACAGGAGGAGCCATATGTCATGCTTAAGAAGTCTGACAAGGCACTCGTCGGCAATGACCGCTTTGAGGGCTTCTGTATTGACCTGCTTAAGGAGTTGGCCAGCATTCTGGGTTTCTCCTACGAGATCCACCTGGTGCAGGACGGGAAGTATGGGTTTCAAGATGATAAAGGCCAGTGGAATGGGATGATTAAGGAACTCATGGAACACGTAAGTATTCAGCATCATAGCAGTAACCCTCTGGTGCTCTTCACGTGTCGGTCAAAAATGTTGAATGAATTTTTAATTAATTTTTTTGGTCAATGAAATGAATGTACTATATTTTAGTTTGATATTTAAGATTTTCTATTTTTTAGGGGATTTTTTTATAATAATTTTTATTCACGCTGTATTTATAATCCATTTATTCACATTTGAGCATAGACCTGAAAATGTAATTTCCAATCATAAATCTTGAATGCTTTAGAGCAACAGACTTAAGTTTGATCTCTTTTCAAAGACGACACTTGGCAGATTATTGCTGGAGTGAAAAATTTTAAAAAAGTGAACTAAAAAAAAGTAACAGAATTTTGTTTGTATTGTTATGAAAAATGCACAAAAGTACTATTTTCAATTTGTATTTTCAAAATCTCTCTTTACTCTAAAACTGCAAGAAAATCAAAGCCATAAATCTAAACTGGTTGTGTTCCAAATTTGAGCTTGATATCTCCGCTGTACCCAATGCTTCCACTAGATAAAATTCGTCTCCCATTAATTTCCAATGCGCTCATTTTTTACCGCGAGGAGCACAAGTGTGACCATTTTTTACAGGCCCATTTAACCTATTCAAATCATGTCCATGATTTTTTTTCTTTTTCTGTGCGTATGTGTGTGTGTTCACATAGCAAGTGCCAAAACCTTTACCAAGTTTCGTACTATTCCAATGAAGTAAAAAAAATCTAAAAAACAAAATGCAAATTCGTTTTGGTCAAAAATGCCTGAAGAGCACCTTAAATAACGAATATGCTCTTTCTGCTGATTCAGACTCACTAGTACCTGCATCCCTAATTTTGCCTTTCACTATAATAAAGCCTTTCTTCTTGTTTTCTGATGTCTAAACAAAATGCCAAGATGACACAATAATGCAATTAACTAAACGTGTTGCTCGCTCCAATACTGCTTCTGCTCACAAAACGCGTGCCGTGAAGGTGACAGAACACACCTGGATCACAGTGACATGCCGCGAAGACACAGCGGCCAGTGCTGCCACAGCGAATACACGTTTAAACGCCTCTACCGAGTCAGCAGAACTAGACAATTCTGAAAGCTGATTCCCCTCGATGTTCCCGAGCCCATTCTCTCCAGTCTCAGTGCTGTCGGGCTCCTGTCTCAGGAGCGGGCTTCTCATCCCATCGCCCTTTCGCTGTCCTCACCCTCTCAGGTCACCAGAAGCCCGCGGCTGCAGAGCTGTAATAGCTTAAGTGGCATTTAGTGGAGGAAGTCATATGGTGGGAGTCAATGGTGAGGTGCTGGAAGGGTTGGGAGAGGTGACTTACTGCAGCGCCACTTAATCTTCCCAGTGCTTCGGCCAGATCCGGCCCGACTGCAGTCACCTTCAGGGGAACAAACGGATTATGGCCGGAGGAGTCAAAAATGGAGATGTGTGTGTGTGCGTGTATTGCTGAAGGTGAAAAAGTATATGATGAAATTGTATAAAATAATGATTTAAACTCACAATTCTGACATCTTTTCTCAGAATTGTGAGATATAAACTCTCAAGTTATAAAGTCCAATTCTGACTTTATACAACACATTTGGGACTTTATATCATGCAATTCTGACTTTAAATCTCACAATCGCGTGTTATAAAGTCAGAATTGAGAGATATCAACACGCAATTGTGAGAGAAAAAGTTTATATCTCACAATTCTGACTTTATAACACGCAATTGCGAGTTTATATCGCACAATTCTGACTTTATAACTCGTAATTAAGACTTTATATCACCAAATTCTGAGACAAAAAGTCAGAACTGCGAGAAAAATAGTCACAATACCTTTTTTATGTTTTATTCTGTAGGAGAAACACGCTTCCATATGAGATACTGTAAGGTTGAGTTAATTTGAGTTAATGGAGAGTTAAGGCAATCCCAGGCTTAAACCCTGCAAGCGAAGTCAACACATGGGATGCCAGGTGCTATTTAGGCTTAAAAGCATATTTCAGTGTTTTCAAATGTTAGTACACTATATCTACACGATTAGGGTGACTGGGAAAATAATGCTTTTCACCATATAATCCACTGATGTACTAATGACATGCACTACTTTTTTTGTTGTTTTTTTGAAGAGTATATTTGTTTTCTGCAAGGATACCTTAAATTGAACAAAGAAGACAGTAAATAATTTTACATTGTTACAAAAAAATTTGTTTCAAATAAATTATTTTGAACTTTTAGTTCATCAAGGAAAAATTATGAAGCAGCACATCTGGGATAATACTAAGAAATATTACAGCAACTCTTGAATGATCATGTGACACTGGTGACTGGAGGAACGATGCTGAAAATTCAGCTTTGATCACATGAATAAATTACATTTTAAAATATATTTACATAATAGTTATAATATTTCACAATATTGCTGTATTTACTGTTTACTGCAGCCTTGGTGAGCATAAGTGATTTAATTCAAAAACATTGAAATTGAACGTATCTTTCATTAAAACTTATTATCTTTCTGACCCCACACTTTTGAATGGTAGTTTGTCTATTAACCTTACTGTAAATCTTGTTTAAAATATCCAAATACAATTGTATGTCAAATGATCTATGATTTGGTGTATACCTGTAGCACACTGCAGGGATTGGAGGGACATACTGAGCCAGTGTCGTATGCATGAGGCAATGATTCAGTCCAAACAGGGCCTGTGCTTCAGGACTGTAGTCTCGAACCCTTCACTCCCTCACAGCAATAACGTGTGTTCACCCCCTCATGATTGGAGAGGAGAGCTGCCGACACACTGACACGGGCAGACAGAGTCAACTAATGAGTGTAGAGCGAGCAGTGAGACAATCTGGACATCCAGTGTTTTTCATCAAAAAAAAAAGCACAGCAGAGAATTGCACTGAGAAAAACATGTGAATCCTCTGAGTTCAGCAGAGTCAGCTAAACTAAACAAACACTGGCGATAGATGCATGTAAACGTTTGACTGAGCAGAAAGGAAAGGAGATGCACATGTGGCTTGAAGAAAGCACAGTTTTTCCTAAATTGGCCGTTCGTAAAGACCCGCCCCCTTTAGTTACTGTTGCTATGACCGACACGCCACGCCTCTCTCACACACACCATGTTCCCACTGACGACACGCTGACAGACAGGACAGAGCAGGCTACTTTTGATATGAAACTAAGTCACATTTTTGAAAGAAATTTAAACATTAAAGGCACACTATGTAGAAATTGTGTTTTTGTCAAACAGCGACCCCTATAGTCGCTGTGGAATACTTGCACTGTCGTAAATAGCTAGCTAGACATATGTGGAAATTCTTGGACTGGTGTAATTATAGCATCGTAATAAAATGACATACTACAAGCAAGCGCAACAACAAACAACATAGAACGCAAACAAGTTTAGAAATAAGAGATTTACTAGTCCATCAACAAGACCGCCAGGTCAGCATCGCTGTTGCATCCAGTGCTGCTTTTTAGCTCGCGCCAACTAGTGAAAGCCCGACCGAGTGGGACTCTTGTCCGGTTCCTCACGCGGGTCAGAATCTCTTTTTCTAGTCTCTTCCGACCACGTTTTCTTTGCTTTTTCCATCGTCGAGTATCACGTCTGAAATGCGCGCAAGTGTCTCCGTGCTTCATATGTTGTTGTTGTTGATGTGTGTGACGCCGTTGCCGTAAAGCATGCCGTGAGTCTCGCGAGATTTGTCGGGGGCGCTCCTCTCAAACTTGCATTGCTGGTTTTTCCAGCGGCATCCCCCCCAAGCTTTACTACCAGGATGATTCGCCCTACTATGAGTTTGTTTACCACCGAAATGACTTTGAAGCTGTTATATTAAGGTACAATTCTTGCATAGTGTGCCTTTAAATACCGTTTTGTGGCTCTTTAATGTGTCTGACTGATCGCTGTAGAGCCTCAGTTAAAGCTGCTCGTGAACCGATCATCTCTTCCTTCTAGTTCATTTATAGCATCCAATAAACATGAATGAACATCAGAAGGAATGTTGTTTTAACCGCGGACAGACGGCAATACACACCGCTTTTCAAGTTCAGATCCACCGATGTTAATCTACTAACTCTCCTGACTGCTTTGTTGGTCGAAATGGCGGATGGCCGACGAACAAAATGAGATGTGAAATTCACAACCTTTAAAAAATAAAACAAAAAATTATATATACCGTATTTTCCGGACTGTAAGTCGCACTTTTTTTCATTGTTTGGCTGGTCCTGCGACTTATAGTCAGGTGCGACTTAAATGAATTCAGACTGAGATACACCAAGAGAAAGCATTCGCGTCTGCAGCCGCAAGAGGGCCTCGAGTTGGCGGAGTTGTTCAGAAGCGACACCGAGGATGAAGAACTCAAAGGATTCAGTGATGTGGAATGAGATCGGGAGCTTGGTGAACTTGCTTACCGGTAACTTGCTTGTTGGACTCGCTGGTTTATGTCAATTTAGCCTATTCAGCCTCCTAGGTGTTCTTTATGCTATTGTCTATCTGAATAACTGTTAATGTGTTACGTTAACACACCGGACACATATTCCGCCTGTTGTTCTGTGTGCTGTTTTGTAGTTGAGTAACTTACCTTTCCAGATTAAATGTCTGTTCTTGGTCTTGGATTTAGTGAAATAAATAAATGCATATATATATATATATATATATGCACTTTAATATTCACATACTGTATACTCGTTCAAATCGTGATTTGATTAAGTGTTTTAACTTTCATGGATTTACAAATTTCCTTGACATTCCGCATAACACATTTTTATGACTGGATTCTGCGATTCCGTCCACATTTCCCGCATCACGGAAGTCACAGGGCCCTAGAAAGGACACGATTAACTGCAGTAGCATTAGACTCCCCACAGATAAATATTCTCCTTATTTCCACGTTTATGCACCTATTCCCTAATTTCAGCCCTTTTTGGAAGCCAATGGACCCGTCTGTTGTGTTGTTATACATTGTGTGGTTCTGACAAGTGTGCGAACCATTTTTCATACTAGTTTTGGGATAGTGATAACTGTGTTGTGGTGATAACTGGGTGTGATGACGTCCTGAGGGTTTTCCAATGCTAGTGTTATATTCTACATGAGCACATGCTACGGGTTTCAAAGGGTTATTAATAGATTTGCAGCTTGAGTGAAACAAACAATAGTGTTTATAGTTTTGATATAGAGTTTTCGTTTGATAAAAATGACATGGTTAAAGAAAACAATCGCTAAAGAGCAAATAAATCGGTAACACTTTACAATACGGATCTATTATCTACATTGGATAACATGAACTAAAAATGAAAAATCCTTTGTACAAATGTATTGCTTATTGTTAGTTAATATTAGTTAATGCATTAATTAATGTTAACTAATGGAACTTTATTGTGAGGTGTTACCAATGACGAGTCTGTAGTTGAAGGAGTCACCTTTTTTTAGCTGGATTAATAATGATAATAATAATGATAATAATAATATGGTAATAATTCTTCCAGTATAACTAAACAGAATCTAGAGTAGCTCAATATTTTGTGAGATACCTTAAGGTATAGTCTAATTTAATATGAGACAAACAAGACGATATGGCGCTGTTTAAACGACAAAAAAATGGAAAACTTTTTATGCGTTTTGCCTGAAAAGTTTTGAAAGGGGGTTTCAAAATGATACAAAAACGTGAATCTGTGAAAACGGTGACGTCATGCACATGCGTGTTACGTGTCATACGTGGTGTTTCTTTACAAAGTGACGTCGCCATCTACTGGCATGGCAGCAGAATACAGCGTTTTACTCGTTTCCGCAGATGAGTGTGAACGAGGATCTCATCGCCCACAATCAGAGGTAATACCAGATAAGCCGAATTTGTTTTGGCACCGGGGCTGCTGGATCTTCATTTACTGATGACAGGTCACACACTAAACCGGTGAATACAAATGGGCTTGGCGGTCGCTTATGAACGTGTCAAGATGAATAAACAAGCTCACTTGCAATAGTTACCACAGCCAAACTCCAACTCTCAGCTTCACCTGCCTGTGATCTCATGGTGTTTTTAATCATTGCTTTTCTATAAATATCCCTCTAGAGAATTCGACCAGTTTTAGTTTCTCATCGCATGTTTTAAGCCTCGGGCTCAATGGGTGTGTAGTATACTTGAGCCTTATCAGATGGCCTGCGCAGTATCGAAGGTGCGTGTGTATTTTTAGGAGCACTCATTTTGCGGATGAGTGCCCTTCTTGCTGCTGTCTATATAGATAAGCTGATCTGGAATCAGCAGACCTGAAAAGCAAACTAAGAAACAAGCTCTGGGACCTGACCTCGGCCTGCCACACGAGGCTGAGCTAGATAGAGTGTTTTCATGTGAGTAAACTCAAAGCCTTATCTCTGAAGACGGATTTATGGACTCTGTGATTTCTCAACCGATTCTGCACCAAATGTTGCAGCTTGAGCCTTTCATGGAAACAATTTAAGACCTGAGCGCAGAAGGAAAAATTTTTAATGGAATGAGATTTCCGAAGTTATTTCGATGAACTTCTGATTGCCTATGTCAAAATAAGCTGCATGAAACACGGACCATGTTCAGTTATAGACAAGAACTCGTTGCTCGAGAGCCCGTGTTGAGAGAGAACGGGGCTGTTATTAATGGCTCCTGTCAAAGTTATTTATCAGCTCAATTTATTTTCATCAGTATTTTTATTAGCTCTTACAGAATTTTCATTACTTCGGTATTGTTCTTTACACGATGAGTGTGTGTTATTGCTGCCCGTGACACGCGTGTGTAGGGTCATCCATCGAGGGCTCGTAGATTTAAAGAAGACAACACGCAACAACGGATTAGTACGGGGTTGTTTTCGGCTGATAAAGTGCCATTAAATCATAGGGTGATACATTTTAGCTGTCACCCTGCGTGTTCTCATAAATCATGGTTTCATAACTGAATTACCAAACGCCTTTGCCCTAGTACATCTATTTAACAGCACGGTGCTCTTGTAGGTTTATCAAAATAAGTCGGACATCTTCATTCATCTTTGTAGGTCAACAAGCACCGTATAATGAAGGATAAACAGAAATGCGGTAGAAATGAAAACAAAATCAAAAAACAAAATGTCAGAGAGAGGCGTCCAACTGGGTCACATTCACCAATAATTGAGTATTCATTCTTATACGCACAGGAGATTATTTCATCAAAAACAAATTTCACGTACACATGACTAAATCACTATCAGCTTTTCCCATGTCCATCAGTCTTTAGTGTGTAATGTTGCTGTTTGAGCAGCAAAAGCTCTGAAAAATCCCAGTTCTTCTCTATATCAGTGTCAGTGTTTCTTAACTCCTGAAATGCCTCCATTGTAGTCTTGAGTTTCTTCCGGGAACGAACACGTCACAATATTCCTCATTATAGTAATTCATACGCAGAATAAAGGGGCGGGGCCTGGTTGAGTTAGTTAGTAGTGTGTTAAACTGGCGGTTATGGAAAGGGGCGGGACATCTCCCAAACACACTCGAAGCGCTCGACCAATCACAACACACTGATCCAGCCGACCAATCAGAGCACAGTGTGCTTTTCAGAAGGAGGGGCTTCATAGAGACAGGAAGTAAACAGAGCGTTACTGACAGACTGGGAAGAGAGGAGCAGCAACAATAGAGAATATGAGGAGAATAATGTGTTTTTGAACATTCAAGCATTAATGCCTGCTCTACAAGAGCCCAAAACCAAAATCAAGACTGAAAACGAATGCACGGGGTTAGTCATTCGCATAAAACACGCCCATCCATATCCATAAAAGGGCATTGGCAGCCTTTGTTACTCTCAGTAAACACAATACACTCTATACTACTTCACACGTTTTAGTTGTTGATAAATTTTTTTCATAATTTGATTGGTTTTGGTAAATTTTAAATAAATATTAGTATGAACATTACTGATGAATCCTGATTTGTTCATGAAAACATTCGTCTGCACATTTCACACATATTGTGTATGTATGGCTATTGCTTGGCGAATGCGATTTGCCATTTTTTTAAATCAGGATGTAACGTAGTTAGATGTTATGGGAAGGAGGAGGCGGGAACCGGCGAACATTCAAAAAAAGATTTGATTAAATAAATAAACAAAACAAAGTAAAGGACAGCAGCCCCTCACGGACGACTGCTGTCACATTTAATAAAACATAACCAAAAGTCTAGGATGGGCGCCCTGAAGGCTGACCAGGGCGTGGACTATCCAGGGCTTGAAACCTCCAGGGCGGAGCAGGATGAGCAGGTGGCCATGGCGGAGACGCCCCTACGGGTGGCCATGGCGGTGAGAATCCCTCGGGCGACCGTGGCGGAAACAGCCCTTCGGGCAGGACCTATTCAAAACTTCGTCAGCCCAGTCCATGAAGTGGGAAATTTCGAGGAATTTGGCCACATATTCCTCAATTGGGAGGCCATCCTGAAAACAATGGACCAGACGATTGGCTGGGGTTAGAAGGAAGCGGGTAACTTCCATGCTTTTTGTTTGGTCCGTTCTTCTGTCACAGGTGTGGTGTAGGTAAATGAAGACAAGAGTCCAGATTTCCAATTCAAAAAACTTCACTTATAAACAAAACAACAAACACACCTAGGAAACATAAACACTACATAACATAGACGAGAACCAACAAAGACTAACTGAACAGAAGGAGACTAAATACAGATACAAATGAACCCTACCGAGGTGAGGACAGGTGACACAGATGATGATGACGAAGAACAGGTGGGTGATTGAGAGAGTGAGTTCAGGTGTGGAGACGAGGAGGATTCTGGGAAGTGTAGTGAAGACGAAGACAGAATGGTGCAGACGATGACTGTGACAGTTATGACTGCTGCAGTGACAGGGACAGATTTCTGGGAGATTATGGATCACTCGCGGGAGTTAGATAGGAGACGCTTTCCAGGAGACTCCAGGAATATATGATGTCCAAATAAAGACAAGCGCTTTAAATATTTACGTTGTGTTTATTTTATAGTGGAGAGCAGCATCCGATAGCTGTAATGCCAAAGACAACGAGCGCTTCTTAAATACTCAACTGGATATTAATTAAAGTCATAAGGACTGCTGTGTCAAGTAGGACATCAAAGTTTTATTTTTCTCTTTTTTCTAAAAGTGGCCACAAATCCCACTCCACAGCTAAAGGTCACGGTGGGGAAGCGCTAAATGATGCAACAGGCTTATTATACTTGATTTAGTTATAATTGATGATCTCATTAATCATCCGGCCATGCCAGTATTAATGGCTGCCTTAGCATGTCATTTCTTCCTGTTATAGTAATTAATCTTTGCTCCGGTGGATAAGCCGGAAGGTTATGTACCAGCGCTGGCTCATTGTCTCGCTGTACTAACTTTGACTTGGACTATGTAGGACCTTTTAATACATTTCACAGTCCTGAGCACTTTGCCAAGCTAAATCATTCTCGTTACAACCTGACAAGCAAAGACAGAGTCCTTAAAGGATTATCACAGATGATATTGACATGTCCATTGTCCATGAGCGAATATTGATATTGTGTCTGAAAACTGGCTGTGGCTTTGGCATAATTATCTCTCTCTTATCCAAATGCATTTGTTTTTATAAAATTGTTAACGGAGACCATTGCTGTATAATATTAGCTAAAGCGGTTTACCTACTCTACTACAGCATGAGTTACCATGATGGTGATTATATCCATGGCGTTAACCCTGTAAAGCGTACTGTATCATTTTTGATTCGCAAATCATTTAGGCTTCTAAATAATCAACATTATTAAAGTGGTCGTCGGATGCTCATTTTCCACAAGTCGGGATGATTCTTTAGGGTCTTCATGTAAAGTTTGTAACATACGTTGATTAAAATTCCTCAATGGTTGTGTAAAACACCCTTTTACCTCCTCAAAAACAGCAGCGACCCGTTTCAGTGCGTGTCTCTTTAAATGATAATGAGCAACTGCTGAATAAACGACCTCTAGTGGCGGAAAATTACATAGTGTGCCTTTAACTAATGCACAGATAATCAGAGTTAATGAATGACTATTGAAGAACTAAACCATTCAATAATGATTACTGCATCGGCAACGAATAAAGAGTCCATCTGATTAATAGATTAAGTATATAAACTGCAATTCATTAAATGTCTCATCATTTATTAATTCCTTAGCAACATATAGCATGAACTAATAGTGTAAATTAATGTTAGGCTATCACAATGGGTCAACGCCATGTAGGCTATTTCAACTTCCAGCTGGCAACCAAGACCGTCTTGCTGGTTAAACTAGTTAAGAAGCTTGACTGAGGCACCATCATCTAAAACACATCATGCTAGTGTTTTCTGCAGGGATGTCCTTGTCTTGCGTGAGAGTCCGTGTCTTGAATGGTAACTGCGAGAGGACAAAATAAAAAAAATGTGGGCTGTTCATCTAAATATTTAATGAGATTGCAGACAGTGGACACACTGGAGGTTTCCTTTCTCTTGGTTTTCTTCCTTTCTCCTTGTTAGCCACCCACAGCACTATATTTTTAGGCACTCAGGTCTGTCAATCAGGCTTTTCACAACCACTGTCCAGAAGAAAGAGACCAAAGCCTGCAGGAAAGACCGAACAATACAAAGAAAGGACGGGTCATAGCAATGAAATGTCACAAAGTGTGGTAGAAGAAAGCAAGGACATCACGTTGTGATGAAAATGCTTCAGTTCATGGTGGTTGGATTGCAGTATTTTGTAAAACCAGTCTGAACCCCTTTGCGAGTTTCATCATGTTCTGGGGAAGGACTCAGTGAAGCGTGCACCGAGCAGCTGGTTTCATTAACCTCCTGTCCAACCCTGGAGAGAAGGAAGCAGGGTAAGGCGATGTAAATGGTGACCTTCTAAATATGCATCCAGATATCAGCAAGCGAACGCCTGCCTGGTCTCGCGCTTCATCGAGAGGGAGGGAAGGGAACAGCAGACAGCGAGGAAACTAGGCCACTTGTTTCAAGTCGAGTCACCTTGGCAATCCTGACTTTGAGCCTCGGGGGGGTGAATTCGCCCGTGTTTCAGAGTGTGATATGATGGTTTGTGTGCTGTCATAACTATATGTCTCACAAGAAAGACCTTTTCACATCATTTCTGGTCTGGTAACAATTATATATTGCTCTGTTTTGTCATACAGCCTGTAATTGCATCAACATCAGTACAGAGCCTATAGATACTTTCATTAAAAATGAACAATTGTTTTTCAAACAAAGGACTTTATCGATTTAATAGTTCTTTTGTTTTCTTCAGAAAATCATGGAATCAAAATGGCTTCTATTTCCTTTCTTAATCCACATTCGGAGTGTCATTGTGAATGGTTTCATCTGTGCACATTATTAGGAAACAAAACAAAAAGTTTGTAATCTTTGTTGTATTTTAGGAAAGGAATAATCTTGGTAACACTTTACAATAAGGTTCATTAGTTAACATCAGTTCATGTATTACAGTAACTAACATGAACTAACAATGAGCAATGCATCCGTTACAGTATTTGTTAATCTTGTATAAATGACTGCAAACTCGTGAATGTGCAGTAACTCACACTTTTCCAACACAGACTTGTAAAACTTAAATGTAAAAATGTACCTTAAACATACAGTTTACTGCAGTTTCCATCTCAAAGGAACAATAGTCAAAACCAACAAACTTCAATCCTTTTTACTCAAATTATGATTACAGGGGTAGATTTTTTTTTTTTTTGCGCAGCATTGCACTTCTGATATGAAGCATTCAGGCACAAGTCCTGAGAAACACCAATCGCAATAAAAGAGCTCAAAGACTTGTATAAGCAGCTAAAATGTGCTGTACTGTTGCTTTAGCGAATGTGTTTTATCTCACATTTGAGTTTGTTAACACTAGACCGGCATGATTATCGATTCAAACACCCACCAGATCTGTTTCCTAAATGACAACAATTCAACTCTGTCTATTAAACCATTGACAAAATCGCTTGCACTGCTGACCAGAGAGAGCAGTTGTCATGTTTAGGTATTAAATAGCTTTACAAACAGTCTTTTCAACCACACAGTATCGTATTTCTGTCTTACAATAATTCAGATGATCACAGAAGTACTGGGATAAAAGTTTATATATATATATATATATATAAGTACAGATCTAAACACTGATGTCTACAATAGTGATCAGAATAGAGCAAAACACCTTTTGAAAGTAACTTGGTGCTTCAAATGACAATTGCATCGATTACATTGATTACAAGTAACTGTTAAAAATGTATATTTGTCCTTGAATCGAGATTTGTTCAAAAATACGTGTTCATCCTGTAATAAAACAAGTGCAGTCTTTATGAGTGAGTCATTGAATCATTCACTCAACCGTTTAATAAAATAATTGTAAATAATTAAAATTTGTATTAAATTAAATAGACTGCAACAATTCATATTTTGTCAGAACCTCTAGTAATGTACAGTTGTCTGTTCAGAATCGTTGGGAATCATGATTTCTATTTGAAACAAAAAAAACATGATTCTCATTTTATCCAGAACCATGCAGCTCTAGTTAACACTATCGGTTAGGTGTAGTGTAGAGTTTAGTGTAGATGCTACGCTATTTTCAAACGCCTTTTACGCCACTTACTGGACATTTCATTCCCAAACTGCTGCAATATGTTTTGTTTTATTTTTGTTTTTTTTTGCCAGATTCTGTTTTGGATCAAACTGAAAGCATTTCATTTTGAAAGTGCAGTGAAACAAGCAAGAAGCAAACTAGTATCATTTTTCAGAAAATAACTTGCACTTTTCATGATACAGTTCATTTGTGATGTATGTTCAAGTTCAAGATATCCTGTTTCATTTGAAAATTTGTCGCGTTAGGGTATGGTTTCATGTTGCATTTCAAAGAATAGCATTGACTAGACTGTCAATTCTCTGTTGTTTGTTTCCAAACACGTCTTCGATTCATTTTGTTTGTTTGTCCCCTAGAGGGCTGACCTTGCCGTGGCTCCTCTCACAATCACCTTTATGCGGGAGAAAGCTATCGACTTCTCCAAGCCTTTCCTGAACACCGGCATCAGTATCCTGTACCGTAGACCCAACAGCACCAACTCCGGCTTCTTCTCGTTCCTGAACCCCATGACCCCTGATATCTGGGTCTACATTCTGTTGGCCTACCTGGGAGTCAGCTGTGTACTCTTCGTCATCGCCAGGTGAGCGACAACACACTGTGACCATTAACCTTCATGGCACCTTGAGATATTTGCTTTGAATTCACTCAGTAAAGCATCAAAGGGCAAGCAGTTATGCATTATTAGTGGTGTTTGCGAAGGCTAAGAGACCAAACCTTACCTAGGGATTAGAATATGAAAGAGGTCTGCTGGTGGGTTTGCTTCTATGGACATTAAAAACCTGCTTGACAACTGCCTAGCAACTGTACTTAAGTGCTACATGCAAATGGAAAATATTCAGAAGAGTGTAACACCTGCATAGCAACATCATCAGATAAAAAATATCATATTTTCAAATAGCCCATATTCCATTTTGTCATCTTGCAAAAAAAAAAAAAAGGCTTAGATACATTTATTTGAACCTGACAAAAGCTGTAGCATCAATTGCTTCCAGATGACTCTTGATTTGAAATGCACTTTATGTGTAGCTTGTCCAAATGCTTTTAAGGGCCACTATACACCACATAAAAATGTTGACTTTACTTATAGATATTCATTCATTTGGCGTTTTGGCAATTTACATTTAATTTCAGGTATTTAATCAATGTACTGTATGCATTCCCTGACAATCAAACCCATGAACTTGGCATTGTTAGTACCATGCTTTATCGTTAGAGCTACAGGAGTACTGTGTTGTAACCAGGGCTTGACATTAACACCCGCCAACCCTCCAAATGCGAGTGGATTTCAGCGTTGGCGTGTAACGCAGTCGCTCCTACTAGCCACTTTGGCGGGTTGAAATTTATATAATATACATTTTTCAATTGTAGTCTTTTAAAAAGGCATCTGAGATAATAAACTAAGTGCAATCTAGTGTTGGCAGTAATATTGATTTTTCGATACATATTGATGCTGAAATATCTGAAACTCTTCCGCAGAATAGATACAAAAGATACCAGCTCTCGCTCTCTAATCTCTCCGACAGCGAGTGACACACCAACTCTTTACTCACTCGTTTGATTTGCTCCGGATGAATATTGTTGGTGGTACAGGGCTGAATTCTGGCGAGGGATTGCTCGTATTGAGCACAATTTTACTCATTCCCGCAGATTTTGTGCTCACACCCAAAGTGCGTGCACATAAAGTATATTAGCTATATAACACAGTATAATGGGTCCGTGCATCAGGTCTTAAAGTGACAGTAGCCTAATATACCGGCTGCCAAATTATGAGATGCTATTAAAAATATCTTTATGGTAGTTATTCCCCCATGGTATCGGTGTCCAAATTGTGGCCAGTGAAAATGCTGAGTGGCTAGTAACTTTGGAAAACCACTCGCCACAGTGGCTGGTGAGCAAAAAAGTTCATGTCAAGTTCTGGTTGTAATCCATTCTCACTCGGATACTGCCGCTTGTCCAAGAGTTATATGTGTGTTTGGCGTCTGTTTACTGACATACCTGCAAAGCCCATTGCTTTTAATGAGTAACATTGCTGTCAATTTTTTATCATCATAAAGTTTCTTAAAATATTCTGATATTTTTAGGTAAGAAAGAGTATATTTTTCTTTACAGTGTAGATATCTTTGAAGACAGAAGCTTTAAACCTACCAACTTTTAAACAATATTAAACACGTAACAGGCAGATGAAAGTACAGTCACAATTATTTTCTTCACAAAATGACAGAAAAGCTCTATAGAAGTATTCCTGCTGAATACTAAGACCTGTCAAAGTGTGAGACTTGCGGTTACTCTTAATTGTGATGACATTCACTGACTACAAGCAACTTTGCAACTACATGTCAACTAACTCTCATTACAGTATTGGTAGACTTAGAGGTTAGGGTTAGGGTTGCTAGAATAAGTTGAAATGAACTTTCAAAGTTACTTATAGTCAGTGAATGTCTGTTGAGGAGCATCAAAGTAAAGAGTTAGCAGATATTAAGCAGAAAGTCTACTAATACTCTACTGAGAGTTAGTTGACATTAGTTGCAAAGTTACTCATAGTTAATAGAATGTCTAAATGTTCCCCTCTGAACTTGAGCATGTCTCAATCGTTCATGAGACCCACGAAAGCCAATGGCAGGCAGCAATTTCTGAATTGAATTTGAGCGTTATGGCAGATGGGAACATCGAACACATTTTAGGTTTTTAACAAAGAAATCTTTGGCCTCTGAAGACTTGGAGTGGTGCAGTTTGGAGGACTTATACAGAGCGTATTGTGCCTGTGCTTTTCTTTGCCTATTAATGTCAAATTATGTCAGTATACATCATATAATTTCATCATGGTGAAGTCCCTTGCCCGTACACGTCAGTCTGTTTACACCAAAGGTTCCTCATTGAAAGCCGTTGGTAGACGTCTGGTGTCTGTATTGCGAGTGTGAGGACGGCTTTGCATACAATCTGCGACAGATCAAACTGCTATTAAAAGATATCACACAATTTGCAGTCCAGTCAATCATACAAAGACTGCTTTCCAAACAGGTTTTTAACGGCCTGTTTGAGGGTCCTTTGAGTGGCGAGGAGCACCAGAAGTGTTTAGCAGCTCTCACTGAAGGGCCTTTCAGAGTGACCATAATGAAGAGTTCAGACACTTGAGGCATTACAGATGGCAGACGTACTGTACATGTAGGAGATCCTTGGCCATTCGGTGAAACTGCTTCATGCCTGAGACTAAAAGGCTTCAGGTCTCATGAAAAACACACCAGGTTTCAGCTCTCAGGTCTCGTACAATTAGCCATCAGGCGAAACAGCTTCAGGCATAAAGGCATCCGACTTGACTGCAACATACAGTATATATTATATTGCCATAATTAGATGCACTTTGAACTTTTGTCAATTGGCACAGGCAGCACACGAAACTGTGCACTGTATTACTAAGGGATACATGGATTTTTGAAGGTGCAAAAGTACTTTTTGTGATAATAATGTACTCTGTCTAAAAGCCCTTTGTCTGAAGCCTTTATGTCTTAGTTGTTTCGTACAATGCTTCATTGTATGAGACCTGAGACCTGAAACCTGACATTGTTTTTCATGAGTCTTTATTGATGTCTCTGTATAATAAGAATATTAGATCGTTTTGATAACATATCATCTTTAACATAAGACAGTGAAAAAGTAATACACAGCGATGTATTACCAGACATGCAGACTTTTCCCATTCTTTTTTCCCCCTGGTAATGAGTGAAAACATGCACACAGACCAGTGTAATCCTGCAACGATGCTTGAGCTCTGCTAACAAGTCCCCTGACGATACCTGCGTCTCTCATCTTCTCAAGCATCTGCTTCCAGACTGTCGAGGATAAAGGACAGGTGTTAAAAGGGAAATTACACACATCTGCAGTTGCTGGGAGTGTCCAGATTTAATTATGTTATAGTTTAACGAGCTTTTGAGAAGAGCTGAGACACTGCACTCTTGTCACAGAAAGTGAGATACTTGCCATGATTTGAACAAAAAGCCCTGAAGTGGCCAATCTGTGATACATTTCCCTGGGGTTATAAACGCCTTTGGAACGATTGTAAAGTCTAGTTTAAAGTTGAAAGTAAAGTGCTACTAGTTTAAAGTAAAGTGCTACTCTAATATTAAGAGTTCATGATTAGAAATCAAAAGTCATTTATACAGTCTGCTTTAAAGGACACCGTGCACTTTGTGCTTTTTGCACTTTGTGCTAATTCAACATAAGAGAGTGAATTAGCAGATCTCACTATATGAAACATTAATTACTATATTACAGAAATATACCGGTAAGTGGTGTTTGCTCATGCAAATCTGGCTCTTGCTCCAGTAATTTTCACAATGTCACAAAGTTTCACAGTTTGGGAAATAATTTTTATTACAGATCAATTTGGTGTCATTTGTGGTCCAGAACTACAGTTTTAAAGTCCCCCTGTTGTCAATTGTATTCCTTAAAACTAATCTTTGATCACCAAAATTACATATTTAAATGTTTTTTTTTTCCTTGAAAAACAATCTTCATGTCTTAAAATATCTTGAATGTAACTCGACACCCTTGCCTTATTTAGTATTTGCGGTTCTATGAATATGCAAATAAGCCCCGCCTCCACTCACTCACTCTGCTCAGAGATCCACTGGTTGACGATCACACGTTGATCTGATTGGTTACAAGGTCGTTTGTGACGTCAGAAACACCAGCGATTTCAAACCGTGTTTTTGAGACTGTCTTTGGTTCACTGCAGTTTTAAGGAGAGAATACTCAGCAATGCCGTCGACTTATGAACTTACACATGGTGTGTCTTAAAGCGTATTAAAAACACCACATAGACATATAAACAACATTAAGAGCTTTAAATGTGTCATGTTTGTGACTCTCTCTGGTTCTTGCTTCAGGTTCAGCCCGTACGAGTGGTATGACGCCCATCCGTGTAACCCAGGCTCCGACGTGGTGGAGAACAACTTCACGCTCCTCAACAGCTTCTGGTTTGGCGTGGGCTCCCTCATGCAGCAAGGTACGCTTCTTCTTCTGCAAACTCAACACACTTTCCAAACAAGCCAGAAAACCCGACAACAGAGTGATATGACTGTCTTCCACCCTTTACCTGTCAAAACCACGGAGTTCAGTCTCTTCTGACAGGAGGAGGGAGTACTCGTCTTGCTTGTCAGCGAGGCGGGATGAGGGGTGTCAAACATCTGTCACACACACTGGCAGGTTAGAGGGATAACAGCAGCGTTTGTTTGCTGACACTCAGAGACCTTCAGGAGTGTGAGTTTGAGGTTGGGATGACAGTCGACAGAAGACTGTTTCAACGGTTGCACAGGCACGGTGGGACGTCTCTGTGGTTCGTCTGGTTCTTGTTTATTGCATGTTTCAGTCGTTCACCGTGGCTGACGTGCAGCTTCAGAGGGACACGAGGATGGGAATCAGAGGGAAATTAATGTGGGCTTTTTTGAGACGCCAATGAGTTTGCATTGAATGTAGATGAGAGTAGGGCGTTACTGTCAGGGGAAGAGTAAGAAAAGAGACGTTGAATTGGACAACATCCACTTCTCATAGTGGAACGCCAATCGACTACAGCAAACTCTAAAATAAATCAAAATGAGGGTAATGATAATACTGAAGACGGTAACAGTTCTCTGATTATTTTCTGTTGGACATGTTGTACCGATCAGCAGATTCAGTGAATCTTTAGACTGATTCAAACCGATAACTTCATTGAACCTGATTCATTAATAGAATCGACAGTAACACTTTATACAATGCATTATAAGATGCATTACAAGGCACAATTAAATACTTTTATAATGCATTATACATAAAGGCTTTAAGTAAAGTGTTACCGAATCAACCGAGTCTCAAGAATCATTCGTATTTTTTCACAATCTATGATTCGTTGTTGTTTGCAACCAGCAAAACTACAGTCACACACCTCAGCTCTCTTGCTTTATTTTTATTTATTTAACCTTTATTTAACCAGGTTTGTCTCATTGAGATATAAAATCTCTTTTTCAAGAGATACCTGGCCAAGATAGCAGAACAAATTAGATCACACAATCACAAAACAAACACAAAAGAGGCAAACTCAAGTACAATTCAATTGAAATAAAAATACCATTAATTAAAACATTTGCACGTGTGGATGGACTCATGTTCTATAGTTTTAATATAGCCTTTAAAATCATTTAAGGAAATTAGACACTGTAGTGGGTGTATTCACACCTGCCTTGTTTGGTTCGATTGAATCGAACTCTAGTTCGTTTCCCCCCTTGGTGCGGACCTTTTGGGCAGGTGTGAATACAGCAATCGAACTCGGGTGCGGACCAAACAACCGAACCGAGACCCAGCTGAAGAGGTGGTCTCGGTACGGTTCCAAACGAACTCTGGTACGGTTCGAATTTCTGTCCAATGAATGAATGACCTTAAGCACACGTGTGGTTTTGCTTACACATTTTGGTTCACTTGCAAAAAGAGCAGTGTGAAAGCGAACCGTACCAAAAAAAAATTAAAAAAAATTAATTATTTGGTCCGGACCGAAGCAAGTGAACTATCGGACTTTCCTGGTGTGAATACACCCTTAGTGTTGTCTGTAGATCATTCCAAGTAGAAGCAACAAACATAAAAGCCTTTTTGAACGATTCTGTCCGGGCTTGAGGTGCATTCAATGACATAGTTTTCTGGGACCGTAAACCATAGGTACTCTGTGTAAAAGAAAGCAATTTGGATATGTAACATGGAAGCCTGCCTATAATGCCCTTATATATATATATATATATATATATATATATACAGATATAAAGGTGAGTAAGCCGGCGATTTGACAGAGAAGGCAAATTCACTGTGCCAGTAGGTGTGTAACATCAGGCCTTCACTGTAAAAATAATCTTGTAAAAAAAACGGTAAACTACTTTTTGTTTTTCTATGCATTTTTTACATAGTAAAATAAAACATGGATTTGCCTTCTTTTTTAGCTAAATATTGTTGTCAGATAAATATCTAAACCGAGTTTACTATTCTGTTCATATTTTAAATATTTTAATATTATCCTCATAGCATTAATCATACTTGTATAGGGTCATTAATAACAAATATGCCCTTGTGACATCACTTTTGGACACTAATGATGAAGATGAAAATAACTGTACATATTTATTATCAAGGGTATTTAAGAGATTTATCTTCTCATGTTTCTCTTTCTTATTTCTTCTATTTATGTGTTATTTCTTTGACACAAGCATAATCCAACTGCATCTACTTTTTCTCGCTCATCACGTTCAGTTAAGCCTGACATTCAGAAAGGATTTCAGTATGCCACAGTACGCACAGAAAGCAAACTTAATATACAACAATGATTTATTTTCTAATTGTTTTCTGTCTCATTTATTCTATTTATGTGCTATTTGTTGGATGCAAGTAGCCTGGTTAAAACCAGACCATTCTCAGTTGTAACTGAGTTATGGTCTGGCAAAGGGTCATAGACAAATCATTTCCAGAGGGGCGTCACCAACGGACGTCGCGGATAGACCTAAACCCAATCAGAGCGATGAAGGAGATGACGTATGCAGAGCGGCGGAGAAACATCTAGTGTTGTTCTTTGCTTGATTTTTAACAAAAAGGAAACGTTCAAATCGCTTAAAACAGACGCGATAGCTGATTCGAACGAGTGATGTTCGACGGCGGCATCCATCTTTGTAATGTAGGCTACAAAATCTGCTTCAAAATCCCAGCGCTGTCGTCATCGTGTAAAGCCCGCCCCAACGTTTCTGATTGGTGCCTCGATTTTGACGCATTGGAAATGGGCTTGAATGAGCTCTTCGCCAGACTAACTTTCAGAGCAAATCTAAATTTGCCGGAAGTTGTCTGGGTTTTCCCAGGCTAGGATGCAAGCATAATCCAACTGCATCTTTTTATGGTCTTAATTGCATTTACTTTTGAGTTTTTCTGTCTCATCACGTTCAGTTAAGACTGAAATTCACTCGAAGTATTTCAGTTCGCTGTTGGATATACATTGAAACAGAATTGCTAACGAAACCAAAATCATGTGGTTCCAGTATTTTAGTCTTTTAATGGTCAACTTTTGAATAAGAAGTGCTAATCTGAGATGTTATCTCAACACAACACCAAAGGGAATGACTCTCTCTCTCTCTCTCTCTCTCTCTCTCTCTCTCTCTCTCTCTCTCTCTCTAATATTATTTCCCTTAATGCCATTTTAAATATTGTCTTTGGCTCTGTGCTGAGCACCACCTCACAGAATTAGATGGAGGAAGCTATTAAAGACACGCAGGGGTTGAAGCTTTCACACCCCTCACAGGCACACATTAGCAAATGATTCCCTCAAAACCAAACGGCATAATAAAGCATGCCAGGGAGAAATGAAATGTTTTACCTCATGTAAGGAGACGAATAGAAAAGACTCTTCCTGTGCCCACGGCGGTTCTTTACTCACGGGGAGTGCAAATCTGCTGCACTTTTCATTACGCATGAAATCTCCACTGAGATGATCTGCGTGCGATACCTGTCGGTTTCAAACACACACTTCATGTATTGGTGTCTGGGGCCAATAGAAGTTGACTCTTGACTGTCTAAGTCATGTGACGTACCGTGTGTGTTTGTTTACTCACTAGGGTTGCATGAATGATTGATGATTTACACTTTAGCAGCAATTTAGAGTCTACAAACTGTTAAAGCTTCAACTAGTATCAGATGGTGTTAAAAATAAGATAAAACTTTATTTGCCGAAGATAGAAATTCAGTTTTATTGCAGCCAACTAAGACAGCAGTCACAGCTAGTGAAAAACAAGATCACACTTTAGTCTAGGGTCTAATTCTCACTATTATCTTACTATTATCTATGACTTTTTCCTCAATAAACCTCTAATTACTGCTTATCAATAGTTATTAAGTTTAGGTATTGTAGGATTAAGGGATGTAGAATATGTTCATGCAGAATAAAGCATTAATATGTGCTTTATAGGTACTAATAAACAGACAATATACTAGTAATATGCATGCTAATAATCAACTTCATAGTGTGAATTGGACCCTAAACTAAAGTGTTTCCAAAAACAAATATACCAAAATGTACTTGAAATACATTTATGTTATGCTAAGTAAACTACAAATGCATTTAGTACTGTATAATACTGCTTCTGATATGCTAAACTGATATAAATTAAAGTCTTGGAACAACTAATTTTGTACATAATGCTCATTAGTTGTCCAGAAATAGTGCTGAGGCTTAACTAAAGATATACTCAATTATATTTGATTGTACTAAAGTGGAACTATTGCAAGTATACTTTAGATACACTTAAATAGCTTGCATTTAAAGACTGATATTATTCAGAGATCATAATAGTCTTACTAATAGTGATATTAAAACACAGAAATGTGCATTGTGCAACAAAGAAGTACTCCAAATAACGTGTAATTATAATATTTATATCAGTCTCAAGCGATATTCTAAATATCTTAATGGATTTGTAGAACGCTTAGTATGAAATAAATGTATCTTAAATACATTTTGGTGTAGGGTTTTTTTTTCACGAGGGACAAAATAAAACTAATCAGTAAAGACGATCGACGAAATCAGTATTTATATTTCACATGTGAGAAACACAGTGCTACTTCTTCCCAATTTTCTTAATATTTATCCTAATTTTTATTTTATTTTCATGTAACTTTCTTCTAGACAGCAATGAGATTACATGAAAAGATTACATGAGACTGAATTAAACATCTGAAACTATCCTCAGGTGGTTTTCTTACCTACAGTGTATGGTCTGTCAGTGGTCTATCCTTGGAAAAAAAAACATTTAAGATTCATAATGAAACGCAAAGTAACATCAATCAAATATTCATCTGGGAACGATAATCCAAAAAGGAAACCCAATATCTAGAGTAAGACAACAGATAATAAATGAGAACAAAGACACTAAACGATTGGCATGCGTACAAAATAAATGTTTCCACGTGTCAGCAAATACCAGACAGTGTTTGTCTTATTCTCTTCTCCGTTGTCATTTCCTGTCAAACATCAGTTCAGTGGACGGGAAGCTCCTTCACGCTAGCGCTCAGCGGTTCAGCTAAACTGAGGACATTTTTCATGTCCGTCCAAAACTGATTCAGGTTACACATGGCCCGCTCAACAAAAGCTGATGTTTCATTGTGCAGAATGCAGATTATTCTGTTTTTGCGAGTCCTGAACCCTGCGTACAGCGTTCGGCTAGTTACGCTCGACCAGCTAAACACACTTTACCAGCTTCTCTCTTCACCTCTGACTGACTGCACACATGTTCATCTGGAGACCGCTGTGCTTTATCAATTTTGCTCAGTCCTAATCTTGCACACATCTTTATTTCTTCTCCATGCGATTGTTTAAAACATTATTGCTTTAGTGAAGAGTATGAGGCTGAATACTGAGCACTCGCCTCTGGCGCTGCGCCGCTCGTGACTCTCCTCTTCTGCTCTTCTCCAGGAGAAGGTGGGAATGTTAAGTGCAGATAATTATTCTCATCGGGAGCCGCTTTGGGTTCGACCGGGCCGATGTGTTTCAGTGCTTGTGAAGGAAATAGCAGGACAGGGAAAAGCAGGTCATCATAATTAATGCGACTCTGAAGCGAACCCGCGGAGAATAGCCCACAGACGGACACACTTTGCCTTCGCTACTTTTACACGGCGATAAGCAGATGTTGAGCTTCAGCGTAATGCCGGGAATCTGTCGACTGGTTGTTTGCCGGGACATCAGCATTTCTTTAATAGCACGATAAAGGAACATCTGAAAAAGCAAGGCCACAAAGCAAAGACCCGCGAGAGCCGGTTTGATTCTGTGTGTTGTGTCAAAATGATTTTATTTAAATAATAATAAAAAAAGCTTGTCAACTAAATGTGTATTTTAGCCAATACAGAGCTTAGTGAAGGTGAACTGTGTGTGTGTGTACTTGTACAACTATCTTTGTGAGGACCGGTTTGAGTTTTAGACCATTCAGAGTAGAGGCAAAGAGAGTAAAGTGAGGACATTTTTGTCCACTCCTCAGAAACATAGATGTACAAGAGTGTGTGTGTGTGTGTGTGCGTGTGTGTGTGTGTGTGTGTGCAGTTTTCTCATTCTTCACTGGCTCCCGTCCTGAAGGAACTCTCTGTTTGTCCATCATTTCTGTGTTTGTTTGGTTTGAGTCTCTGTGTATTTGAGATGAGCTGCAGGATGAACTGATAGTTTAGGAATAAAGGTTTGTCCAAGAAAAGAAAATAAATAGTATGTTGTAGTACCATTTTGAACAGTATTTTTCTAAATCTTTATATCTTTTTTTGGTAACACTTTATTTTAAGGTGCTTGTAATAAGCAGTAATTAACAGTTAATAAGACACTTATAAGACCTTATAAGATGCATATAAGATGCATATAAGCATTAACTACTTCATATAAGGGTTAATTAAAGGTCCAGGCCCTGAAGAGATCAGGGAAACTACTCCCTCTTGGGAAGGTCCATTTTTAAGTGACTGGGAGTTTGTGTTACCATTTATGTTTGTTCGGCTGTTCTAAAAGTGCAATGTATTGATACTTGAGAGATGTATTATTTAATTTATTTATTATCATTAGTTAATGCTTATATGCATCTTATAAGGTCTAATAAGTGTCTTATTAACTGTTAATTACTGCTTAAAGCACCTTAAAATAAAGTGTTACCCTTTTTTTAATAGAAACATCTTATTAATGTATTTAATTACTTACTACTGTTCCAAACTTTGGGGTTCATAAGATTCTTTTACTTTTAAATAATCCTCTTATGCTCACCAAAGCTGATAAAAAAAAAAATATTGTGAAATATTATTACAATTTAAAATAACTGTTTTCTATGTGAATATATAGTAACGTGTAATTTATTCCTGTTATCAAAGCTGAATTTTCAGCATCATTACTCCAGTCTTCAGAGTCACATGATCCTTCAGAAATCACTCTAATATGAGGATTTGAAACAGTTATTATACCTATATATATATATATTTTAAGGATTAATATAAATGCATCAGAACAGCATTTATTTGATTTATTTTGTTGTTGTTGTTGTTTGCAACAGTGCAAACGTCTGTACTTTAACTTTTGATTAATTTAGTGCGTCATTGCCAGGTATTAATTTCTCTGAAAAAAAGGCTTGAGAGATTGAGAGACCACATGGCATGTACAGTATGTCCAGGACCTTTGACGCATTGGCTCCACATTCTGTATTCTTATAAACATATATTAGCATAAAATGTAACCAAAAACTCTTGCTGTATTTTTATGCAGTCAGTTGATGCTGCATTTACTCTGTGTGCAGGTTCAGAACTGATGCCTAAAGCTCTCTCGACTCGAATCATCGGAGGAATCTGGTGGTTCTTCACCCTCATCATCATCTCCTCCTACACAGCAAACCTGGCAGCGTTCCTTACCGTGGAGCGGATGGACTCGCCCGTGGACTCGGCCGATGACCTGGCCAAACAGACCAAAATAGAGTTCGGCGTCGTCAAAGATGGAGCCACCATGTCCTTCTTCAAGGTAGCCATCATCGTTTAGCAATCACAAGACATGCTGTTTATTCTTCGTGGAGAACCACTGCTGAATGTTAACAGAAGATGTGTTTGAAAGAACTTTTCAAAAAAAGGAAGAACTTTTCTATTCTTGAGCGAGAGAGAGAGAGAGAGAGAGAGAGAGAGAGAGAGAGAGAAAATCAATACAAATTCACAAAAGCATTTTTTAAGCTCTTCCAGTTAGATCCTAATTCCCACTGTAAAAGCAAATTCTCCTGTGCTGTCACTCCTCTTCCATGTTTGAAGTGTTCCTTCATAATGATTTTTTTTTATTATTATTCCAAAAGTTTCAACTTTTGCCTGCAGGGTTTTGCTTCTTCACAGCTTTGAGTTTTGGCTCTCAGACGCACAGAAAATACAGCAGGTTTCTGAGCGACACAAAATCAAGCTGTCTTTAAACCAGTGATTGCATATTCATATCTTCTTTCAAAATATAGGCTGCTTTCTGCTGATGTCGTAATATTTCTGATTTCTATAAATAACCGTGTTCCAGAACATACATTAGCATTTTTTGTTTTGATTTATGTTTGAGTTCAAAATTGCTATCTCAAATGTCTATCAGTACTATTTTTACACTTCCAAAGCCTTGCTTTGACATTTAGTGTGCACAGTTCCTTTGATTGTGTGTCCTTTTTGTCTCCTGAAGTATATGATTTCAGCATTAGAATGAAGATTACATAAACAGGTGTTTGCAATTACAATAGCAAGCTGTCGCTGAACACCTTCAGCTCTGCTTGTTTTCTGAGACTTCAGCTGTGGACCTGGAACCACAAATCTTCATTGAACATGTGATCAAGAGCGCTCACACTTGTTCATTTCCTTGGGTCACTTTAAATGTTTCATGGAATTGAGCCAACAATTATCCGTGATTAGCCACGGTTTCTTACGTGACCTCCTTTAAAAAACCATGAAATGCCATTTAAACCGAGTGCTAATCGTGATGTTAAAGTTTCATTATCTTGAGACCGCTAACTATAGACACACACACACACACACTCACTCACTCACTCCCACTTCTAAATCAGAATATATTTCTTTACTGTAATTTCTGCAGATATAGTAAACTGTGCATACTATGATATGTCTGTATCAGTAGAATAATGACCTACAGAGATGTGTTGTGTGCTTCGCGAGCTCACTACGGAGGAAACCCAACCCAGGCTCATTTGAAATACATGGCTTTGCCTACATTTCTGCCAAACTGCACAAATATACCTATCCCGGGAGTTTTCAGCTGAAATGAACACTACTGTTCTGTTTCAAATTATGACTACAGGGGCAAATTATCAAGAACGAATAAAATACCTTTTTTTTTTTTTTTTTTTTTTTTTGCACAATACTAATTTACACTTTTATCATAGTGCATGATTTATAAACTAATACATTCTGACATTTGTATCACATAATCAGCTTCATGGCTTTCCTAATGTAGTAAACTTGCTCAGTCGCTCATCTAATCTCACCATGACTTTTGGAATGAGATCGCGAAAGGAAAAAATGATGTTTTACTCACATAACATCGGTTAACGGGAACGCCGTCATTTCACGATAGTTTTTTTACCCACATTAAGAAAATAGCGCAAAAGTTTTGTGGAAATCTGTAATGGAAACGCAGCTATTTATAACTCCTCTAGTGCACATGCCACATGAAGAGTGCAGTGAAATGTGCCTGGAACAACGTATTTTAGGTTTTGCAGAAATGTAGGCAGAGTCACATATTTCCAAAGAGCCTCTTTTGCAACCTCGTATCCCACAATGCAATGTGCTCAACTTGACACGAGTAAAGAAATGAATCAGACACATTTTTTTCAACACTTTTTCTAGACTTATTATTTAAAGGTGCAGTGTGTAATGTTAAGCATGCCGCTAAACATTACACACTGCACCTTTAAATAATAAGTCTAGAAAATGTGTTGAAAAAATGTGTCTGGTTCATTTCTAGTGGTGAGGTTACTAATTGCAACCAACAAAAGTTACAGTGGCCGACAGGAAATTATGTCGTCGTCTGAGACTGTAGAGAGTAGCAAGTTAAGCAGTGAGGTTTCTTTACAAGGATAAATTAAGAAATTATATTTACTTAATTATTCAGTAAAATGATGTTATTGCAAATATTATTATTACTTGTTCATCATTGTGTCAGTGTTTTATTCGCTGACTTTAGCAGCTCCTTTGCACGAAGAAGAACATAGTGACGAAGCGCGTTTGTCCGTTCAGGGCCACCGTAGAAACATGTCAATGTAAGCGGACCCGCGGTGTGTAGAAACGCCTCATTCTAAGCTAATACACACATAACGGTTCATTACGTAAGGTCTTTATACACCACTGAAAACATACAAACATATAATTGTCAGTTTGTAATGAAAAGTATCCAGCAGGAAGTAGGCTAGCGTTCACGTACAGTAAAACGAGCACAGCTGTGGAGAAAGCAGGATAATAACTGCCATCATCCAGTGTACACAGTGACTGTTTAATCTAGGAAGTGTCAGCTGTATCACTCCAGTCGCTTATTCATTCTTGTGCAGTCCAACGTTGAAGCCAATTCCCAGCCACTTTCAATTATATTGAGAGACACCAGGGAAAATAGCGTTTGAAGGGGGAGGAACAATAACAGGTGCTCAAGGTTAAGAGAAGAGCGCCAGCACCAGCACACCGTAGTGTGAAGCTGGAGAGTGTCACTGTAATGGAGACGAGCAAAATCTCCTGGATGTCTAGTGTTGCTGTCAGCTGGACCTACAGCAGTTTCTGCTCTACTAATGCGGTTACAGCAATACAGCAAAACAAGTGTGTTGCATAGGGAGGTTGAATAAAAACATTTCAGTGAGTCTCACGAAATGACATAGGATGCAATTGTATACATTTTTGGATTCAAATAAGCATGCAGATTCAGTTTTGCAAAGGTTGGTTATTTTGCACAAAATAAGCACAGGGCAAATTGTTTCTGATAAATGTTTTTATCCGAAGCAACACGTAGTACATGTATAGAAAGTTCTGTCCTGGAGTATCCTGAGGTTAAATGTCTTGAATTATTAAGCTCATGAATCTCTGTCGTTGTGTAGCGTCATCCTTTCAGATATTAGCCTGGATCTTAAACTGCTGTCACACCACACTATTCATCAACATCAACTCCAAATACATACTTATACATTAAATTATGAGCAGTTTACAGCTGAAATAAACATGTGTGCGAGTAAACAAATAGCAAATTGTATTCAATTTTTTTGCACAATATTATGTTCTGACCTCAAAACACTTTTATCATAGTGCATGATTTGTAAACTTATACATTTTGATGTTTGCATCTCATAATCAGCTCATATGTGTGGCTTTTCTATTGTAGTAAACTTGCTCAGTCGCTCACATGATACAGCAGTGCACTCGTGATGCGAAGGTACGGGTCGCGTGAAACGTGAGTCACGACACTCGATAAAGCGATTAAAAGACTAAAATGACTAAAAGCTAAAATGACATGGTTGCTTCAGCATGTATTATTATCATGTTTGCTTTTGTTAACATAATTGGTTAGGTTTAGATGGGGTTTATTCTTGCTTACACCACAGAATGAAAAAATCAAAAGGTAAAACTGTTTAATAACTGTCTAAAGTTGTGTAATTCAGCTATAAGCAGCACTATTGAAGACAATAGTGTTGTGTGTGTATACAGTATATTGTACGGACCAGCAAACCAGAGTGATTTCCAAATATGCAAACACATGCTATTTCAGATTACTGAAAAGATGCTGCTTCTCTCTTTCAGAAATCCAGAGTGTCTACATTTGAGAAGATGTGGGCTTTCATGAGCAGCCGGCAGAGCACATCGTTCGTCAAGTCCATTGAAGACGGGATTCAGAGAGTGTTAAAGTCCGACTACGCTCTGCTTATGGAGTCGACCACCATTGAGTACGTGACGCGCAGAAACTGCAACCTCACGCAGGTCGGCGGCATCATCGACAGCAAAGGTTACGGCATCGGCACCCCGAAAGGTAGAACCACCGTTACTACACCAACTGTTCTGATTCTGAACGCGGACGAGCCACAAGATAAACGGTTGTAATATGCTAATGCATGCTGACCGTGACTCTACTTTCTAGCCTACACGATTAGGAATATATCTCTTGGTGGAAGAATTATTTTGTGTAGTTTGATTTACATGTAAGGAGAAATATACAGACATATTTTGGGGACAAATTTGAACCCAGAAGTGAGCTAAATATGACGCATCCTCTAAGGGACATCCTTATGTTTCTGAACCTAATGACATTTCATTTCAGGATTGAACTTCATTCAAGTTTGTTATAAATGACTGGATGGTTTTCATGTCTTTCACATTGTTTAAGTGAAGTTCTATCCACCTTCATTGATATGCATGTGAATCAAAAGTGAAGTTGGTGGATCTGACCTGTGAATATGCAAAGAACGACATTTGATCAATAGATGATGTAAATATCCCATACTGACCTCTTAGCTGAATTCATAAGACTTAAAAGCTGCATAGTTTGCAGTGTTGGAGTAATGTTATATGCCTAAAGCCTAGTGTGACTGGAACTGTACAGTATTCATTAAAAACTGAGCGTGAAATAGAGTAGATTACACAGTGTGTGTGTGTGTGTGTGTGTGTTTTACGCATTGTTGAAACGCCTCTCCTTTCAAGCATGGAGTTGGTGTCAGAATGTTAAAGCATTCTTGTTTAATTGCAGTTTCCTCAGTACTTGATATTCCAATGAAGAGACTGGTTCATGAATGACTTTATTCCAGGCTCGCCGTACAGGGATAAAATCACGATCGCTATCCTGGGTATCCTGGAAGATGGGCGTCTGCACATGCTGAAGGAGAAGTGGTGGAGCGACAGCAACTGTCTGGAGGACGAGCGCTATGAGACCGGTCCAATGGGCATCCAGAACCTGGGCGGCATCTTCATCGTGTTGGCATCCGGGCTGGTGCTGTCCGTGTTCGTGGCGATAGGAGAGTTCATCTACAAACTGAGGAAAACTTCAGAGCGCGAACAGGTGAGATGGACTGGAAGTGGAAACTGTAATGTCATTGACTAATAAAGAGGAAAAGAAACTGAACACTAAAGGTCCTTGCACGCTGAGTCCGAAATCTTCGCACGTTAAAAAATAAATAACGACCTTGCGTTGTGCCAATTATGTTTACACACTGCCTCCGAAACTTTTGTCCGTCGTAATTTCTTTGGGGATCGGGTTAAATTTTCTGCATTTTTCGCATCGGTATCAAGCATTTTGCAAGGTGTTTTGACATTTCAGAGCCACCGTACAAGCAAACGCCAAAATCCAGAACTGTTCAGGATCAATTGGTTCATGGAAATTGCTGGTCTTGTTTTTAATATGTGGCTCCAGTATCGCTAGCAAAGCATCAAACTGAGCCGCTGACATCCTGAAGTAAACTTTGAATCTCTCGGGATAATCCCGAAGCGAACTCTCCTTCCTCTCTACGCAATATCAGGACCCAATATTTCCTCTTTCTTTTTCTATTTTTAAGAGGAGAGAGAGGACAACTAAATCAAAATCAATTAATACGCATCAGACTCAGTGTGCAAGGTTTTTGTGCGTGATGAATTTTTATGATGACCCTTGTAATGTACAATGTAATGTATATACTTTTTGCATTCCTGGGTCCGTTTGAACCTGGTGGAACGTAAGCTTTTAAAACAGTCATGACTTAATATTTCACTATATTGTGGAGACGGCGAGTCAGCATCGTCAACTTCATCTTTGCAGCCAACACTGACTCAGAAAACACTGGTTTATTAATAATAAACGGTGGTAGGAAGGGGGGGGACACGTCCCCTGCACTTTTAGAAACAGGTGATTTTGTCCCCCACATTTTTTTTGACCCAGCGCCACTATTTCCGCCCGTGTTCTCTGATTTGTTACTTATGCCGCGTTCCAGGCAACCTGTAACCTGTGTTTTTTCAACCTTATACCCGTGAAAGTGCACTGGAATGGCAGTCAAACCCGTGACTTCCTACCCGTGAACTCGTACTAGATCCATGTACTCTCAGTTACGAGCTCTGACGTCACGTAGCCCGCGAAACCATACAAAACAGCAATGGTTTGTTTACATCTAGCTACCACAATTCCTTGCGCTCAGGTAGTTTGGCGTGACTGGCTTGGAACGCGACAAAGTCGTGAGTCGTAGTTTGAAGTCGTGATTTACGTGCTCAAAAAACTGCCTGGAACGCAGCATTACACTTGAGTGAACTAACATTCAGCCAATCACAGCGCGAATCATCTATTGAGCGCGTCTGCCATAAGCTTTAAATCTCTTGTTGCTCTTGCGAATTATCGTATTCGATTAGTCGCTTTGCTGTTTGGCCGTCTAATGCCCCCCAGAAAAAAGCAGAGGACGATTACATCATTTTGTTCAAACACACTCTGTAAGTATAATGTGTTACAGTATGTCGCGATGACATGAATCACACGTAACGTTTCCTTGTTATGATTTAACCTACTTTAACGCAGTAAGGCGTGTAAAGACAACAGAACCCGTATAGACCTCGTCACGTCGCGCCGGATTGTGCCGAGTGTGTGTTAAATGCTCTCCTACTTGTTGCTTTGGATAAAAGCGTCTGTTAAATGAGACATAACAGATTATTCCCAGCATGCACACAACGTCATAAGACGTTGATATTTGGATAAATTTCGGTTGCGACGTCGGGTGACCAAAATTCAATGAAAATTCAACATCGAATGTCAATGTTAAATTGATGTCCATTACCGAATACATTGATTTAGGTTTTATTGATATATTTTTATACAATGTCTGTTGTATAAAATTACTGTAGGCTAGATGTAATCTGTATACTCATTGAACACTTTTTTTTGGTCCAACTGTTAAGAAGTAAGATAAAAGTTATTGTTCATGTGTAGTTTAACTGAAATATTGTAAATATCATAAAATATCTTTAAGTATAGATGTCCACAGTGGTCTGAAAGTCCCAAGTCCTGCAGTATTTTTTTTTTTTTCGAGTATGATTTCACAAAAATAGGTTGCTGTAAGCTATCATGGCATGTTCCCAAAATTGCCACTAGGGTGCTGTAAAATGCCAATTGCTATTCCATCTAGAATTTATTATTATGAACATCTCAGTCCCTCCAGAAAAACGCGATTATGCGATCGCATGATTCAGTGCATAATCAGCCAAAGTCTGCATATTTATGCGGGGGAATTTTTTCAAATACGCCGCACTTTCGCCGTATAAATTGCCGATTTCTGTGCAAAATATGCGGGGCTTGTATGATTTCATAATCCTCGCATTTTCGTTGCAAAAAAGTCACATATATCTTAGTAGAAAGTTGAAAAATGTTGCGTTTGCTTCACACGAGAGCCGCCGTTTCCCCCTGTTGCCATGGGAACGTTATGAAGTGACGCGACGTGAACATCATCGAAAAGCTGTAAAAACAGGAAACTTTTTTTTAAATATTTTATTTATTCATTTTTACAGAAGTTGTAGCATATTCCTTTTGTAAAGCTACAGAACCTGTTTGACTCATCAATGATTTGTAAGTTAGAACCATGTGTTTATTAAGGTCTGAAATTGAAATATTCCAGCTCTTTCTGTGATGTATATGTTTGCTTATCATAGGAAGTAATAAGAAATGACTCTTTACAGTAAGGTAGGAGCCTAGTGAGAACAGGGTGTTGGGGAATCACTTTTTCTCTCTTTTTCATCAAACCGCAGTTTTTGCAAGTTCCCTCAATTTCAGCGCATAAAATTGCATAAATATCCCGCATATTCCATCGCATTTTTTAAGAAAACGTGCCGCATAATCAAGGATTTTTGCCCGCAACAATCACAAAAAAACTCAGTATTTTTCTGGAAGGACTGACCTTTGGGTCACATCCCCATACAGCTTTTGTCCCCCCCACTTTTATAATGGCTGCTACGCCCCTGGGCTCTATTACACATATACTATATATTTAAGTAACTAGATTAATATAAACTTGCGATTAGTCGAATAATGGCTTAAATAAACGACTACTAGTTGACTAGAATAATCTTTAGTCAGGGCCAGCCCATATGTTTTTCAAATAAACCATATTGTATCTGATCAATTCTTTTCATTAATGAAAGAATGTGCATTTTCTTTGGAAATTTTTAAAGTTGAGAATGTTACTGTGTTTTTACAATGCTATTATTAAATTTACTACCTTTTTATTATTAAAAATGTAGAATTTCTTTAAATTAAAAAAAAAATTACAAGAGTGATGCAAGACAAATATATATTTTTTATAAATATTTATGAGACATTTTATCTGAATATTGATAAGAACATATAATGTGAGAATTACCAATATAAACTATGGATTTTTTTTTTTTAATTTTGTATCTACCTTTTCCGGGTCAAAACAGACCCGAATGCGATGAGAGGGTTAAGACATCAGACTTGAAACTGCAATGCTTTATCAATCACGCAGGACTGAACATCAAGCGATGTCCTACAAAACTTCCCACATTAGCCCAGCAACTGCTAAAACACCAGAGCAATCACCCAGAAGGCCCTAGCGAATGCCTAGCGAGGCCTTGTACCGTTGCACGTACAGAGCAACAGATTTTAGACATGCTGAGATGAAGACGTTCAGCACGCTGACTAAAGCTGAGCGTTCATTCACACCTGATAACATCACAGAATGGATCTGCTATATGAGAGAAGAGATGAATAACCGATCGAACATCAAAAAGCATAGCAAGCAAATCGCAAATCACTTCCTTTTTATGTAGACACATCTCGCTGATAAGATGCCAGTGCTGGAGGTTGACATTTAAACCACTTTCATGTATTTGAGTGTAAAAGCACGCTCTAAAATGAGAATGTTTTTATCACATCCCACCTCAAAATGAATTATGTTCCTTACTGAACTGGAACATTGTGTTATTTTTCCACACATGTTGGAAGTTATTTTAAGGATTGTTTTTGGTCTCGTTTAGAAGTAGCTATCATATGATTTTGCTTGTCAAAAAAAGAAAACACATTGAACACTGAGAGACGTAAAAAGTCAAACTATTGCTTTAATAAGATCTGTTTTATTATACAGTATACAGTTGAAAAGTTTGGGGGGCTTTTTTTTTGGAAAAAAATATATTTCTGATGGATCACGTGACACTGAAGAGGGTAGTAATGATGCCGAAAATTCAGCTTTCATCACAGGAATAAATAACATTTTAAAACATATTAACATAGAAAACAGTTCATTTTAAGGGGTGGTTGATTATGATTTCACTTTATTTAACTTTAGTTACTGTGTAATGTTGCTGTTTGAGCATAAACAACATATGACGCTCAAAGCAAAGGGAGATGTTTTCTCTTACAGAAATTGCTTTTTAAGAACTACAACAAACGGCTGGTAGGAACTACAATGAGCTTCTTCACGGGTTAGTGACATCACTAACCCTAAAATTTAAAAACACCCGCCCCCGGGAACGCGATTTATAGAATATGCTAATCAATGGCAAGAAGATCGTTAACCCCACATCAGCTGCATAAATTCATCAACTAACTATGAAATGTCCTGTTCTATTCTACATGTTGTCTCTTCTTCTTGAGTCTCTCCATCTTTGTCCGACTCCGGTTTGAACATAAAAGGCTACAAGTTTTAAAAATTTTCAGTGCGTGTGTGTGTGTCTGATTACCTCACACACACACACGCACACTGAACATTTCTAAAACTTTCAACACACACACAAGCTCTTTATGCTCCGCCCTCTGTGCCGGGAGCAGCAGCTCATTTGCATTTAAAGGGACACACACAGAAACAGAGCGTTTTCGCTCACCCTCAAAAAGTGCAATTTTAACATGCTATAAAAAAAATATATCTGTGGGGTATTTTCAGCTAAACCTTCACTTACCCACTCTGGGGACATCAGAGACGTATTTTACATCTTGTGAAAAGGGCATTATAGGACCCCTAGAAATTGTAATAATAGTACAGAATATTCCAGTTTTTACTGTATTTCTGGGGAAAAACGCAGCCTTGGTGAAACCTTGGTGGCATGAGACTTCGAATATTTTTAATTTGCTGACACACTCTGTTACTCCTAGCTTCCGTCCCTACAGTTAGCACCAAAATGTCTTCCTCAGCTAATGAACGTGAAAGTACTTACTTCCTCTTTTCTTGTTATCCTTCCCACCCCACCATGTCCCTTTTTTTTGATCAAGAGGTCTTTCTGCAGTGCGGTGACGGACGAGATCAGACTGTCGTTCACGTGCGAGAGACGGGTGAAACTCAAGCCCCCCCGCCAGCACCCGCCACCAGCCTCGCTGAAGACAGACGCAGTGATCAACATGCACTCCTTCAACGCCCGTCGCCTGCCAGGACAGGACAACATGAGCCGCAGCACCGCAACGACGCCCGTGTTTCCATGACTTGCCTGGGCGACGGCCAACTGAGGCACGTCCCCGGAGCCGTGCCGGAGAGCAGGGACTACGGCTCCGAGATGATCACGGCATTCACCATCAACCGCAGAGACATCCGACACCACATGGCCAGTCAGAACGGTGGCAGTAGCAGCAAACCAGTTAGTGACCACATCCTCAAACCAATGTATCCCACAATGCCATTGCGAGAGGGAGGCCGATCCGTATCCTTCCTGTGAGAACGAACCACGTCTAGCCAAACTAACCGAGTCTGATGTTTACAAACGGCACTCGAAGGACTCGAAGGAGAAGCCCCCCTCCCCCTCCCCCCCGATCAAACGAAAACGTGTTTCTCATTGGAACCGAGTGAAAATGTGGAAACGAGGCTTTTTTTGAGCATGGCAATAAGCGAACAGACGCGAATGGGAGTCGTTTTCTTAGAGTATCATTTATAGCACATCAAGTGAATTTCAAAGAGTTTTTGTGGGGGTGCAAAACAAACGTCTCTGTGAATGCGATGTACAATACAGGTATGCGTCAGACTGTAGGACCGGTTTAGTTTAATACCGCAGCAGTCATGTGACCTGCTAGACTAGTAGAAACCCTTAGACTGCGAGTTTAGAGAGTGCAGACGAACATCCTTTGCTCACGGAAATGCACAAACAAAGAGGGTTGATTTCATTCAAGTCACCGAAACGAATTGACAAATGAGTAACAACTCTGTAAGGCAGTTTTGAGCAAGACTTGTGGCCATTTTGATTTATTTGGGCTTCATTCATTGCCGGCAGATGTTTTTTTTTTTTTTTTTACACAGCGAGATCTAATGGTAATGACGGATAAACACAAGAGTTGCCAAAGATCTGTCGTCCAAATGGATTTCGACACTTGAAACGCAGCTTGCCCTACAGACAAGAGAGCGAGTGACACGTTTGTTGAATGAGTTATTCCTGAGAACCACAGCCTTCGTATCAAGAATACTCACTTCACATGATACGTACAGACGATTCTACACTAAATGCACAGCTTGCCATATATGAAGAGCTTATGAAGGAAACCGTTTTAAGACATACATGAGTGAGAATGTCTCTCGCCATGGATCTATTCAGCTACGACTATATTGGCTTTTGCCATCAGCATCTGCTATGTCAACTTGTGGAAGTACAGAGTTTATAGATGGTGTGGCTTTCGTCAAAACATTAAATCAGAAAACATCTGGGTGTTTTATTTATTATTATTATCATCATTTCATCTTCCACTCCTGTTGTTGTCAGGAAAATCACCCACATATAGTTTCAAAACCTGTGATATTTTGTCTTCCCTGACACACAAAAGCTGATGTTTGGCAGAATGTCCAAGCTGCACTTTTTTTTCCCCATACAATGAAAGCTGATGAGAGCTTTATAAAAAATAAAAAAAAGGATAAAAAGCACCATAAGTAGTCCAAGATTAGATGTCAAAACCTTGTCTCACAGATACTGTAGCTATCGTGTAGATTCAGAATATAATGCACTAGTCATATGGACTACTTTTATAGTGCCTTTATTTAAAAAAAATTGTCTTTGGAAATATAAATCACCACCCGCTTTTGTTGCATGGAAAATAGTACCTCAGATATTCTGGCTAAAATGTTATTTAGGTTTTCACAGAAGAAAGAAAATTATAGTTATACCAGTTTGGAACAACATGAGGGTTAATAAGCGCTGACAAAATCTTCGGTTACACTTTATTTTGGTAGTCCACTTTAGACATTCTACTAACTATAAGTAACTTTGCAACTACATGTGAACTAGCAGTCATTAGAGTATTAGTAGACTGATAGGTTAGGGTTCAGGTAAATAGAATAAGTTGGCATGTAGTGGTATATCAAAATAAAGTGTTACCAAATGTTCATTTGTGGTCGAATCGACCGAATGGAAAGTTAATGTTTGAATATTTTGAATATATATATTTTTTTTACCCATAGTATCATGCAGAAATCTTGTGATCCATGTGATCGTCAGAAGCTGAAAGTGATTCAATTGATAATGTGGGTAATATTTCAACACCTTCATTTCAAAACATGCTCATATTCATCTTTCTCTTTATGTTTCTGAACTTGACGTTACGATCTCAGATGAGCAGGAGACTTTCACATGTGCATATTTAAGTCTTCATCCAATAAAGAGAGTCAACAAAGTCGGCTACAGTAAATTGCAATACAAGCATGTTAAACATCAAAACTGCAATACAGATGTACGGTACTGGACCCTCTCATCTCTGAACGTGGCATTTACTGACAGTTCACAGGCAGTTGAGATACATCCGTGACGGTTTTCCATGTGGGAAACCCTATAAGCGTTGCCATGATGAGGTGTAGGTGCTAAGAGTCTTCACCTGCTGCCCCCCCCCCCCCCCGCGGCAGCTCGACCAATCACAGGCCTCCGTGAGGTCAACCTAACAGTGTCGAAAACAAAAGCAAAAACAAGAGTAAAAAAAAAAGAAGCATTTTTGTGTTTTTATGGTGAATTATGTATCGACCAGAATAACTTCATGTGACTCGATGTTTCTTTGGTGAAAGCTCATTGTATATGTGTTATTAAAATTCTGTGTAATTTTAACACTCTCTTGCAAAGTAGGGTATATATTAGATGAAGAGAAAATTACTGTATTTTGCTAAATACCGATGATTTTTACCTGTATTTTTTTCCTCAGCTCCTCTCTTCTTGATAATTTGTGCGATGCTGTATCGAGGGCGATACATGCATATTGTAATATAGAATCTACTCTCAAGAAACAATTAAAATGGAACGATAATTTAAAATCCCAGGCCCGAATTCCAGCGCATTCTGTTCCATTGATGGAAGGAGTTGATAGTAAAACGATGTGTGTGAGATCCTCCAGATATTCTGCCACATAATCTACTCATATCAGATGTATATAAATAAGACGTATAACAGAGAAGAATATGGTGACCGATTCCGCGTCATTTCTGTCGCTTTCCATGAACACTCATCATGGATATTTAGCTTATTTATTTTTCCTTTATGCCTTCCACGGCTTGATAGATTTGCCAATGTAGAAATCCTACAGAATCTATGTCTAATCACTTGCTCATTCTTCAATGCATACAGTATATATCATGTTTCCTTTTACAAGTTGTCTAAAACAGAACAGACCCCTAAAGGACAAAGATGAATAAAGAATCAAATCAAATGTTGAAAAGTGAAAAGGATAGTTCACCACAAATGAAACATGTCATTATTTACTCATGCTCTTGTTTTTGGTGGAACACGATAGGAAAATGTTTACTCTGCTTTTCCCCACCTCATACACATTTATCATTAGACGTCAGAGCACTTGGAATATCGCACACGTGTCATATGAACTTATACATGAATACATTATTGTTAGACTTGACATATATAGTACATAGAGTCCATTTGAGGCCTGTTGCACCAACCCCACACTGGTAAGTTTGAGCAAACTCTGTTTTTTTCTTTTGTTTTTTTTTTTGGTGTCAAGAATGCTAAAAGGATAAAAGAAGGCTTAAAATGGACCTTTGATGAGCAAAGTGAGATATCTGATGCAATCACACATCTCTTGCTCCAAATTAAAGACGTTTTAACGATTTTGATGCCTGGATTTTGCTGCTATTTATTTTCTATGAATGAATTATATATTATTTTCATGATATCCTTAATGCATTGCACATGGGCATTTGACATTGAATACAACACTTGTCATGTAAAATATTTAATTAACTATTAATGAAGTTAAATTATTTACAAGTTAAAACCTTTAGAGTTAATATAAAATTACCATGCTTGCATGTTTTATTTGACAATTTTTTGTGAATGCACAGTATATAAATTCTTAACATAAATTCAGTTGATTGATTTTAATATATTCATAGAGCATTGATATCATCTTTCAGCTGCTTTCTCAACAACAGCAGCGTTTCTTCCTGCCTATTTCATAACCATCTCTCCATTCTCCGTGTGTCATGTGACTGAATGTTCACACTGAAATTATTGTTCTACTTCACCTTTGTGTAACTGGCCTCTGGACTACTTATGAAACATTTTGTTCTTTTTGAATTTTGTTATATATGGACTTTTCGAACCATTATGTGGTTATTAAATAATGACAAAATATTCATTTTTGGGTGAACTACTCCTATACTTTCAGGCGACGTCACCTTGTGTAGCACTTTGAGGATGTTGGAAAATACATGATAGACTGCGAAATTAATATTGAATCGGATTAATCATTCAATTTACACTGTGACGCATCAATTTGAACTAATGACTTAGTATCGTTTCCTGAGTGAAGACCATATTTATCACACATGCCTTCATTTCAAACTGAAGAAAAACCATGAAGTATTCATTTCTATCTGTATGAAATGCATCACATTGGACATTTACTTTGGCTGTTGGATCAATCAATCCTATTTACGGAGCATAAACATCTATTTTATAAAAAAGAACGAAGAAACAATGTGAACATTGCTGTTTTACAAAATTGTATGAAACAAAAAGAAATTAAAATGAAATAAACTTTTACAAATCGTGTGTTTTGTTTGCCTTTGGTGCATCATGTTTATTCACATCCGTCCATGCATTCGCCTCTGCTTGCAGTGGAACGCTGAGGTCAGTGTGCTGTGTTTTAGCGAGCGCAGTGTGTCCCAGAGAACATTGGCTTGTGCGGCGTGTTTTCATTTGCCTGTAGCAGAAGCGCTCTTTGAAGTGAGCGTCCACCTGAGCTCAGCAGCTCTCAGATAAAGAGACTCATGCTAGGAGAGCATTGCATTCTCACTTCAAAGAACAACAGATCAGCTAAAGCCCACATTTATAGTGTTCCAGGAAAGACACCGTGTTCTTGCGCTTCGTATGAAGATGTGAAAAAGGAAGATCGCATGCATATATTTATGACCACAAGAATATTTAGTTTTGCTTCACTCAAAAATGCAGATTTTAGCTTTATTTACTCACCAAAATGTGCCAAATCGGTATGACTTTGTCCTCTGAAATACACTGGTTTCTCTTTGACATTTATGCATCAACACATGCTTTTATCCAAAGCAACTTGAAATGAGCAATGCAATAACTGTCTTTTCCATTTAATGAAATCAATCAGCCACTCTTGAGCTCTAAAGCATGTTTTATCCCCCAAACCAGTTTCCCCGCAGGGATTCCAGGGTGTGTTCACACTTGTAGTTTGGTTCTTTTGGTCCGGACCAAACCAGAAAATGATACATTTAGTCCTTGTTCGCTTAGCACTCACACCGAACCTATAGATACAAACCGACTTTTATAATGTATATTTTGAGACTGAACTTACCGGACATCCAAAACAATGCTGAGTTTGTAGTATATGTGTTCATATGATGGTATCAGCTGAGAAGTCGTAAAGGGCTTATAAAACGAGTAAAGGAGTAAAAACAGTGGCATGAATCCCTCCGTCACACACAAATGAAGATTTGGAGACGCGGATCTGATGCCTGTACTGAACTGTGATGGAAACATCAAGACTGTGACGAGAAGAGGCAGGTGTGTTTGAGCATTGTGCCCTTTACAGCGTCCCATCTCAAGACATCATGTCCTGTTTTTGGGTCGGTTTAGATGTCTTTGGTGTGGTTCGACTGAAGTATGAACAGAACAAGGACCAGAGTTCGTTTGGAAGCGGATTGAGAGCATCTTTTCAGCGTCTCGGTCCGCTTGTTCAGTTCAAATTGCAGCGTTCACCACACTAACAGAGCAATCGCACCAGGGTTCGTTTTAATCCAACCAAACATGCCAAGTGTGAACACAGACTAAAGATTTCATTGGTCATTTCAACCCATGTGCTGATTCCTATGGAAGCTTGTTCCTGCTACAGAATAAAACATTTTAAAAGATTGCGACTTTTTATCTCACAATTGTGACTTTATATCACACAGTTGTGAAGAAAAAAGTCAGAATTGCGTGATATAAGGTTTAAATTGTGTGTTATAAAGTCAGAATTGCAAGATGTAAACTCGCAATTGTGAGGAAAAAAGTCAGTTACCTTTTTTATTTCTTATTCTGTGGTGGAAAGAAGCTTTCAAAGATTGCCTTTACAATGCTGAAACAGAACCCTAATCTTAACTTTAGAATAGCCGCGAGTAGCACATACAGACAGAACTGAAACACGGTTTCTCTGTGGCAAAACTACTATATTTTCCATGGAAGAAAATGTCATACAGGTTTGGAACAACAAGTTCAAGTTAGTAAATGATAACAGAATTGTAATTTTTGGTTGAAGTATCCCTTTAATCCTCTTCTACATCATCTGCATGCGTCAGTAATCCTGGCACGAAGGCTGTTCTGTCTTGCATGAGCATGGATGAAGATTTACCCATGTTAAATTACCTTCAAGTAGCCAGTAATAAAACGGGGCAGCCGATAGACAGTTGGAGTGAATTTAACCTTGACAGTGAGGAGGTTTCAGACGTCTCTCCAAACATTTCAAGGAGCTCGGGGACTTGCAGCGCCGGGTCTCTGAGTGAATAATGAGTGATGAGAAACTCCCTCATAATGGCAAGATTTATGAACTCTCACCATCAATTAATCCCTGAGGGGAAGAAAAGACCACGAGAGAGAGAGAGAGAGAGAGAGAGAGAGAGAGAGAGAGAGAGAGAGAGAGAGAGAGAGAGAGAGAGAGAGAGAGAGACTTTGACTTTTAAAACCCTTTTAATTTACCCCATTTTTCCAGAACATTACAGAGCTAATATACAAAAAACACACATAAATAAATACTAATCTTTAAAAAGTGAATATTTAATCCAATATATACTGTATGTGGGCGTGAAAATGTGCTGTATAGTAAGAGAGAGAGAGAGAGAGAGAGAGAGAGAGAGAGAGAGAGAGAGAGAGAGAGAGAGAGAGAGAGAGAGAGAGAGAGAGAGAGAGAATGACAGACATACAGACATGCAGTAAGATAGATAGATAGATAGATAGATAGATAGATAGATAGATAGATAGATAGATAGATAGATAGATAGATAGACAGATAATTTTGATGGAACTATACTTCTATAATTCACATTAAAGGCACACTATGTAATTTTCCGCCACTAGAGGTCGTTTATTCAAAACGAAGGCGTAGCTTTGATGACGGCTTGATTTCGCTGAATCATGGAAGTTGTCGTCTTCGCCTCTACAGCCGGTGGAGAATACGACAGAAATCATATTCATGGATGACCGGTAATGCATTAAAGATTAATTAACGCTCCGACAGCCGCTGGAGGGTAACGAGCCGCTGGAGTGATTGCTAGAGACGAGCGCGAGACACAGATCGAGAACAGTTGAGCTTTTATTCTTCTGCTTCTTCCGGTCATGAGTATGTGGAGTAACACAGCGCTGTTTTATCATATCAGACACATTTGAGTGTGTTGAAAGTTGTTTTAATGCTGTGCGTTCGCTCAGCGGCGACTTAATGAGACACTTGTTGCACACTGAAGGGAGCTAGATCGATATTAGACGTGGTAAAACATGGTATTCGTGGTAAATCAAGAAAATTCGATTTAAACAAAAAGACTAACTGTGTTGAGCTGTATAACAATGATTAGTTTTCTGTCGATGAATGTATCCAAACAGTTGCTCATATGTCTAATAAAACACATAATTTCCATGGTTTCAAAACAGAAATCGAGGGTAACGCGGGTATGATGTCATTGATAGGTCCGTGTCCTGTTCAAAACTGCTTATTTCTCTGGATTGAAACATTCGTAGAAACATTTGGGATAATGTAAGTAAATATATAACATTGTTCTAGTGGTTATATTTTGATCCAAAAATCTTTCATAGTGTGCCTTTAAATCTATTCAATTAAGGGTTGAAGCTATTATTTTTCTAAATCCCCTAATAATTTGATCTACATCTATACGAACAGGACGTTTGTGGGAAGCGCATCATATTTTAAGAAAGACCAGCAGTTTCTCCACACGACCTTAACATGCGCGTGACCTTGGTCTGGCCGTGTCTCTGCAGAACGATGCAGTCATGCATCACTGACCGGTTATGAGGCAAATCCAGCGCTCTCTGCATCTCTGAGGGATCGTGGGTGAAAGGTAGCGTTGCACTGAAGCGGAGCAGGAGCTGTGCTCTGATAGAGGTGTTCACCTTGGCGCAGGAGGTGACTGAACCCAAGATATTGTTCCCAGCAGGACTGCAGATGCTATCCTCACTGTAAGCCTCCTCAGAGCCGGCAACAATAACTCTTCTGGACCCAATGGTGCAGTTTTTTCTCACTGTAAAATGTATGTTAGTGAGTGTTAGCCTTGACACTTCATCACCTTTTGAGTCATTTCCAGATCCCGTCCCCCTACTTTGACCTATCATTTCTTGTCAATTATATGGTGTCCTCAAATATAAAATGCGACAAAAGTCCAGAAGTAAAGTTTCATCCATAGCTGCAATCAGCAGTTAAAGAACCACCAATTTATGTCATTTTTCTGCAAAACACAAAAGGGAATGTGAAAATGTTTTTGTCCATAAAATAAAAGTCAATGGGGGACCAAAACATTTTTTTTTTTTATACCATTTATTTTCATTGTATCAATAAAAAAAAAAAAAAAAAAAAAAAAAATATATATATATATATATATATATATGTATATATATATACGTATATATATATATATATATATTATTTTTTATTTTTTTTTGTGTGTGTGTTCCACAGAATATTGTAACTGGTGGTGGTAAAGTGTCTTGATAAAAGACACAAAGCTGGCTCTATGACTGTTCAGACCGTCTTCAATCGGTGCCTCAAATTTCACATTTTAACACACTGGTCAAGATGTATGGAGTCAAATTCATGCCATATTTATTTGCATAACAATAAACTATTGCTAAAGAAAAAGGGGTTCAAAAGAAAAATTAAGTTTTGAGCAAAACATTTTTTATTTTGCAAATTAAATAAAGAGCAGAAATTAAGAAATAATTAATTGCAAAAATCAATGACAGCCGTAAAAGAAGCTCAAGAACTTTGGTCCTATTTTATCTCTGCAGCAGATTTTAGCAGCAATGATTTTGCAACACATTTTCCATGGCCATATACTTACCAATTCATTTGCAACGTTTCAGTCGAGTGTAAACTCGCGTTACTGTTTTCCCTTTGCTTTTCCCTTCTCTGTGTGTTTCACTTTATGGCATTGTTTTGGCATGGGGGCGGAGTCAATGGACTGGGGTGTGTACAACGGGCCTGGCCACGCCTCTCTCGGCGTGACATCATCAGCTGGAGACGAAGATCACCACAAATCAAGGCACCATGTCTGAGAGGCATGCGGTGGGTCGTTTCCATTTATTCACTAGCATTAAAACATGCACCTTCTGAGGGTAATCCGTGCGGTTTTGTCGTAAAAATATACATATTTAAAACTTTATAAATGAAAATATCTGACTTCCGGCAACGATCGACGCGCGTGCGTTCACGCACTTTCGTGTTTTGTTTTGCTCTGCTCTCTGGCTGCGCTGGCGCGTTCGTTCTACGTCACAACAGTTCCTACTCTACGCATTACCTCGTACACCGACTTCCATCACCCGTGAACGCGCGTCGATCGTTGCCGGAAGTCAGATATTTTCATTTATAAAGTTTTAAATATGTATATTTTTAGGACAAAACCGCACGGATTACCCTCAGAAGGCCTTCGTTTATCCCCCTGGAGCCGGATGGATTACTTTTGTGAAGGATGTATTCACATTTTGGGACTTGAAGGAGGTGGACCCCATTGCTTCACATTATATCCACTGAAGGGTCTAAGACATTTTCAAAAATAACTGAAAATGTGTTCGTCTGAAACAAGATTGACAGATGCATCTCAAACGGCTTGAGGGTGAGTAATGCATGGTTTAAATATCATTTTTGGCCGAACTATCCCTTTAATGTACACACTTCTATAGCATTCAAATATGAATGGTTTTGTTTTCTTAACTAAATGTATGTTAAATTCTGTTAACTCGCAAGAGGACGCCGGCACACTTCCCTTCTTTATTAAAGGTTATCATTAATGTTATTTGAGATTCATTTGTATTAACAGTTGTTTTCTGTAGAAATGCTTCAGAATGTTTGTCAAATTAAGTGATCATTATGACAAATGTAGGCGATTTATGTCTAACTTAAAGCTCAATATAAATTAAAGCTCAGTTGTCATCCTCGTTAAGTAAACATAAAAAAATACACCGTGTACAATACGTAGTTTAAATAGTAGTTTAGTATGTGAAATTTCTGCTATAGTGATTTTTACCTCATTGGTAACAGCCAAATTTGGTGACACGTTAAATCCATAAATGTAACTCTGCAAGTTATCCAATTCAAACTGAGCTTTAAATATTTTCCCAAATAAAGGAACCTGAATGTCCTTCATTTAAAGATAAGTGCACTAAATTTTGTGCCAAATAAAAACAAAGCTACATGCTGAATCTGTTTTCAAGAGTGTTTTAAGACAGTCAAATCTCTGACAGTGAATTGACTTAAAGAATAGTGTACATGGGAGTTCCAAATAAAAATAATAAAAATAATTATAAATAATAATAATAAATTAAACAAGGCCTTGGCACCCATGGCAAATGTAAACCGCTTTCATATTTGACCGGTTCACGCATTCCCAGTGGTACCAGCCATCGCAGCTTTCACATTCATTCAGAGACAGTGAGAAAATTACAAAAATGTGAATTAGAAGGCAAAAAAAAAAAAAGACAACGGATTAAAATACCCAAGAGTCAATGTTGCCCTCTGTGTAAAGATATTTGTACCCACATGTCAAGCATAACTCTAACAGCTCTTCTGTGGAAACAAAGGCATCAAGGTATTAGTGTAAGTTTTTAGGTTTAAAAAACACCCCTTTGCTCTAGAGTCTAGCACAAACAGGCTTTTGTCTTTGTCATCATAGCAGTGTCTGCATCTGTGCACTGTGTAGCAAGTGGCTCGATTATTAGCGACAAAGCCACCCTGGAATAACGGGGGAAAACAATCCAAATAAAGACACACAAGTTAAGGGCAAGAGGCACACAAATAATCTTTTATTAAAGCTAAAATTGTTGGCCAACAATCATTTAAAACTGGAAGTGAACAATCAAATCAGTCATTGGTCGGATGAAACGGAAAAAAATGAAAATGAACAATCGTTGCAGAGACTGATGTGAGAGCGGGAAAGTTCGGCAGTATCAGGTACACAAAAGGACTCCGCCAATCAGAATCACACACATAAAGTTCACTGCAAATAGTGACACAACAATAATGACAACCCTCGCTGAAGTAAAGCCTGTGCAGCAAAGAACCAGCCCACTTCAGGAAGCACTCAGCTCCTACACAAATAGAAAAAACAAAGAGAGGTCACATTAGAAAGAAACTAAATGAAATATAACAAAACAAAAACCAAGAACACAAATCACAATATACTCAAAATAATACAGAACCGTACACTTTAAAGACAAAAACAAAGTATTATACCGTCACAAAAGTATAAAGATCACATCAAACTCAGAGCTAATTACAGGTCATAATACTGCAAAATGGCCGAAACCACTACTACTGCATGGCGGTAATCGATACAATTGGAGTCACGAGACTGAGGTTGGTGGCAGTAATATTAAACAAATTAACAAGAAATAATACAAACACAACCAAAAAGAATCTTCAAGCCCACTTGGGCATTACACGAGAATGTGACTGGACCCAAAGCAGCAGCGGGGCTCAAAGAGCAAGGGTTAGGTTAGGGTTAAGATGACCTTAAGATGTGTTAAAGTGACCGCTCTCACTCACCCTGCCTTAACGCATGCACAGAGGACCTTAAAACACAACAAACATCTATTAAAATCTCACGTTAAAAGGCATACGAGGTTATTTAGCGCTCACAAACAATTTACCTACCGTGATCCAATGACGTAAGACTCATGACGGCACATACAGACATCATATAGTAGCTTCTTTAGTGCTTATAACACAGATGGAGACCCTGAAGACACACCGAGACCAAACACACCGCCAGCCTCGGTAGCCCAACGCCACACTAAATAAGTAAAATTGCACAATGTCACTAAATAACACTGAGATCAAACAGTTAAGTTAAACTCTAAAAACACATATCTCCATAGTACGAACCACGAAAGGAAGGGACGGGCTTTCCACCTTGATGCACTCCAAGAGGCGTAAACAACTGTAGCGGAGCAATAGCTCATTGGCCACTCATTGAATTGAATTGAAAGCCTTTATTGTCATTGTATTTGCATACGATGAAATTAGGAACACTACTCCTGACTCGCGTTTACAAGACAAACATATAACCACCAACATTAAATAAGACACTTACAATCTTACAAGTGTATATAGAATTTACGTGATGATTTTCACATTGACATACTTTGCCTTTAGTGCATTTTTGAATTTAGAGTCTGAATGGCAACTGGAAAGAAACTCTTCAAATTCTTCATTGAAGAATCATTGACGGATTGTGACGTTTTACACGTGTCACAAACATCTCTACAACTGCCCTCAAACTGCCTCCATTAAGAACCGATTCTGCAAACCACAAAGAGCATTGACAATGCATGAATCCACATTTTATTTACTAGTAGAAATTGTCACATTGCCACTTGGCAGTTAGAGTGCATTGGTTGACCACAAAAACCCTTTGGTAGAAAGAAAAAGTTTTAATAAAAGCAACTTTCTAAAAGCCTTTATACATTTTTCCTCACCTTACAACCTTTCTGCAGTGAAGCAGTTCGTTTCTGCTTTCACCCAGGGAGTTCAAATACACAATTCATCTTTCCTTGGGATATATCCTCTTTCAAGATAGGATCATGAATTAATGAGGGTCTTGATTTAAGCCTTTGTAGTTTACAGAGAAGGATGAAAAAAAAGGAGTTTCCAGTGGTCAGTCTCTTTAACTGACCTAATCAGCACATCGTGTGTCTCTGGATCCATCTACAACATGCACGGATATAAATATGGTATTCCAATAAAAGATTACCAAATTATTTGAGAACATGAAATTTACTTAAATGACATTGTGGCATCAGGGTTTGTATTTTCTTTTACATGTTTCATTGAACTAGCCTTCCTGTTCCAAATGTTTGTAGCGTATAAAGGGCACCTATTTTGCCCCTTTTTACAAGATGTGAAATAAGTCTCTGATGTCCCCATAGTTTGTATGTGAAGTTTTAGCACAAAATTCCCCACAGGTCATTTTTATAGCATGTTAAAATTGACACTTTTTGAGGGTGAGCATAAACACACAATTGTTGTGTGTGTGTCTTTAAATGTAAATGAGCTGGTGCTCTCTGTGCTCACATTTCAAGAAGAGGGCAGAACTTCAAGAGCTTATGCAACAAACAAACAGGACAATCTCATGCACTGAAATGTCAGCGGGGTTCAGTTCGAACCGGAGTCGAAAAATAATGCCCACAGAGCCAGAGAACATATGCTGCATGGAGATAGTTTAGCTTAATTATGGTTATAACTTATGTTTTCATCTTGCTTTTATCCACTATTAGTACAAGGCTGCTGTAGCGGACCCCGTCCGAATGATGGCCAAAAATGTACTGATGAGTTTTATGAAGTTTATTGTACTTCACACAAAAGATGAAGCGTCAGTTTTCACTCCAGAAAATCACAGTAAGAGCTGAATTAACACAGTATAAGAAGTGCGCATTAAAGTCTCATCCATAAACTCTCTCTCTCCCCCTATCATTATCATCAACATACACAGTGAATTACACAAAAACACTCATTACAACTAACAGTAATAAATAGCAGTATACAACTACTGTATATAGAGACTTTATGCCTTTTCGGGGGTGCTTAATAAACTGGTAAACTTTATATACGTAAAACAACTCCGAAGAACTGTGATAAAGTGCGCGCTCTTCCTTACATTACTGAGACTGTAAGCTGGATCACAAACATTTTGTACAGATCCATCCTTGAGTAACAACTTTGTAGCAAAACCTGTTTTGTATTGTCCCTTTGTATTGACCCTCGTTCACAAAGCAATCTGGTGTAAAATGATTCACGTAACCATAAACGCATTTAGGTATATGGGTGCGCATTCCCATCGAAAATAAAAGTAATCCACTGCGTGTTCAGCGGCTCTAATGTCGGGAGTAAATGAAGACTCCTATGTTCATTGTTATTTCCAACTACAAAACACCTCAATCGCTTAGGAGACGTTCTTGTCTACAGCTGCTCCGGCGTCGAAACAATGGCGGACTGTGTACAGCTCACTCTGGGCGGGTCTATGCTAATACGGCAGTGTCAGTCAACAGTCGTGGGCGGGGCCTGGGCAAAGTGACGTTACTTTGCTGAGAATCTGCGAATGGCTTGTTCTAAGACAGAGCTTATGATTTATGGGTATTTAAAAAAAAAAAAGCACTTGGTGGATTTGTATCATTATAGCGTGATTGTGTAACCTGAATACCAGCCCGAACCCCGCCCACAACATTTTTTGGTCGGGAAGTTCGGTCTGGACTCGATCCATTGAGGAGTAATTATGATCGGTTCAGAAGTCGTCGGGCCAATCAAATTGCCAGGGCGGGCTTTATACGATGATGGACAGATGATCTGCAGTTACGTAATCATCCTGTTATCAAAGAGCGCTTGGGCTGAACTGGTTTCCCTCAGAGATGACTGCAGCTGGAGAACTGAGATGTGTAGATTCTGCTATCGCGTCTGTTGTAAAAGAAATCGACAGCGCATTCATTTTAAAAGACGAACAGAGAACTGCAATCATGGCATTTGTCGATCGGAAAGATGTGTTTTCTGTCCTTCCTACGGGATTCGGCAAAAGTTTATTTTATCAGCTGGCTCCGATGGTCGCTAAGAAGAGGGAACGCAATGAAAACCCTGCGGTCGTTGTGGCTTCTCCTTTGGTCGCACTCATGGAGGACCAAGTAAAAGAAGCAACACTCATTATTTTACTACTTCTTCCAGCGTGCGTGCAGTTGAGTTCTGTTGACAACTATGCGTAGCTCAACATACGTCACTTACTGCGTTGCTCTGAATGGTTGTAGGTCTATCCAATTGAGTGCAGAGGGTTTTTTTTTGTCCTGGTTCGGTTAAGACACACCTCATAATCAAAGCCCTATGGAGCAGTATCAGACTCACATTCTGACTAGAATATGAGTATGATGAAGTCAGGCTAGTGATTGTGTACACACACTGCCAACACATATTTATGCCCTAAAAGTGAACTTTGCAAAATAGGTGCCATTTAATATGAATCCAGGACAAACGCCCTGCTAGCATAATTTCTGACAAGGCAGAAAATGTTATTTTTGACCACAGGTCATTAATCCGTACACGATGTGGTCAAAAAGAATGATTACATACTTGCAAGGTAGAACTGTATGCCTACAGAATATTTAACAGAATACAGACAGTATAAAATTCTAAAAGCAAAAACATGACAATGTTATAGGAAATCTTGAACATGAACATGCATATTAATATGAACATGCAAATGAACTGCATCACAAACCTCACTTTCAAGTTTCTTCCCAGATTTGATGCTTTCCCAATCCCATGTAAAGATCCTGTATGGGCCGACTTTACTGCAAAGTGTCCCACCCATTTCCCTTGCCCATATGTCTTGCAACACTTGAGAGAGATAGTAAAACAACACTTGGTTTTATTCATTGAAACTTCAAAGAAAGAGTTATTTTTATGTAGAAGATATAATGTATATATAATGTTATACATTATAATGTATGAGAATACATACAGCACATCTCTGCAGAACAGGGTGCTTGGACAAAATTCACATTCAGGAGATATATGCATTCAAAACTTACAGTCAGGAGATATATGCATTCAAAACTTACAGTGTCTTACTTTTTTATGACATCACCGCGGACTTCAGCTTCTCATCACATCTTCTGTACAATCAAATGTGAATCTAAAGCTCCGCTCCTATGCTATAAATACCACCTGGCCAAAGTGATCGTTGCGTTAACACGTCACGGAGCAATATGGTTTGGAGATGTGTGTTCGATTGCTCAAACGCTCAAGTTTTATTCCGTTCTCCGTTCTTAGCGCTCAGATTCGCTTCCATGGTGCTGTCAAGTACGATTGCAGTCTATGAGGCAAGGGCGAAATTGTCAATCACACATTGGGGGGGACAGCTGTGGGACTTTTTGTGTTGGCGCATGCACACATTTTTTTAATCAAAATAAAATAAAAGTCATGGTCCGAATGTTTGTAATTGTATAACACAACAAGGAATTTTATTACATCTGATCGTCAAACTAACGTATACTCACCCTGTATTGATTACAGCATCTGCATCAATTACAAGCCTAAATTGACAACAAAGCGGCCAGTGATCTCTCTCTTATATTCTTCTATAAACATATGGTGGCTATAAACATTTTGATTAAATTACTGTTATAGGATAACAATATTCTAATATCAAGTCTTGAGCAATGATAGTAAAACAGTTATGTACTAATGAGGGAAAATGCTGTTTATTTTTTATAGGGGAAAAACTCTTTTCTATGAGATATTGAAGCCAAAAAATTATCCTTAATTTTGAATTACGTAAAACACGTCGCGGCAGCATACAGACATAGGCAATGGCGGGTTGCGTGCCTATTGGCTGTCATGCGGCAACTGCAGCAGCCTATCGAGAGAGGCCCTTTGGTGGCGGTCCAATGGGGGCGCATATTTTATGTAGAGCTTTATCTTTGTTTTGAATGCAGTAGCGTGTACAGTAACGCAGCTAGCTGCCGGCTAGCTTGTCAATAGTCAGACTGATCTCATAAAATTGCGTGTGTATGACACGCCAATTCGTATTTCCATTTTTGGCATGCTATCAACACGCACAATCGCTTTTCAGCGTGTTTATGAACGCAGTTGACTTAACGTTATTACTGTATATATAAATATATGACCTACCTCCACCCCGTCCCTAAACCTACCCGTCACTGGGGTTAATAGCATTTATGAGTCTTCCCCTGCCATCCTAGGGAAAAAAAATATCGCTCCCCAGATGTAGATCTACATTTTGCTTCGTTTCGCTCGGAAATTTAATGGCGTGTACATATACGCGGAATCACTTGGACATTAATGGCGTAGACATACACGCATACACGCGGATATCTCAAAATGCGTATAGATAACACGCCACTTGACTTAAAAGTGGCGTGTCTGTTTACGCAAAAGTCATGATGTCATGTTGCAATAGTCATCCCATTCATACAAGCTGTATAGTATTACAGTCGAAATTCACAAATTCTACAATTTGAAATTCTAATGAAATTCACCGGGTTGTTATCTAAGGGATTATGTCAGCCAAATACAGGATATTTACCATTCATAAATATGTGCCAAATGTCTGTCAGATATGCGCTCCTAACTCTTCTTCTGTTTGGTTGCTCCTAACTCACTGACGGTGCACAAGCTACTAAAGGTATAGGGAAAACATGACATGGATTTCAGGTGAAATAGGTTTTGTTAATAACAGTGTAAGGCAAGTCGAATGGATTTGGGAAATGGACCGGCCGGGATTTTATATTTTCGGAGCTGGAAAGAAAGACGTATTTGCAATCACATCGCCCGCATAATCATACAGTAGCCTATGATCAAATATTGGGGGGGACAAATTGTCCTTCTTTGAATATTGGGGGGGACGTGTCCCCCTGTCTCCCCATAGAATTACGCCTATGCTGTGAGGTAAACTAAACGCTATTGGCTTTTTGAAAATGGGGGCGGAGCCATTCAATATGTCCCGCCTTAGCTTCCAGTTTCAGTGGAAATTACGTCAACGCATCAAATAAAGCTACGCGTTTCAAGGCACTTTAGTGGGCCTTTAAATGATCTATGTTTATTTTTGGAATTTGTTTCCATTTGTCATCCACCACATCAATGAATTTTCCCTCCACTTTTATAACTGTATATGCACCCAAATAATCCGGGTCCAGTTTGCTCCCCTGCTTCTGCCATTCTGCCGCAGGACTCTGTCTACAACCTGAATGTCAATGGCCATTACTTTCTCCAATGTCCTTTTTTAACTTTACCTTGCACATTGCTCATGTTGTTCTGCACGGTTTTAAAAATAGTCCTTTTTGGCCTTTTTGGGCTTTGATCGCTGATCGTTTGCTCCTGTCTGCCTCGCTGCCTGCTGTGTGTTTGTTTGCTTCGAGGCTGTAAGCTCCGCCTGAACCTCGTATTTCTTTATGTTTTGAGCCATCATTTACAATCTAGTTGTTTATACTACTAAATACAGCTTACCCAACATCTCAGATTAACCTTACATCTCTAGCTTCCGTTATTCTTAACACAGCACGCTAGTAACTCGCTAACGTTAGCCTGCTAACGTGCCAACCGTGCGCTCATTTATTTATTTATTTTCTCTTGCGCGCCCGTGCCTTTGAGTTCATAAAGTCCAGGTAAGTAAGAATCAGTCAACAAACACGGTGAGTAATGTCTTCTTGTCCTGTTTTTGTCATCTGTGTCACATGGCATCTGTTTAGTATAGCCTTCTCCGATGGCAATATAGGATTTATATGTGATAAATGCAAGGAGACAGTCAGGCTGACGGAGAAGATTTCAGAACTAGAGAAACGCATCCAAACTTTAATTGAGGATGGTAAGAATGCTAGATCTTTAGATACTGTTTTGGATGCGCCTAGCATAGTGAACTCTTTACATGATTCGGTTCCGGCTGAAGTAGAGCCCGTGCAGCAGGGCAGATGGGTGACAGTGAGAGATCGTTCATGTCGCGGATCAAAGAACCACTCTTCCGTTCCGATTTCCATAACAAACCGATTTGCCCCACTCAGTGAAACACCCACTGAGAATTCTGTTGATTGTGCCCTGGTAATTGGTGATTCGATCACACAGAACGTGAAAATAGAGACACCAGCCACCATAGTCACATGTTTGCCGGGAGTCAGAGCGCCTGACATCAAAGCAAATTTAAAAGTGCTGGCTAATGCTAATCGTAAATTTTCTAAGATCATTATTCATGTCGGCACTAATGATGTTCGACTCCGCCAGTCGGAGATCACCAAAATTAATATTAAAGAGGTGTGTGAACTCGCAAGTACGATGTCAGGCACTGTAATTTGCTCTGGCCCCCTTCCTGTACGCAGGAGTGATGAGATAGTTAGCAGATTGGCCTCACTCAATGGTTGGCTGTCGAAGTGGTGTCCGCAGAGTAATATAGAATTCATAGACAATTGGAAAAGTCTTTGGGGCAAGCCTGATCTGTTGAAAAGAGATGGTATCCATCCCTCCTGGCCTGGTGCTGCACTTCTCTCGAGTAATTTGGCTCATGGTCTTAGAGATAAAACATGACAATCTGGGGCTCAGGTCAGGAAGCAGACAGACTGGCTAAATCGACCGGCGGACACCACTTCGACAGCCAACCATTGAGTGAGGCCAATCTGCTAACTATCTTATCACTCCTGCGTACAGGAAGGGGGCCAGAGCAAATTACAGTGCCTGACATCGTACTTGCGAGTTCACACACCTCTTTAATATTAATTTTGGTGATCTCCGACTGGCGGAGTCGAACATCATTAGTGCCGACATGAATAATGATCTTAAAAAATCACACCAGTCACTGTGAAGCGCTTTGATACAATCTGTATTGTAAAAAGCGCTATATAAATAAAGGTGACTTGACTTGACTTGACTTAATTGATGTTCAACAAATAAAAAACAGATATAATACAGATGAGCAAATGATAAAGCTTGGGTTGCTGAATATTCGACCCCCTACTTCAAAATCACTCATAGTTAATGATATGATTTCAGATTATAATCTTGTATGGAAAAAAGAGGCCGCACTTTGCATAGACAGTTTATTTTACACAAACGCGTTTCGGCATGTGCCTTCTTCAGTGTGCAAAGAATCATACTGTAACCAATCTTATATACCCACACCAGTTGACACCCATAATCACATCAACCAATAAAAATGATGCACGTGTTACCAATGTTTCAATGAGTCCATTAATGAAAGACAAAGACACATATTTAGATACAGCATAATGCTCGTAATATGTTTACAGGAAACAGCTTAAAGACAGGTCCTCATTCATTCCATTGGGGATACATGTGTTTAAATTAAAAATGTACCAAGCCTCCCTTTGAAGGAGACGGTTCTCACGGTCTCCCCCTCTTGAAGACCGACCGACACACTCCAGACCCATAAACTTGAGCATATTGGCATTATGTCCCTCAGAGTTAAAATGTCTTGCGACCGATGATTTCTCATCATTCTTTCTAATAGCACACTTGTGCTCAAAAATTCGGGTCTTCAGTTGTCGCTTCGTTTTGCCCACATAAAAGAGCCCACAGGGACACGTCAGTAAATAAACAATAAAGGTGGAAAGACATGTTATTCTGCCCTTAACTTTATAAGTTCTGCCTGTTTTTGGATGTGTCAACATATTGCCTGTCAGCATAAAATTACATGCCGCACAATTCAAGCACTTAAAATTACCGTGAGGAATTTTGGAGGGGAAAGACAACTGGGGATGCGCAGGAAGGTGCGAGCGCACTAATCGATCTCTCAGGCTAGGTGCTCGTTTATAGCAAGTACGCGGTAGATCTTGGAACGTGTGTCCTATGTGAGGGTCGCTACTTAGAATGTGCCAATGACGTTGCACAATGTTCTTCAAACTCCTTGAGATATGACCATAAGTCGATACAAAGGTAACTGGAGTGTTGTTTGATTTTACCTGATCAGTACGTTTGGTCATCAAGTCAGCGCGCTGTAAACTGCGCGCGCGCTCTACACAGTCACGCACTAAATTGTGTGTATATCCCCTATCAATGAATCTTTGGCACAACTCCCCCGCTTGTCGCTCAAAATCCTCATCATAACTACAAATGCGGTGCACTCTAAGTAGTTGACTATAAGGTAGACTACGTTTAAGAGAGGGTGGATGGAAACTCTGGTAGTGTAAAAAAGAGTTACGATCCGTCTCTTTTCGATAAATTTCAGTGTGTATCGTGTTGTCTAACTTTTTCACTAGAACATCCAAAAAAGGCAGAGTCTTGCAATCATAGGTTAGTGTAAATTTAATCGAAGCTGATCTATAATTTACATAATCATGGAAAACACTTAGTTCGTGTTCCGGGCCCGACCATACAAAGAATATGTCGTCTATATATCTATACCACACTTTGAGATACTGATTAAAAGGATTAGAGTTGTAGATAAAATCCTGTTCAAATTTACCCATAAAGAGATTGGCATAATTAGGCGCCATGGGCGAACCCATGGCAGTGCCTTGAGTTTGTAGAAAAAAATTATTTTGAAACATAAAATAATTTTTTGTAAGAACTTCATTAGCCAATGACAACAAAAACTCAATATGTGGAACTCGATTTATCTGCAAGTAATACTCTAAGGCCGCTAACCCCGCTAACCCCGGGATATTAGTATATAAGCTGGTCACATCCATAGAGCACAATAGATCAGTTGTACACATCTCCCCAATACATGACAATTTCATCAGGAAGTCAGTAGTATCTTTTAGAAAAGAAGGCAAGTCATACACTAAACCCTTTATGTGATGGTCAACAAATTTAGACAGCGGCTCAGTTACGGATTGATTCCCAGAAACAATTGGACGGCCAGGCGGATTATCCAGCCTTTTATGAATTTTTGGCAACGTATAAAGCACTGGTCTCAATGGGTTAGTTTGTAACAGAAACCCGTATTCTTTTTCATTAATTATTGCGTTAGATACAGCCCTCTTCAAAATAGTTTTTATCTCTTCACTAAACTTCATAGTGGGATCACATTGTAAGCGAGCATAAAAGTTAACGTCACCAAGTTGTCTCTCTATTTCTTGTACATAAGCAGACCTGTCCTGAACAACAATGGAGCCTCCCTTGTCTGCAGGTTTAATAATTATATCATCATCAGCCATCAATGTATGTAATGCTTCTTTCTCGGAAGACAACAAATTGTGTCTAATAAAATAGTCATCAGGCTTAAAACAGGAAAACACGTCTTGCTCTACCAGCCGGCAGAATGTTTCCACTGATGAATTGTTCATGGGAGGGATATCACTTCAAAGCTAGACTAAAAACACATCTCTTTGACCTAGCATACACATAATACATTATAGACTTCTATAATTCAATGTTAGGCTGTATAGATTAGGTCAGCCGGAACTGGGAACACTTCCCTTAAATCTTGATGTACTCGTTACATCATAAGAAGAATGGCATCTACACTAATATTAGTGTCTTTGTTTATCCAGAGGTTTTCCCGCAGCCTGCCGGATCCAGGCCGTATCCAGATCTGACGAAGGAGATCCGCCTGGACCCGATGACAATGCAGTGCTGAAGTGTCCACTATCCTCTCCCTATGGAGGATCCCTTTCCCACTCTACAGATAAAGCGTTGTGAATTTCGGTTCGCGTACCCCGAAGTGATAAAATAAAACAAAATTCTGTATCAAAATTTATAGGCAAGACAAGTAGATTGTTTAGGCTGGGTTGTATGGAATTATAAACCTGCGCACATATTTTCAAAAGCACATAACTATAGAATCAATTCTGAATGAGCATGTGAACACCGTCAGCGTTAATCACAGGTTCGCGTTTAAAGTCTGATCATTTTGATGGAGGTGAATCAATTAAAATTAACGTTAGGTGGAAATAACATTATTCAAGAACTGCTATAAAGCCAAAACAATCTCTGTTACCTTACATTTTATGTTTATCTCTGTAAAGCTGCTTTGAAACAATCCATTGTTAAAAGCGCTATATAAATGAAGATGACTTGACTTGACCTTCTGATGCATTCCACAATGCACTCCTCTGTCACAATGTTCTCCACACTTCCATTGGTCTATATAAAGAAATTAGATTTTATTGGCAATTGCACAAAAAAAATGCAAATAACAGTTACATTTATTGTTCTTACCTTATAATTATCTGGTACCTCACATGGAAACCTTGCCTCACTGCCAAACATTTAAAAGTAGGGAGAGCATTTGGTGGTTACTTGTTTTTTTTAGTTCAGAGACCAAACATTTTTGCCTCCAAATAATCTGCCCGTATGTCTGGCCTTTTTCCCATCAGCTTGCTCAAAGACCTGAAAAAGAAGTGTTATGGTTAATCCCTTATAGTGAAACAATATGTGTGAGACTTTCAATTAAATACCTGCTAAATTAGTAATTAGTAGGGGTGGAGCCGAACCCGAATACGGTATTCGGAAAGGCACAAATAACGTGTTTTCTACGAATACTTATTTCGAACAAATACTTATTCCAAATATTTGTATTCGGGAACAAGAAAAACTTTATATCAACAAGCTGCGTTTCCTCATGAGACCGCAGTGCGTGAGTGACGTTCAGGAAGAGGTGACTGACAGGCTGCTCCACACACCAACAGAGAGGGCTTGGCTGAGCGGAAAAAAAACACTTAACTGCATCACTATTTTTGTTGCATAGATTTTTGTACCTTAAATGGGTTCTGGAGGCAGTTTATAACTTTCGGGAAGTGGAGTTTGATCGAGAGATTATTCCACGTCAGAGGCGCCCGCGCCATTGGATGTGCAGTTGCCGCAGCACAGACTATGAGTGAGCCAGACACTCAATGTGCTAGCTGTGCAGCAGCTGCAGCTGCAAATGTGTTTTACATGAAAGCTTCAGTAAATCGAGGAAAATGAGTTCCCTTTCAAGGGAACTTCGAGCTGCGTTTGAGACGCGGTGGGAACGCTCTGCGTGATTGCGTCATGAAGCACGTGTAAAATCAGTCCAATGGAAGCCCGATACGTCATGGGTGACGTCATAGACCAGGAAACTATAAAGCACCCTTGAAAACAGACCGCGACAGCTTCTGTAGTCTTCAGCAAGCGCTCTCTGTGATTCTGTCCTTGTCTATTTATTGTTGTTTGTCAAGCCCAATATATATATCACTATCTATCATTATGGCGAGCAAAGCAATATTATAGACGTTATGTTGTTCCCTGCCCTCGTTACATCACGGGTGGGGACACACATCAGCTTTTTGTTGCTGTTTGGGAGTGGAGCATGCAACAGTCATTTCTCGAGGGATCTGACTGTGAGCATTGCGAGAAGCTGTCCGTGAGGACGCTCCGCTCCCGCCGGGCGTTCTTCGAGGAGGACGGTTCGGTTCGCGTTCCCCGAGCAGGTCTCTCTGTTGCCGAGGCTCGGAGACGGCTCGTATTTCGGGGTTCGAAAACGGATCTGACAGCGGGGGTTGGGACGGGCTCCGCCCTTTCTCAGCTTTCACATGCCAGATCTAGTGTGCTGCGATTTCCAGTTCCGAGGAATTGGTATCGTTAGTGTTTTGTTTTAAAAGAAGGAACAAAACAAATACAAATCTTTATAAAAGGCAGATGTTTGAGTTTTCAATGAATACATTTTCCAGCTCATAACTCTGTTGAATAAAGAGGAGCTTTTTTAAAGAAAAAAGGAGGTTTTATCTAGTGCTGTTGCCAGTTAAATATTTACCGGCCAGCTGAACATTATGAGATTGAAAATAAAGAAGAGTTTGTTAAAGATGAACTGTATCTTAAACAGGGAAAACTCTGTATCTCAGCCTCCTCGTCGGGGACTGTGGTTTTTCCCTATCTCCACACTGAGGTGTCGAGATCGTGGAATAAACCGATTTGTATTTTATGTGTTTAATCCCCAGATGTCTGACTATAGTAATGTTTGGGTATTAAGTATCATAGTATGACATTGCCTCGGGTTAAAGAGACGCTTGCGAGCTTTCTCTCTCCCGAGTCGGCGTCATCGTTATTAACCCCGACGTTACCCACCAGCCATCTTAAATAATGAATACATTTTTTATTAGGCAGCGCTGGTGGGTAAAGTATGTAAGGACATGGATGAATGTGAGGGGCGACTCTCTGAGGAGGGTCGCAGCGCTGCCAGTTCGGTTGTTTCCTGCTGGTGGCCACAGAGTGATATATGTATGTATATATATATATATATATAAGTTTTTCTGATATAAAGATAAAGGAAAATAAAGATATATTTATGTCTGTTCTTCTGGACGCTCCGCTTTCAAGAAAACTGAGATATAAACCATTCAGCGGCGTTCCAGAGGTTTCTTCCTCACCAATCTAATGTTCCTGAGACGGCCTATTAAGCTCCTCTCAGCACAAAGTGCAAAACAGAGCGTCGCCATTCGGGCTCCTCCGCAATTGAGGGGTACCTGGGTGGCGGTCGCAGTCTAGCCAGTTAGAGACATGCAAGATCTGAGGACTGTTTTATCTCTAAAATAGCTTTGACAAAGAAGAAGCCCTGACGCCGAGGCGATCAGGCTTCTAAGGGTGGTCCCCTCTGGGGTAGGGACGGTTTTGAGAAATCGTTTCTCCTCAGCGCCCTTTGGGGTGCGACTCTCTGAGGAGGGTCGCAGTACTGCCAGTTCGGTTTCCCTGCCGGTTCGCCGTTTCAGGGCACCAAGGTGTCAGTGTCCCCAAACGAGCCTTCAAATAAGAAAAAAGAAGAGCAGTCAGTTCGGTTTCCCTGCCGGTTCGCCGTTTCAGGGCGCCGAAGTGCCTGCTTTTTTCAACGATCCTCCGAGGAGGGTCGTAGGAACTAAGCTAGTTAGAGGTAGGCAAGATCTGAGGACTGTCATCATCTCTAATAAAGCTTAGACAAGAAGTCCTGTCGCAAGAAAACGAGGCTATCAGGCTTCTGAGGGCTCCTCCGGGGCAGGGACGGTTTTGAGAAATCGTTTCTCCTCGGCGACCTCTGGGGTGCGACTCTCTGAGGAGGATCGTAGAGCGGTCAGTTCGGTTGTTCCCTGCCGGTTCGCCGCTTCAGGGCACCGTAGTGACTGTTCAACCAAGGGACGGTTTTGAGAAATCGTTTTTCCTCTGGGGTGCAACTCTCTGAGGAGGGTTGCAGAGCTGCCAGTTCGGTTGTTCCCTGCTGGTTCGCCGTTCAGGGCACCGAGGTGTCAGCATCCCCATACGATCCTCCGAGGAGGGTCGTAGAATGGTCAGTTCGGTTGTTCCCTGCCGGTTCGCCGCTTCAGGGCGCCGTAGTGACTGTTCAAACAAATCCAGAGGCCAGTCTTGAGAGACTGGTTCCCCTAGTAAATTTCTGGCAGCGTGGAAACTACTGCCACATATTTCTCAGTGGGTCCTGCACACTATAGAAAAGGGTTTCAGAATTCAGTTCGGTTCTCGTTCGCCCAGATTTCTAGGGGTCCTCCTTTCATTGGTGGACCCCGAGCAGGCTTTGGTTATGGAGCAGGAAGTACTGTCACTTCTGCAAAAGGAGCTGTAGAAGGGGTTCCTCCTCCCAGCAGACAGCCATTACTTCATTGTTTCCGAAAGAGGATGAGGTGTTTCCCGAGGTTTGCTTTCGGGGGCGAAGCATACCATTATTGGGTTCTTCCATTCGGCCTAGGTTTATTACCCCACACCTTTACAGTATGCGTGGATGCAGCTCTGGCTCTTCTGAGACTCCAGGGCATTCGCGTATTCTACTACATCAATGATTGGTTGTTTCTAGCTCAATCTGAGTTTATGGCAGTTCGGCATCGAGATGTCGTTCTGTCTCATTAAGGATGTTGGGGTTGCCTCTCAACGCCAAGTAGAGTGTGCTCTGAGGACCACTTTTCTAGGTGTAGCAATTCTACAGCCGTAATGGGGTATATCTAGGCCAGTCACTCACTGTGAAACAGTTTCAGACGGGTGGGTCTCATGGCAGTTGCGTCCAACGTTTTACTTTTGGCCTTCTGTTCATGAGACCCCTGCAGTGGTGGCTCAGGACCAAGGGATTTTCTCCGAGGGGAAATACGTTTTCGCATGATCAAGGTCACGCGGCTATGCCTTCGTGCTTCGGTCATGTGGAAGAACCTTGGTTCCTCGCCCAGGCCCAGTGTTGGGGGCTTCTTGTCGACGCATATTGCTATCGACGGATGCTTCCCTCACAAGTGGGGGCGATCATGAGTGGTTGCTCGGCGAATGGCGGACAACACACTGATGGTCTCGTATATCAGAGCAGATATCCTGTTGAGGCAGGGGCTGAGGCCCAGGGGATTGGAGACTTCACCCCGAGGTGGTGGAGCTTCTTAGGGAGAACTTTGGTCTAACTAAAGTCAAGTCGACCTTTCACATCGTTTGTACAACGCATTGCTCTATATGGTTCCCCCTCACGCAGCCAGCTCTTCTCGGACTGGATGCGATGGTGCAGGTGTGGCCGAGGCTGCACCTGTACGCATTTCCCCCGATATCTATGCTCCCGGAGGTTCTGGAGAGGGTTCGCCGGGAAGGGGCTCATCTGCTACTAGTAGCCCCATAGTGGCCGACTCGAGTTTGGTTCTCGGACTTTGTCTCTTCTGGACGGCTCTCCCATGAAGATTCCGTTCAGGAGGGACCTGCTGTCCCAGGTAGAGGGCACGATATTTCACCCTCGACCGGAGTTGTGGAAACTGTGGGCCTGGCCTCTGAGGGGGCCAGGCTCATAGAATCCGGTCTCTCGACTGAGGTCGTTGAGACCATTCTCCATTCCAGAGCCCCTTCCACGAGAAAACTGTATGCGCTGAAATGGAAATTATTCTCCACCTGATGTGGTGAGCGTCAGTTAGATCCTGTTAACTGCCCTGTTGGTTCAGTTCTCGATTTTCTGCAAGACCGTTTCTCTGCTGGATTATCTCCTACCCCTCTGGGGGGTACTTCTATTGGGAGAGATCCTCTGATTACTCGTTTTCTCCGTGGTACATTGAGGTTGAGACCTGCACTGCACTCCAGAGCACCGGCTTGGGATTTAGCCATTGTACTTGAGGGTCTGGCTCTGGCTCCGTTCGAGCCCATTGAAGAGGTTTCAGAAAAATTCCTCACTTTGAAAGCTTTATTTCTCCTTGCTATTTCATCTATCAAGAGAATTGGAGATTTACACGCCCTGTCGGTTGCTCCGTCATGTCTGGAATTTGCACCTGGTATGGTGAAAGCATTTCTATACCCTAGACCGGGTTATATTCCTAAGGTCCCAGTTAATGTTGGGGGCCCAATAGTGCTGCAGGCCTTTTATCCTCCACCTTTTAATACCCCAGATCAGGAACATTTGAACCTGTTATGTCCAGTTCGGGCATTGGATGCCTACGTTCACAGAGCTGCCCTGTGGCGTAAGTCAGAGCAATTATTTGTATGTTTTGGGTCACTCAGAAGAGGGTGCCCTGCATCTAAACAGGTTATGAGCAAGTGGATAGTCGAGGCTATTTCACTAGCTTATGAAGCGGCCGGTCAGCCTTCACCTATGGCTGTACGGGCCCATTCTACAAGGAGTATGGCGGCCTCTACGGCCTTAACCCTCTGAGGTCTGAGATGTTTTTGGGGTCCTTGAGATGTTTTGACATGCCCTGACATTTGTGCTTTTTTCAGTTGCTTAGAAACATATTAATGGCACTGGTGTAATTACACTCTATTTAGCACAAACAGGGCTACCATAATATGTTAGCAACATGTTTGTACATGTTTGTATTTTTGAGAGAATATTGTTTATGCATGGTTATTGAAAAAACAAAAAAATAAAGTTTCTGAAATAAGGCCACAAAACGCACACTAAATATGTGTCCACAAGAGTTTTGACTAATGGATCTTGTCGCCTAGAGTTTAGGCTTCAAAATGATCTGAAAATCATCCTGTCTAATCATTCACATAAAACAATAAATTGTTTTAAATTGTGAAAAACATTTTTTTGTTTGCAAAGGCAATATGCGGATGGGCGTGAACGGCCCAACCCCTATCATGAATAATTAAGTGATTCTCACCTGAGCAGACAATGACCCTGCATAATAATGAGCCTTTCATTCAGGGGTGTCACACAAGAAAGAATGCAAGGACAATAAATACATAAATAAATACATTTTATATATATATATATATATATATATATATATATATATATATATATATATATTACACAAACAATCAAAATATAAATGAAAGCCAAAAGCACATTTTTAGTCATACCTGGAAACAAATCCTGGTCAAATAGGTTGTATGGGCAATTCTGCAGAATTGGTTCAAAGTTTGAGTTGGAAACATCTTGAAAATAAAATTGTCTTTTTCCATAAATGTCTTATAAAGTATTATTTTTTAAAGTAGGCAATAGATTTTATCATACATATTTCAAAGTTAAGGATTCATTATTTTGATATAGCTTGCATTGGAACAAACACTATAACAGTTGATTAGTTTATTTGTGACAAAACATCCTATATATTTTACATATGAGCAGAAACTGTCTAATTAAAGCTTATTTGATGTCTATTTTATAGTAAAAACTTTATAATCTATCCAAAATTAGTCAACGAAATGTTGTCATTACAGACACTAGTATATCGCGATTAGAAGAAATCTCAGTGGGCTATAGCAATATAGTTTGTATGTGTACATGTAAAAATAACGTTTACTAAAGTACAGTAGGTAGTCAACCAGAATGCCTATTACCGCCGCGGCAAATCCACCGCCGTAAAAATAAACCAGTCGCATTTCAAAGTAGTTCGCGAAATGACCGCCAGGTGGCGCAAAGGGACATTTAGCAAAACGTAAGTGGGGCAATTAACAGTAAGGATGAAATACTACAAGTTATGGTAATTTCCAAATAAGCCTACAACAAACATTTATTTTTAACAAATATTTTTAAATATGCAACATGCACGTTTAAACAACAAACAATACAATCTGAACCAGCGCTTCTGCTCCTGTATTGAGACATGCAGCGCGTTTCAGTTACAATCCTGGTTCCAGTGGCCTTAATACATTCACGGCTTTTTAAAATGTCACAAAGCGTTTTGAGATGGTTTTGAATGAAATATTGAAGTTTATAATTAGGATATTTTGGCACACCACGCCGAGTGGCGCTATGCATTATTCTAAAATCTGGCTTTATTCTGGCATGTTGAATTAGAGTTTGACAAACGCGGCGGCGCGTTCATTTGAATTTATTTTTCTCATAACAGCTAAGAACTTAATAGGCTAAAGCCTACTCCGTAATTGTTGGTCATACAGATAAGATATCATCTTTTAAAACTGTAAAAGGTCTACTTTTATTCATGCAGTAGGCTATAGGCCTACACTCACAGGCTAACGACAAAACGTTTTCTCGCTCATGTGAGAAAGTTTGGGAAATTCTCAGTAAGTAAATTCATAGCCGAGCGGTAGAACTTACGGTTCGACCATCAAGATGACACGGGTTCGAATCCCGATCAAACATGGTCTACTGGAAATTTTATATTCATTAATGCAGAGAGATTTGTCTAGCTCTAAAACTCTGTTACACCAAACAGTTTTTTGCTTATATTTATCAAATAAAATTACCATGCATTTCCATTTTACACTAAGGAACAAATCCAACAGAACGACTTTGCATCTGTATAATAATAGGCTACCAATCGTAATTTCAAAAGCAGTTCTGTTAAAAAAAATAATTTTATATATATATATTTTTTTTTTTTTTTTTTTTTTTTTGATTCCCTACAACCTAGAGTTTTAAAAAAATGGTTTTAAGTAAAGTGTGATTTGCCAGGGGGGACGGGGATTTCCTTCTGGTCTAAACATCCCTGCTTCTGCTGAATTATTTGAATCCCCACATCCCTCCCTCCACAGTAGCTAATCAATGCAAGGCTACTTCACCAATAGACCATATCAAATATATAAAATAGAGATATGCAACAGGCACGTTTAAACGACAAACAATAAAATCAAAACCAGCGTTTCAGTTGTTCATTAGTTCCAGTGGCCTAATGCATGCACGGTTTTTCAAATTTCACAAAGCGTTTTGAGATTATTTTGAATGAAATATTGAAGTTTATAAGTGTTTTGGCACACCACGCCGAGTGGCCCTATGCATTTTTCTAAAGTCGGGTTTTATTCTGGCAATTTATTTTTCTCATTACAGCTAAAATAACTTATTGAGAATGAGAATGTGACGTCACGCGTATCACTCCGCGTTGCATTGTGGGAAGGATGCGCCATCTTGGAAGGATACGCTATCCGTTGTCGTGGTTACTTCGACCGTGAGACCGAGAGAAATAGCGTCAGAGAGAGAGAGCAGCTTGATATTTGTTTGCATTTTTGCGATAAGGCACAGTTTCTTTGGAATAAATGAAGAAGGGGGAAGCAAAAGGAAAGGGGCTCTATCGGGAGAGACAACAACACAAGCAGCGTTATTTAGAGAAACTACTTGACATCAACAACATGGACCCGTACGACCTGCTACAGAATGGACGAAAGACCCAAAGCACTACCACCTTTCACATACCCTGACACAGTCAATTACCTGGTTTATGGTATCAGTGCCTAACGTTAGTTACTGCCTAAGTTACACAATGCAAGAGTTCAGAAGCTTTAAGTCATTAGAAGCTTATGATCAATTCTGCCGCGGCTGGGTGCAAGACAAGAAACCCCCAAACCTGTAACGTTAAACTGTGAGAGTTCAGTCATACTTGATGTTTCAGGCCTCATTCATATGTGGAAATAAATCTGATATGAATCAGATACGTGCATTTGCACCTGCCGTGCAACATTAAGCGGACAGATCGGACATTCCCGTCACTGCGAGACGTATGTCATTCAAAAAAAAAGTGTATTTTTAAAATATTTCGCGGTACAGATATATCTATAACAAATTAAACAACTCTAGTTGAATAACAGAGTATTCATTTCGTTCGTTTGTGTTAAATAAAAGGCGAACTGTGCTGAAATGTGTTCCTTTTGAAATCATGCTTTGCTCGCTGTTGCTGCTGTCAGTTTATTGACAAGCAGTTTCTCTAAATAAAGCTGGCTAGCATTGTTATTTAGTCTCTCCCGATAGAACCCCTTTCATTTCTCTTCCTTCTTCTCCAAAGAAACTGCGGCGTATCGCTAAAATGAAAAATGTTATTTCTGGAATGTTTAGTCGCGCCTCTGTGAAGTTCTGAAGGCGTTGCCCCTGGCAACCGATAGCGTCTCCTACCATCATGGCCGACCGGATCAGACCACGGCCAAATCGGCACGTGACTCCTCACTCTCAATAGGCGACTCCGTAATTTTTTTGGTCATACAGATAAGAGTAGAGTAGCTTACATCGTTCAAAACTGTAAACTATTCATATTATTAGGCTAACGACAACAGTTTATCTGTCGTCTCTGTCTCTGGGAACTGCGCGTCACAAAAATGAACCAAAAGCCGATTCAGCTCAGTCACGATAAGAAATCGGCTATGTCTAAAGCCTTTAAATGTCTAAATATTTAGGCTAATAAATGTTATCTGATTATGTAATCCATATTAAAACGAGAGGTACAGAGGATCTATACTCAATGTAAGCGCTTCCCAATGAGAAAATGACAAGACAAGGGTGAAAATCTCCCTCCATTTTGTAGGCTAAATCGCCCTGAATTAAAATGTAAAAACAGATCAAATAATTTATTTGTCGAAATGTTGCGATACTGTTTCATTTAAGTTCATAATTATTCTATAAATGTTATTTAATTTAGCAGCATTACCACGAAGCACCGTGGTTCGATATTTATTTGAATAATAGCTACAAAAAAAAAACTTAATTAATTGCATGCCTGGTTAAGGATCCAAAGATCCCTGTAGAATAATATTGAGTTTTTTGTTCATGACAACACATTAACATGCGTTTTTTCAGATTATATTTAGTTTTGCTTGGAAAAGGCAGGCCCAAACCAGTTTTATTTCATCAATTATTGAAATAATAAAATATTTAGTAATAAACTTTTATGACAGAAATATCACTAGTCTACATGTAACTTAAATCATTTAATTCCTTCATTATCAACACTGTCTAGAATAGCGATTTAAGTGTGAATTGCGACTTCTCTTTGTGTTAAGTCAGCCTCAGACTCCAATAGCCTGTGGGGGGTTGGAGGGACAGTTGCTGGACAAAGGTGTTAATGTTCCTCTTTCATATGGAGAGTGTCGGATAGATGAGCAGGCAAAATTATTGTAAGGATAAATCTGTGTCCAAATGTAGGCCCCATATCTTATTAAATTATAAATATTGTAGTTTATTTATTGTAGCCTATTTAAAGTTTTTTTTTCACACAAAATTTCAATTGAAGTTATTGTAAGGTGAATTTAACAAGGCATGCTGTGTCTTTGAAGCAACAATTAAAGGCTAAATATTTTTTTCGTGATTTGTATGGCTGACACGCAGCGACATATACAGTATTATCAGCTGTATGATGTGTTTTTACATGTTTTTAAATGTTTAATTTCGAGAGAGACCCGGCGGGTGCAGCGAGGGAGACTAAATAAACCTGCTAAAAAGAGATCCAGCGCGAGAGAGGCAAAGAAAAACGCATGTTTTTAATTTAATTAGGCTATGTTGCTTTGGACAATTTTAGTTTTGTACTGTTTTAATTGTTTAATTTAGCTGTAATTTCTTTGGCAATACAAATTTAAAATTTCGCAAGAATAAGATTAGCCTAGTGTTTCTTATTTTGCATCGCAAAAGAAATACTCTAAACTCGATGCAATCCTGTTAAAAAAAAAATAAAAAAAAACTGTCCCGACACTTTATTTAAACCTTGAAATGTTCGAACTTGGTTTCAAACTTAAGTAATTTAAGTGTTCTTTTACATTACACAATAATTTAGCAGACTAAAGACGAGCTTCTTCAGTTTCATTTTCTGATGCAATCGGCTGACAATCTTCCTTCATCAGTTTTTGTCGTTTGTGCAGCGGCTGCGGTTCTACAGGAATGTAGCAAATGTATGTTGTAATGATAATTAAACAAAACTCTTGACTTTAAATAAGTAAACAGTTATAAACAGTTACCTATTTAAGCATCAAGGTGGTAAAATATAAACGCTGTCGGCCAACATCGGTTAAAAACATGTATGCTACACTGAGATTCGATCTCGGGTCGGTTGAAGCTCCTTGAATATCGAGTTGTTGCGTTAACCACTGAGCTACCGTCTGTATGCTGTTGGAAAGCCTCATTGATGTAGGCTAAATGTTTTTTATTGCAATGTTTTATGTTGAATTGTTTTCATTATTTATTCAATTTAATTTTGGTAGCCTAATTTCAGCATTGTGATTATTAATTATTTTAACTACGTTTCACTTGAATTCATATGCTACCAGCTTTCAATCGCTCTGAATGCGCGGCAGCAGATTACGCAATAGAGAGAATAAACGAACACTTTTCAGAGTCTATGATTGTAGCGCCTCTTAGCGGTAAAAGGCAGCAAATACACCACACATTTTACCGCCGCGGTGGAACGGCTGATGTGGGCGTTGTCATGGCTTGCCTCAACATTTGCGTTTGAATAGCGCGCGTCCTCCGTGGGCGTGTCAGATTAACGCGTAATGAAGTGTAATGAGCTGGGGAAAAAAATACTGAAATCACTCTCTTTTCATACAGATTACATAAACAGAGAATATTTGTTTTTTATATAAATTACTTCATTGAAAAGAAGAGAATTCAAGCTTCATAAAGAAAAATCTCTCGTGCCTGTATGACAAGTATTTGCGGAGTTATAGTTAATCTTAGGACGCGTTTCAGAATGGACTGCACTGAGAGAGAGAAGGCAAAACTCGCATCATGTTTATTTTTCTTTATTTGTCGAAAAGCACAACACTTTGTTTTTATTGTGAGTATACAGAAAAATAATAGACACTTAACATGATCGATTGATGTATACCACTTATATTTAAGATCAAAATCAACAGAGTATTTTGAGTCCCTTTTGCACTGATAAGAAAAAAAGCGAGACAATCGCGCCGGCGCGATTGCCGACCTCAGAGGGTTAATTTCGGGTGTTTCCCTTCTTGACATTTGTAATGCGGCAGGTTGGTCCTCTGCACATACATTTGTCAGGTTTTATGACCTTGACCTTGACCTCTCCACTCCTGGGGCGAGGTTGCTTGCTTCTTAGTGTGCGCAAGGACTTCACACAGAACGGGCATTTGTCACTATGGCGTAGTGGGTATGGGGTTCCCACCGCGTCTCAAACGCAGCTCGAAGTTCCCTTGAAAGGGAACGTCTCAGGTTACGTATGTAACCCTGGTTCCCTGAGAGGGAACGAGACGCTGCGTTTGCCTGCCATACTTCCTGCATGCCCTGATCGACTTGCTTCAGACTTTTTCAGAAGCTGTCGCGGTCTGTTTTGAAGGGTGCTTTATAGTTTCCTGGTCTATGACGTCACCCATGACGTATCGGACTTCCATTGGACTGATTTTACACGTGCTTCATGACGCAATCACGCAGAGCGTTCCCACCGCGTCTCAAACGCAGCGTCTCGTTCCCTCTCAGGGAACCAGGGTTACATACGTAACCTGAGACGTTTTTCCTTTTCAGTAAATCGAGGAAAAGGAAGCTTTTATGTAAAACGCATTTGCAACTGCACAGCTAGCACCATCACATCCAATGGCGCGGGTGCCTCTGACGTGCGACCAATGAGCTAGCCCTACGTCATTAAACGTCGAAAAGGGGGTGTGGCCTTACTCGAATACAAATACTTTTCCCCCCTCAACAAATACAAATACAGATACAAATAACGGCTGCTTTGCACACCCCTAGTAATTAGGGTAACACTTTATTTTAAGGTGCTTGTAATAAGCAGTAATTAACAGTTAACCCTCTGGGGACCAGAAACGCGTCGGCGCGTTTTGCCGTTTTTTTTTTCACATAGCAGAAAAATAGACTTAAAATACTCTGTTGATTTTGATCGTACATATAAGTGTTATACATCATTCGATCCTGTTAAGTGTCCATTATTTTTCTGTATACTCACAATAAAAACAAAGTTTTGTGCTTTTTGTCACATAAATAAAAATAAACATGATGCGAGTTTTGCCTTCTCTCTCTCAGTGCAGTCCATTCTGAAACGCGTCCTAAGATTAACTATAACTCCGCAAATACTTGTCATACAGGCACGAGAGATTTTTCTTTATGAAGCTTGAATTCTCTTCTTTCCAATGAAGTAATTTATATAAAAAAACAAATATTCTTAGTTTATGTAATCTGTATGAAAAGAGAGTGCTGTCAGAATTTTTTTCCGCAGCTCATTACACTTCATTACGCGTTAATCTGACACGCCCACGGAGGACGCGCGCTATTCAAACGCAAATGTTGAGGCAAGCCATGACAACGCCCACATCAGCCGTTCCACCGCGGCGGTAAAATGTGTGGTGTATTTGCTGCCTTTTACCGCTAAGAGGCGCTACAATCATAGACTCTGAAAAGTGTTCGTTTATTCTTTCTAATGCGTAATCTGCCGCTGCGCCATTGAAGTGGGTAGCAGATGAATTCAACAAGTGAAACGTAGTTAAAATAATTCATAATCACAATACTGAAATCAGGCTACTGAAATGAAATTGAATTAATAATGAAAACATAAAACATTGCAATAAAACTATTTACAGACGTACAGACGGTAGCTCAGTGGTTAACGCAACAACACGAGCTTCAAGGAACTTCAATCGACCCGAGATCGAATCTCAATGTAGCATACATGTTGTTAACCGATGTTGGCCAACAGCGTTTATATGTTACCTTCTTGATGCTTAAACAGCTAATAGTTTATAACTGTTTGCTTATTTAAAGTCAAGAGTTTTGTTTAATTATCATTACAACATTTGCTACATTCCTGTAGAACCGCAGCCGCTGCACAAACGACAAAAACTGATGAAGGAAGATTGTCAGCCGATTGCATCAGAAAATGAAAATGAAGAAGCTCGTCTTTAGTCTGCTAAATTATTGTGTAATGTAAAAGAACACTAAAATTACTTAAGTTTGAAACCAAGTTCGAACATTTCAAGGTTTAAATAAAGTGTCGGGACAGTTTTTTTTTTAAATTTAAAACAGGGTTGCATCGGGTTTAGAGTTTATTTCTTTTGCGATGCAAAATAAGAAACACTAGGCTAATCTTATTCTTGCGACATTTTAAAATTGTATTGCCAAAGAAATTACAGCTATATTAAAGAGTTAAAACAGTAGGCCTACAAAACGAAAATTGTCCAAAGCAACATAATTAAATTAAAAACATGCGTTTTTCTTTGCCTCTTTCGCGCTGGATCTCTTTTTAACACGTTTATTTAGTCTCCCTCGCTGCGCGCACCGGGTCTCTCTCTAAATTAAACATTTCAGGGTAAAAACACATCATACAGCTGATAATACTGTCGCTGCGTTATCCGACACTCTCCATATGAAAGAGGAACATTAACACCTAGGCCTATTGTCCTGCGCGCACGATACAGCTGAACTGTCCCTCCAACCCCCCCACAGGCTATCGGAGTCTGAGGCTGACTTAACACAAAGAGAAGTCAAATCGCTATTCTAGACAGTGTTGATAATGAAGGAATTAAATGTTTTAAGTTACATGTAGACTAGTGATATTTCTGTCATAAAAGTTTATTACTAAATATTTCATTATTTCCATAATTGATGAAATAAAATTGGTTTGGGCCTGCCTTTTCCAAGCAAAACTAAATATAATCTGAAAAAAAACGCATGTTAATTTGTTGTCATGAACAAAATGTTCAACTCAATATTAAATTCTACAGGGATCTTTGGATCCTTACAACCAGGCATGCAATTTGTGAATTAAGTTTTTTTATTATTTTTTTATTATTCAAATAAATATCGAACCACGGTGCTTCGTGGTAATGCTGCTAAATTAAATAACATGTATAGAATAATTATGAACTTAAATGAAACAATATCGCAACATTTCGACAAATACATCATTTGATCTGTTTTTACATTTTAATTCAGGGCGATTTAGCCTGCTACATTTAATCAGAGCGAGATTTTCACCCTTGTCTTGTCATTTTCTCATTGGGAAGCGCTTACATAGGCTACATGTTTGAGTAGATCCTCGGTACCTCTCGTTTTCATATGGATTACATAATCAGATAACATTTATTAGCCTAAATATTTAGACATTTAAAGGCTTTAGACATAGCCGATTTCTTATCGTGACTGAGCTGAAGTGGCTTTCGGTTCATTTTTGTGACGCGAAGCTCCCGGAGACAGAGACGACAGATATAAACTTTTGTCGTTAGCAAAAGTTCTAATAAAACCCGACTTTAGAAATATGCATAGGGCCACTCGGCGTGGTCTGCCAAAACACTTAATTATAAACTTCAATATTTCATTCAAAATAATCTCAAAACGCTTTGTGAAATTTTAAAATCCGTGCATGCATGAAGGCCACTTGAACTAATGAACAACTGAAACGCTGGTTTTGATTTTATTGTTTGTCGTTTAAACGTGCCTGTTGCATATCTCTATTTTATATTTGATATGGTCTATTGGTGAAGTAGCCTAGCATTGATTACTGTGGAGGGAGGGATGTGGGGATTAAAATAATTCAGCAGAAGCAGGGATGTTTAGACCAGAAGGAAATCCCCGTCCCCCCTGGCAAATCACACTTTACTTAAAACCATGTTTTTTAAAAACTCTAGGTTGTAGGGAATAAAAAAAAAATTAAAAAAATAATAGGCCTAATTAAAAAAAAATATATATATAGGATATATATAATTACTTTTTTTACAGAACTGCTTTTGAAATTACGATTGGTAGCCTATTATTATACAGATGCAAAGTCGTTCTGTTGGATACTATTGTTAGTGTAAAATGGAAATGCATGGTAATTTTATTTTATAAATATAAGCAAAAAACTGTATGGTGTAACAGAGTTTTAGAGCTAGACAAATCTCTCTGCATTAATAAATATAAAATTTACAGTAGACCATGTTTGATCGGGATTTGAACCCGTGTCATCTTGATGATCGAACTGTAAGTTCTACCGCTCAGCTATGAATTTACTCACTGAGAAATGGCCAAACGTTTGTTTGTCACATGAGCGAGAAAACGTTTTGTCGTTAGCCTGTGAGTGTAGGCCTACTTTAGCCTACATGAATAAAAGTAGACCTTTTACAGTTTTAAAAGATGATATCTTATCTGTATGATCAACAATTACGCAGTAAGTTCTTTTAGCTGTTATGAGAAAAATAAATTCAAATGAACGCGCCGCCGCGTTTGTCAAACTCTAATTCAACATGCCAGAATAAAGCCAGATTTTAGAATAATGCATAGCGCCACTCCGTGATGTGCCAAAATATCCTAATTAATATTTCATTCAAAACCATCTCAAAACGCTTTGTGACATTTTAAAAAGCCGTGAATGTATTAAGGCCACTGGAACCAGGATTGTAACTGAAACGCGCTGCATGTCTCAATACAGGAGCAGAAGCGCTGGTTCAGATTGTATTGTTTGTTGTTTAAACGTGCATGTTGCATATTTAAAAATATTTGTTTAAAAATAAATGTTTGTTGTAGGCTTATTTGCAAATTACCATAACTTGTAGAATTTCATCCTTACTGTTAATTGACATTAGCCCCACTTACGTTTTGATAAATGGCCCTTTGCGCCACCTGGCGGTCATTTCAAGAACGACTTTGAAATGCGACTGGTTTATTTTTATTGTATTGGTCTACTTTAAAAAATAAAACTTTATAAGACATTTATGGGAAAAGACTTTTTTCTTTTCAAGATGTTTCCAACTGTAACTTTGAACCAATTCTGTAGAATGGCCCATATAGCATTTGACCAGGCTTTGTTTCCAGGTATGACTAAAAATGTGCTTTTGGCTTTCATTTATATTTTGATTGCTTGTATATATATATATATATATATATATATATATATATATATATATATATATATATATATATATATATTTATTTATATATTTATTTATTTATTTATTTATTTATTTATTTATGTATTTATTGTCCTTGCATTCTTTCTTGTGTGACACCCCTGAATGAAAGGCTCATTATTATGCAGGGTCATTGTCTGAACCACTTAATTATTCATGATAGGGGTTGGGCCGTTCACGCCCATCCGCATATTGCCTTTGCAAACAAAAAAAATGTTTTTCACAATTTAAAACAATCTATTGTTTTATATGAATGATTAGGAAGGATGCTTTTCAGATCATTTTGAAGCCTAAACTCTAGGCGACAACTTCCATTAGTCAAAAGTCTTGTGGACACATATTTAGTATGTTTTTTGTGTCCTTATTTCAAAAACTTTATTTTTTTAGTTTTTTCAATAACCACGCATAAACAATATTCTCTCAAAAATACAAACATGTACATACATGTTGCTAACACATTATGGTAGCAATGTTTGTGCTAAATAGAGTGTAATTTCACCTGTGCCATTAATATGTTTCTAAGCAACTGAAAAAAGCACAAATGTCAGAGCATGTCAAAACATCTCAAGGACCCCAAAAACACCTTGGTCCCCAGAGGGTTAAAGAACACAGCATTTTCTTACGGGGGGGGTCATGCCCCCGAACCCCCCTAGACAATGGAGCTTATAGTTTTTTTAGGGGGGTTCATCACGGCGGAGTAGCTATAGTTTAATTGTATTAATAAATGACAATTTTGTACTTATTTTATCTGTTAGCTTCACTCGTTCCTACTCACTTATTACATGGCACACTTTATTTTTTATTTTATTTTTTTATTTGGGGGTTGTCGGGGGGCTGCATACCCCTCTGACACTGGGTAGTTGCGCCCAAGGGCATAATCCTATTTTGCCCAGAGCGCTGGATTGTCTTTCCCCGGCCTGGACACACATTTTGATCTGTATACAAACACAAGGCTATTTAAATTAATTATATTTTTTCAATGATTCAAATATTAAAAGACTCTAACCTTGTTCACAAATTATGTGCCTTGATCAGCCATTTTGATGCAGCAAATTTGTAGAACAGCTTCACAATGCAGGTTGTTACCTCATCTGAACTCTTCCACTTTGAAGCCTCACACCACTTTGTGATATAGTCTATAATTACACAAACGTGGCCCTCTTGGGGTTAGCTTTCTGCTTTGGCCATAATTTTGACTTGATTTTTTTTTTCTGGCATGCTACACAGTGCATAACCTAAAACAGTTTGTAGTTTAATTTATGTTTGATAATGCTAGGTAAGTGTTAAGACATGAATTAGATCTCATTTAATTGCACTCAGCCAGGCTGTAATATCCACAGTCATGGCAGGCCAATAAAACCGTTTAATAATGGCATCAGTTGTTTCTGAATGCCACAATGTGCACTAACTGGACTGCTGTGGAACACATCAAAAAACTATTTGGCCTCCTCTGTTGATACACCCTCTCCTCTTCGTCTTATAAAACATCTAAAAGTAATATGTTGTGGTCATTAAAGAGACTATCAGAGAAATCACTGAATGTGACTTAACTCACCTTTGATTGTGAATTCTTTGCCCTTCTAAGAAGGACACATTTTTCATTTTTTGATGAGGGACCTGTCCAGATTTCTTTCAATTGATACAAGGTTTTGAACATTTCTGTATCCATATTGACAGCCATAAGGACAAGTTTAAAAAGATGTGTATGTTTATTTATATGGATTTGGGGCCCAGAGACTTATTCGTTTTACACATGACCAGCTCACTGGATGTTGAATGCTTCACAAATTGTATATGATGAACAATTTATTGTCCAGAGCTGTGTACAAAACCAAATTGAATAGAAATGCAAATCTCTAGGTGTGGTGGGTCAAGGACAGATAATATAAAAAAATAAAATAAAATAAAAATAGTGCAGGCTAAAGAAAAGTATATGTTAATTTTATGCAATTTACGTAAAGTTATCCAATCTTAATACTACCTAGACTGTTTAAACTTGATAAGGAAAAGCATCACCCTCATATTTCTGTGTAAAAAGCATTTATTCATTAACTGGAAATTACATTAATAGTAAGGTCAAACGTCTTAAAAGTACACATTTTATTCATATTCATCTGAAAGAATTAGAATGTTAGACAAGAGAAAAACATGGGATCAAGGAGAGCAAGAAACCCCAAGAAACCCTGATAAAAAATATGTACTATATTATATTATTCAAATATGTATTTATAACTATACCTTCCCTTCATTTTTGTGCATACGTGTCTTGTACACCCATGTGTTTTTGTGTTCACTTGTTTACCCAGCAATTATAAAAAGATTAGATAAGAAGGATCACATTGCTAAACTAATTACTGTAGATGTAATTTTAATGATTAACGGTTAGACATTAATACAATTGCCTTAATGATCACTTAATTTGACCAACATTCTGAAGCATTGCTATATAAAACAACTGTTGATGCAAACTAATCTTAAATAACATTTATGACAACCTTTGATAACAAAGGTGGGTCGTGTATCAAAATGATTTTCATTTGGATGAACAAAACAACATTCAAATCACATGCAACTCCAAATTCTTGTGTGGTCTTGAGCCATTGGCCTATAATTTACAGGCTATTTTCATAATATGCAGACGACTTGGGAATATACAGAATAACAACACAATAATATAATTGTAAAGGTTTATTTAAACAAGCAATCCTACACATTTAAAAAGCTTAATTTCAGTCATTCTCACGGTGGCCCAGTAGTGCACAACACAACGAAATTTAAAAAGCAAACAAATTCCCTTTCGAAAGGGAACTCGCACTGCGTCGATGACGCTATGGGGAACGCCCTCCACATTCCCCATTGCACTCGAGGGAAGAGGGACAGGCATCTGGGCTCAGTGATTCGGGTCCCGCTCGAGCTGAGGCACAGCAGAGACTCGGATCATGGGGTTCCCAAATGGAGCTCCGCTGATGAGTTTAAGAGAGGTTTTTCTCTCTCACGCCCGTCAGAAGCTCGCGAGGGTGAGCTGCTGGACGAAAATGTGTTATCTCTGACATCCTCTGATCGAGCAGCAAGTGCTCTGCTGGCACCTAGCCCAAGAGAGCAGGAGATGGCTGATGAGGGTGAAGAAGACGTATAACCTGAACCCTCACAGCCTCCCGGCCCCACGTATGATGAGCTGTTGGGTGTTATGGAGCGCGCTTCAGCGAGGCTTCAGCTGCCGTGGGAGCACGTGAAGGAAGGAGCCGTTCGTGGCAGGCTGGATGAACGGTTCCTTTCTGGCCATAATTCCCCAGCTCCCGTGAGCCTTCCATTCCTGATCTGCATACTGAGATCAAGAAGGCATGGAAGTACCCATATTCCGCACGCATCCATCGCCAACAGCGAGCAAACTATGCTGATGTTGAGGGGATGTGTGAACATAGGTGTATTGATGCCCCCAATCGGCGAGACGTTCACAAACTATCTCGCCGCTGGAGAGGCATCAGCACTGAAAGCTCCGGCTCTGCCTTCCAAGCCACTCAAGATGACATCTCGCTTGGATGGCAGGGCATACGAGGCAACAGGTCAGGCTGGGGCTGCTTTACACACGATGTCTGTGTTACATCTCGGGGAGAAAGAAAAGGGTTTTCTCTTCGATGCCCCGGTTACACCATCTGAACTTTTCGGCGCCTCCATCGAGACGGTGGTGGAAAAGTTTAGAGGCTGCATTTAAATCATGCATTCCACTGCGGTCTGAATCCACACCCAGACAGACAGGGGGTCCTGGCCCATCCCGGTTCGAGGATCGGAGACAGGGCCAGAGGTTCAGCGTCACTTCTCGCGCCCCTCCTTCTCCACGACGGCATCATGCGCCGTAGTAGTGCGTCAAAGCATTCTCGAGTATAAATATGCAGCTATAATGCATGTAGGTGATTTTGAATTAATATTTAATATCGATACACAATGGTTACATACTGTTAAAACTAATCGTGGTATTGATATCTTTGTAAGACTGCCGTCTCTATAGAACAGTGGTAAGGAAATCTAACTTTGCCGCGCTCCGAGAGCCCTCTAGTGGTTAGGAGTATTTCTGTTGTGTTGTGGCTTAATTTTGTTGGGTTGTGGCTTTATTTCTTTGTGTTGTGCACTTATGTTTGCTATTTGTGAATTTAATGAATTTATTTGTGTTGTGCACTACTGGGCCACCATACATTCTTGGTATAAATGCAGACTAATCAGAAACATGTTACACAAACAATGAATTATTTACAAAATGTGAACAAGGGTAGTTAGTTTAAGTTTAACTTCATTCGACTTTATTAGTCAAGTCAAGTCAAATATATTTATATAGCGCTTTTCACAATACAGATTGTATCAAAGCTGCTTGACAGTATCAATCAAAACAACTTAACAATGTTTGTTTATTACTGGAAAAAAAAGACATCCAAGTTTGGTAGAGCTGATCAATGGTATGATTGGTTAATTCATTTGAATATCCCCAGCATTTGAAGATGCTACCGAATATATTACCTTTTAGAAATAATCCATAAGACAAAATGCAACCTGAGGCGGTCAGGCTTTTAATTTGTTAAATTCGCCTGTAGTAGTTTCCCATGATAGGCTATACTCATAAATATTCATATTAGCAGCACCCATTGGAACCAAATATTTCAAATATATTGTAACAAAAGTTGTCATGAAAGCACTTGACTAAACAACATCCCTTAGGGCTTTTAAAAAGTGTCCACATTTGGATTGATTCTTATACATTTACTATAAATTTCTATAAAGAGGAGTAATATTTATTCCATTTTTACTGAAATGAGGCTATGTGAGCAATATGGAGCACTAAACACTTTCATGTAAGGTCTGTGTCACTCATACTAGAAGCCGGAGGGCGCCCTTGTGCAGAAAGTTCACATGTGAGACTTGTTTGTGTACACAAAGTTTACTAAAAAAAGGTTTTGTACGACTCACTTTATCAGTTAGTGTTTCCGGCCGCCGACATTTTGTCAGTCAAAAATAGTCCATCTCCGAGTGCAACGTAATAGGGAGGAGAGTAAAGATGGAAAGCTTCTAAAGCTTAGTTCACGGATAATTTGTTGTGTTGTCGTTAGTGAAAATCAATATTGACCTTGTATTTGAAAAAAGATCCTCATATAATAATGAAATTATTCAATGATACAGATCGACTATTTTTAACTGACAAAATGTCGGCGGCCGATTTTGACGCTATCCTAGAAGTGCCCCATGCACTCTCATTCAAAAGGCAATTTGACCTAAAACGAAAATAAGGTCAATCTTAAAAGTGGCGTTTCCATTCTAAGTATGCTTTTACACGAAAGTTTGACTCGGGTAGATTAACAAAAAGAGCCTAGTTTCAATTTTGGCAAGAGATAGCCTTTAAGCAAATGTGCATGTTTTAAGGATAGTGAATAAAAAGAAACGATCTACCAGGATGCCTCTGCTTATGTTCATTTGCAATACTTTGTTCTGCAAATAAATGTGGCATGAATTTGACTCCATAAAGAGGCTTTATAGAGTTGGTGTGTTTGCACATTTGGTGCATGGCTCCTGATTATCCAAAATTTACAAAGGATGATCACACGTGTTACACGTTTCCATTTCCACGCAGTATGTGTCATGTCTGTATGAAAAAGCCTGTTGGCAAATTGCATGAAACTACATCCTGATTTCCAGGGCCAATTTTTTTTTAAGAAGGCTGATTCCTGGAGAATCCTAGTACATTCTTTGCAGATTTTTGTTTTACTCTAATGGGATAAACAGTTGTTTGCTTGTTAGATTAGCGGTCCCATGTCACGTGCCTCATTCCAGTCCTTCAGAATTACCAGTTTGAATGAACAATGACTCAGCGCTGAGGGAGACCGGCATCTCTCAACTGTATTGTCCTTTGTTCCAGAAGATATAGCAGGAATATGAGGGGAGTTACACCGGATTAACCAATAAGATGTGCGTACATTACATCATATAGGAATACGATACATTAAATATCAAGTCCATATGGTCAGTTTCTGGCTATCCTACCACACATACAATTTGGATTGCTTATATTTTATTTTGAGTTTCAGTCCGCTTTCTTGTTCCACTGAATACTCAATCCTACCCAATCTGTGCAAAATAAATCATGAGGTCAGATTTTGTGACTGTAAATTCAGACTGTAAATTCAGATTTGAGCGATGGGTAATGCAAAGCATGCGCTTCTTGAGAACATTCATTTATTTGATTCATTTTTGAGACCATTAGGAACATTATCCATCAGTCAGCAGGAATGATGTTAATTCGTTGTGGATTTTATTTATACACTTCCAGATCATGAGCGTGTAGCATCTTCAAATCAGTGGAGGTCTGAGTCAAACCGCAGAACATGCAGCACCTTATAATGAGATTTAATGCAGCTTCTTTCCAAACAGTTTTATCTGCAGTGTTTTAAAAATCATGAGAAAAAGTTAGACATTTCTTTACTGCAACTCATAGTTGTGGAATTGGAACCAAAACAGTATAACACCACATCCTTCTATGCTTATTTAAAAACAGATCCAGTCTTGATTCACGGAGGTTTATGTCAGATGACAAGCTGCCGGTTTATGAAGATGCTCTTCATCAAATGCAAACTGATATCTCCCCCCCCCCCCCCCCCCCCCCCCCCCCCCCCCTCCCTCCTTCCTTCTTTAGAGGATAAAATAAAATAAATGTATTATTAGTATTATTAAAAGGTGCTTGTGTGTCTTTTCCAAGGTTACTGAATGCCTACAGCTAGTCTTTTGATGTCCAAGAAACCTGGAAGAAGTCATTTTAGGTAAGAAAACCAATTTGACTTTTGTAATTCAATCTAATATGAACTTTAAATAAACAATTTGGACACCTGAAAAATTGAGTCGTACTTCAAAATGTGTAAATGCCAATTCCTGGGTTAAAATATCAAACCAAATGGCATTTAATTTAAACGAGTACAGCAAATGCACACTCTTCGATCATACGTTTTTCTCAAAAATAGAATTTGTTGGGTTTTAAATGATAAGAAATAGAAAAAATAGAAAGAAATAGAAATAGTGCTAAAAAATGAAGATAAAATGTATTGTGAAAATGTATGTGGCTGACAAACATGAATGAATTTCTGAAATATGTCCATATTAATTTGTTGAACTATGCCAATGTCCACTGTATAAACACTCCAGTGATGGACCCGGGGGACCAGTCTGCTTTCAACCTACCAAAACCTGATTGACAATCCAAATTGATTTTTAAAACACTCATATAAGGGTTATTATATAACCCTTCCGCTCTTTTCAAACGAGCGCGGGTCCTGCTCTTCATCATGGTCAATGCTGATTCGCTTATCTCTGCATCTTTGTTTTGGTACTAGTGTAAATGTTTTTTTGCATGGTAATGGCAGCTTCATACAAGAGCCTGCATTTTTGATCAGTGGTTTCACTCTGAAACATCAGATCTGCTGGTCATCATTGGATGTTGTTTTGAATGCTAGTTTCACATAAAGACTTCTTAAGTGGCTTAAAGGTTTGCTTCACCCAAAAATTATAATTATTTTATCAATTGCTGAACTCACCCTTATTTCATTCCAAACCCATAACAAACCTCATAACTTTTCCGATAGATAAATTCAAGTCCCTGCGTTGATTTGTGTGTTCAATTAGGGTTGGGGACTAAAGCCCCGTTTACACGAAGGGAAGACGCAGATATTTCCCTGCGGTTTGGTCTCTCATTTACACGAAAACCCAGTTTTTATCACAACGATTCTTTCTAAAAACTCAGGCCAAAGTGGAGATTTCTGATAAGGCCGGTTATGTGTTGGCGTGTCGACTGGGAGAAACAGGGTTTTAGGTTCTCAAACGTCACATTCGGAGGATTCTGATTGGCTTACATGGCTTTATCCTTCTCCCTACACTGCCGCCCATAGGTTTGGCATAGTTATGATGGCGCTAGACGGCGTATTTATGCGTGTTGATGTAAATCACAACTTTTTTGAAAACGATGTTGCACGAGGAGGGGGGGGGGGGGAGCTGGATTTGACCGTGGCCCATCAGGAGCTGGATTTGAAACACTTGAGTTAGGTCCACCAGCTTCGCTACGTTTCCACCTCACAAGGCTTTGCTCATTCGCCAAACTTGACCACTTGACCCTACTGGTCAACCAGCTAGAACAGGACCAACAACTGAATCCCTCCCCTCACAAAAAATAGGGATGTTACAGTCCTCGCTACTTTTCAGAAGGACTTGTAGTATACGAAGAGACTTTATAAGGTGTGAAGGCCAATTTGAGCTGTACAAAACACAGCTCTTATCTGCTGACTCAAGTTTTCCATCACTTCCTACAAGCCCCTTGAATATCTAAAATGTCACACTTACAAACCGGAAAGAGTGTGACACAGTGCAAAGCATTCTTAAATGGGAAATACAACAAGGCAAATGTTTTGTCGTGTGAAGCCCTCATAAATATTCAATAAGGAAGTGACAGTCGGAAGGTGCTGGCAGTGATGGCTGCTATCTCACCAAGACTGTAGTAGTTTAGATCAATTAGTTCTGCCTTCAAACCACTGTTTGGCAGCAATGTTCTCTGACTGTACATGTTGCTGAATATGTCAAAACATTTCACTTCAACATCCCAAAAAGTAAGTTAACTTTAAAAAGTACTGGAATTAAATTGATCTCAAGGTGGTTTCATGTTGCAAGAGCAATTTCCTGACAGTGTTTCAGTAGAGATTGACTATGACCATAAGGTATAAAAATGAATGATTTTTCTGTTCTTCCATAATTGTATATGTAATCAATTTGCCTCATGAAAAGCTTTAGTTTCATCCTCTTCACTCATAGAGAGAGTTTTGAGGGATCCCAAGAATTATACTGTTCTTCAGGATAATAACAGCATGTCAGTGTCGGGATTCTGTCACTTCGGTCTAGTTTATTTCTTGGTTTTATGACAGAGCCCTGACACTACTGTATAGTCTCGTCTGTGTGTGAGCTTGCGGTTTCAAGTTTGCTCGGGCCGTACGCTCTTCTGTCCACATGTGTTGTGTTTTGTGTAGCACGCGGTTCGTGTTTACATCGACCGAGTGCTTTCTTGTCATGTTTTGTCTTGTGCTGTTTAGCACGCAGCTTGTGTTTTTCACTATAGCTGTGTGCTTTCATGTTGTCATGTTTTGTGTGAACACGTGGTTCATGAGTGTTCTCATTGGCTGCGTGTTCTAGTCATGTTTGGTGTGAGCACATGGCTTGTCATGTATGTTTCCTTGTGCCATGTGCTCTCCTTTCGATTGTCTAACCGTGCCCATCTTGTTACCTGATTAATTTTCCCCACCTGTCCTCCCTTGTTACCTGCCTTGTTTGCTCTCTCTATTCATTCTCCCTGTGTTTGCAGTCCTGTGCTGGATTCCTGTTGAATTTATCTTGTGTGTCGTGCCAAGTCAAGTTAAAGCCAAGCCAAGTCAAGTTAAAGCCAAGCCAAGTCAAGTCTCTTGTTTTCCCCCTATGGGTAGTTTTTGTTTGTGTTCTGTTCTTGTTTTTTATTAAATAAAGCCCATTATTGTTTCCTGCACTTGAGTCCTCACTACCTTCACTCAACAGACAGTCAGATTGTAAAGCTCTGCTAAAAAAGCCGGTCTTGCTGTTCACTGTCATAAGAAGCCGCCTTCCAAAGCCGGGTTCACACTGTATGATTGTGTCGACTAGTCACTGATGACGTCATTGATGAACAAATAACCCAGAACCTCGAGTCGAGACTCGAACACATTGCGTTTACAGCTATGGCATATATGACACAACGCTTCTATATAACAGCTTATTCTCATCAGTACTTTTGTCTGTGGGTCGTTATATTTCTCACATATGTCTGCTCGTTCTAAATCAGATATAGATAACGTATCACAGTAAAGATTACTTTAATATGAATTCATAAGTGAGAGTGATTGCGTGTGAATTGCACCTGGGAGCTCCTCTCTAGTGAAGCTGTGGGTTTTAGCAAAGGAATATATGCTAGAAATTTTCAGTTTCTAAACTATTTTATTGATAAATCACAGAACAGTTTACAAAACATTTCTGCACTACTGAATGATTCAGTGTGCGCGTGATCTTCACGTGATATAAGTGACATGAGACTGTGTGTGTGTGTGTGTTTGTGTGTGTGTGTGTGTGCGTGCGTTACAATACAGCAGCAGCTTAGAACGATGATTTACTGACCTGTACAAAAAGCGGTGTAAATCGCGCATTCACGCGATCAATTTTGAGCATTAATATGGTATAATCAAACATATCTTGTGGAGCGCTCTCTGAGTTTGCATTTGTTTGTCATTTTAACTGAATCGGAGTGTAAAAGTGGACTTCAAAGATTATCCTGTTGCGCCCTCTAAAGGACATGAATGACCAGCGACTCGACATCAAGCTTAAAGTAGTCTGTTCAACCCTTAGATTTTACCCACGATTTGTCCGTCTGAGACAAACTGTGAATCCTAAAAGATTCCTCTGAACCTAGGCTAAAATCTGAAGTTTTTGATTGCTAGTTGACATGTTCGTTGACCGTTGATTAATGACCATTGTGATCAAATTTTACCTCCAATGAAATTCTGGCAGTATCAGACGTTTAGAGGCACAGTCTTGCAGTCATTTCTTCTACAACAACCATCAAATCGAACACCAACATGAGTGATAAGTGAGACAACAACAAACCAGCACTTGCTCCACAAGCACATCATCGTTGTCTTTTCAAAAGAAGCCGTGAACAAAATAAACGCTAGAGATTGTTTTTGTCTGCTAGCCACCATTTCTATCCCACATGTAATGCAACTCAGTCACCGAATGTGCCACGGATTGATGATGTCAAACTACGGAAGAGTCTTCTTGCGTGTGTCCATTTTTAACTCTTATAAATGACATCTGAGATCCTACAGTGTGACACGGCTTACAGCGCAAAGCGTGTTCGTACAGTCTGACAAGCAACAGTCGTAAAGGACTATTATAAATCGTACAGTGTGAACCGGTTTAAGGCAGCAGACTAACCTAAATTAACCTCATTAGTGATGGATTTGAAACATTCATGATAGACAAGATCTCAGCGCTCCTCTTGAGAAGTGCATGAGACTCACTGTTGATTCCAAAATACTTTGACATTCAATTCAATTCAATTCAAAGTTTATTTGTCACATACCAGTTATAGGTGATACAACAAGCAGTGAAATGTAAGTCTGGCATTGACATTGCTCAGTTCTAGTCAAAATACTGATTAAACTAGTCAGGAATTACTTTACAATCAACATTTTTTAACTCGTCTTACATCTTGAATGGATTTTGTTTTAGCGTGCGTTGTAATAAATGTGTAATTGAAACATTATGTGTCCTTCAATAAAGTATAATTGTGTTGCCTAATCCTACAGTATGTCTTACAATGATGTCTATTATAGGAAGCTCAATAAGGATACATCTTTAAACACCTCTTACAAAACATTCATATTTATCTTTGTCGAATGATGTCAAAAACGTGACCAAAACTAATAATGTTGTGGCGTCGCGCATAAAGCTCAGGGCTAGAAACCCAGAAGCTTGCAGGTTTGTTCTCTTTAAGAAGTGAGCCATTAGCTATTATCCACGTGCCCTTTAATTTGAGAAAGACACTTAACCCCAGGTAACTCCGGGCGGACTGACCCTATAACAAGTGAACTGGAAGTCACTTTAGATAAAAGCCTCCCCTAAAAGATTGCTTGCGAAATTGGATTGTTTTTCCAGTTTTATCAGGCTCACACACATTCATAGTGAATCAAAAAGGTGCAGTTATACTTGATTATAGGACCGGTTGCGATTCGGCTAATATAGACGTCAACTCATATTATGAGTGTGTCAGTGGTATTCAAATTTCAGTGTTTTATGTCAAGGCCTATAAATGTCCAATGAAAAGTGCACTGCTGTCATTATCACCGCCGAACTGTTTTACTGTCGCCAATTAAAAAGTAATGATCAACCCATATACCTTGTCTTCTGTAAGAAATAGCTAGCTGTATAATTTATATTCTCCATATGGCATCCTAACGTGGGAATCCATCAAAAAACAGATGACGCCATAAACACGACAGACACCACATTTATTTGATTTCATTATACATGCACACCTTATAAAGCTTATATTACAATGAAATCTGGCATGTGTGTAACTATTTTTTTTTTTTAATTTGTCTTCCGTTTAGCACTAGTGTGAACATGTTTCTTTTGTTTTAGGTTTGTATTAAAGTAACTTTACAGTTCAGAAACATAAATAGCATGGCATGTAATGGATACACAACAACAATAAACGACTTTTTTTTTGTTCGCTTGATCATACAATAACAAAACATAAGTATACTGTTGTTTTTAGCACTATATTATGAATTTAAAATTCACCAAAAAAAAAAGAAAGAAAAAAAAAGTCAAACTTCACATTTTCTTAATATAAATCATGCAAAATAAGACCAGGAACAACAAAAAAAAAATCGATTTTGATTTCATACTATCTTTAAATTCCATGCCCTGGAGATGAAAATAAAATGTGGAAATATCTTTATACAGTAGATAAAACAATTTCTGCAATTTGAGTGAACATTTCAGGTGCAATTAACATCCTCAGTTAAAACCACTCTGTTTTTAAGGAGGTCCTCAAACAAGAGGATTTATTTCCCAGTGTGTAAGTGAAAGAGTGGCTGGGAAAGGTAATTAAACACGCACACACGCACACGCGCACACACGCACACACGCACGCACACACGCACACACAGGGATCCTGTTTAAGGATTGTGGGACAGCTGACCCTTGCTAACTCCTCCATCTCTTTCCCAGTAGAATGCAGTGGAGACTGTATCTGGCAGGAGTGGTGTTGGACTGGGTCGGGGTGACGGTTAGTGCTGTTGCATATGGGCAAGGTTTGCCGTTGCACAGCGTGTGCTTCAGGCAGAATTGTAATGTGGTCATCAATAACCCCAAACAGCTCAACACTTAATGTTTAGATTAGTTTAAACCGCTAGTTTATGCTGTGTCAAACTATTCATTTTGACAAAAGAAGTCGACTAGTCTGCGGGACTGCGTTTGCCTTATATGAATGACTTCAACATGTCAGTTCAGAAATGAAATATCCAGTGAGTAGTGCTAAAAGATCAATGATCTATCTAATTTAAATATAACACACCACCTACACTAAACCTGACCGACAGTGTTAACAGAAGGAAATGTGCGGTAAAATGCATTTGCTTAAACCACTGTGCCACTTCAGCTGCCTCTACAAGACTTTGAGCGCTTTTATTAGGACTTGAGTTTGACAGACACCCGAGCGCTTCACATCACGAGTGCACTGCTGTATCAGGTGAGCTGCTGATTAAAAAAGACAAACATATGCGATGCACACATCAAAATGAATTGGTCTATAAATCATGCACTATGTAAAAAATATTTTAAGGTCATAACATAATATTGTGCAAAGAAAAAAATCTTTATCAATAATCTGAATTTTTTCTTGTGTTATGCTGCCAATAGTTTTCATTTCATCTGGAAATTGCACTGAATTTTGACTACTTTCGCTGTCAGTGAAACACACACACACAAACTGAAGTCCTATAGTTAAAAGGCATTCAGAAGTTCAGAAAGTTTTGCATGAACGGCATCCATTCACAAGTGAGAATTCCAGACAGACAGGTTCACTTGTGCTTCATTTCAAACTGACCTGACTCTTTCCACATCATTTAAACATGTCCGATTCAGTCCTATCAGTCAAACACTCCAGTGTGTAGTCATCGTTACAGTGATGCAGCCATCCATGTGTAGGGGTGTTTGATATATCTTGAAAGAGTTTTGCTAGTTTACCTGCTATTTCAGCTTTTATCAGCCATGGCCATATGGGGGATTTGTATGAAGCACTGTCTGGCTTGTCGATAAAAGTGATACTTTCCTTTAGATGTATGACTTTTAACCTACAACTCCAGAGGTGTCTTTCCCTCCATCTTTTACCCTGTTGATGTTCTCCTGAACCCTTCCAACTTTAGCGTAGCTCCTTCGATCGGTTGTCTTGTTACGTCAGAAGGGTCTGTATTCCTCTACACTCTAAAGAAATAATGATAACAGTTTGCATATATTTTTTTTCAGTTATGACAATTTTGTGAATTTACGTTCAACCAACAAGCTACAATGAGTACGAGGAACTTAATTTGTAGCATAAAGACAAATTTTTAAGTTAATTACTCCAACTAAAAAAGTTGTAGCCCTGGAACCAATTAATCTGATCCATTTCAGTTCAACAGCTATCATAACACATGCTAATATAACTTATTTAACCTGTATATTAACAAGCAAGATATTATTTGTCACTACATAAGCAATGTCTGCGCTAATGCCAGTGTTTACCTTCAGCAAAATGGTAACCACAAAAACTTCAACATTACAGAAACTCTTTTAAATATACAAAATAACCGCATTAAACACTAACAGGTCTTTCCCTTCACTAAAAACAAATAAATAAACACTTCATTTCAACATTTATTATCCTTACCCAGTCCTATACAAAGCATGCTGCGGGAACTAGAAATCCCCTACCTAGTTTCCGAAGTTATCAACACTCTGGGTTTTTTTCAACCAAGCTTTGGGTCAAATATGGACAAACCTAACCATTGAGTTACATTTTTAAATTAAATTTTTAACCCAACATTTGGGTTTGTCCATATTTGACCCACAGCTGGGTTAAAACAACCCAGCTTTTTTTAGAGTGAAGACAATTTCATGAAGTTACTACAACATAAATAAAATAAATTTTATTACTACAACATTAATAAAATAAAATAAAATATCGTTTGTTGTTATCAACAAACGATATTAAGTTGATATATTGGTCAACATTTTCATGTCAACTTAAAAGGTTTAATTAAAACAATAAATTAGAATTTTTAACTTGCAATTATGCATTTATTTAAGTTGTGGTAAAAGGTCCCCTGAATCTTTTTAGAGTGATGTTGTGTTCGGGGAAATTGAGATTTTGGTGGTGGACGAAGCTAAGAAACATAAAATATTAAATATTACTCTTTTTTCATTAAAAAACAGAACAGCGTAAATGATTAGTACATTTAAATGCATACAAAATATATATATCACTAAAGCCTGTATCATTTGTTCCAGTGCTACATTTTTATAGAAAAATACTGTAAAAATCTGTAAATTAATTAAGTGCAAGTTGTCTTAACATACTCAGTAAAAAAATGGAGATTGTTTAACATCATATTACATGTAACTATACTGTCAAATTAATTTTTTTTTTTTTTGTAACACTTAAGAATGTAGTCCTATCATTGATAAATAACTACACAGTTAGTAGTTAATATTAATAATGCATTACTCATTTGTTCCTAACTAACAAGAAACTCAGATTAACAAATTAGTAAGTAATAGCGCTCAGTTGAATGAGGTAGTTCACTATTAGCAAATTAAGTACATGTTTTTTCATACCTCTTTGAGGAATAATAACTAATTGAACAAATAATGAATGTGAATAATGCATAACGTGTAATTAATGCTAAAGTGAAGATCATGGTTGAGTCGGAGTCATTACTAGTGGCTTAACGCTCTTCACTTTAGAATCCTGTTCCAAATAATTAGAAGGATGTAGTAACACTGGAGTCATTACAGAGAAACATAATGGTTATGTAATGAACTTAAGTTTGAGCAAGTACACTGCTTAATGATATGTACTGCACTGGAGCATGCAAGAAATAGAATAGATTGTAAAAAAAAAACGTCTAAATTGATTCAAATATCCCAGAACCATTCAGTGTAATTCTGGCCCAATTTTAACCCCTGCTCGTGTCTCTTTCTCTCAGACTCTCTCTCTCTCTCTCTCCTCATTGTTCTTTCCTCCTTTCCTCTTCAGGTCCATGTCCAGTGTGTAGTTGGAGACGACAGCTATGAGACACGGTTGCAGCTGCTCTTGCCAGATCCCAACAATCGTTTTACTTGTGAATGAGCGGAGGTAGAAAATAACCCCAGAGTGCTTGTCATTACCCGTTTATGTCCCCGCCAACTTCTCTCACTCGGTCCATTCGTCATTTGACTGGAGCACCGTAAGAACTGCCCATTGTTCATTGTCTGTGTCACCACTCTCCTTGTCTTTCGAGAAGGGTCAGTGTGATCCGTATATTCACTCAAAAAAATAAAACGTTGGATTTACTTAAAAAAACGTCGTCAAGTGGGTTCCACATAGCTTTGTTAAGTAATCTCAACAAACAAAATATAAGTTGGATTTACTAAAAAAGTTTGTGTAAACTTGACAATTTAAATGTTGAATGAACTAAAGGAATCCTAGTAAAGTCACTAGTTCATACAACATAACATGTATATGTAATAAAGAAATCCTAGTAAAGTCACTATTACATATACATAATGTTATGTTGTATGAACAAAATAAATCCTAGTAAAGTCAATATTACATATACATAATGTTATGTTGTATGAACTAAAGAGATCCTATTAAAGTCACTATTAAATATACTTAATGTTATTCTAAATTTACGAACATTTACTTCACAATAAATATTTAAGGATTTCAGTTGGTTTGTAATTACAAGCCATATAAGTGTTCAAGAAAAACATTAAATAATCAGACAACTATTTTTCAGAAACAAATAGTTTTTTTTATTTGCAATACAAACAAGTCTCGAACTTGTTTTTTTCCCAACAAATTCTACAAGTGAGCATGACAACTCGTGTCTAACATGCACCCCAAAGTGCTACAGAACTTAACTCTTATCAAAAGGAATATTCTGCCATGTTTTTTATACAAAAAAATAAACAAAAACAATATTGTTTTTTCAAAAAGCAGCATTATACTGGAATTAAACTAAACAACAGTTAATTATTCCATAAGTTTGTTTTTCAGTACCTGAATTTTGTGGGAAAGTTTGCTTGCATCAAGTTCCATTACCACCTTTTGAAGAAACTCAAATGTGTACTTGAGATCACATGGATAGCTTAGATTCAAGCTATATATTACTCCCAAGAGGAGAGCACAAGCCTTGGTGACATCTCCAAGCTGCTGAAGCACTTTCACTCCTTCAACAAGGATCCCAACATCCAATGGTGGGTGTTCAGGTCCTGCACCTTCAGCTCGGACAATGCAAATTGCAATGACTGTCTCTCTCAGCTTTCTTCAAGTCATTGTCCTAAAACAAACAACAAAAGTTAATCAGTTTTAAACTTATTTTGACAACAACACTTCTTATATTAATATCATAATGAATGGAATAGCTTTAAAAAATGACAGTCACTCAAAGGGCATCTTACACTGTATATGTGCCAAGCGTAATTTTTTGTATATGCGTTTTAGATCACATACATGCTCCCTCCTTTCTGTTTATTCTAACTACAGGAAACATGCAGAAAAACACTATCTTATAAACCACTAACCATACCGACGAGCGGGTCCTTAATTTTAGCTTCAACTAATTTAAGTGTGTAGTTTTATGTTTTATTTTAATATTAGTTTAAATAAAAATACAACTTAAAGTTTAAAACCAAACTGCCTTATGTTGTGTTTGCAATTGTGCACTGAAAATTATCAAATAGCACCACCTATTAACCCAGAGTCCAACCAGCACCAATACCAGTTTATTATTATTTTTGATCATGGCCGATTTAAATTGTCTCCACAATCTGCTTTTGAATAAATATCGTAGTATATTGCAACTTTAAGTACATTCTATCAGTTGCAGTTCTGGCGCCTCTGTCCCAACATTCTGTACAACGTGACGTACATTCACATCACATGTTAATGCAGAGGTAGTGTAACACTCACGGGACACTGCAGTTCACAAAGGTTCATTATTTGCATGTGCTTTAAAGACTTGCCGGTTAAGATCTAAACATATTTAGATATATAGAAATCGTCTTCCATTGCGCTTTCCTGTATATCTAAATATGTTTAGATCTTCACAGTGAAAGGTAAAACTTTTGAAATCTCTGTGTAAACAACGAGTGACGTATATACGCAAGCGATCACTTCCGGCGGAACGTTGGACATGGTTCAGTTCGGTTCAGTTGGACATCTGATTCAGATCAGTTGGACATGGCTTTTAACAAGAGGTAAAAACGATATAAATACTGTTGGTTTTCTCACACAAACCGCTCGTTTCGTGTCTTAGGCCATCAATGTGTACTTACATTTACGAGTCATTAAATCATGTTTAATTTGGACTTCTCTGTGCATGCTCTTTGAGGTCGTGACCATAGACCTGCATTATATGACTGACAGACAAGAACGGTTTGACCGAAAAATGTCAAAATTGAAAATACTGTGGAAACAAAGACACCTACATCTTGGCTGTCCTTGAGGTAAGCTAAAACATATCAAAAATTAATTTCAGAGTGAACTATCCCTTTAACAAGAATCAGTGTATAATTTATAAAGTAAAGTCTATGTAGTGTTTTAATTTTATATTTGTTCATTTAATATCTTTTTTGAATGTCATCTTCGCCACTTTGGGCTAAATGTCTGCCATTATTTTTGTTACCTCGTAAGGCTTTGTTTTTAAAATAGGGAAATTAGTTTTGCTGCAATGATATGATTTTTTGCCATATCACCCACCCCTAGATAGCATACCAGTATGATCACCCACCCCTAGATAGCATACCAGTATGAAAATTATGACATCATGGCAAGACTAATATCTAGTCTAGTAGATACTGAACTTTCTATGATAAGAAATAATTCATTGGAGAACTGAGTTTCTTTCATCTTCAAAACAGAATTATTTTTTTGGGGTAATTTCAGTCCAGGAATCAAGTTGATGGTTTTGATGGTTTAAAATGCACACTTGGCGGGGGATCCAAAATATCCACACATCCAGTCAACAAAAAGTTATTCTGAACCAAAATTGATTATTTTCAGAAACAAAGCAATACATTTATAGTGAATTCGAATATATTTTTTATAAAGCTGCTAGTTCTGGTCCTTGATTCTGATCAGTTAAGCTGCGTTTGAAGCTGTTGTAAATTACTTTACAACCATTCACCATTGATCTCATTACTTACTGCACCATTACTTCTGTGAGTTGCTGCATCCTTGGTTCTGGCATCACACAATTAAAGTACATGTGTACAGCGTTAAAAACCGCTCATCCAGCAAAGAGTGCTTACTTATTTGAACACTTCAACATTTGCACAATTAAAGGGTTAGTTCACCCAAAAATGAAAATTAAGTCATTAATTACTCACCCCCATGCTGTACCAACCCCGTAAGACCTTCGTTCGTCTTCGGAACACAAATGAAGATATTTTTGATTAAATCTGAGAGGTTCATCACTCCTCCATAGGCTCCCTAAGGGAATGAATCCGGACGGCCCAGAAAGTCAATGAAGAAAATGTTTAAATATTCCATGTCACAACAGTGGCTCAACTATAAGCTTTTTCGCACAAAAAGTATTCTCGTCGATTGTGACATGGAATATTTAAACATTTTCTTCATTGACTTTCTGGGCCGTCAGGATTCATTCCCTTAGGGAGCCTATGGAGGAGTGATCCAGCTGTCACATTTAATCAAAAATATCTTCATTTGTGTTCCGAAGACGAACGGAGGTCTTACGGGGTTGGTACAGCATGGGGGTGAGTAATTAATGACTTAATTTTCATTTTTGGGTGAACTAACCCTTTAAGTTTGGGCTAACATGTTTCAAGGCAAGAAAAGCTAAGACTATTGCAATTTTTTTAAATATAGGCCTACTGGGAAATAAATCCGGTTTCATGTGGTTACAGGGTAAGTGGTGCTTGTATAATAAATAAAGGTTTCCGAGTCAGTGATATAAGATTGTGTGTATGCATTTTTATTGTACTTACCCTGTAACTACATGAAACAAGAGGGTAACAAGCACCACTACATGAAACGAGTATATTTCCCCAATATTTAAGCAAAAGTTGCAATAGTTTTCGTTTTCAGTGCACTTTTGTTAAAAAGATTACTTTATAAATGCATAGATATGTACCCTGTAATTTTTAAAAAGCCTATACAGTAGGCTATGTACTGGTTCACCATTATTTCAAAAAGGTATGTTCTTGCTAAATTGCTCCCAAATGTAAGATTGTTATATCATAATAGTAGAATAAGCACCCTTTAGTCCTTTAGTTTAGTAATACTTACAGTATAAATAATTGTTTAATTCTCCTGGTTGTTACACCTTTATTCCCCAAACTTAAAATATTGTTCCCTTATACTTATATTGTAAGTACGTTATAGGTACACTATAATTACCGAACATTACGCTGTAAAATCGCTTTAATTACTCAGTACTTTCCGGGCTGTAATCTAAAGCCTTACCTTTTGTTTTTATTTGTACACTTACGCATTTGAAAATAGCCTAAATAATGTAACAAAACGAAAATAAACCTATATGCGGTCCTACAATACAGCCTATGATATTATTAGGATTGTTTTTAGGCTATTTGTTTTTTTCGTGTGTTTGTTTTAAAACGCCTAGATCGGCTGGGACGAAAGTTAACCCATAGCTTTGAAAGTAAAGAAGAATATACAGCTTGTATAAACGAGATCTTTTGTTAGGATTTTTCATTATGTGGCAGATATGTTCTGCACGTTGCTTGCTTCTGACTGAGTAACTGTTTGTGCGGCCTATGCACGTGAAAAGATAAATTTCAATGTGATACATGCAACGTAAACGCGCACATCAGATTAACTTAACGTTACTTTATTTTGCGTTCATCCAAACATGGAATCATCGATCGGAATTAATTAATTTCGTGTAACCGCAGCTTATGACATAAACTGACATTTTAAAGTAATACATTTATATAGTGTACTAAATATTACTTTTATTTGGGCATTATTTTTCAGGATGGCAAATGATTTAAACAAAATATTCATAACTCACAAGTCGCCAATGTCGTCGTCTCCTCAACGTCCGTCTGTCTGGCTTTGGCGCTGCTGCATTTGCGTACGGCGTGTGTAAAGGGACATCCTGGTTTTTTTTTTGTTTTGTTTTTTTTGCGTGGTTGTGCGTTTCACTGAATTATGATTTGTTGACTGAATAAAAACACCTAAAGTTAAAATGACAAGACACGGCCAATTATTTAAAAATATATAAATAACTAAGTTAAACATATTTTATCCACTGAAAGAAATGACAAAACAGTAAAATAATAATAATAATTGTATGCACTGAAAGAAAAAAGAAAACTCAACCTGCATTTCCAGACTTCTACAAAAACCCACAACGTAAAGTGCAAATACTATTTGCTACATCAGTTTATTATTTTTTGACAGCATTTATCGAGACGTCAAATTATTTCAAAATAGTAATACATTACTTTGCAAAGTTGCCAAAACATTCGATCTGGTTCGTCTGCCTTTCACAGCTCATCTCGTCTCATCTCATCTCATCTACAATGAAAAACATGTATATTATCTGACACAAACTGACATCTCGAAGTAATAAAACTTTTATTAGCAGTATTTTTCAGGATGGAACATGATTTAAGCAAAATATTCATACCTCACAAATTAAGTCGCCAATGTCGTCATCTCCTCTCACAACAACGTTTGTCTGTCTTTGGCGCTGCTGCATTTGCATACGGTGTGTGCAAAGGGACATACCGTTTTGGTTTTCTTGTATTTGTGCGTTTCACTGAACAATGATTTGTTGACTGAACAAAAAATTCTAAAGTAAAGATGACAATACGCGGTCTTTTGTTGAAATTACTAAGTTAAATTAATTCTATGCAGTTACTTGTGTTTGTTAAGTAAAGTGAACAATAAATTATTTAGTAAAATTGACACCAACCAAGTTCATTTTTTTGAGTGTTGTTATATCTACTTATGGGATCTAATCATTGCCTGACTGTGGCTTTGGATGAATTCTGCTGGCAAATACCTTCCCTTCACACAGGCCTCGGGACATTGTGTCCTGTTCCTGATGTGAGACTGACCCCTCTGCTTGAGAACCATCTGTGGCGCTCCCGACTTGGACAGATGTTTCTCGGACTCATTATTCAAAGCTGTACAACAGATGGAGGAAATTCATGAAACACTATTTCAAATGAGGTTTCCGCTCCTCGTGCTGCTCTTCAGAAATTGGCACCTGAGAATTCCACACTTACATACAGATAATGTATTGAGCCATCCAAGTCGTTTACTGACAGACATTAGAGTTGTACAATTAGTAGATTTCAATATTTTGTAACACAAGCTCACTGGCAAAATGTGCCCCTAAACTACATTTTTGAAAAACTACAAAAACAATTCACTGCAGTTTCCAGCTGAAATGGACACTAGTGACCAGTGTTGGGGGTAACGGTTACAGTGCGTTACGTAATAATATTACTTTTCTGGAGTAATGAGTAAAGTAATGCATTACTTTATAAATTTACACATTAATATTCGAGTTACTTTTTTTAAAAAGTAATGCGAGTTACTTTTCAGTTTAATTAATTTGCATTAAAAAAAATGGGGCTGTTGACGTGGGGGTTGGACTATACTGCGCGCAAAACATACATAGCGCGCGCACGACAGAGCAAGGTCTCTCGCTCTCTCCCGTGCGTGCGTGCGCTATGTTATCTTAGATTCCGGGAGATTTGAACTAGTTTGCGGGCATCAGGGAGACGCTATCAATATGCGGGAGACTCCCGGAACTTCCGGGTTACTTGGGATGTCTGGGATTACAGTACACTGGATAGATCCTGCTACTCTGCATCGCAAAAAAGCTGCAATCGCCTGCAGACGATTTCGTGGGAGACACACGTACGATACCATCGCAGCGGAGTTTGAGCAAATTCACAGCTCATATGCTCTTTGTGGTAAGATAACTGCCACGGTCACTGACAATGGCTCGAACTTTGTGAAAGCATTCAGAATGTTTCAAGCTGATGATGAATGAAACAGAGAATGATGAAGACGAGGTCAGTTACGGACTTGCACGCAGTTTTACGAGATGACATTGAGTCCAGCGAACGGTATGTTCTCCCTCTACATCACCGGTGAAAGCTGACAGATCTGTTTAATTGGTGATGTTGTTTGTTCTCAAGTATCATCTTATTGTCCTCTAATAAGTTAATAAAACATTTTAAATGTTTGATATGTCTTTACCCTAATATAACTTATTTCATAATGGCAATTTGCTAGTAGGCCTATTACACTCCTTATTATTACAATTTAGGGCTGCACGATATTGGGGAAAAAAAAAATCACATTGCGATATTTTATTTTTCTGCGATATATATCGCGATATGAAAACAATTTCACCAGATGACTTTATTAGCTCTCTTTGGAAAGAATGAATCATCTGAATGACTGGGGTGATTTTGTAATGGAGTAAATCTGCATAGCAACTATTATAGTTAACTAATGTAGTTAACTAGAGTTTAATAAATGGAACCTTATTGTAAAGTATTACTGATTTGTTATGTCTCGTGAGTTCAGTGTTGGACAGATCAGTTGTTTTAACCATTCATTAAAGTGAATGGTTCAAACTCAAAGGAGTCATTAGTTCGCGAATTGGAGGTGTAATTAACGGACCACGGCAGACGTTGTGTGATTATCCCGCCAGAACATATCACACAAGATTGGTCTCAACACAGAAAACATTTCATCACTGGATAGACTTTTTTTTTGTTTTGTTTATTGAAAGTGTGGTTTATCTGAATGTGTGGAACGCTTTTCAGAGAATATTTTTTTTTAGCACAATTCACAACCAGTAGTTCAGGAAAAAAATATATCCGAATGCTTCACGTGAAACTTCGTTCTTCCGACCTTTTACCGTGTATTCTCAAAGATATTCAGTCAACTCAATTCATTAATATGCGTGAGGGAGGGAGGGAGAGAGAGAGAGCAAGACAGTTTGAAAACGGTGAGAGTGCGCGCGCGCGACCGCGGCTCTCTCTCTCTGCTCGTTCTTTCAGTTTAACAAGCGCAGTCAGTCAGTCCACTCACTGGTCAAATAAGGCTTTGGCGGGACATAGGCCTACGCTTTGGCGGCCGCCAAAAAATGTTAAATGCAGGAAGGGCATTCTGACTTTATTTTGAATTCTCATGTTCGTTCAAGCTCAGAAACAAGAGAAAGACCACTGATCTTTGTGTCTGCCCGGCTCACAGAAAACAACGCACAAGTTCCAGTCTTTTTACGCTTGATGTTTAAACTGGACTTAAAAACACATGCAAATGATAAACTTTCACTATATTATGGTTCAACTTTGCAATTAATCCGCGAATCGCAAGCGTTACGGGCCGGGGAGCTGCTGGCCCGTAGGCCTACTGATCATGAATCACGGATCAGCTACGATCCCTAAGGCTTACATCGCAACATCCTGCGATGTGACTATCGTGGATGCGCACATCGCGATATCGATGTTAAAACGACACATTGTGCAGCCCTATTACAATTGATAGTTAATTAACTTTATATAGTCTACCCACACAAAAAGTAAAAAAAACACTTTACTTTCCATAATCTGTAATGTTTATTGATATTTTATATAGCATGCATAGCTCTGGGATCAGGAAGATCTCCGAATATAATATTATTCTATATTATTATTCAATATATATGTGTTTTTAAAAGAACATTAAGGTGCCTATATAGGGTGTTGTTGAATATATTACTGCTTTAAACACTAGTACAATAACTTCTCAGTCGAAAAAACACCTGTAAGACCTGAGAGAGATCAAGCCTCAGTCAGGTAAGAAAAAGTAACGCAAAAGTAACGTAACACATTACTTTCCATAAAAAGTAACTAATTAGTTACTTTTTTGGGGAGTAACTAAATATTGTAATGCATTACTTTTAAAAGTAACTTTCCCCAACACTGCTAGTGACAGTAAGGGGCTGTTTACACCTGGCCACTTCATGCGTGGTGTTTACACTTCATTTCTCAGATCGGACAGCTATCTGATGTATCAAAACGATTCCATTTACACCTGGTCACATAAATGTGTTTTTGCAAAATGGATATAAATCCGATCTTCAACTCCTGCACTATATGCAGATTTAATGGAGTGCACGTCACCGAAAGCAACAGATATGAGCTGCACTTTATTGATCATCAGCTAAAATCTCTAAATCAAAGGCCGCAATAAGAGAGAGCGGCAACCGCCCTGGTAAGATCATTTCGGTTCTTTAATTTTAATGATGATTGTGTGTTAAGCGTCTGCGACTTTCACTTTATTTGCGATAGTTTGCGGCACATTGGCTTGATGAATAGATCCTCAGCTGCTTATCTGAGGTGATGCTGCAGTAGCGTTGTCATACCTGACTATAACATATAGACTATAACACGCTCACACACACGTTTATTTTTTTTAGCATTTTTGGGATTACAATTTACAAATGTGGTTTCAACAACCAGATGCATTTACACTTGTCCAGTTTCGTCTGGAATGCGGCCCAGACCTCCTCCTGATGTGGTTTGAGCGATCGGATTCAAATCCGTCTCGGAGGGCATTTACACCTCACAATCTCACGATCTCACGGCATTTACACCTCACGATCGCATTTTCACGATCGGATAGCTATCCCATCACAGATAACGCATGAAGTGGCCAGGTGTAAACAGCCCCTAAAACGTCAACAACTTTTGTTCCATTTCATCAGATCAAAATTGATATTTTATAAATTATCAACCACTTCATAGTCTCAGATGACACGATGTTGGACAGTTTGTAAACACTTTACGTAAAAAAAGCCGACATTTTATATTTTTGCAAATGCGATTCAAACCCCATTCAAGCAGTCAGATTGGAGCATTGTCCCAATGTCATGCAAACAAATGTAAAAATGGTTGTTCCTTTAGCATATGCTTCCTGACTCACTGTTGAGCAAAAGTGCAAACTGGAGGAAAGGCTAGAGATGGTCGTGTGAAGAGTGTGTCTGTGTGTGAGAGTCGGGATGTGTCCTGCCCTCCTCTTGTCCTCCTGAGAGCTTCAGCTGTACTCAACATCATAATGCTGCTATTTACAGCGTCTACTCAATAAGGCAATATCTTCAGATCGATTTTTACAGCTGCTCACCCTCAACCCCTTCTCCAAGCACACTGGGTTTGATAACTCAAGTGCTATTGATTTCTCTATAAGCAAAAATAGTCTTTCTCAGGGCATGCATAGACAACTGCTGTGGGGACAACCTCCCAAAGTTTCTTTCTTTTCATCTCACACGTTTCACCCATTTCTCTCTCTCTCTCGTTCGTTTACGGTTGTCTTGTCCACAGAGAAAAGGGTCATATAATATGAGCATCTTCACCAAGGACATAAATCTACAGTGTCAAAAAAATCTCTATGCTTTATTGTTATCATACAGGAGTCATTCTACAAAACTGGTGTTTGCGTCCCTCGTGAGAAAGAATACGATTGCCAACTTATAACTTCGTGCTATATTTAAAAAAAACAAGTATCTTCACCAGTGTTGTGCTCATTACTCAAAAATGGATTCTATTACTTATTACTCCTTTAAATGTTTTATGTAACTAGCAATGTATATTTGGATCAAAGATATGTGCATGGAAAAGCCATGTAATGCCACAACTTACGAAAACGGTGTAACTGTAATATTACTGAAATCTTATTTGTTACTAGTTACACTTCTAGTTCCTGCAAAAAGCAGTATTATTAGTAACAATTACCGTCCAACACTGATCTTCACTGAATTATTTATCTAATAACCTGATCAACAAAGCTATAAATGGCTAAATTAACTATCCATCCTTCCATCCGTCCGTCTAAGAATCTTTTATTTCACTCACCAGAAACAAAGTTTTTGTTTAGAATAATACGTTTTCAGAAATTAACTGTACAATTTACCTTTTTGAAATTTTTAAATATAAATGATATGAGTTCCTTTTCCAGTTCAGTCGTATGTTACAGAAAGCTAAAAGTACAAACTCAATCACATACCTGTCATGTTGTGGTGAAGATGAGGCATAGCAGATCTACTTGCAGATAAACATTTATTAAATGAAACTAAAGAACAGAATCCAAAACGTGAAGTAAACGAAACAGTGCGAGTTTAACCACAACCAACACAAGACAATGGAGAGAGTGCACTGAAGCTGAAGGCCTTAAATACTCAAGAAAATGAACTCAACACAAAACAGGTGTGCACTAATCAATCAAACAATGAATTACAATGGCAACCAGACAAGACAGGAAGTAAACATAGGAGATACTTATAAAAAGTCCCTAAAAATGAAACCAAAACACAGACATAACGTGAGAGGAGCAAAATTTGGTCTATAATACACAAGCACAGTTTTACATGGCTGTGGAAATGCCAGAGCTGTTACTAACAGGAAGCCCAACACGTATTTAAAGGCTTTGACAGATAAGCATGTGATGTGTGGGAATTTCTTCACCCACACTGCTGAAATGGATACAAGCAGTGAATGGTTTAAACCAGATACTATAGTCTTAGCTGTATCTCTAAAAAGGTTATAACGGCATAAAAAGGAGGAAGAGAAGCGAGAGGCAGCACAAAATTCTAATGGATGATAGAGATCAGGCTTCATCGGCACGAGTGTGTGTGTGTGTGTGTGTGTGTGTGTGTTGCGAGGAGACTGACAGAAAGTAATGGATTTCTGCGTCTGTTGTGATTAAGAGTGTGTGTGGAAGCTGTGATAATGTGCTGATATCTGTAGGGAACCGCCTGATGTTGGTTGCTGATAATGTGCACACACTCAGACGTGCTTCACTGCTGCTCAACGCTAAGAGATTTATTTTCTTACTTTCTCATCCTTATTTCATTCTAAGGTCATGAGTTTTGATGGTTAATATCAATGTTGATTATGGCAGTTTTGGGCAGACAATGTTCCTGCCGAATTTTAGTGACCCTGCCCTTGACAGAAGATATGATCAGGCCCCGATGATATAAAATATTGCTTCGGCTGTTTTATTGTCCATGTATCCAGAAGTGTAATATGATCTGTCAGACTGGTCTCAAAGGGAATCGTCCTGCATCGACACTGCTCTGGTCACCTCAGTGCGCTCGTCCATCCTGTGTTTGAATGATGCAAAACGCAGAAAATGTTTATCGCAGAGCTATCATATGTTTTCAAAAGACTTGAAATATAAAGCTTGGAATATATATATTTTTTTCTTGTTTTTGAAAGAAGTATTATACTCACCAAGGCTGCATTTATTTGATCACAAAATACTGTATAAACAGTAATAATGTGGAATATAATACATTTTAATTTAATATAATACAAATATTACAATTTAATATAACTGTTTATTACCCCTTATATTACTGAGCCCAAATTTCCGATCAGTAGTATATTTGTGTTCCACAGGAGAAAGAAGGTTATATACACTCACCTAAAGGATTATTAGGAACACCATACTAATACTGTGTTTGACCCCCTTTCACCTTCAGAACTGCCTTAATTCTACGTGGCATTGATTCAACAAGGTGCTGAAAGCATTCTTTAGAAATGTTGGCCCATATTGATAGGATAGCATCTTGCAGTTGATGGAGATTTGTGGGATGCACATCCAGGGCACGAAGCTCCCGTTCCACCACATCCCAAAGATGCTCTATTGGGTTGAGATCTGGTGACTGTGGGGGCCATTTTAGTACAGTGAACTCATTGTCATGTTCAAGAAACCAATTTGAAATGATTCGAGCTTTGTGACATGGTGCATTATCCTGCTGGAAGTAGCCATCAGAGGATGGGTACATGGTGGCCATAAAGGGATGGACATGGTCAGAAACAATGCTCAGGTAGGCCGTGGCATTTAAACGATGCCCAATTGGCACTAAGGGGCCTAAAGTGTGCCAAGAAAACATCCCCCACACCATTACACCACCACCACCAGCCTGCACAGTGGTAACAAGGCATGATGGATCCATGTTCTCATTCTGTTTACGCCAAATTCTGACTCTACCATCTGAATGTCTCAACAGAATTCGAGATTTATCAGACCAGTCTTCAACTTCATTTCCAGTCTTCAACTGTCCAATTTTGGTGAGCTCTTGCAAATTGTAGCCTCTTTTTCCTATTTGTAGTTGAGATGAGTGGTACCCGGTGGGGTCTTCTGCTGTTGTAGCCCATCCACCTCAAGGTTTTGCGTGTTGTGGCTTCACAAATGCTTTGCTGCATACCTCGGTTGTAACGAGTGGTTATTTCAGTCAAAGTTGCTCTTCTATCAGCTTGAATCAGTCGGCCCATTCTCCTCTGACCTCTAGCATCAACAAGGCATTTTCGCCCACAGGACTGCCGCATACTGGATGTTTTTCCCTTTTCACACCATTCTTTGTAAACCCTAGAAATGGTTGTGCGTGAAAATCCCAGTAACTGAGCAGATTGTGAAATACTCAGACCGGCCCGTCTGGCACCAACAACCATGCCACGCTCAAAATTGCTTAAATCACCTTTCTTTCCCATTCTGACATTCAGTTTGGAGTTCAGGAGATTGTCTTGACCAGGACCACACCCCTAAATGCATTGAAGCAACTGCCATGTGATTGGTTGATTAGATAATTGCATTAATGAGAAATAATCCTTTAGGTGAGTGTACATTTGTAGTAAGTGGCTTATTTTTAAGTGACTACTCCACCACAGGTGAACAGGGAAAATACAACCCAAATAAAGCACACAAATACGTTTCACCAAGAAAGGCAAGAGGCATGGGTTCCCGTACAAAAGCATTTTCTTTTATTAAGATAAAAGTTGGCCAACCGTTATTTAAAATCAACAAGTAACAGGTGTCCTGGTCAAAATTAAACAAAACCAAAAAAAATATATAAAATAACAAAAATTCACATTAAGTCTTCACAGGGGCTGAGGCCTCCTATAGGGAGCAGGCTAGTGTAATTGCAGCAAGTCTACAATAGACAGCACACCAATCCAAATCACACCCACCAAGTTCACTGCAAATGACAAAAGTGATAACAGGGCAATGATGACATTGCAATAAGGACACCCTTTGTGAAACAAAGCCCGTAATGCTACAGACAACCAGCCCGCTCCAGGAAGTCCTCAGCTCCTAAAGGAAAAAAAAAGAAAATCATATAATTAACAAACCAAACAAATGAAATGAAGAAAATAAACACATTCAAAGTCAAATTATTGACTTACATGTGATCACTACATCAAGACAAACAATTTACAATGTACCCAAAATAAACTAAGCATGAAAACTGTAAACACTCACATTAAAGAAAAAAAAACAAATACATAAATGCAGTCACAACTGCAGAGACTTACACCAAACACCAAGTCAACTGCAATACACAGCAAAAACTAAATAAACCTTTCAGCCCGCATGGGCATGTGTAACTTAAACACAACCGGGTGCCAAATGCAGCAGCGTGGCTTTAAAGAGCGAGAGGCAGGGAGAGAGCTGTTTAACGCAACTGCTCCCACTTAGCGTCCACAGAGACCTTTTAAAAAAACAAACAAGAGGATTATGACTTCAATTTAACAAAGCTATCGACCAGTTACCAAAACATATACCAAAGACAATTATTCAACAGCCTTGTTGACTGCAACAGCTGATGCTCCGACCACTCAAACTGCGATGCCACACCGATGGAAGCCCCGAAGGCACACCGTACTGAAACAAAGGGTGATAACTTAAGTTAGAACCAACCAAAACCTCCCACAACGCCCCAAAACACAGTATTAAACTTACCTGGGAGCAAGCAGCCTCCACACGCACAAACTCTCAGTAACCCAACGGCACACTAAACAGATAGAAAGATCGCCAAATGTCACTGGACAACACTAAGCTCGAACAGCTAGACTAAATGCTAAAAACAACACGTACCTCAGTAGTCCGTAGCAACAACGCAAAAAGTGGCGGGCTTTCGACCAGGACGCACTCCAAGAGGCATTAACGACAAGTTTATATAGTCCAATGGCGATAGCTCATTGGCCACATACCAAATAACAGTGACGTAATGAGAACGTCACACGGCTTCACCACACATTTCAATATGATGTTGAATACATAATAATTAAAATGTTTAATATTGTTTAAATGGTTACACTTTATTTTGATGGTTCACTTTAGACATTTTACTAACAATAACTAACATTGCAACTACATGCCAACTAACTCTCTTCCACTGTAAAAAAAATTGCTGTAAAATTGTTGCTTCAACTTAAAGTAAGTGTTCCTGTTTGACAAAAATTTTAAGTTTAGTCAAATTGAAATGTGAAGTTGTACTAAGTGACAACTTGGATATTTGATTTGACTGAACTTAAAAATTTAAGGCAGCATGAAAATTGTTACTTTTTTAAGTTGAAACATTTTATTTAGTGTACAATGTCTAAAGTGTTACCAGGTAAATTAATGGATTCCTGAGAAACAAGTTGAATACATACAGAGTGACATTTTATTGCTTTGGATATGGTTGAATTTTTTTTGGGGGGGGGGGGGGGGGGGGGGGGGGGGGTTTGGATATGACATTTGCTTATGAGAGTTTGTTGGAAATATTGTTTCGGCTGTTTCATTGTTCATCTATCCAGAAGTGTGACATGGTCTTTAGCATCACGGCTTTGACATTTGAAAGGCATCACCTATCAGCTTAGCGGTTTTTAACATACATCTAGAAACACGACAGCAATGAACAATTAATCATGACAGTACTTCATGGCATCTGAACAGACGCTCTGACCTTCTGATTTACAATGGATATCAGATTCACCCAATATTAAAGAGCTTTTCATTCAAAGAGCTGTGAATTCAAGAATGGTATCTTTGTTTCCTTCACATATTTGACCATTTGCTCATACTGTGGCAGTGTATGAGCGAAACTTATGTAGATTAATGTGCCTCTGTTGTTGTTGTTTTTTTGCACTGGTGCCTTTATGCAAGTTACATCCTTGTGCAAAAAAGTTTCAGAAAATGGGTTGCACATTATTTTACCGTACATGCAATTTCAATGTACATACAGTGTACTTACCCACAAAAATATTGAGTATATTGAAATAATATAGGTAACAACATGGGTTAAGGTTAGGTTTTGGGGTAGGTTCAGGGTTAGAGTTAATGTAATTACTACAATAAGTACATAGTATGTACATGCGAAACAGGACTGTAAAATAAAGTCTTACTAGAAAATGGTTTCTGTTCAAACACTGTTCGCAAAAGAAATGCTGATGCCATTATTTTAATGCGATTTTTTAAACGCAGACCTATTATTGTATCATCGATTTCAGTCTGAGAATTACACAATGATGGCTGATTTTTTAAAAGACTTTGTCAGTAATAATTGGGGAACAGTCTGTTAGGTTGTCTTTGCACAACTCCGTATTTTGGCGCTCCTAGCACAATTAGCTAACCATCAACTATCCTAAAACTTTTTAAACATGACACTATGTTTTTATTATTAGATTTGCTGTATGTAAACCTATAATAAAGAGATAATTGCAGTGCTTATTTTCAGGTGACATACTGTCAAATAGAGAGAACACCTGATCAGTAGTGTCACTATACCTCCTCGGGCGATCACGAATGTTGTGCTGTTCGAGTTTATTTAGTGCGCACTGATGACTTTGTAATGTGACTTTTAAAGTTCATGAAAGGTTGTTTGAAAACACTATTCACTCTCAGAAAAATAGGTACAAAAACCGTCACTGGGACGGTACCCTTTGTTCCTAAAGAGTGCATATTAGTGCCTCAAAGGTACATATTGGTACCAAAAGTGTACATATTATTACCTAAATGATACATAATATAACCTTTTGTACCATTTATTCTTAGAGTGTTGGAATGTATACATTTAACACGTTAATGACTAAGGGGGGTTGAGGGGGTTCAAACCTTAATTAAAGGATTCAGACCCAGACCTCAAGTAAGGGTCTCAGACCCTATACATTTACATCATGTCATATATCCTTTTATAATTTCTGATAAGAAAGAAATGTCTTTAAATGTACAACCAAACACATGTTTTTTTTCACTACTGCAGGGCTGTGACATCACCGATTTATTTGATACTGCCATTACTGTTTAACTGATCCTGTGGGATTATTTACACAGGGAAACAAGTAATTCCATCTTCTTGCCATATGTCCCTCTTCCCGCTGGGAGAATGACTCCGGCTGCCGGCTTGCCTTTAACTTCATTACAGATTTAAGATTTAACTAGTGTATATATCTCAACTCCAGGTTGCTTATGAAGAATAGAAGCGACTTACACATGTACACTCAGATCATTAGTGAAGGGAATGAACATTTATTGTCCCAGCAGCTTTTAGGGAGAAGGAGGGGTCTTTGTATGGAGTTAGACATGACAGATGGCTAGTGCTTGTTATGAGTGACTTGTGCATGCGGCGCTCTTTGTTGTAAACAACAGTAGCTCTATTATTGCCTAACAAAGGTTTGCATGCTTCTGTTCTTAGATTAGATATCTCTGTTGAGTCAACCTGTGATTTAATGATATGCCTATTAAGTTAGCCAGTATTGGACTGGCCATCTGGAGCAATAGACAAATTCCTCTTGGGCTCATCCATCTGTGATAAATTGTCAAAATCATAATATTAAATAGTAAAAATAATATAAACACAACAAATATATACAGTGGATATAAAAAAGTCTACACACCACTGTTGAAACAGATGGATTTTGTGATGTGAAACATGATAAAAGAAGACTAATCATTTAATGGGTTAGTTCACCCAAAAATGAAAATCCTGTCAGTAATTACTCACCCTCATGTTGTTCCAACCCCGTAAGACTTTCGTTCATCTTCGGAACACAAATTAAGATATTTTTGATTAAATCTGAGAGCTGGATCGTACCCCCCTCCCTAGGAGAGCCGATTAGGATCTGTTTGAAGTCACACACCCGGAGCTGGGTGTGTGGGGTGTCCTGGTATTGCTCTGAGGACCCATAAAAAGTGTCAAATGGGCATTCTACTCCAGACTTTTTGGAGCCAGGCTGGTGAATCATTAGAGTGTTGGAATGCATGATTCACCCTGGCGCGGCCCAGATACGCTACAGCTACTACAAGAAAATTAAGGGCAACAAAAACATTTCCCAAGATATTAGATATATCATAATGCAGTGAAGACAGTCATCAACAAGTGGAGAAAGTATGGCACAACAGTGACATTAACAAGAACAGGGCGTCCCTCCAAAATGGATGAGAAGACAAAGAGAAAACTGGTCAGGGAGGCTGTCAAGAGTCCGACAGCAACATTAAAAGAGTTGCAGCACTAACCGGCAAGTACTGGTTGATCCTATATGTGACGACTATCGTCTAGGTTGCTAATGTAACCCCTGAATCCCAACCCCTGTTCCCTGAAGAAGTTGGGCCATCTAGACCTCGTCCTCCCTGACCTTGTGCAGGGTCTGTGCGAGCAGGCTCACTGGGGGAAACGCATACTTGCGCTGACCCCGGGGCCAACTGTGTGCAAGTGGATTGGTGCCAAGGGTCTCCTCAGTCAGGGAATAGAACCACTGGCAGTGGGTTGTCTCGGAGGTTACGAACAGGTCTACCTGAGCGAAAAAAGAGTTCCCAAATCAGCTGGACTGTCCGGGAGTCTCCATTCCTCCATGGTCGTATGCTCTCATGAGCTCGTCAGCTGCACGATTGAGCTCGCCGGGATGTAAATGACCTGAGTCGCTTCTGAGCGTAGACCACCTTGACGGTTGATGTATGCAATGGTCGAAGTGTTGTCCCGACGGCAGAAACCAGCGCATGGCAAGATGTACTGCTAGCAACTCGAGGCAATTGATAAGCCACTTCAGCTGGGGTACTGTCTAGGAACCAGAGGCTGCTTGCCCGTCACCTACAGCACCTCAGCCCATGCTGGAGGCATCTGTTGAGACAACAACATCCTTGGACACTTGTACTAGGGGAACACCTGCCCATAGAAAAGCAAGGTTCGACCAAGGGCTGAAAGTACGACAATCAACCGGAGTGATTTCCACTCATTGTGTGCCGCGGTGCCATGCCCATCTCGGGACCCGGTCATGAAGCCAGCGCTGAAGTGGTCTCATATGAAACAATCCAAGCGGCTTGACTGCAGCTGTGTATACCATATGCCCCAGTAGCCTCTGAAATAATTTCAGTGGAAACGCTATCCTGCTCTTGAACGAATTCAAGCAGACCAGCACTGACTAGGCATGCTCGTTCATAAAGGCGTGCTGTCATGCTGACCGAGTCCAACTCCATAACGAGAAAAGAGATTCTCTGCACGGGGGAGAGTTTGCTCTTTTCCCAGTTGACCCGAAGCCCCGAGTGGCTGAGGTGCGTGAGCACCATGTCCCTTTGTTCGTATAACTGATCTGAACTAGGCCAGTATGAGATAGTTGAGGATGCGAATGTCCGCCTCCTTCAACGGAGTGTGGGCAGTCTCCACTATCTTCATAAAGATGTAGGGTGACAAGGACGGACCGAAGGGGAGGACGTTGTACTGGTATGCCCATTCCTTGAACGCAAGGCACAGACGTGGTCCGTGTCGAGGTAGGATCGAGACATGAAAGTACGGGTCCTTCAAGTCGATCACTGTAAACCAATCTTGGCTGCGAAAGCACGTGAGGATGCATTTCTGCATCAGCATCTTGAGAAGGGCACGGATCAAGATGCGCAGATCCAAGATTGGTCGTAACCCACCGTTTTTCTTGGGCACAAGTTGGCAAAAGAAGAGAGGGAACTCTTTTTGAACAAACAAAAGATTCTCCACCCGTCCCTCCACCTGGGGAAGGAGTGGTGCGTTTACCATCTCCTGGATGGGAGACACGGACGACCCCGCAGGTGACAGCATTTTGCAGGCAAAACTGCACCGCAACTGAACGCTCCATCTTTAAAAAGACGTAACGTCACACCCGTGTTAACTCTTATAGGGAAACTGCTCTTTAGATGTTGAAGTGCCCAGGGGAACAGCCGCTGCACCAGACTGTGCACTCGCAGCAACCACAACCTCTGCTGGAACTTGTCGTCACACCAACTTCAGAACAGGAACAGTCTCTCGGTCTGAGACTCTCTTGATGCAATGATTGAAGAGCAGAGTGAAAACCAGGTGCTGTAATGAAATCAAAAGATGCTTCCATTAATTATTAGTTCAGGGGGGTGATCACTTATGCAGTTAGTTATTCTAAGCATTTTTTTTTTTGTTAGTATTATTCTCAGAAATGTATAACTTATTTTGTGGCATTGTATAGGTTGTATTTTTTTACATTAAAAGTGGGAAAGTTCTGATATGATTTATCTTTGTTTCAATTGTTGCATCACAAAACCCTGCTGTGTTAATAAGGGTGTGTAAACTTAAAATTCTGATATGTTCACCAAATGTTTAAATGCACAACAAGAAGTCAGCATTTATGAATGCCACACATCTGAGTGACACAAGTGTCCCATCAATCTATTAAGAATGTCTTTCTTCAGCAGGTCACAAAGGAATATATTTTAAGGGAAGGTAAGGTCTAAACTATATTGTGCCCCATTGACTTTGTTTGTGACCCAATTGTTTGTCATGTTCTTTTTTATTTATTTTAAAATCATAAAGGTGATGGGGGCAAATCAATTAACTACCCCTTGAAGATCAAAATTATCAAAAGAGGGAAAAAGATTAGGCCTCATTCACTAATAATTACGTGGATAATTCATATTTCTATGCACATGAGTACTTATCACGAAAAAAATGTCCACCTTCTTTACAAGAGTATGAACATGGGTTTGATCTTTGGGTACGTTTACATGACAACAATGTACTAAACATGGACAAGTATTTGTAGACTGTCTGCTTAATATCTGCTAACACTTTATTTTGATGGTCCGCCAACAGACATTCTACAAGTTACTTTGAAATTACATTGCAGCACTTCTGTTAGAGAAGCTAGTGTTCCAAGTCAAGATAAAAATCATAAAAAAAAAACTTTCATCAGTTGCTCTGGGACATTATTTTAACATTTAAGGGATGTTAATATGATAGCACCCTGGAACTTAAGTGGCTCGACTAGTTTCCCAACTGTACTGTTAATAATCAGGGACAGTTGGCTGGCTGCCTCTTGCAGGCTATTATCTTCACAGCCACTGGAACAATGAGCATCAAACTGTGCATCAAGATGACTCCATCGCTCTTCTGAACCTATCAATGGGTTCATCGCTGTTGCTGATGAAACAGTGGTGTTGTCTGCACATTTGGTAGATAGCATGGATGGCAGTACAGTTATTTTTGTACTGGAAAAGTGAAAAGATAGACAGTGCACAACCTTAGAGAATAGCTAGCAGTGTTAATTAATGGAGACCATGTGGTATATGGCCAAAAACAATCTAAATTCTTTGGCGGTTTAAGTTGGCTAGTTTGATTAGAATGTAGGCATGATTAGGTGTAAATAAATGTTTTGCATCACTGACTTCGTTTACAGGCACCAGTAGTCAATTCTTAATAACCACAGTTTAATGAATTATGGTAATACTTCATTTCAGTAGTCCACTTTATACATTCTACTAACTACATGTGGCGAAGGGGATGTTATGACGGGTTAGAGAAATTTCGTACCCAATTATTCTGATTCCAAAAGCAACGACTGCGCCACCCGTGATTTACTACCTGGGAAAGACCCAAAGGCCCACAGGTTCGATTTTTTTACTAGATGACCCAGAGACGTGGATACTTGGTATAAATTTTTTTAAATCTTTATTAGACAGTTGATTTTTTTAAAATGCCACATTCAATAGAGCAATCATAACAATGATCAGTCAAAGCAAGCCGGTAACACTGTGAAATAAATTGATCAAATACAAAAGAATGACAAAATAACACTGGGGCTTAGATGCCGGGCTTCAATAATGCCTGTAAGAAAAGATACACACGCACACCAAACAACACTTACACACCAAATAAACTCACTGTAAATCCACACCACTTTGGTGAGAAGGGAGCTATTGCCACACAGAAACAGCCCTCCCGTCTCCTTCAGGCCCCCAGCTCCAGCAACAAGGAGCAAAAGACAAAACAAGATTAGGAAAATAAAACATTCAACATGAAACAAAATAGACCAATACAAAAAGAAAAACACTTTTCTTCCAATACAAGTAACAGACTGGTCACAACAAACCAAGGTCAAGAAAACTAGACAGAATTATTAAATGCAAAGCAAAACTATGAACAACAAAACAAAATTAATAAATACAACACATGAAGACAAAACAACTAAGAGATGCAACACACAAAAAATAAACAAAACAAATGAAAACAAAGCAAAGCAAAAAAAATGAAAACAAAACAAAGCAAAAAAAAATAAAATTAAAACAAAACAAATGAAAACAAAACCAATCAAAGCAAAATAGCAGTGTTGGAGCTGCAAGCCATGCTGTAGACCAGGCTATAAGCCATACAAGGCCAGAAGCCACAGAAATGGCACGCGCACAGAGTGGTTTAAATCCCTAAAACACAAAAAATAGTTAACATAAAAAGTAGCATGCCTTTATGAGTGGGTTGCACATACCAGCTAATGCAGATCATCTATCCAACAACCAGACCATTTTGGATCACATGTAGACAGCAGCAGGCCAAAGAGGGACCCAGTACACAAATAGCCCGCAATTCTCCGATGCAGAGAATTCCATGGCAACGAATGGTGATCGATCATATACGGGTGCAGCAAACGCACAAACAAATTCCAGCTTCATGAAGGGGCCCTCGTGCAAAACATCGCGGATCCGGAAATGCGATCAGCTGAGTATGACGCAACACCCGCTTGCCTTACCTCTCGCCTTTTTATACGCTCCCCTAACCAGAACTCGATAACAAATGGTTACCTAGGGGGCGTGGTCGGAAAGACAGCCGCAACCCAACGCAACAACTGCATTTCACCACATAGGCTATAGGTAACCTTGCACCTAAATGTCAGCTAGCAGTCATTAGAGTAGTAGACTGTCTGGTTCTTATCTGCTAATGCTTTAATCTTTATTTTGATGCTCCTCAACAGACAATCTACTACTATACAGTACGTAACTTTGCAACTATATGTCAACTTATTCTACGAACCTAAACTCTAACCAAACAATCTACTAATACTCTAATGAGAGTTAATTGCAACGTTATTAGAGTTAGTAGAAAAATGGGTAACACTTTATTTTAAGGTGCTTGTAATAAGCAGTAATTAACAGTTAATAAGACACTTATAAGATGCATATAAGATGCATATAAGCATTAACTACTTCATATAAGGGTTAATTAAAGGTCCAGGCCCTGAAGAGATCAGGGAAACTACTCCCTCTTGGGAAGGTCCATTTTTAAGTGACTGGGAGTTTGTGTTACCATTTATGTTTGTTCGGCTGTTCTAAAAGTGCAATGTATTGATACTTGAGAAATTTATTATTTAATTGAATTTATTTATTATCATTAGTTAATGCTTAAATGCATCTTATAAGGTCTTATAAGTGTCTTATTAACTGTTAATTACTGCTTATTACTAGCACCTTAAAATAAGGTGTTACCGAAAAAGGAAATATTGGGATAAAGTGTTATTATTTCCGAATTGTTCAGATTAGCAACCTGTTTAGTGTGGCTTCTGTTCCACCTTGATTTAAAACCTGGGCATGATTGCGGGAAAAAAAAAAAAAGTATACCACATTTTTTAGTGCTTACTCTAATGTTGAGCAAAATCACGAGATGACTCCATAAGCAGAGAAGGAATGTGTGTACTGGAAAACGAGAAAAACAAATAGGTTGGGGGTATTTTTGGACTTTTTTTTTCCTGTACCAATACAATATTTGGAAGTTATTGAAAATATTGTTTATTGAAAATCTCACAAAAACACTTTCTTATCAAGCCACGTGAGCAGACTAAAGCATGATTCTCTGAGAACAATTAAATTATTCCGCAATACTATGTGTTTTTCAAACCAAGATGATATAAATTATTTGCCAAACAAAAAGAGAATTAAAAGTCTTTCCGGAAATATGCTGGACTGTGGATGCATTTTGTGAAGTTTTCCGACACGACCGAAAGTACGGTGGTGGAAATCTAACAGCAATTATTAGAAGCAATTCAAACCTTTAAGTCTGTAATGGCTTCTCCGTTCTGCAGTATTTTTCAAAATACTCCTTATTCATGGTTAAACTAGATTTAGAACACCGTATGTTTATCTATCACTATTCTTCTTTCTGAAACCTTTTCTCTGGGTATAAACCACAGATGAAGTTCTAATCTTTGCAGGACTAAATGAATCGTCTACCCACTTGGATTCCAGAAAATAGCGGTTTAAATGCACAGATTGACCACAGAGTTAAACTACAGCATTGTTAGTTTTTGTTTTGAGGGCTTTTGTTCATTTAATAAATATTTCAACAGGATCGATAAAACTTGATTACATTTATGCTTACTGAAACAATTGGAATGATTCAGTAAAGAATAAAGTTAGTCAGAGCACACATTTTCACCTGATGCCAAATAGATGATGACGAACAGAGGTCGCATTCTCCTGAGGCGGTAACCATGGTAACAGAGAGCTGCTTGAGTGCTGTGTTGCAATCAGTATCAGACAGCGCCTAAACAAAACATGACAAGAACAGTTATTATCCCTTTGTTACACTATACATGTACATACCATCATTAATCAAAATACTAAAGTGTGTTTGTGATATGTGTATCTTTAAAGGGGTCTTATTATGCCCTTTTAAGAAGTCTTGATTTTGTTTTTGGGGTGTACTAGAATATGTTTTCATGCTTGATTGTTCAAAAAACACAATATACAAATACATATTTTACATTATTACTACCAGTTTAGTTCCGGTTTCGATGAAGCCCCTCCTTCTGAAATATGAAATGTGCAGTGACACGCCCCTCCATAACTGTGAGTTCTGCTCTAGTGTAAATGTTAATGATGGCATCAGTTTCAAGGCCGATTAGAGCCGATTCAGACCCTGACAATGTTAAAGAACAAGTTCATCGTCCAGAGCGGATGTCATGCACAGACTTTGCAAGCTTGGATTTCACAGGATGTTTCAGAGTGGTATGTTTTTTTTGTGGTTATTTTCTTATACATTTTAGATACGATGTTACACCATTTGATCATGATATTTGTCGGAAAACTATGGTAATGCAGACAGCAAACGATTACAAAACCATGAATTAATAAATTTTTCTTAAGGGGCGGTGAACAGTCTTACAAAAGCAAGAGCTTACAAAAGCTATAGTAAACAACATGATATCAACATTGACCTGTACTAGCAGGCCCACTGAAGATGTGAAACACTGACAGAAACCTGCAAAGTTAAATCTAAGTCTAGATATCTCAATCGGTTTTAGCTTGAGCTGTTCATGATCTTTCCCTGAAAGTGTATTTGACATATTAAACACAGTGACTACCTCATTTGAGGGGATGGAGTTGAGTTGCTACTCTTCCACACTGCATCTTTCTCTTGCCCATTAAAAAGTGTAGTTTCTTTTAATCTGGAGTCCGTCATCGTTCTGCATGAGTCTGCATGAGTTAATGAACCGTTTCCATAAGCCCATGGTCATATATCCCACGGTTTACATCATTATAGCGATGCAGCCTATGCATTCACACATTAAAAAACTGCTGGAACTGCAAGGAGCTAAAACACCAGATTATTAACTGATCTTGAATCATGTGCACTAAGGAATAGTGTTTGGTAAAAAAAAAAAAAAAAAAATTGGTAACACTTTCTATGAAGACCATGCTTATAATGAATTATAGCTCCATTTATACTTATTTATAAGTAAGTATTACTATTTTATAAATACATTTATAAAGACTCGTTAAGATCTATACTGCATTAAAGAACAATTTTACATTTATATTATTTTTATAATAAGTCATGCATTTGCTTTATCGATGTTCATGCTCATAATCCATTCTACACTGATTTATAAGTGATCAAATATAAAATAGATCCAGGGACACTTGTTTGCTGTACCAATCAGTTATCAATAATGTCTTTAATAGCTAATGTTTGCATGTATTTCTGTCAAATAAGAGAATATATTGTAATTAATAGCCATGTTGTGTTCTTATAAATTCTTTTTGTGTAATTGTGAATGATACTACAGTTACTAACCTCTATAAATGCATCACTGATGGCTTTAAGTAAAATGAAAACATAGGATGCAATTTTCCTAATCTTCCTTTCCTTTCTCATGAAGATGTGCTCATTATACATTTTAAGTTGTTTACTTGTAAATGTAACTAATGAACAATAATTCCTGTAATAAAATAATGAGGAGAAAACAGAAATCATTAATATAAACAGTTGAAAAAAAAGATATATATTTGTTAATGTTACATAATAGCAAAACACTGCAACAATATTTTTTAAAGTAATTTCAAACTAAGCACTGCCATGCATTATGGCTGAGGAGATATAGATTTGAACAAATCATAATTACCATTCATGACCTCTAATGCAAACATTAGCTATTTAAGACATAATTGATAACTGATTGCTAATGCAAACAAGTGTCTCTGGATCTATTTTATATTTGATCATTTATAAATCAGTGTATAATGGATTATGAGCATGAACATCGATAAAGCAAATTCGTGACTTATAAGGAATTATAAAAATAATATAAATGTAACTAACTGTTCCTATAATACAGTATAGGTCTTAATGATTCTTTAAAATATATGTATAGAATAGTAATACTTTCTTATAAATAAGTATAAATGGGGCTATAATTCATTATAAGCATGTTCTTCAAAGAAAGTGTTACCAAACATGTTTTTTAACCAAGTACACACAAACATTTTTCAAAACTGTCCCAAGGTCATAGGTGTAATGGTTATATTATTTTGCTATTCTGTTCTGTTTCTCGTAGTTCCTGTTTCCCTGCTCGGTTTAGTTTCAGCATTCTTGGTTTTGTCAGGGTTGATACAAAAGGATCCAAAAGCAAAGGAAGTTCAATGCAAAGTCTTTAATGTCCAACAAAACAGCTTTAAGAATAACAGCTCAGAACTAAAACAGAAAAAGGTGCTCTCCGGAAAGACAGCTTCTACGTGGATACTCTGTCGGGAGAGATTATGAAGAACAGAAAAAACTCTCAGGGTAAATGGTCCTTGAAGCTGGCAGCTGAGCAGAGAGAACAACGGATGAATCTCACCGAAGCTGGTCACAGGAGACAGGAGACAACTAGGCGAATACTGCTACACAAGACAAGACATAGGTAAGACTCCTTTTGACAGACAAAATGAGAGAACGTACTCACACAATAATCCGACACAGAACAGAGAGAACAAACACTAGAAGTAGACTGAGTAATTAGACAAGACAAGACTCAGGTGTGAGCGGACAGCAGCGAGAGCGCTGATACTGATGATCAACAGGTGAAGACAGAGCGCAAACATGACAGTATGTGTGTGCGCTGGAGAGTGAGAGAAATGGGTGTGTAAATGAGTGTGTGTGGTGGTATGAGAGTGAGAAAGAGCAGATAAGTAACCCAGATCCTGACAGTACCCCTCCCTCAACGAGCGCCACCAGGCGCTCCCGAGGAAGAGGTCTGGCGAGACCGATAGAAATCCTCGATGAGCGAGCGGTCCAGGACGTCCCGGGCCGGAATCCACTGCCTCTCCTCAGGCCCATAGCCCTCCCAGTCCACCAGGAACTGGTGGCCACGCCCCCGAGGACGAACGTCAAGCAGCTTGCGAACTCTGTAAATGGGATCCACCTCGTCGAGAGGCGGAGGAGGAAGGGCGGGACGGGCGGGAGCTCGAATGACAGGCTTGATACAGGACACATGAAAAACAGGATGCACCCGACGCAACTGACGAGACAATCTGAGCTTGACAGCTGCCGGACTTAGGACCTTCAAAATAGTAAAAGGACCAACAAAACGGGGCATAAGTTTCTTAGAGCCCTCGTGAACAGGAAGATTCTGGGTGGAAAGCCAAACCTTCTGCCCACAAACGTAACGAGGGGCCCTAACCCGATGACGATTAGCAGCTTTACGAGTGCGCGCCCTAGTACGACATAACGCAGATCTCACTCTCCTCCAAGTACGCTTGCACCGAAGAATAAAAGCCTGAACGGATGGTACGGAAGTCTCAGACTCTTGAGAAGCAAAAAGTGGGGGTTGGTAACCGAGACAACTCTCAAACGGGGATAACCCAGTAGCGGACGAAGGAAGCGAATTATAGGCATATTCGGCCCAGGCAAGCTGATCGCACCAGGATGCAGGGGTCTGTGAAGTCAAGCTGCGCAACATACGGCCGAGAATCTGATTAGTCCGTTCGGCTTGTCCATTGGTCTGAGGATGAAATCCTGACGACAGACTGGGGGACGCCCCAATCAGTCGGCAGAACTCCCTCCAGAACTGAGAGGCAAATTGGGGCCCTCTGTCAGACACAATGTCCGAAGGAAGACCATGAATCTTAAAAACGTGATCTACCATGATCTGGGCGGTCTCTCGGGCGGACGGAAGCTTAGGAAGAGGGATAAAACGAGCAGTCTTAGAGAAACGGTCGACTACAGTAAGAATCACTGTGTTACCGGCGGACGAAGGAAGACCGGTAACAAAATCCAAAGCAATGTGCGACCAGGGGCGTGACGGAATAGGGAGTGGTCTGAGGAGACCCGCAGGCGGGGTATTGCTAGACTTAGTCTGGGCACAGACAGGACAAGAAGCTACAAACTGACGTATGTCACGTTCTCTAGTGGGCCACCAAAATCTCCGACGAATAGTGGCCAAGGTACCCTTAACACCAGGATGAGCGGCTAACTTAGAGGCGTGGCCCCACTGGAGGACGGATGAACGAACGGTGGGAGGGACAAATAACGTCCCTGTCGGGGCACGAGGAGGTCTGACAGCGAGTGAGAGAGCCCTCTTAACAGTCTGCTCAACTCCCCAGACGGCAGCTCCGACCACGCAGTGCTGGGGTAAGATGACCTCCTTGGTCGAAGCTGCCTCTGTGGAGCCGAACAGCCGCGAGAGGGCATCGGGCTTAACGTTCTTGGAACCTGGCCTAAAAGAGATCGAAAAATCAAAACGACCAAAAAATAATGCCCAGCGGGCCTGACGAGCGTTAAGTCTCTTGGCGGAGCGGATGTATTCGAGGTTACGGTGGTCAGTCCAAACGATAAATGGAATACTGGTCCCCTCTAACCAGTGCCGCCACTCCCCCAAGGCTAACCGAACCGCCAAAAGCTCCCGGTTACCAACATCATAATTGCGCTCTGCCGGTGAAAGGCGATGGGAAAAGGCGCACGGGTGAACCTTGTCATCAAGAGAAGAACGCTGCGACAAAATAGCCCCAACCCCTACATCGGAAGCGTCGACCTCGACTATAAATTGTCTCTCAGGATCAGGGGTAACCAAAATGGGCGCGGAGGTGAACAACCTCTTGAGTCGATCGAACGCATCTTGTGCCATTTCTGACCAAACAAACTGAGACTTAGTCGAGGTGAGAGCAGAGAGAGGAGCGGCAACCTGACTGAAGTTACGAATGAATCGTCTGTAAAAATTAGCAAAACCTAAAAATCGCTGGAGGGCAACACGAGAATTAGGAACGGGCCAATCGAGAACCGCCCGCACCTTCTCGGGATCCATGCTGATTCCCTCAGCAGAGACCACCGAACCAAGGAAGGTGACAGATTGAGAATGAAACACACATTTCTCAGACTTAACGAAGAGACGGTTCTCAAGTAGACGTTGCAAAACCCGACGAACGTGTTGAACGTGTACTTCGAGTGAGGGTGAGAAAATGAGGATGTCGTCCAGATAAACAAAAACAAAGACATTTAACATGTCACGCAAAACGTCGTTGACCAACGCCTGAAAAACAGCGGGAGCATTGACCAGCCCGAAAGGAAGAACGCGATACTCAAAGTGACCTATAGGGGTGTTAAACGCGGTCTTCCATTCGTCTCCCTGCTTTATACGAACAAGATGGTAAGCATTTCGCAAATCCAATTTAGTAAAGATCTTTGCGCCCTGCAAGATCTCGAAAGCTGACGACATAAGGGGCAAGGGATAGCGGTTCTTGACCGTTATGTCGTTCAACCCCCGATAATCGATGCAAGGACGCAAAGATCCATCCTTCTTCTTAACAAAGAAGAAACCAGCACCAGCTGGCGAGGAGGACGAAACAATAATTCCAGCGTCAAGGGATTCAGAGAGATACTTCTCTAAAGCCTCTCGTTCAGGCGCCGAGAGAGAATACAATCTACCGCGAGGCGGCGTGGTGCCAGGAAGGAGATCGATGCAACAATCGTAGGGGCGGTGAGGCGGTAGAGAAACGGCCCGGGAACGACTGAAAACCGCCCGCAAATCGTGGTACTCCTCCGGGACCCCAGACAGATCACCAGGTTCCTCCTGAAAAACAGACACAGAAGAAACCACAGGAATAGCAGACACTAAACAATTAACATGACATGAAAGACTCCAAGACAAAATGGTATTCTTGACCCAGTCAATATGAGGACTATGCTGGACTAGCCAGGGATGTCCTAACACAACGGGGGTATAGGGGGACTGAAAAATGAGAAAAGAAATAGTCTCTTGATGGTTCCCTGAGACGGTGAGACTCACCGGACTGGTGACACGGTGAACATTAGAGAGGATACTACCATCCAGGGCAAAGACGGTGGTGTTCCCCTTTAAGTCCACCAGGGGGATGTTATGTTCCCGGGCCCATCTCTCATCAATAAAGTTCCCCTCAGCCCCTGAGTCGATCAACGCGGGACATGAAACGGTGGAACCGGCCCAACGAAGGACGGCGGGCAGGGTAGTACAGGATCTGGATGAAGAGGACAAAACAGTCGCGCTCGCCAGTACTCCTCTGTCTACTGGCGAGCTCTGGCTTTTACTGGACACGATGCTGCGAAGTGGCCAGCCGAGCCGCAATAAAGACACAGTCTGTTGGAGATGCGACGTTGTTTCTCCTCTGGCAGAAGACGAATGCCACCCAACTGCATGGGCTCTGGATCAGGTCTAGCAGAGACAGGAAAAGGAGGTTCGCGAGGAGTGGAGGAAGCTGCACGGGCACGTCGCCGTTGCTCAAAGCATCTATCGAGGCGAATCGCCAGCTCTATCAGTTGGTCTAGCTGGGCCGGAGAACCGCGAGCATAAATCTCCTCCTTTAACTCCACATTCAAACCCTCCAGGAAGCGCGCGACCAGAGCAGGTTCATTCCATTCAGCTGTGGTGGAAAGGGTGCGGAATTCAATCGCGAAATCAGCCACTGTTCTCCTCCCCTGGCGAATCGTGGTGAGAAGACGCGAAGCCTCGCGTCCGAAAACTGACTGGTCAAAAACTTTAATCATCTCGTCCTTAAAGAGATTAAAACAGTGGCAGCAGGAAGTCCCAGCCTCCCAAACGGAGGTTCCCCACTCACGAGCGCGTCCAGTCAATAACGAAATCACATAGGCGATGCGGGCACGATCCTCCGCATAAGTCTGTGGTTGCAGGGAAAAAGCTACCTCACACTGGGTCAAAAAGGCTCTACATTCCGTAGGCTCACCTGCATAACATGGAGGATTGTTCACACGAGGTTCGGGAAGAGAAGGACGACTCTGAACAACCGGTGATTCCTGGTGAGCATGAAGGAGGCGTGCAGACAAATCATTAACCTGTGCGGCCAAACATTCCACCGCATTTCTGGCAGCAGATAATTCCTCCTCGTGGCGACCCAGCATAGCTCCTTGGATCTCTACAGCAGAAAAAAAAGATTCCTCCTTTGCTGGCTCCATAGTGGTCGGATTATTCTGTCAGGGTTGATACAAAAGGATCCAAAAGCAAAGGAAGTTCAATGCAAAGTCTTTAATGTCCAACAAAACAGCTTTAAGAATAACAGCTCAGAACTAAAACAGAAAAAGGTGCTCTCCGGAAAGACAGCTTCTACGTGGATACTCTGTCGGGAGAGATTATGAAGAACAGAAAAAACTCTCAGGGTAAATGGTCCTTGAAGCTGGCAGCTGAGCAGAGAGAACAACGGATGAATCTCACCGAAGCTGGTCACAGGAGACAGGAGACAACTAGGCGAATACTGCTACACAAGACAAGACATAGGTAAGACTCCTTTTGACAGACAAAATGAGAGAACGTACTCACACAATAATCCGACACAGAACAGAGAGAACAAACACTAGAAGTAGACTGAGTAATTAGACAAGACAAGACTCAGGTGTGAGCGGACAGCAGCGAGAGCGCTGATACTGATGATCAACAGGTGAAGACAGAGCGCAAACATGACAGTATGTGTGTGCGCTGGAGAGTGAGAGAAATGGGTGTGTAAATGAGTGTGTGTGGTGGTATGAGAGTGAGAAAGAGCAGATAAGTAACCCAGATCCTGACAGGTTTCTGATTATGTCCCTGTTAGTTCGCTGTTAGTAATTATCACCTGTATCTCATTTAGTTCCATGTAATCTCTTGCATATATATGCTCTGTTCAGTTCAGTCCTCTGTCGGTTATCATCTTTATTCAATGTGTTGTTTACCTCCTGTGTACTCCTAGCGATCTCCTGCGTTTATTAATAAAGACTATTTAAAGTATTCCTTTTTTTGTGCGTGTTGTCTACACCAACTGAATGTTACAGCATAACCATACAACTAACGAGTTTTATATATATATATAAAAATAAATACGGATTTAGCAGCGGCCTTCACCAACCTCCACCACAAGGGACTTACTCTATTGGAATATTCCCTTTAATCGTGTGACCGCCTGACTCCACCTCGGCCTGTCAGCCCATCCACCGTCTGGTAGAGGCAGCTAAAATGGCACGGTTTCTTTAGCAAATGCATTTGTATCTCATGTTTACTTTTGTTAACACTATATTTAACTTTACATCATTTTAGCGCCACTCAACGGACATTACATTCTCACCGGGTCAAATTTTAATTCAATTTAATAAATATATGCACTCCATGATGCTTTATTTGTGTGCATGTTACATTTTTCTTCGAGAGCCTCAGAGCAGCTCTGTTCACAGTAAATGCATCTTAAGTGCATACATATTTGAGTGAGACAATGGGAAACAAAGGCCTTATTATGTGAGCTCACAGTTGGGGACAAAAAATGTCCATATTAAAATGCATGCAGTTCCCACCTAGAAGAACCATCTTAAAAACTTTGTGTCAGTACATATGACACAGTCTCATTATACTGCTATATGACCAGATCTGTGTGGGGAAAATGTGCACATCAGTTTTTGGAAATCCCCCTGGCTGTATGCTTTTCTAAGTATATTATTGCAGATCTGACTGTACACTGACTTTGTTTGAAGTTTAATACAATAAGTGGTTTTAAAACAACAACAACCCTTGAAGAAACAAAACAGTTTTTGCAAATAATATATTAGAGGGGATAACGATTGCCACAGATAATTGTGAATCATTCCTCAATTTGTATTTTTTTTAAGTATCTAAAAATAAACAGGCCTACATGTTTCTGTGCAAAAATCATGCGTGTGTTAAAGTGCCCCTATTATGCTGTCTTAAAGGGGTCATATAATGCCATTTTTTAACAAGCTAATATGATTCTTTAGGGTCTAAATTAAAAGTTTGTAACATAGTTTAATTAAAAATTCTCATTAGTATTGTAAGAAAAAACACTTATTTTACCTGGTCAAAAACAGCTCTGTTTTCAGCACGCCGTTTCAGTGCATATGCCTTTAAATGATAATGAGCTTCGCTGACTCCGCCTCTCTGTTCTGTGCGTACACCGTTTGAACACAATAACACAATAACCATAACGCGTTGTTCATTATAAACGTGGGATTATAAATTATATTGAGAACATCATCCATAGAAAACATGCCGTAATGTACCCTGAGTGTAAACCATAGACACATTCATTGTGAAGCGTGCAGCTAGCGATTTGCAAAGATCCTTCTGCTGAACAAGCTGAACAAGAATAACTGAAAGTTTCAGTTACTAAGGAAAGGTGTGCTTTGACAAGTCAAAGATGAATATTTGATGATAATTTTTTGTACTTTTCACACCGTTTTAAAAATAAAAACAGTAGTCTACAGTATACAGTAGCTACTCATAACTTAGAATTGTATTATAATTGTATTTCATATAATATTAATCGACATTCTGTGATCGATTCGCGCTACGGTAGCATTTTTCGACAAGGCAGCACAAATCGTCAGAACACCGGTCCGCGCGGACTATGATTGACAGCTCGCTCACGAGCGAGGGCGGGTCTGTGTTGAAACGCTGCTGTCAATCAACAATCGTGGGAGGGGCGTCCGATTTAGTGACGTCACAAAATCGAATGGCTCAATTTGAGACGGGAAAACATATAAGGAGATTTAAAAAAAAAAACACTGGATGGATTTTTATCATTTTATGATGGTTGTGTACAGGCACTGCCAACACACATTTCAGTACGATCAACTTGTAAAAGTGCACGTACCATTATATGACCCCTTTAAGAGTTCCTCATTTTGTTTTGGAGTCTCCTACAATAGGTTTACATGCTTCGAAAAAAAAAAAAAAATTCATAATATCCATTGCAGCATCAGCTCTTTTCTGAAACGATTTGATGAAGGATTGAGTCTCTCTAAATCCCGCCTTTCTGAGATCCTGCGCTTCTCTGATTGGTCAGATTGCCCAGTATGTTGTGATTGGTCGACTGCTTACAGCACTTGTCAGATACTGAATTTCAGCTCCGGATCTTATTCAGCACTTAGTTAGTTAGTTAGTTATAAACCTAACATGATCCCTCACATGACAGGAATTAGGAAGGTGACTGCATAAAAGGGCAGCAAAACAAACAAGGTTGCTGAACCAAAGACCAGATTGAGAAGTTACCTTTACGTGTTTACCTATCCAGAACGTTATATTGGATTATCACTACAGTTGGATTGTACTGTATATACAGTGGTGGACATTTACACATTGAGACTGGCAGCAAGTTTCTTATTGACCAGTCCCTTGTAACGGTCACTTTGTGTTTTATGGCAATCTGAGCTAAAATGAGAACTGCGCATGCGCGTGTCTGTTAGTTTTTGATAAGTGAGGAGAGGAGATAACCGCTCTGCCGACTCTCTTTGTATTCTTTCTTTTATTTCCTTTAATATTGTGACCAGAGTTGGATGTTTGTTTGTATACTTTTACTCTCTCGATCCCCATGTATGCGGACGAGTGTGACGTTTAAGTACTTTTATTAAACGCGGGGAAAGTACGTCACCTCTCGTCTCGTGCATCTTTTCCTCCGACACCTGTTGTTTTTCTCTGGGCAACATCTCAACTTTGCGTTACACCCTCCAGAAAAACGCAATTATGCGGTCGCTGAATTGAATGCATAATCAGCCATAAGTCCGCATATTTATGCGGGGTCGCATTTTTTCAAATACTCCGCAATTTCGCCGCATAAATTGATTTCCGCGCAAAATATGCGGGGCTTGCATGATTTCATAATCCCCGCATTTTTCGTCGCAAAAAAGTCACATATATCTTAGCAGAAAGTTGGAAAATGTTGCGTTTGCTTCACACAAGAGCAGCCATTTCCCCCTGTTGCCATGGGAACGTTATGAAGTGACGTAATTACATGACGTGAACATCATCGAAAAGCTGTAAAACAGGAGCACACTTTATTTTTAAATATATCATTTATTCATTTTTACTGAAGTTGTAGCATATTCCTCTAGTAAAGCTACAGAACTTGTTTGACTCATCAATGTTTTGTAAGTTTGATGTGTTTATTAAGGTCTTGTAACGCGTTGTGTCGGGAAGAAAAATAGGGATGGCTCACAGATGAAGTTATTGCAGAGGCCAGACAGACTCACGGAGGCGATTGGCATCTCACAACTCGCACTTTATTCCCAAATCGAACTCGTAACTGTCTGTCACACGTACTACCGTCCACATCGTTACTTAATAAACAAAATAAAATAAAAGAAGTAGCATCAAACAGAAATTACCCGCACACATGGGGTGTTCGAGGCGCACATACAATATAACACTGCAGACAGTTCAACAGGAGCGCGCAGCTCTTAAAGGGGCCACACCTTATTTCCACTCGTTACAGTCTGAAATAAAACAAGATGAGAAATTAAATATTTCCAGCACTTTCTGTGATGTAGTATGCTTGCTTATCATAGGAAGTAATAAGAAAGGACTCTTTACATTAAGGTAGTAGCCTAGTGAGAACTGGGTGTTGGGGGAATCACTTTTTTTTTCTCTTTTTCATCAAACCACAGTTTTTGCAAGTTCCCGCAATTTTTGCAAGTTCCCGCAATTTCATCGCAAAAAATTGCATAAATATCACGCATATTCCATCGCATTTTTAAAGAGAACGGGCCGCGTAATCAAGGATTTTTGCCCGCAACAATCACAAAAAAACTCCGCGTTTTTCTGGAAGGACTGATTGACTGTTTTATAGTATGGTGAAAACTGACTTTTAACAGCATAACTTATTCTAGTTTTATTGTGTTGTTTTGAGTTCCTTGTGTTCATTGTAAATACACTTCATTTATTCATTCTATTTCTGTTGTTTGTCTCATCTTTTTAAAACACTCTCAACCTCTCACAGTGAAATCTGACCCCATTTTAGTTGATGTAACATCCTATTAGGCCGATCGTTATAGGAATATCTGGAAAAGCATAATGGGGCACTTTAAATCATGCAGATTAATTATAGGCTTTATATGGTAATGACAGGAGGTGCAGGTATACAGTAACTTTTAACATGTAAAAGGTAAAGTCGTGTTTAAAACGATGTGTATTTGAATATTTATCAGTGCCTTGCCCCATAGACTCTCACTGTAAGTGCATTGCACATTTTTTGTTTTTCCAAACCGAGGAACGAGTTGAAATTATTCTCTGTGGTAAAGTTGTATTTAAACCAGAACATTCCTTTACAACTGGAGTGTGTTCAGAGGCTGAATGGATCTGTGTTTTCTCATACTCCAGAGTTGCTCTTCTCTGCTGTTTGTCAGTCAAACAAAGGCAGAGAACAGACAGCACCACTGAATCTATCAGATTTCTGTATTGATCTCAGGCTCAAAAGTAGACACAACTTTAACCAGTATGCAACTGAACTTATTTCATTGATTGAATTTGTAGCTTGCACAAATCGTGTTCCAATACAAACACCCACTAAATAAAGTCCTAGACATTCACATATATGCAAAAAAAAAAAAAAAAGAGTCCAATCCCAAGCATAAAAGTAGTCTTGTCATTCATTTCAAAGCAAAAATCGTGCATTTATCAGAGCACTATAAATATCGGCTGTATGAATGATATGTAGACACTCTGAAAGCTATTACTAATGTAGTAGAGGTAATGTGTAACCCTAATGCATGAGAATTAGAATCTCCTCTCAGGTCTGATCTAAGTATTGAGATTCTGGACTGCCACTTCTAACATCCTTCTGCTGTATAATGAACTCTGAATTTATCTCACAAAAGACAATATTTTCAAATTAACCCCAGTAATATGTCTAATTAAGTTAGCAGAAAGCCTGGCTGAAGCATTGAGACCCAAGGCCTGAAGGTCAGCATGATGGGAAATGTAAAGGTCTTGAGTTCATATCGTTTTCATGGGGATTGACACAATTTCTACAGGTACAGTTAATTATACACCGCTATCACTGCATATACTCTATACCACTATTTCATTAATGCATATTTATCAACAATGAATATGCATTTAATGTATCAGGGATAGTCCAACAAATTAATTTCTATTATTTACTCACAGTATTGTAAGGAAGGCAGGCAGAAACTAGTGACTCGAAGTGCAATGGTTTTAACCTCTTAAGTGTCACCCCCCTTTTTTTTGAATATACATGAATATAGACATAAGATTGGTCTCGTTTTAAAGACAGTTGGCAGATTTTTGTAGAAGTGAAATAAATTAAGAAAGTGAAACAGAAAAAGAGTTATAGAAGTCTGAGTTTAGGAAAATGTACAATATAAAACATTTTATTATTCATATTTTATATAAAATATATATTTTCAAATCTTTGGCGACTCTAAAACTGCAAAAAAATCAAAGCCAAAAATCTGAACAAGTTGTGTTTCAAATTTTAGGTTGATATCTCAAAAAATGAGCTTTCAGTAAGATTTTGTTTGGGCGCAGTACCAAACTTTTTCACTAGGTCACAACCAGACTCCATTACTGCCCATATAAGGGTGCCTCCATTTCCATATGTGTTTTGAGTGATATGAACCATTATTTCCACAATTTTCATACAATTTATGAAGTAGACATCCTATTCAGAAGTAGTATGGGAAGTTTGGCAGATTTTGATATGAATTCAACCTCTAAGAAACACACAAAAATAACAAGTATGTGCGTTAAAGCTTCCTGCCACATCACAAATGGTGAATCTATCATTTTTTTCTTTATATATATATTTTTTTTTTTTAAATAATCTAAAATAATTGAATGGGTGCTATCTTTTGAACTCTTGGCATGAAAACAAACTGAGGTTTCTACCCTTCTTTCATGATTTTTCATGTTCATCACTATTTCAAAATAAAGGTCTAAACGCCTTAGGAGTTTAAAAATATTCTTGTTGCAAATTGATAAATTACGGCTCCTCTGTAATTTATTTTGAAAATCAATCAATTTTGGGGTAAAACCATACCCTACTGTAGGTCATATATTGCACTGACAACTCAATTAAATATTTGCCCTTTTATATTCTGTGTAACTGTAAAGTTTTGTCAGCATTTATTAAAAATAAATATCCATTATGATCAGCCTTGGGTTCTACAAAGGAGGATGGTTAGATAATGTTAGACAAACCCAGTTTCCCATATACAAAGCAAGTTTAGATAGATAGATACATAGATATGAGCAAAACGGACTTCTTTAAAATGTATTATTTTATACAGCTGGTAGTCAACGAGGTGCGAAAGCAGGAGGAGAGGATGAGGTGTATAAAGGGCATTTCCCAGGCCAAGCAGGGAGAGTGGATGAGATGGGAGAGTGTGGAACAACGCAAGATGGGCTGGCAAGACCTTTGGTCAATGGAAGAGAGTAGGATCAGTTTCCTTATCAGGTCAACATCTGATGTTCTCCCATCACCACAGAACCTAAACCTCTGGGTAGGAGAGGATCCCTCTTGTCCTTTGTGTTCATCACCTGCCACATTAAGGCACATTTTGACAGGATGTAAAGTGGCTCTTAGCCAAGGTCGGTTTACTTGGCGCCATGACCAAGTACTGAGATGTTTGGCTTTAGCATTGGAAGGCAAACGTAACATGACCAATAAGTTGCCACCTGTTCTAGCAAAACATTACACGCAGAAGACAATATTCCTCCGCCCAGGCGAGCAACCACCAAGAAAAGGTGTTAAAACCAATTCTCGCCCAGGACAACTGGAAGCTGCTAGGGACTGGAAGATGCTGGCTGATCTTGATCAACGGCTTATTTTTCCACCTGAGATTGCCACCACTAACCTACGACCAGATATTGTTTTGTGGTCTGGATCAGCACGCATTGCTTAACTGATAGAGTTAACAGTGCCATGGGAGGATGCGGTAGATGAGGCATATGAGAGGAAGAAACTGCGGTATGCTCATCTGGCCACTGAAGCAGAACAGCGAGGATGCAGAGTCCATGTTTATCCAGTGGAAGTGGGTTGTTGAGGATTTGTGGCATACTCTACAACCCGGTTCCTCAGAGACGTCGGATCAGTGGCCAAGAGTTGCGTCGCACAGTAAATAACTTATCTGAAGCAGCAGAAAGGAGCAGCAACTGGCTGTGGTTGAGACGGAAAAGATTCTGGCTGGCTGTGTACAGGCCGCCACGCTACGGTTTCGTAGAATTCTTGAAAAACTCGAAGAGTCTGTTGGTTTATTTGTATAGTTTGCATAGTAATTACAGTTATTACGTTCCTGTGTATTTTGAGTGAATGAGGGTTGGTGTTTGGGCAGATATTGTGTTTTGCGGTAGGTAGTATGCCAAACGGAACCGTTGCCACTGAAACTACTTTAACGAAGACAGTGGGGCTCGACAGCCTTAGTCAAACGGGTTGGCGCGTATGGTTGGGTTGCGGAGAGATTGTGGTTAGGTCACATGTGAACTACGAGGAAGGAGCAACCTCAGCAGCAGGAGGGATGTAAAGGTCAGTAAGCTGGGCTAAGTTGAGTGGGGGACAGAGGGGGGTGACTCTGGGACGCCAGAGTCACTGTCGAGCCCTCTTGAGGTGTCGTGGGCTAGTCGACGAAACACTGAGGACGGAAGGTGCCCACTTGAAGACCCTAGAGATGTCCCCTACTCGGCTCAATCCAGACGGTTGTCGTGCTGGTCCACTAGGGAGACCACACTGTAGTTGCAGCCGTTGTGTGTACTGACGCGCCAAGTACACTGCAGCCGTTAACGCCGGACAGAAGGAGATTCACATCACCATATGGAAAGAAGCATAAATGGTTGGAGAAGCATAGGTTACTGTAAAGCTACGTCTTAGTTTGTGCTTATCTTGGCGAAAGCCGAGTACAAATCAGCATGAAGTTTTAACATCTACTCTCGTGTAATGGAAATCATTTTTAGATTATATAATCTTTAGAATTAAAAGATTATCCAGATATCTTTAAGTTTTGTTTTTATTTTAGTTTTTACAAAATACATTGAAACAACCAAAATATCCATGTCCTCGTCACTTTTATCCCATCTTGAAGTACGACCAATCGTCAAGTAGTGCTTTACAATACACACATTTTCCAAGCAGCTTCATTCTGTGAAGCCACATCAGATCACAGAATGTTATTTCAAATATTTGACTCATGTTATAAAGTGAATTTGGAGCAAAAACATGGGTTTAATAGCAAAAATGTACATGTTTTGATGCTGTGCTAAGCTAACATGCTAGCTAGCCATTATGAACCTGTTACCAGGAGTGATTAATATGTTTTATGACAACTTTTGACAACTTTTATGACAAGTAAAGAACAGTGGATGAGAAGTTTGATCAAAGAAATTATGGATAAAAACTGTGGATACAAAGTCGTCAGTAAATATAATGAAGACCAAAATAATAATAATTAGCTGCATTAGCTTAAAAAATGACTAACCCTTAACCTAAACCTTAGTACAGCTTCGGTCGCACATTCTGATAGATAGCATTGCTCTTCGTCATATTCAGATCCATTCATGATTGTTTTAAACTCCGAACCGAATCCATGAAGATTGAACTTTTCTTGACAGATGAATGCATAATTGAGTTGAACTCTTAAAAAAAAACACACTAATAAATGCAATGGAATAAAGTATAGTTACACTATATGTAACTATACCTGATATATATGCAAATAATCCACACATTTGTACATAGAACAACTGCATTTCAGACACAACATCAGTGATGAAGCTCAACGCAGTTCTGCTTGTTTTCTGCAGTTGTTCAAAAGTTGTAATGTGGAGGTCTGGCCGTGACCTGGATTAACCTGGGATGAAATACATGGAAATAGGGAATCAATCTGTTTGATTTTTTTGCCCTGGGCAAAAGTTATAAAGCCAAACCTATCTAATTATTAATTTTACAAAATACAATTCACATTGAGAGCTAGGTTATAAAATAAACTAATGTGAACAATTCTCACAGAGGTTGCAGAGCTATATTTATAACTATATAATTGAAATCATTTTAGCTCATATATTCTCTTAGATGTTGCTCTAAATTTACAATCTGCAATCCCGAGCCTTGGCCACAATATTGAGCCATGTTTTTGATGTAAAAAAAGTGTTTTTCTCAATTATCAACCCATTCTCACTCCCAATATGTCAAAAACCAAAGCTTGGTCAAGCGCAAACATTTCTGAAACAACAAATGCGTAATAAAATGTTTGATAATGGGTAAAAACCAACACATATACCATTGCAAGTGTAACGGGATTAGGTGATTGACAGCAATATTGGCCTATCAGCAAACGATAATTTCCATTTAAAGGATGATATGTTGTCACCCGGGATAGGTCACATCCATTTTCCCCGTTTGTTTGCTCGTGTTGATGGTGGCAGTAGGTAAGCGCACTATGCTGTAATAGTTGATGATTTCTGGGGATTGTTGTGGTGTGTATAACGTTGAATCGCCTCTATGTTAGTCATAGTGAAGCTTTATGTGTTGGTCCTGTTGCCCATTCTTGCTGCCTGGTGGATGTGCTTATTGATCGCATTGCAGGTATGTTTATTGTTAAGCGCTCGTTATATAGTGCTGGTGTGGCTGTGTGGGTTTAACACTCTTTTCGTGCACTAAATAGGCGTGATTCCTTCTATCCCATTGTACTATCGATGAGCATGACTGTGACCAATCCGTGGCTATAAAGTGTGCTATCTGATGTGATATCCTGATGGTAAGTGTTTCAACGCAACCATGACTGGGACTGTGATAGTACGATGATTGGTAACAACATCTTTTATGTCGTTTTAGGATTCTCTCTCTCGTTCTCTGCCGTGATTCGCTTGTTGCTGCTCACGCTGTTAAAGCTCTGCAGTTGATACAGCCGCGCCGACGCGGTCATCACTATAACAAGGGGACGGTAACACTTTATTTTAAGGTGCTTGTAATAAGCAGTAATTAACAGTTAATAAGACACTTATGAGACCTTATAAGATGCATATAAGTGTGGCAGGTGAAATACCACTACAGGGCTTAGGCCCAGACAATTAGCAGACTATGCCACGATGGGACTTACACCCAAGGAATTGATTATTTTGTTCTAGCAAGGCACTCAAGTTCGTGGATAAGTCAGCCAGAGACAGTGGTCCAATACAAAAAGTTAATTTTATTTGGTTTGCATCAATAAACAAACACAATAATTCACTCCCAACATGGAAGCATTTGGATTCCACAAAACATATAAGAGAAAGTTTCACAACAAACAAGATACACTACACACTAAATCAGACAACGAAACACACCAACGTTACACTATTCGCCACACACACACACACACACAACCAAAGGATCGGGCTGAAACCTACCAGCGGGAGACTAGTAGCGCAAGCAATGAGCATCCATGGGAAACACCCCAATCACACGTGCCAGGTTTACACACACCTCGAAGGAAATAATCACACTCGGTGAATATACAACCACTGCATACATCAAGGGACCCACCACCGCAAAGGGCACTGCTCCCACTGGCAGCTCTCAGCACCTAGACAACAGAAAGACAATGGGAAGACAAGTAAAAGTTAGAAAAAGTTTCATACATACAACTTACAATAAACAGGGGGCTGGTAAACCACCCAGAGAGAGAGTACGAGAACTAACAATGAGTACATACCAATCCTCACACAATAAGCAAACATACAACCAAATATGAACAATAATAAACCATACCTAAATGATAAACAAAAAAAAGGGAAACCGGCCACACCGAGGATCAGCAACTCCTATGGTCTCCCGTCGGTGTGGACAAATCAAAACAAACAAAATAAATCAAGCAAAAACATTAATAATAACCAATGGGCCGATCCCCTTGAATATAAACAGCGGGGGAAAGGCCTCCAGGCAACAGTTTCAGATAACAAAATACAGCAAAAGACTTAACCTACTTAAAGAAAAAGACAAAAAAACACAGCACTCAATTAACGTGATGCCAGTGTATCAGACACTCAATGCAAAGACATTTACAACAAGGGAAGGTATGCGAAATCCAACTGGGTCCAACAAGCCACAATGGAACGGGCCAGACACTCGCTAGCTTGGGCTAGCCACGAATCCCATAATCATCAGTCCCGTGAAACGAGCAGCCGGGTATGGCGAAGGAAGCCTGTGAGCAACACGTAACAAAACAATGGTTAAACAAAGCAGCAGGTGTTCGCCGATGCCGCCGACTCGCAGCTGTACCCCCGGTCAAATAGCACTCCCTGAAATACACATGATGTCTATTTACAACCGTATCCCACATTAACCATTCAACGAATACACAGTATAGTAACCCACCTATACTTTAATAGCGTTGAGTCACGACCCTAAGCTCTGCTTACTGCCAGCCGGGCCAACACTCAGCAGGTGAAAGGGCTGCTGCAACACCGGGGATTCTACAGCACGAAAACTACTATAAGCCCAAGTTATAAAGTCATTCGAGTGAACAGAGAAAACAAAGCCAATCATACCTGGGGCACTACAGTAAAACGGATAGCCCCGACTCAGACGTCAGGTTGCTGGGCAGGTAACCAAGACAAAAAGTCGCATGCTGGTGACATCAGACGTCAAAAGCAAAGTCCCGATTTATAAAAGGGCTTAGCCCTTGCGATTGGCTTACCCTTAACTGCCCAGTACCAATCCCAGCCCAACAAGTTTAATACCAATAGGGGAGGCTTGAGCCAGACAGCTGCATCCTGCTACATAAGCATGAACTAATGATAATAAACAAATTAAATTAAATAATACATTTCTCAAGTATCAATACATTGCACTTTTAGAACAGCCGAGCAAACATAAATGGTAACACAAACTCCCAGTCACTTAAAAATTGACCTTCCCAAGAGGGAGTAGTTTCCCTGATCTCTTCAGGGCCTGGAACTTTAATTAACCCTTATATGAAGTAGTTAATGCTTATATGCATCTTATATGCATCTTATAAGGTCTTATAAGTGTCTTATTAACTGCTAATTACTGCTTATTACAAGCACCTTAAAATAAAGTGTTACCCTTTTTCTTTTTCTTTTCCTTTGCTTTATTTAGAAAACAACGAAGTGGTTATAGCTCTGGATAGATTGACATCCATTAATGTCATCCCATTTGTGTGTGTAAACATCTACTGAGTTGAAATTGCTTTGTAATAATCCAACGCTATCTCACGACCAATTCGTACGAATTCGTACGAGTGATTAAAAAGTGGCTAATTCGTACGAATTCGTGCGACCTCACTCGTACAAATTCGTACGATTTGTCTAAACCCACGTGATGGGTAGGTTTAGGGGCGGGGTCAGGGGTAGGTCATTCGTACAAATTCATACGAATTGGCCAACTCGTCAAATATGTACGTTTTAGCCCAAATCGTACGAATTCGTACGAGTGAGGTCGTATGAATTCGTACGAATTAGCCACCTCATAGAATTCGTACGAATTCCCGTGAGATCGGGTTGAATAATCTCAAGACCAACTCTTTGATCCTTTTAGGTTATTGGTTTTCCTTTTTCTTATTTTTGCTTTATTGGTAATGTCTTTATTACCATTTCTAAGTTCATTTGTATAGTTTCTTTTTGTTCTTATTTTCTACTGCAGGAGCTGGGGTCCCACGGCCGGGGTGCTCTTTTTCCTTGTGGTGGTGTTTCTTCTTTATCGTGTGCAGTGTACACTTTGAGTGTGCTAGTGTGATTAGACTGAACGGGTGTGTGTGCGTGTGAATGTGTGCCCCGTAAAACCAAACTCCACCGTGATTCCTCTTCGTTGGGAGCCTCAGCCCTGCTGTTATAATTTGGTATTCGCTTTGCAGATATACATTGTTATTTTGATTTGTGTTTGTTTCTTTAATCTGAAGTGGGGTTGTTAGTGTTTGATGTGGGTCTTAGTGTCCAATATTTTTAATTCTTGTATTAATAAACATTTGTATTTTTGTACTGTACTCACGTCTCTTGTCTATCTTTATGAGGGAACCGAACCTGTGTGCTTTACTCAATGTTGGAGTATTTTCCCTGGGGTTAACTCCTAGGGTGGCGTAGTCGGACTTCTTCATTAAATCAACTTAAGCTTGTGTCTTGAAACTGCACCTACTCGCCACACAAGTATTTGCCTTTGCAGCTTTCTGTCTTCTCCGTTTACTTCTCCTCAAACAAGAATAGGCTAAATGAGTCTGAAAGGCCTTTTTGCTCATTTCATCTGAAGAAAGAGAAAAGGAAATAACATTATTATGGTAAGTGTGGATGCAAGGTTGTGCGTTAACAAAAAATATCACATTACAACTACCAATACTGTAGTAAAAGCATGGTAAATGTTGTGGTTACTGTCCTTTTTCTACACCTGGCTATCACAGTAAAACGTATCGGTCACCTAACGTAACCTCGGTTCTCTCTAGAAGAGGGAACGAGTATTGTGTAAGTTAGCTTGCGCTACGGGAAAGTTTAATCTTTTCGAGATATTGAAGCCAAAAAATTATCCTTAATTTTGTATTTATTGTCAACGCAGTGCAGCAGCTAGCAGACCTAGAGCAGGCTGTCTAGCGTGCTCATAGGCTGCCCTGCGGGAACTGCAGCAGCCTACCACTGAGCCCGACGTGACGTCACGTCCAATGAAGGGCGCTCGCGCCTTCACAGCATCACAGCCCGCCAGAATGGCAGTGGCTTAGCGTATATAAGCAGGGCTCGCAGGCTGTTTCTCTGGTTTTCATCGACTGAAGCGAAAGTCGCTCGTGGCGCGAGCACGGCAGGTTACGCAATACTCGTTCCCTCTTCTAGAGAGAACCGAGGTTACGTTAGGTAACCGATACGTTCTCTTGCGAGAGGTTCTCTCGTATTGCGTAAGTTAGCTTACGCTACGGGAACCCTTTGTCAACGCCGTGCGCGCCAAGCATCCACTCATGAGTCCCAAGGCTTCCCGGGGAACCCAGATAAGTGGGAAATAAAGGAGGCCAGCAAAGCGGGCCAGCACTGTACATAAGCACTCATACGGGATACAGAGTGGCGCCGCCGGTCTGTATAAGCATATAGCACATACGCACTGGTGTGGCTCAACCAGAAGAGCCAAAATACGTGAGAGTAGCCTGCGCACGATCATATCAGGACAGAACGTACATCTCACTTATATAGCCAGAAGTTTAGCCTGCAGAGCGGGAACTTCTAGGTTATAGAACCTGACAAAGGTGGACGGGGAGGCCCAGCCCGCCGTCACACATATGTCGTGAATAGAAATTCCGCTGGACCATGCCCACGATGAGGCCATGCCTCTAGTGGAATGAGCCCTGATGGCCAGAGGGCATTGCAGACCTTGTGACATGTAAGCGGCTGCTATAGCGTCCACAATCCACCTGGACAGGCTTTGTTTCGAGGCAGCGAGACCCTTGGTGCGCCCACCAAGCGAAACGAAAAGCTGCTCCGAGCGCCTGAAAGGGGCGGAGCGCGCAGTGTAAACTCTCAGCGCCCTGACTGGGCATAGGAGATTTAACATTGCTTTTGCTATCGGATGATGGCAGAGCCGATAGAGAAATGACCTGCACTTTGAATGGAGTGCACATCATCTTTGGAACATAGCCATGTCTAGGTTTGAGGATGACTTTGAGTCATTTGGCCCAAACTCAAGACACGCAGCGCTGACGGACAGCGCGTGTAAGTCCCCCACACGTTTGACTGTTGACAGTGCAGTCAGAAAAACGGTTTTGAGTGATAGGTATTTCAGTTCCACGGACTCTAGTGGCTCAAAGGGGAAAGCTTTCAGGGCCTAGAGGACCAAGGAAAGATCCCACATAGGAACCGACGAGGGGCGCGGAAGATTCATCCTTCTGGCTCCTCTAAGGAAGTGGATGCTGAGCTTGTTTTTCCCTAGTGACCGGCTGCGCGTCGATTCTGTGAGCGCTGCGACGGCCGCCACATAGACTTTAAGTGTGGATGGGGACCTCCCCTTGTCCAACAGCTCTTGTAGGAAACTGAGCAGCCGCGAGACCCCGCATGTCCGCGGGTCCAGGTTTTTGTCGGTGCACCATTTAGAGAACACAGACCATTTAGATGCGTAAAGCTTTCTGGTAGAGGGAGCTCTAGACTGCGAAATCGTGTTCATCACTCCTTCTGGCAGGTTAACGGGTACCCGTTGATCAACCATGCATGCAGCGACCAGCGCTCTGGATGGGGATGCCAGATCGAGCCGCGAGCTTGAGAGAGAGGAAATCTGTTCTCACCGGAATCGGCCACGGGGCTGTGTTTTTTTGACAGCCGCGTCAGCTTCCAGGAACCAAGTCTGACTCTCCCAACGCGGGGCTATAAGGAGCACCAAGTGGCGTGTTTCCCTGATCCTCTTGATTACCTGTGGTAACAGAGAAATCGGAGGGAAGGCATACAGCGGGCGGCTGGGCCAGATTTGGGCCAGTGCGTCCTCGCTCTCCGAAAAAAAACTTTGGGCAGTGAGCGCTGTCTTTTGACGCAAATAGGTCGAATTCCGCTTTGCCGAAAGGCACCATAGTTCCTGGACTGTTTGGGGGTGCAGAGACCATTCCCCTGGGGGAACGTTGTACCTGGATAGCATGTCTGGGCTGTCGTTCAGGTGGCCTGGCACATGCGCAGCTCTCAGCGAGCGCAGATGTGCTGAGACCAAACGAGGAGTCGTTCTGTTAGATCGCAGAGGTTCCTGGATCTGACACCGCCCTGACGGTTTACATAGGACACTACAGACATGTTGTCCGATCGGACTAGAACATGGTGGCCCTGTATGAAGGAGTGAAGGAGCTTCTCCTGGTTTGACCACAGGCCAAAGACCGGTCTGCCCTCGAAGAGAGCACCCCAACCTGAGTTGGACGTATCTGTCGAGATGACCTTTTGATATGAGACAGCTCCCATCATCACTCCCCGCTGATACCAGTCAGCCGCTAACCAGGGCTGCAGAGCTGTAATGCAGGTCTGAGTCAATCTGATTCGTTCTCAGCCAGAGGTCCAAGCTCGGCGAGACACTCGCGCATTCAGCCAGCGTTGAAGTGGGCGCATGCGCAGTAGGCCCAGCTGAAGCACCGCTGCAGCTGAAGCCATACAGCCCAGAATCCTCTGGAATGTTTTCAGAGGGATGATGCTGCCCTTCTGGAAAGACGCGGATAGGTGTAGAACCTGGCGCGCGCGCGCCATGTCGATAAACGAGCCGTCATGGCCACAGAGTCCAGTTCTATTCCTAGAAAGGAAATTGATTGACTGGGCAGTAATGAGCTCTTGGTCCAGTTGACCGTGAGACCCAATCTCTCCAGATGACTGAGGAGCACAGTTCTGTGAGATAACAGTACTATCTCTGACTGTGCCAAAATCAGCCAATCATCCAGATAGTTCATGATTCGCAAATCCTGATTTCTCAAGGGGCGAGCGCCGCGTCCATGCACTTCGTAAATGTACGGGGTGCTAAAGACAGGCCGAACGGCTGGACGGTGTATTGATAAACCTGACCATCGGAGGCGAATCTCAAGAATTGCCTGTGACGGGGTATTATCTGAATCTGAAAATAGGCATCTTTCATATCGAGAGAGATAAACCAGTCCCTCGGGCGAACGTGCGCGAGGATTTTCCTGGTCGTAAGCATTTGAATGGCCTTCTCATAAGCACTTTGTTCAAATGTCTCAGATCTAAGATGTGCCTAAGGGCTCCGTCCTTCTTGGGCATGAGAAAAATATGGGCTGTAAAAGCCTGACTCACTCAGAGAAGGTGGTACCAGCTCTATAGCACCTTTGCACAGTAGCTTCGCTATTTCTGCGCGGAGTATATGTGCTACTTCCACATTCACTGTCGTCGCAGTCCGCGCTCGATAGCGCGAGGGACGGTGAACGAACTGACGTGAATAGCCCTGCTTTATTGTGCTTAGCACCCATTCTAAAAACCCCTGGGATAGATTCCCATGCTTTTATATGTACAGCTAGCGTTCCGAATGGCATCCGTTTTCTGATCGCCCCACTTTGGGGGATAAAGAAACTGAACCGGAGGAGTGGGCGCGGCGTGCGCGCCCTCGGTGCTTGAAGGCAGCAGCTCGCTGACAACCGTGACAGTCTGAATTGTGTGTGACGTCCCGATTGCCATGAATGGGGAGCGTTCTTTTACCACTTTGTTATGCGCGAGCAGCGCCCTGGGCGAATTGTCTATTAGTAAGCGTGAGCCCTTGTGCGCGGGCACGAGACTTACATATGAATGTGACGCCCCGATCACTTTGGATGGGGAGCGTTTTATGATCGCCTTGAGAGCGCTTTTATGAGTGCTTCTGAGCGGGCACAGGACTTACAGTTATAAGTGACGCCCCGATCGCTTGGGATGGGCGGCGTTTTATAGTCACTCTTAGATGTGCGGGCGGCGTTTGGGGAGAGGAATGTGTTAGTAAGCGTGAACGCTCGTGGGCGGGCACGTGACTTACATTCATAACCTGACTGATATGAGTCTTTAATGGCCGTGTGAGCGTTGCCAGTAACCGTGCACGCTCGTGAGCGGACACGTGACTTACATTCACAGCCCGACTAGTTATGAGCACTTGAGTACGGCGGCTCGCTGACAGCGACAGCTGGCTGTTTTACATGTGACGTCCCGGTTGCTTTGAACGGGGAACGTTTTGTGAAAACATTGTAATGTGCGAGCAGCGCCGGAGGCGGTGTGTCTGCTGAGTAAGCGTGAGCACTCGTGAGCGGGCACGTAACTTTCATTCATAGCCTGACCAATATGAGTACTCAAATACGGCGGCTCGCTGACAGCGACAGCTGGCTGTTTTACGTGTGACGTCCCGGCTGCTTTGAACGGGGAACGTTTATGAAAACTTGTAATGTGCGAGCAGCGCCGGAGGCGATGTGTCTGTTAGTAAGCGTGAGTGCTCGTGAGCGGGCACATGACTTACATTCTTAACCTGACATGTATGAGGCTGTTCTGGCCGTGAGACAGAGCGGGCAGAAAATAGGCGTGAGCAGAGAGTTGTGGGCACGTTTCCTACATCTAGCACTCGAGCTGCATTTGCCAACTTTATGAGAGTGGGCTCTGCGAGAGACACGGGGGGTATCGTGCTGTTCTGGGCGTGAGACGGAGCGGGCAGAAAATAGGCTTGAGCACAGAGTTGTGGGCACGTTTCCTACATCTAGCACTCGAGCGGCATTTGCCAACTTTATGAGAGTGGGCTCTGCGAGAGACACGGGTGGTATCGTGCTTGTGTGTAAGGGTGAACACCGAGATGTGGGCACATTTTCTACACTCAAGACACCAACGGCGTGAGCCGGATAACCAGACATTATACTCACTTTGAGATTTCTCTGGGTCGCCGCGAAAACGGCGGATGTGTGCAGGCGAGCGGGTTGCATTACCGGCTCGTTGGCTGCCAAATACACCGCTGCAGTAGCCTTTTCTAAGGGGACTGACAGGGCGAGACATTTCGACGGCGGTGCGCAAGCCCGTCCGGGTCATGCAGAGAGCTCGAGAGGGCTCTGCATGACGTGCGAAACGGGGACGCGTGGGCGGGGTAGCTTTCTTGTAACGTAAGGAGAGCTAACCGCGTGATCGTTGGTCGAGGAGTTACTGTGGGAACCATGTGACGCAGATAGAATTCTGCTCGCATATGTTGATGCCCGTCCGGGTCATGCAGAGAGCTCGAGAGGGCTCTGCATGACGCGAGGGCGGGGTAGCTCTCTTGTAACGTAAAGAGAGCTAGCCGCATGCTCGTTGATCGAGCAGTTACTGGGAACAGTGTTTGTATGAGGGCGCGCGCACTAGTAGTGAGCACGGGACCTACATGTGACACAGATGATGCCCGTGCATGACGCATGAAACGGGGGGCGCGAGGGCGGAGTAGCTCTCTTGTAACGTAAAGAGAGCTAGCCGCGTGGCGCTGTGGTTAAAGACTTCGATTCGAGCCAGCAGGGTCGACATCAGAATTTCCTTGCAGTGCTCGCATCCTCCAGGAGAGGGCGAGGGCTGCGTGTTCCTGGCCCAGGCAGAGAGCGCAGATGAGATGGCGGTCTCCAACGCTGAGCGGCTCTGCACGAGCCACAGGAAGTGCGAGACATCTTGAAAAAGACGTCTAGCTGCTCTTTTAGGAAGTGTAGAACACAGAATACATAGCTTAAAAGGATATGTCCCCGGATAGCGTAGCTCGCACGGATGGCTGAAGGTGGCGAAGACGGCCGGCTTCTTCAAGCGCTGTCCTAAGCTGGCTTGTCGCTTTTCTCAACGGCGGCGGCTTCACTCTAGATCCAGTGATGCAGACCGCTTCGCTGAAGAGATGAAAATCAGAGAAACAGCCTCCGAGGCCTGCTTATATACGCTAAGCCACGCCCATTCTGGCGGGCTGAGAAGGCGCGAGCGCCCTTCATTGGATGTGACGTCACGTCGGCCTCAGTGGTAGGCTGCTGCAGTTCCCGCAGGGCAGCCTATGAGCACGCTAGACAGCCTGCTTGAGGTCTGCTAGCTGCTGCACTGCGTTGACAATAAATACAAAATTAAGGATAATTTTTTGGCTTCAATATCTCGAAAAGATGAATCTTTCCCGTAGCGTAAACTAACTTACGCAATACGAGAGAACCTCTCGTAAGAGAACTAAGATTACTAAGATTACTATTACTAAGATTAACTGTTGTTTTTACTGTGCTTCTACTACAACTACCACTTTGAAACTACACTGGTAGTTACTACTACTTTGAAACTGATATGAATATGATTAACTGATTGAAGGTCTGTAGTACGTCACGTGACAGACAGCGTTTAATCACCCTAGTTTAGTTAGTAAGGTGTTTTGAATTAGAAAGCAATGAAATGCAGATATAATGCATTGACTGAACGCGAGGGAGCTAATCTGATTAATAATGACAATCAGAAAATACTTAATATCAAACATTAGGACAGTGTATGTACGGCTGTACTCACCAACATGTGAGACTTCTTCAGCGCGATTTCATAACGATAAAATTCATAAAAATTTGCGTCAGTTTTTGGCGCCCCATTGTAAGCAATGGAGTTTCCAGTTCATCTATAGAGTGACGCAGAGGGGATCCAGGGCGCTTGACCATGCTTCAGTTTTTGACGCCTTGTAAGTGAGAATGTGTTGCAATAATCCACAGAGATTTGAGTTTCTCCGTGTATATCTCCATCAATGAACGCCATGATTGCAAACATGACTATGGCATACAGACTGCCGACAGTTAAACAGGGCGCACGCAGCTCTTAAAGGGGCCACACCTTATTTCAACTCGTTACAGCTTCCATCCTACTGAACAGGTACCGGTGTACAGGGCGAGGGGATCAGGCCGTGAGTGCAGAGCCATCTCTGCGTGAGTGCTATTTACGACAGTACAAGTACTCCACAGCAACTCTAGGGGTCGCTGTTTGACAAAACGGAATTCCTGCATAGTGCACCTTTAAAGGGGTCATATGATGCGATTTCTTGTTTTCCTTTTTCTTTAGTGTGCTACTGTATGTACTGTAGCTGTTAGTGCAAGTATAAGATCTGCATATTTACAAAGCTCAAAGTCTCAAACCCATAGAGATATTCTTTGTAAAAGTTAAGGCTCATCCACACCTTCTTAAAACACTTTGTTCAAACACGCCTCTGTGGCATGAAGAGCGAAATTGCTAAGGATCTAGTGTAATGACTAGATGACTAGACAGCACAGACTAACAAACATCACAAATAAATACACCGTCAAAATGGCAGCACTCAAAATTAATCAGACAGAAAGGACTGAGTGTGGCCAGCAGAGGGGACTCGAGGAGCACCACAACACTCTAAAAGTAGCACAAGAAATACACAAAAGAAACCAAATCAGTATCACCTTCACACACTAGTGCACATGCACAGCACACCACAAGTCAAGCCCCGCCCCTTTGCTTTTGGACACTCAACCCCCTAACGAAAATAACGACAAAAACACATAGAATGATTGAATAGACAATTCACAGTAGAAATAAGAGAAAACAAATTAACTAAATAAACACTTGAGGAACAATACGATACAATTACCAAACAAAACACACCACTCTCCTTGTAAACATACATGCACGCAGGCACACACGCCCATGGTACAGACGCACACACACAGACACACACACACACAGACAGACACAAACTCTAAAACTGCAGGGCGGCGATATTCCTCCAGTCAACCCGCATGTACAAGCAGTAACAGTTTCTTGTTAGGCCGCAACCAGAGTGGAATACTAAAATTGATGCAAATCTTTCCTTTTAATGTCCAGTTGAGACAACAGCAAAACAGCAGCAAAACAGCAGCGCTCCGAAATCAATGAGCGAACGTCGGTTGACCCCCGCACCGGAATCCTCCCCGCTACTCAGCAGAATATACTGCACGTCTGAAACAACAGTCATAATTACAAGAAAGATCATACAGCATGACGCATGTATACAAATAACCTGCATACTTGGGGTGCGAGGAATCCCAGTCACGGCAGTCCAAAGTGCAAAATCAACGCGCACGCTGTAACAGAACACAAGGCACTTTGATTTATCCACTACCCTATAAGGGAAGGATAGACACTACAAACATCCACGGTCTTACCTGTGAAGAGGCTACCGATACATCAGCCGTAGGAAGCAGTACTCGTTCTCCTACATGCCATAAGAGGGACTTTACAAACAATGTCCCCGCATGCTCCTCAGCATGCGGAGCCGGAAAAGCAAGGAAGAAGCTCTGTGACGCAATTCCATGCAATCAATAAAATTAATAAATAAACCCGACGCAACCAATAGCAGCCCGAAGCCAAACATCTATACTGCCACACCTCCACAAATCTACGTCAATGTGTGGGGGGAGTTTCATAGCACCGCCCAAATGTGTACGCAAAGAAAGGAGGCGTAACTTACGCCCTGTCCCAATACTCACACTAAGCCCTAAGGCCTTCCACAAAGTGGACACTTGTTGAAAGTGCACTTAGCGGAGTAAGTGCGCAAGGGCCCGAAGCTGTGAAGAGCAGAATTGGGACAGTTTTGCCCACGTCACTGTCTACGTCACTTCCGTTGTGATCAGGAGAGTTAACATGGCACTGGCCGCAGTTGCGATATTCGCAGTTTGCCTGCTAAAGTTGATAACAACTCACCACCAGTTTCTTATCAGACGAATTATTAGGAACCGCAGGAGAAGGCGGCTTCTACACCGGATCCAAACATGCATGCTGATGCCCGACCAACAGGTAAATGAACTTTATTTTACATTTCAATGTATCGTTCATTTGGCTAATGTGTGTGCTGCTACTAATAGCTGTAACATGATAGCCTACAATCCTTTGAATGAAAAATTTAATATCTTTTTTTTTTTTTACTTTTACAACCTTTCTGTTAATATTATTCTTATTAAAACCGTTTTTGGCTAAGATAAATTGTGATATAACCTAAACTACGAAGTGATGCAAACTATACTGCATTATACTGAGAGCTGTTCCTATTTTGTCAATTTGGTGAGTGAGTGTGGATATCAAGAACAGCTCTCAGTATAATTCAGTATAGTTTACATCACCACCACCACCACAAGTGAGTGTCCAAAATTACAATGAAAATGGATCAACTCCTCTAATAAATTCAATTATAAAATGAACAAATACTTTTTCATGGTGTGATCTGTTTTCCTAAATCTGTCATTCAAATTTATAATTTTTTTGCCTTTTTAAGTTTGACAGACTGATCAGGTATGCCAGGCTGAATCATATCATGCCTGTCCTTCTGGTGTATTTCGATGTTGAGAGAGACCTTCGACCCGACTACCGCCTTTCAAGAAAATCAATGGATGGCTTGATGGATATTCTGCACAGGCACTAAGACCACGGCTGGGGATCTTATATGGAAGTCCTAATGTTTGTGTACTGGATTGCCCATGGACTGTTTTACAGAGTCACTGCCCGGGCGTTCTCTGTGCCAAAATCCACAGTGTTCCGTGTGGTCCACAGAATTGCTCAGGAAATTATGAACATTGCAGGTAAAGTGATTTTCTATCCATGTCATGATGAACTTGAAGAAGTTGGCCTGCGATTTGGACGCCTTGCTCGGCATACAGCATTTGACAAGGCTGTAGGGGCAATAGATGGATGCCATATTCGGATCAAGCCTCCAAATCGTAACAAAGAGGACTATTTTAATTACAAACAATTCTATTCTATTCTATTCAAGCCATCTGTGACTCTCAGGGACGTTTCCTTAACATCTTTGTTGGTTTTCCTGGCTCTGTACGTGATACCCGTGTTCTAAAAAACAGCCCACTTTATGTCAACGCTGAGTACCCCCCACCTGGCTTTTTCCTTCTTGGTGATGGGGGATATCCCTGCATACAGTCCCCCATAACCATCATCACACCCTACAAACTGCCACTTCAAGGAAGGGTCGAGGAACGCTTCAATCAAAGCCATTTACGTGCGCGTTCAATTATTGAACGAGCCTTTGGTATGATGAAGGCATGCTGGAGGGCAACACTCTTCAAAGCCTTAGAAGTAAAGGTTGGCTTCTGCACAGAGGTGGTCACTGCCTGTGCATTTTTACACAATGTATGCCATACCCATGGTGATGTCCTGGAACCAGAGCCAGCTGATGATGACCCACCACAACCACCAACAGCAGATTCTGGACAGGAGAGAAGTGCCAACCAGCTCCGGGCAAGACTCGCTGCACATGTATCAGTACCCCTTAATGTTCAAGGGCACCTTTTGGAACATGACTACATAATTTAATTCAAAGTACCTCATACCTCAACACACACATTTGTTGTCACGGGAAAGGTAAAAGAAAGTTAACACGTAGAAAGTTAACACCCTAATTATTACATTGGTCTCTGACATTGCACGTCAACATGTACCTACCTATTTTGCTTGAAATTGTTTACTTACAGGTCTGTGTATATATTTTTGTAAACTGAAAAATGTTGTCAATTACTTTTCATCTGCAAGTACCACATTTATCTGTCCTGAAAATGTTTATACTTCTGTGATTATAAGCCAACACTTGTACCTGGTGGTATTGTTCTGCATTGTCAGCTCATTTATTTTTTTATAAACTTGTCTTGAAGTACTTTGTTTCACTAAAAAAGTGATTTTTCTGAATGATAAATGTTTCTCTTCATTTGTGACACATACCCAGGGCCGGCGCTAGCCATTTGGGTGCCCCAAGCACAAATGCTTGGTGTTGAATCTTTTATTTTAACCCCCGTTAAAATAAAAGATTCAACATGCAGGGCTAAAAAAGCCCCGGATCATTTCATTTGCACTACTAGCGACGCCCCCCCTGGACATGCATACACGACGCAAGGGCGCCCGCGCTACAAAACTAACATTTTTATTTAAAACATTGTCTTACCTGCAAAGCGACGCGCGAGTATCATCCCGCTGTCTATTCTTTTTCCTTTTTTCGCCCCCGACTCTTGGTGCCTTTTCGAGGCCATGTCTGTGAGGTCGGTGTCTGCCAAATTTGACATTGATTGAGGCATAATCGAACAGACCACTGGGAGGTGGGGAAGGGGGGGCACCAGAGGTAGACGAAAAAGGAGATTCACCTTTTTCTCGACTAATTTGGTCTAGGCCTATATTACTTTTGTATTGCTTTTGTATATTAACATGCTTTAGACATATTTTATTTGTTATTTATACTAGTAGCCTATTGTGATGATTTTTCACGACCCAGATTTTTTGGTGCCCCCCCAAGCACTTGGTGCCCTACGCGCAGCGCGTGATGTGCGTGTGCGGAGCGCCGGCCCTGCACATACCAGACTTTTACTGATAAACATAAATTGGCAGCAATTTTTTTTCCAATGTACACTAATACATGATTAAACAAAGTAAACAAAAACAAAATCTTCTTTATGTAAACAATTTTATTTGCTGTCATTCATGTTAACATTTAATTTTTACTTATCATTAGTGAGCAGTTGATAAAGATGATGAAACAAAGACAAAACAAATGTACCATTTAATTAAATAATGTATTAATAATTATAACAATAAATTGCATATATACAGAATTAGAATATACCACTTGTCTTGTCCAAACCAAGAAATACAGCCAAAGTTCGCTGAAACATAAAATATAAATTCCATCACTCAATGGTGTTAACACAGTGAGCACTTATACAGGAACAGCAAACAACAAACAGAACTCGAAGCAGGAAGTTATTACTTCTCTGTCATGTGGTCAACCAGCTTTCCAAATATATCTAACATCCTGTCCATTTGCTGCTGAGACTTTCGGAGCCAAGCATTATCCCTTTCATTTTCTTCCTTCTGTGTTTTCTCTTGCCGCTCACAGAAGTCTTTAAGATAATCTACAGTCTCACTCTTCCTCTTTCTCTCTCCTGGTCTGAGATCAGTTGATGTACCTGATTGACCACTCTGGGGGTCTGTGGAGTTTCCTGCTTGGAGGTCTGCTGTCTCTGTAACTGTGGAGAAGCCTATTGGAGAAATTGCTTCAACCTCAACCTCACTGACGGGTGTCTGGGCTCTCTCTACACTACTGTGTCCAGATGAGAACAGATAGACTGGTCTGACTGAGGGTCTCTGGCCAATGGCTTCATGCATGGCTGCATAGAAAATCCATGAGGCAGCAGTGACCTCTCCTGCATCTGTCCCTGACCCAGTTTTTGGCAGTGTTAAGTCCTTTGTAAATTGTAATAGTTATGAAGGGGTAAATTAACATTATTTACATGGGTTTACATTCTAGATAGTCATTAAATACTATTACCAATACAATATAAGCATTACAAAACATGTGAAAGTGCAGTTAACGTTACCTTGTACTTTTTCTTTAGATTTTCCCACTTCTTTTTACACTGCTTCTGAGACACTTTCCCCTCCAGCCCCATGATTTTGATAATTTCCCTGAAAGACACACATTCATCCATTAGATCACTTGCAATGAAGCCCTTACTTTCAAATAACAAACTTGTCTGCTCATGTTATGGGATCAGCTTATGGGATCATGTTATGGGATCATCAACTGATCTCTGCCCATGTTAACTTACTCATATCCCTGGCTAGAGGCATTTCTGTGCCCAGTGAATAGCCGCTCATTCTCTGCCCTGAACTTTATAAAATTAAAAGTTTGCTCGTCGGACCCTGACAAAAGAAAGTGAAATAATTGTATCATCGTGTATTATGTTATTAATCGCTCATATCCGCGCTCTGATACAAGTTTTCTGATAAAAAAACTATTTTCACTTACACTTAAAAATAAATTTCTTCTCCATTTGTTTGTCTTCTTGTCCTCTTGCCGCTTCTTTTTTCTTCTGAGTTTTCCCGGTGTCCGAACAGCACCATAGCAACCGTTTTGGACCCCCATTGGTTAGCTGTTCGAAACGTCATGACACTACAAGGATTCTGGGTAATAGCCCATAGCAAAGTGAGGTCTGATGCGCACTTGCCAAAAGGGTGCATTAAGTGCCCTTATGATCACCCCTGGAGAACACTATTAGAGGATCGGGACACCCTACGGTCTTGCACCCCTTAGCGAGAACGCGCATTGAGGGGCACAAGGGCGCAAGTGCGGATATTAGGACAGGGCCTCTGTATTATTGTTGCCGCCGGCGCTGTGTTTTTTCGTTGCGAAAGCCAAACTACTTTGTTTGGCCTTCCAAAAGAGGACACACTTAGAAAACAGTGCGTAAGCTTTATTTACAACACTGTTCCAGGACAGTACAACTAAAATATTCGACTGTGTGCTGCGCATTTTTTGGAGGACAGTTTCCAGAGCCTGGGAGAGCACCACAAGGCCAGCTGTGCACAAAGCTGATTCTAAAAAGTGGGGCAATTCCATCTTTGCTTGTAAGTTACATTCTGGCGCTTCTGACTCACACAAGTATATTTTCATATTTTAAGAATTTGCTACTCACTATTTAAACGTGAGTTTTGAGCAGTCCAGAGTAGCGCTTGCTTGTTGTTTCTACGATCACAAATGCAGACATAGTTTTATGTTTACATAGTGTTAATACTCGGGCTCGTAGTACTGACATTATCACCTGTCGTTATTGTTTTGGGAGCTGATGTTCCAGATATGGTAAGGGTCACATTTCCATCACACGCTTAAGGTTTTTAGGCCAATCACAATGCACTGGAGCACACCGCGCTTTTCAGAACAATGAGCTCAGAAAGGCGGACCACAGAGGAGCAACAATAATGTACAGTATGTGTAAAATAATGACTTTTTTTTACCTAAAACTGCATAAACACATTGCATTTAACCAAATACACAAAAAAATATGACCCTTTAAAGCTGCTGTCCGTAACTTTTTTGGGTTAAAAATGATCCAAAATAATAATAATAAAAAAAAACATAACCAGCCAGTGTTCAAAAATATCTGCTTACCTTTGCTCGATTCAAAACGGTAAGCTTGTAATAATGATTTTAATTCCAGTGGTACTGGTGGATTTCCGCGGGAAATTCGAGCATGTCTTTGCGTCATAACGTCACATCTGTACACACACATCTGTACACATACAGAAGGAGTCCCGGCAAGTAGGCTATATTGCGTGAGCGGATGTTGGAGTTGGAAGCTTTTAGCCTTTTCTCACAGCTCTTCAAATAATTAAACTCATGGCGGATCCAGAAAGATTCAAACGACAACCACTAGTGACAACTGGAGATTCACCCGTGGTAAAACCATGGGTAAAACGCAGGAGAATTCGGACTTCGGAGTGGGTAGAGAAAAAATGAGATTGCAACCGGGCCCACGCGAAAACAAGGATTAACATTGGCAGGGCTTTTGATAGGTGGCGTGAACTCCGTGATATTTGAAGGGGTTCAAAACGGACGCAGAAACGGCTTTTTTTCTGTTTGACAGGTAAGACTTCAATAGTTCAACCGTGTAACAGTAGCACACTTGTTCGCTTAATTCACACAGTTACGGAGTTTTCTTTGTTGTGGCTTTTTTCGTTTTGCTATCATGATTTAAATTTGTCCTCTTACAAATAATTTGTGCATCTTACTGATATAAAAAGTTAATTAAATCATACTTTCCTGCAGACTGTGTGCTATAAAAGTTACCATAAAGTTTATAATGGTTTATTATGTTGTACCTTTTTGCTTTGCAAACGTTTTTGTTTTTACTCCAACTTTGATGTCATTTCCCCATATGTATTGGCTTCATATCATAGTACACATTTTTTATGTTAAACATTTTATATATAATTAAACAAGAAGATCTGCTAAATTGGATATATATAAACCTGATTAAACTAATGTTTTTAAACCCCAAAATTGGTCTTTGTCCTGTAAATTCTTTGAATTTGTACACAGACACTTAAAAAAAATAAAAATTTTAATAAGAAGGATAAGGTACCTTTTGATTTCATTTCACCCCTGTAGTTTATTTCTTATTTGTTAAACTGTTTGTATTAAAACTGTTACAACAATTTATCTGAATTTAAATTGTACTAGTCTGAAGGTTTTTGTAAACTCGTTGGAGAAAGTAGCAAGTACATCACATTCAGAATGTACATGTATTCCGAAGCTGTCACCGTCTCAATACGTAGGCCTGCCATAATAATACATGTACATACGGTTATCCTTTCAAACAGCGTAGAGCAAACAAACAGGATGTTGAGAGTCTGAAAGATGCTGTCATTTCTTCTCTTCACGTGTCGTCATTTAATCTTTTCATGTTTTTAATCTCGTCTTTACTTCCATTTCCTGACCCTGTTTTGAACCCAAGCCTGTTTCCTAGTTACCTGCCAGAAAAGCTCAATAGAAAATACCATCTGAAATGTTCTGGTTACTGAAGTTCGCAGGCCATTCCATCGGAGGGCATCTGGCCCTGGTCATTAGAACCGCACTGGGTTTTAAGGTCAAACCGGTGTGCTGCTGTTATTGCGCGCTGCATTTCAGGGGATTTGTATGAGGTTGTTTTGTGCAAACCTTGACTTCAGCGAACCGCGAGGTGGCCACTATTGAATCAGATAGACCTCCTGCAGATAAAATGCTATATAAATATAGATTGCCTTGTCATTCAATGGGAACTTAATCCACAACCATGACCTGGAGACAAGCTATTCTCAGAGCACCAGATCTCCTAAGAATGTCTTTGTTTGTCACACAAAGCCGGGTGTGTTAATCCGGATAGATTGCCTCGCTGCCTTTAAATCACTTTTGAAAACAAAAACAAAAAAAAAACAAGGTTTGTTACTTTGGTGCTGCGCAAACAGGAAAGGGTTGTGCTATTAAAAAAATCAAGAAATGATCAGAAACATTGAATTAGCAGATAGACAATACAAGATCACTTAATAATAATTATTATATATATATATATATATATATATATATATATATATATATATATATATATATATATATATATATATATTTTTTTTTTTTTTAAAGTTATATATATATATATATATATATATATATATATATATATATATATATATATATATATATTCTTTATATTATTATAGTTCTTTATGAATGAAAAAAATACATATTTTGGCAGCTTCTAAAACAAAAAAAAGCTTTTGGATATGTACAAATGGTCATTAATCTTTCTATTTATAATAAATGGTATTAATTAAACATGCTTAATGAAATTTTATTTAACCGACTTTATGCATGTTCTTAATTTCCACATCATTAAATATAAATGTGTATATGAAATTAATTAAAATGGGCTCTTTTCTGTTGAATAATTCAACTAATAAATCTAAGATTGGTAATAACAATTGGGTTAACACTTCATTTTACAGTTCTTGTTTCATATGTTACTTAATGTAGTAATGTAGTAATACAGTAAATTATGCATAATTGCATGCAAATAACTCTAAACCAAACCCTATATATATATATATATATATATATATATATATATATATATATATATATATATATATATATATATATATAAGTTGTTAGTTAATATTGCTCAGTATTTAAATGTATAATTACACTGTAACAAGGACAACTTGTAACAATACCAACAAATCGTTGTGATAATGATGAGCAAAAAAAAAAACCCTTAATAAAAAAAGCACTGCTTCTCGTCAACAAACGGTGAGAGGTTTGTTCGCTATACATCCTCAAGGTGGTATAGGACTGACCATTTCTAGGTACAGATACTAGTGAATTGAGGATTATTAATGGGAAAGTGTGTGTAGGGGATTCAGCCCCCTCACTTGCATGGAAAAGCATTTTCTTATTATTCACAAGCGCCTCAGGTGACAAGTGTACTCTCTTTACTCTCTCCTTCTGCCCTGTAATATTCCTCTACCTCATTTAAAGTAGAAACATGTACCAAATATGACAATTATATGCTATACCGAAAACTTAAAGTATATATACACACTGAAAAGTTTTACGTGAATAATGTCGATAAAGGGAGAGCAGGAAGAGTCAAAAGCATATAATAAAAGCTCATTATAAATAAACGTGTTCTGCAAAACAAAGACTTTTCATTTCATGTGTTATGGATTGTAAGGGATGTAATTAATTAATTTAATTATTCATTTATTTCAGTCACTCATTGGCATGTTCTTAAAGTTCCCACATACATTTTTTTCTTACCCTTTCTATTGCTGATAAAAGTATTCTCAGGGAACTTGTGCCTTCAGGCATTAATTAGCATAATACAGTACATTTATTAACTCCTGGTGATCATGAAGTGTACATACAGTATATACATGTTATTTCATGTGTCTGAAGGTCAATAAAAATAAATAAATAAACAAATAAATAAAAATGTTTCTGAAGGTCATCATGTGTCTGTGTGTCATATGTGATGTAGTTTCAGTTGGTTATAAATTGTATTCAAAATCTGTGGAAAAAAAAATGCATCTTGATTTCTGGATGAAAAGGTTATGCATGTGCCAACACGTGTGGAGATGCAACACATCTAAAACACTTTATAAAGAAACATTCTGAACTCCACAGAAGTATATTTTCATGTCCTTTTCATAACTTACACATTGCAAAAATATGTCTTGGTTTGCTGAGGGTGGTTTCCAGCCTCATGGGAAGATTTATCATCGAAGTCATGAGGCAGAATGTTTGTTCTATATTTCAATAAGCCAATGGCCCATAAAACTTCTAAATGTACCGCTAACCGCTTTAAAGGCACATAGCAATAGCATGATAGTTCCAAGTTCCACTTTATTAGTATAGTTAAAAATATAGCATGCAAATATTTTTGCAAAATAAAGGTGATCTCATTCATATTCATAGGTAAGCATATTCATACATAAAGCATATACATTTGGTATAAATGTGTTCTATATCCACTCTTTATCTTTATAATAATTCTTTTGGAGAAGATTTGATTAAGTCACATTATCTGCTACACTATAAGATTTCCAGGATTTAACAGTAATTCCGGTAACACTTTCGATAAAGACCATGATTATAATGAATTACAGCCCCATTTATACGTATGTATTGCTATGCTATAAATATTTATAAAACCTCATTTAAGACCTATACTGCTTTATAAGAACAGTTATAGTTACATTTACATTATTTTTTTATTATTACTTATAAGTCATGCATTTGCTTATTCAATGTGCATGCTCATAATGCATTATACACTGATTTATTAAATGAAAATTAAATATTAAATATATCCAGAGATACTTGTTTGCATTACAAATTAGTCATCAATTATGTCTTTAATGGCTAATGTTTGCATTAGAGGTCATGCATGAATGGTAATTTTGATTGGTTTAAATCTATATCTCCTCAGCCATAATATGTATATGTGTTGCTTACAGCAGTTTGGAATTATACTGTCAAAAATATTGTTTTGGTAGTATGTTTAAAACAATTTTTTTTTTCCATTATTTTATTACAGGAATTATTGCTAGTTACATTTACAAGTAAACAACTTTCTTTCTTAACATTTGCTTTAGGAAAATTGTATCCTATGTTTTCGCTTTACTTAACAGTGATTCATTTATAGAGGTTAGTAACTGTATTATCAATACAGCTATTAATAACAATATATTCACTTAATTGACAGCAATACATCTGAATGACTAAAAAGTCATTGTAGCTATAATATAATAACATTATAGCAATGCAGGTTGCATCTTTATAAATACATTCATGGAACCATACGACTGCCTAATTATTAGTCATAAATCAGTGTAATGGTTAATGAGCATGCACTTTGCAAATGCAAAAGCAAATGCAACTTATAAGTAATTATAAAAATAATATAAATGTAACTATAACTGTTCTTATTATGCATATGTCTTAATGAGTCTTTATAAATATATTTATTGAATAGTAATACTTACTTATATATAAGTATAAATGGAGCTATAATTCATTATAAGCATGGTCCTCATAGAAAGTGTTACCGTAATTCCTAAATCAGATTTTTACTATGAAGTCAATGCAGGTTAGAACATTGCAATACAACACATTACTTTAGAAAAATAGCCATATTGTTAGCTGCATTGTAGTAGTGTACACAGAAGTGTCAGGTACTGTGCAGGCTTGGACACAATGGCCACAACTCTCGCAGAACCATGATTCGCAGCTGGGACATCCATGATTCTCCATCCCTGGATGGAGTGGAACAGTGTTAATCCAGTCTCAAGTTGTCGTAGTGAAATTTGGACATACTTGGCCCATGCCAGAAACCGGTGCCAGGAGTTCTAGTGGCTGTGGTAGACGGTGCGAAGAAAGCACCCTATTTCCTGGATCTTCCTCTCCATTTTCCCCATTGTCTGAGGGTGGTATCCAGACGATTGACTGGCGGTCACAACCCAGGAGCAAAAAGGCGGCCTTCAAGACTCGGGAGATAAACTGTGATCCTCTATCTGAGACAATATCTTCTGGCAAGCCAGAGTTCCTGAAGACAAGATTGAAGAGTAATTTGGGCGTTTCCTTGGCTGTGGGCATGCCCTTCAAAGGGATCATACGACAGTCCTTGAAGAATCTGTGGACGATGACTATAATGCAAGTGCAATCATTGGAGGCTGGCAGATTGGTCATAAAAGCTTTCCGGTTGGCAGGTGGCTAGGTGTCTTTGACATGGCACAATCTTCACAGCTTTGGATGAATCTTGTGATGTTGTGTCTTATCCAAAGCCACCAGAAACGTTCCTAGACGAGCGAGAGGATACAATTGGTCCCAGGGTGACCAGTGCAAACAGAGGAGTGAATTGATTCAATGTTGCTACATAAGTTGTGTAAAGATTTAATCGTTTGGCATCTCTGAGATACTCAAGTTTGGGATGATCCGTGAGCACCAGAAACGGATGACGGGCCCCTTCCAACCAGTACCACCACTCTTCTAAAGCTAACTTTAGGGCCAGGAGCTCTCGGTTGCCGATGTCATTGTTCTGCTCTGCCTGTGTAAGTTTCTTGGAGAGGTAAGCACATGGATGGAGACGGGATGGATACCCCTGCTGGGAGAGGACAGCACCTACTCCTGAGTTGAAGGCATCAAACTCGACAGTGAAGGGTTTCTATGGATCAGGATGACGAAGTAAGTGTGCTAATGTGCTGGCTTCTTTCAGGGTATTGAAAGTGTGGGCTGCCTCGGGTGGCCAAGACAGAGACTTGGGCTTACTCTTGAATGTAGTTCTTAATGAAACGTCTATAGAAGTTTGCAAATCAGAGGAAGTGTTGGAGTTCTATGGTGGCGGATGGAACAGGCCAGGATTTAATGGCTTCCACTTTCCCCTCGCTCATCTTTATGTCTTCTGCACTGATCACGTAACTGAGGAACTGGGTGGAGCTCTTGTGGAATAAACACTTCTTAGCCTTGAAGCAGAGATGGTATTCCCTCAGCTTGGCGAGCATGAGCTGAACGTGGTGGCTGGTGGCAATGTTCCGTCTCATTCTGGGAGTACTCCAGGCTGTCATCTATGTAGGTGGTCATCTAAGATGACGTGGTGAGGTACTCCTGGAAGATCTCGTTCATAAATCCTTGGAGCACAAAGGGGGCATTTACTAATCTATATGTCATTACCCAGTATTCATTGTGGCCTGTAGGTGTTATGCAGGTGTTCTTCTATTCGTCCCCACTCCGATCCGGATTAAGCTATAAGCACTACACAGGTCAAGCTTGCTGAAAAGTGTTGCTCTATGCAACAACGTTCCAGTGCAGCAGGGACGAGGGGAAGATCAATGCAGGGCCACAAGCCTCTGTCCTTCTTGGCCATGAAGAAAATACCGTAAGCAGCAGGGGAGGTAGATGGATGAATATAACATTGCTTGAGGGCCTCAGCCACGTTCTCCTCCATGGCTTTCTGTTTTTGGGATGAATAGTGAATACATTTTTCCTCTGGGGACCAGTTCACCAGGAATCAGGTCAATGGCAAAGTGCCATGGTCGGTGAGGGGGTAACTCGTCCTCGTCTCGGGCAGAAGACATCCTTGAAGGGGATATTACAGGCAGGAATATCCATCCAACTGTTTGTTCAGAGGACTTTCGATTGAGGTGGAACATACTGGCAACATTGATGGTTCTAGACGCTTGGATACAGGTACGAACGGGGAACAGGTTGCATAGCAGGTGGGTCCCAACTTCAGGATGTCTCCATTACTCCTGTGTATGAAAGGGGTAATGCCACACAAGCCAAGGGCACCCTAGGATTACATCAGCGGACGAACACTACAGAACTAAAAGTGTGATGTTTTGACTGCCATTAATGTAGTTGAAAGGGACCAACAAAGTTTGATTACACCTCTCCCCAATACTTTACCTATTGTTGACTGGATGAAGTACTCAGATGTGCAGGGTAAATTCTTGAGCTTGAGCTTTTGGCAGAGCGTCCCTGAGAGGAAGTTGCCGGCTGAGTCGAGGAGAGCAGTGGCTGTGAATGATACATCAAGGGCAGTACATGTTACAGTAATAGTCAGAGGTTTACTGTTAACTGAGGGTGAGGAAACAACACTCACTGCTGGTAGTGGTGGATGAACGGGATACGTGGATTCTACGTGTCCCTCAGGCTCCGTAATATAAACATAGATGCTGGGTCAGCCGGCAAAGTTTTTCAGTGGGGAGAGGTGTCATGTGTTCGAACTAGGTTCTTGAGGAGCTGGCAGAGCTGGCTAGCAGAGAGATGGAGTTGACTGAAAGGCAGGTTGATCTTCCTGACAATTCCTAATGCAATGAGTACCTGGATTGACAGTTAGATAAATCACTCAAGCCCCATGGTGTTGTCGCAAGCAGCGAGTTGGCAGTGCTGGATTGAGCCCTTGACAATATGTCATAAGCAGTGTTGGTTAGAGTCCTGAACTTGAGGGAATAATCAAGAATATCACCCTGTTCCTTGACATTTTATTCTTTCACTTTGTCAAATTTTCACCCCTTGTCGTGAAAATCAAGCTTTTAAATATTGTTTATAAATCTATGTGATGTTTTTAATCAACACCATTGCTGAGTATTTTCTCCTTAAAACTGCAGTAAACCTAAGACAGTCTCGAAATCACTGGTGTTTCTGACGTCACAAACTACCTTGTAACCAATCAGATCAACGTGTGATCGTCAACGAGTGGATCTCTGAGCTGAGTGAGTGAGTGGAGGCGGGGCTCATTTGCATATTCATAGAACTGCGTATACTAAACAAGGCAAGGGTGTAGAGTTACATTCAAGACATGAATAATTTTTTTTCAAGGAAAAAACATTTAAATATGTCATTATAGTGATCAAAGATGAATTTCAAGTGATACAATTATTGAATACAGGGGGACTTTAAAAAATAAGTATACTTTTATACTTTTAAAGTGTAAATTGCAGGTAAAATTTTTCACTTTCACAAAGATAATGGAATGTGCTTACTAAACATAAAGATAAGAACCGCCCACAATGGTTTTTTACGTTTTTTTTATACCAAAATGCTGCATATAATATGAAAAGTTGGTGTGTTTTACAGTGGATTTAAGCCCGCCCCCTCCCTTCCACTAGCCTGGGCGTGACGTCATAAAAGGGACTCCAAGCTTTTACTGTCTATGCCTGGTCTATGCTCCAAGCCTAGAGTTACCGTTAGTCTAAACGGCAAGTAGGCTAGCAGTTATATTGGAGACCTAGCTAGCAAAAATTGTTAACTTTTGTGTTTGTGCGGGATCTACGAATACATCAAAAACGGGGGAGAGGATCCACAAGTTCCCCAAGGACAAATGACTGATTCGTGCCTGTAAGTGTTAGCATAACTTACCCGAGGTAGACCCTACCCGAGCACGTTGTGTCCGAGCCCAGCCCGGCCCGACACATGAACTGAAATTATGAGCCCGAGCCCGATTTAAACCCGACCATTTTTTAATATGTGGGTCATTATTATAACTGACGTTCTCAACTACTTTCTATGTTACTTTCTCCCGCCCACAACATTTATGTTTTGTCCCGCTCCCGCCCGCAAAAATACTTTTTTTCTGTACCTCCAAATATTTTCAAGTTAGCCTACGTGTCACCACCATACACATCAGCATACATGCTCCTGATCAATTATTTGTTATTAAAGGATTAACACACAAACCACTGTTATAACATAAAAGCAAGCGGGCTACTGCGTGCATGGTTTGGCAGGACTGCGCGCAAAGTGCGCTCCCATAATAATTCCTAAAAAGCTGACATCAGTTCATCGCGATCTCACACATCTGTTATTATCAATGAATCTTTCATATCATCTACACTTTGTTATAATTCGAGGATTTGCCATCATACAGAATTCATCACTGAACGAAAAGTCAGTTTTGAGCGGTGAGGGGAGTCTATTGTAAATGCTTCTGATTGGCCATTGCGTTCCTAGAAATCAACACATATGTCTGTGATTGGCTACATCGCTCAACGCTGGAGACATGTTAGAAATAGAAACTCTGGCCTGTAAATCATTTCTATTTTGTTTTAGTTGTTCTTGTTGCTTTTCTGCAACAGATGAATAAAAATTAATTAGTTTTTATGTTTTATTCATAGATATTTCTAGTTTGCGGGAGTCCCGCGAATCGCGTTTTATTCTCACTCAACCCGAACACACAGAGTGAGTGCATCACCGCCCGCGCTCCCTCTTATGACGTAATCACCCAGTTACGGTAAAAAACATGCTACCTTTGAAGAAACCCCAATAAATGTTATTTTAACGCATTTTTAGAGAGAAATTTTTAAATATATACATATTGAGCACTTTAATTTACACATTTATTGGTTGTGGTGGTTAACCTGCAATTTACACTTTAAAGATTATTAAAGTATATAAGTCTAGGACTGTGCAAGCATTAGGGGTGTTGATGGACTCAATCCACTCCATCTGTGTTTTGATCTGATAGTCTTTGACAAAAGCATGATTTTCTAAACATGTTTAACATTTTTAAAAAATGTGCTTAATTGTTTTGTTTTTTATGTTTTTTTATAAAAGCAAAGGGTCTGTTCATTCCTGTTCAGATATTCATACAACAAAATATTCTAGGGGCACTTCATGATATTTTTTTGTGAAAATGATCGAAAACACTAGCAGTGGCTGGCAACTTTAAAAAAATTAAAAAAATGCTGGTGGGTAAAGATTTTGTTATAATTCTTGTAAAGTTAATATCTTAAATGGATTACACTTTATTTTACAGTGTGTACTTACAACGTACTTATAGTATACTTACCCAAGAAAAAACTGGTAATTTAAGGTAACTACATGGGTTAAGGTTATGTTTGGGGGCAGGCTCAGGGTTAGTAGTTATTTAGCCCAGTTATTGTAATTGCTATAAGTACATAGTATGTACATGGACTGTAAAATAAAATGCTACCCTTAAATGTACTAAATTGCATATTAATCAAATCTTAATTAAAATTTAAATAATGACATATATGTTTCAATACAAATTACATTAAGCATTTTAGTTTATCATAAATGCAACTACATTCAGAACTGAATACAGTAATTTGTTGTATAGAACATAAACTGTAATAGTATGCTTTGTGCCATGAATAAATCATCCGATTGCAGATTATATCCATATGCCACCATTACAGCCATATTCATGAGTCTCAATGAGCTTCACAAAACTAGTAGCTGAAATGGGAATGAAGCCTATTGCTTTGTGAGCTCCATACATTTAACCATACATAACATTTGAATCTAGACAGGGATAACAATTAAACCTTAAAATAAATGCTAATATCACATTAATGTTGTTTTTAAAGAACTTTTTCAAAAAGTGGGCTTTTCTGAGTCGCAAATATTTGCTGAAGCTTCATCCAGTTGGGGTGTTCATGGATGCAGCTTTAAACGGTTTAGTGGCCCCCAAAAAATGAATGCATATTTTCTTAGTGCGGTTTCATGAAGCCAAAAGCCACATATCTTCTCACTCCTTCAGGCTCAGCAAACTGTACAGAGCTGATCAAAGCATGAAATGGCCAAAAATCATCCTTAAATATTTATTTATCATCTCTGTATGGCGTGTGTTTCTCATTTGATGTCTCTTTCCTTCTCAAAATTGGTGTGATTGTTTTTGATCGTGTTGACTGTGGAGCTCTGGAGAGAATTCATTAGCAGTAATTAAGCTTTTACTTGATCAGGGCTTTGGGGAGCAATAAAAAAGAAACACTTATGTGAAGTCAGATTACTGTGTGGAATAGGAATGGCAGATTATCAAGCCTGAGACGCTCTGATCACAATCTTGTTAGCGCTTTATTTGTCAATCGCCTGCTAATGCTTACATCGAACCTGAACTAATCCAGACTCCAATTCCTGGACAACAGTTTATCGATGTGGTTTGGTGGAGGCTAGCGGTGTACCACCCTTTTGAAACCAAGACTCTGAATTAATCCAACAGTCATTAGTGTGTTAAATAATTAAACTGCTCCAGCCTGATGTGTTCGACCAAACCCAGCCTTTTTCAGCCAGATTGTAATGATTCATAGGGGTGAATTCAGGTTGATTGGGACACATTTTGCCATTGAGGTGACTGGGAAAAAGTGTCCCAATCAACCTGATTTCCCTCCTATATATTGTGTAGTTTCTCGCTGTGTAGCAAAACCTAAGCTGAGCTACAATACAATAGCTTTCATTGGTTGATAGACTAAAGCATTGAGGTCATATGACAAATGCTGACAACAAAAGTTTGCCATGAATTACATTTTGTAATTTTTACATCCAAGATTTGAGAAATATGGTCAATGTGATCCCTTTTTTTATATGTGAGCACTGTTATGTATCAGTGACTATTCAAGCATAAAATATGTTTTGTGCAACTAAAAAGTATACGAATACATTTTTTTTAAAGGTGTCCAGCAAACAACTGACAAATATAACTCAGGTGAAGCTAAAACAATTATAGCGTACTCAGACGGAGGGAAACCTGAGCTCAAACATAACAGATGGCACAAGAGAAGAGAGTGAACAGGAAACAGACCCTCACAATATTTGCCAGAGCTTATTTGCATATGTTGTAACGCTATAAATTACTCAACCATCTGCTCACCTCATATGTTTGATTTGACAATGGAATGTAAGGTAGACAATGGAACAAAAACATTTGGTGGTTTTCCAATAGTCCACAGTACATCTTTGATACATTTTCTGAAATTCAACTACCACCATGATATGTACACAAAGCCTTGTTTATGAAAATGTGGATGAAGATATTCCATTAGTAGGCATTACGTCCTGTCTCACTATATTTACATGCCTTCTGTATGGTGTATTAGGATAGTTTTGTGGGCTAGTAATGGATACACATGCTGCGTGTAAAATGCCCAATTTAAACATCAATAAGAACATGAAAGACTACTCTCTTCTCTTGCCTCTTTGGTGTGTGTGCTTTGTCTGAAAGCAAAATCTCACTCACTAAGAGTTTTAACCACTTGGCTGGCTCATAAAAGACACACTGATCTTGTGTCCTTTGTGTTTGATAAGCGATGAGGTGTGCATAATTTTCACAGTCTTTGATGATCAAGAAGGAGCCGTTCACGTGACCAGCTGTGCTCAACTTTATGCTCACTCTGTTCTGATAGCATATTTAATTGGAAAACATTCCTATCTGGTGAGTGAATGTTTTAAATTACACAAAAAGAATGAAACCGAAAGCTTCATAAATGTGTTTATATCCAGGGGATGTTCATGCCTTTGCCATATAAAAAAGCGACAACCGGAGTTTATTCCCCAAATCACCTCATAATCTGCTGTCTGAACAACTACCAAAACAATATGTAACTAATATACAAACCTTGTATTTGCCAATTATTTTAGTTTCCTGGCACCCTTGGGAGTGTGATTCTGACAGTCAGTTTTTGACAGTAAAACAAACTCTATCAAACTGGCCAAACTTGGCTAATGAGGATGCCAAAGAAGCACGCTTTCAATAATATGTAAAGGGCATTCACCCATGAAGAAATCAAACGCTCAAAAATTACTGTTGATTTCAGTCCGAATATCATGCCAGTTATTTCAGTTTGTCTTCAGAGTTTGCAGCCCATACACCTCGCTGTAGAGTGACACATTTTGTGAAGTTGCAAACACTAATCAATGGTGTGTGGGCTGCCAATGATCCATTTGCAAATACATACATAAATAAATCTTTTTTTTATACAGTCTCATCAAATTTACACTCCTATTTAAGCCTTTTCTTAACTGGGGTCAGAGCACTCCAATACTCGAATAGTGTATCTATTTGTATCGAATAGATACAAATGAAATGATTTAATATTTTAATAAATCGGAAATAGCATGTTGCCTTTATAATATCGTATTTATAATATGAGTATGCGGGGGTCCCAGGGATCATCATATTCCAGTGTATTTTATAAGGTCTGGATTTTTGTTTTCACTGTTTGCTTTCAGCCTAGAGCTTACAGAAAGGCATTCGTTTAAGAATATAGAAATATTTCATGAAGGTATTCTTAATGAAGTAAATATTTAATGAAAGTCTTTCTTCTGTTCTCTTTATCTACTGTGTGACGATTGATAAATCAAAATGTGAATAGTCTATGCTTACTTATTTTATTTTCTCACTATTTTCAAAGACCCTATTTATGCTGATATTGCATTCTAGACATCAATAATGAAGACTGTTTCAGGTATTCACTGCTGCAAGCATCATGGTAAATCATTTTGTTCATGTCGAAATACATTGTGATGTTGTTTGCTTCAGGGGCCTTTTTACACAACACCATTTTCAGCTAAAACTTTTTAAATGTTTTGGCCAATCATTTACACGACAATGGCGTATTAGGGGCCTGGAAACGCAAACATTTGAAAACGAGTTTTAAAGTGCAAGTTCTTGAAAACGACACCGTTATCGTCTGCATGTAGACTACAAAAACATGAATTTGTGAAAATAGTGACATCATTCACATGCATATTAAATGTTCAGTCTTCAGACACGTGGTGTTTCTTTGCATAGTGACATCGCCATCTACTGGTCTGGCAGCAGAATACAGCGTTTTTTAATCGTTTTCGCATATTCGTGGGATCGATTTTACCACTTTGCGTTTGTACTCGAAAAACACAAAGGAAAAACTTTTGTGTTTTTAGTACATTGTTGTTGTGTAAACGTACCCTAAATTAGAACTGTTGACACTTCAATGGACATACATGCAACAGAATGATTTTTCGAAATATTACTGGAATGGGCAGGTAACCAAATATTTTTTTAGCTAGTTTTCCCCCAAAGAAGGGGAGTACAAAGAAATGAATCAAAGGAAGAAGAAATTCATCCACAGCATTCACCTACAAACACTGAACTTGAGTATTGCTTCACATTGACAGAAGAACCTCACAGAATTCTGTTTTAGCAGTGTCAAAAAAAAAAAAAAAAAAAATTTAAAATAGGAATTTAAAAGAAAAGGTTTCTGAAGAAAAGGCACATTGTTCATTTGGGTAATGTATTGCTTCGAGTTTAAGATTAATTGGTAGTCTATTTGCTTTGCTGCAGGTAGAAGTCACTCGATGAGTTATATCAAGCGCGCATCGCCAAAGGTTAAAGTCTGGTGTACATTTAATGTGACCCCAGAGGTGAAAAGGAACTCGAAGGACGAGTAAAAACCTTGCAGCAAACAAGCTGTACTGGTTTCTCTAGCACAAACAACCCTTCTCCTGCAGTTCATCAAAACTTCCATGCGCATTCAAGCTGTGATTGGACCAAATCTGCTAATTCAGAAGACAGGAAGGGCTCAGACCATTCAGAGATAGAGCAGATGTGATCGAACACTGACGCCTGATCGCGAAGTGTGTAGGGTCTTGACTTGAAGGATCATGAATGATTGACACTGAAAAAGGGAAGAGGGGTTTACAAAAGTATAGTTGCCATGGTAACTGATAGTGGTTTGGTTTAGCATGGAAGCTCAAAACTCAGTTACAAATGGCTAATTAGACTAAAGGTACTTGAGAGGGAAGGAAGCAGTAGATTCAATCAAGACGGAAGCAGCTGGGCTCAAGATGACTTTTTTTTCTACTGATGCTAATTTCTGTAATTAACTTCCAATAAAGAAGCAATGTTTGTTTCAGCGGTGTGTGTCTATGTGTGTGTGGATTATTTTTTTAATTATTCTAACCTTTTGCACAAGGCATGTTTCCATTGTGAAAAAAGGGGTTTAATTGTTTAATTCTTTAATTGATTTAAACAAGTTCATCATCTACCTTCATTCTCTGTTATTCAAAATACTTCAGATTAACGAGAACACTAGATTTGCACATCCTAAAGGATACTTTCAAAGACTGGAAATCAATAGTATCAGGTAAGTTTAGGTTTTAAGCAATTTTTTTGTCCCATTTTATATTTAGTGTCTTCGACTAGGCTAATATACATATATTTGATGCAATGCACTTATTGTGTACATATATGTTTTTACATGGTACTTATATTTAAAAAAAAAATACCTGCATGTAATTACAGCTGTAATTAATTTCTGTAATTAGGCTACATCTACATCTTAACCGACCCACAGCACCAAACCTGTCCTAACCGTACCCGTATCCCACCTCAATAACAACAAAGAGTTTTACAATACAACATGAACACAATAAGTGAATCATGATGTCCTTATTTCCAAGCTTTCTAAATTATTTTTTTTTTTCAGCACAAACACTAGCATGGCTCTCATCTTACTTGTCAAATAGGATGCAGTGTGTTAGAATTAAAGATGCACGCTCCAGTTATATGAAAAACACAATGGGCGTGCCTCAAGGATCTGTGTTAGGTCCTTTACCTTTTAGTTTTTATATTAATGATCTTCCACTGTCACGGAGTTGATATACAAGTATATGCCGATGACACTGCTCTGTACACACATGCAAAAAATGCTCAGCTAGCAGCTGAGAAATTAACTTGTGCCATGCAAGGTGTTGTTGAATGGCTTGAACAATCTTGTCTTACCTTGCATATTAGCAAGACAAAAGGTATGTTCTTTTGTAAAACCAAGGGGCAGATTCAAACTGCAGACATCTTTATTAAAACTGAATCAATTGATACGTTACTGAATTTAAATATTTTGGAATCATTTTAGATTTGAATCTTAACTTCAAGAAACACAACAAGAGAATTACAAAAACTATAAAATATGTCTTGGCAAACTTTAGACGGGTTGGATCGTCCCTCCCTATGGATGTAGCTAAAATATTTATGCATGCTTTAATTTTTTCAAATATTTCACACTGGATCACCTGTTGGTGAGATTTATTTGTATGTTTTTTTTGTTTTTGTTTTGTACCCTGCCAGGGGACTGCAGATGTAAATTAGCCTATGGCTAACTCTGGTACAATGCATCAAATGGTAACATTTATGTTTGAAACTGTACATGGTCCCTAATAAAAAAAGAAAAGAAAAGAAAAGTACATTTTACATAATAGTTAAAGACATATAATATAAAGTGTGATCGTTTTTCTTTACACTTGTTTTTTTGTTACAGAAATCTATATCTATAGTATCTATAGATCATGAAGCTTCAATATATTCTTACAGATTTCTTTCTTAAGCATTCATAAAATTTTTCTGTCAGGTGTCATGCCATCTTATGATATGCAGAGGCAATTTCAATTCTACATGCTGGGAAAAATGGGAGCTACACAGTTGATCTCACCTATCCTGCGACTTTGCTGTTTAAATCAGTGTGCTATACAGTACATGCAACAAGGATTTCTCTTAAAATGCTGCCATATAGAACTCTGCGTGTGATACATAACCATCCTGCCAAAACATGCAAATAAAGTGCATGCACATTTTCCTTTCATGACCATAGATTACAAGTAGTATAATAAGTGATTGCATTGAGGTTGAATGTTAAATGAATTTAATCTCGATTTAGAAAAAGCTGAACAAAAACAAAGAGAGGAGTATACTGTAAGTGCATTACGAAGGAGCAAGGAAACTGTGTGTGAACGAATGACATTGGTTAGGAATGTCTGTTTTATTGACTGTCCATGTCTCATTAATTGACAACATCAACCAGATGTGATTTAAGCTATCCTGTTTTAGGGAATTTATCTTGCCTCAGTCTAAAGTGGAATCCAATTATGTGGCGTTTTGTTCAAATCCAAATTGAAATTAGTCATGGTCAAGATTTGTTCATCCATTTATGTGAGCAACTGCATGAATGGCCATAATAACTCAGACCTTTAGGGTTATTATGTCTGCTAGAAGAAAGACTATTTGTGTTTGACCGTTACCTTGACATAATTAAGTTAATGTCATTGCATTGAAGTATTTTTAATTCAAAATTGCAAGCAACAAATTTCAAAGTGCAAAGTTATGACTCAGAGCCATCCGTGTGGCAAAATGGTAGGCCTACATGTAAAAGTAAATGTGTGAAAAAGCCAAAACATTTATTTATGTGTAAATCCCTTTAGCCATCACTGGAGGCAACACGACTGGGACAATGTTCCTGGTTTCATGTGAAGTGAACAAAACAGAATAGCTACAGAACATCTATATCTGGATTTTTCAGCAGGAATGTCCTTGATAATTAAGCATTGCCGTTTAAAGTTTAGGGTCCAATTATATCTATTAACTAATTATTATCTATAAATTTTGCCTCAATAAACTACTAATTACTGCTTAAAGGCAGGGTAGGCAGTTTGTTTCTAAAACACTTTTTCCCAAATTTGTTTAAACTGTCTTTATATACCAATAAATATCTAAAATGTAAGTACTCTGAAAAGGAGAGTATAAACATCGAGTGTCTGTAAATAAACAGGGCTCTCAGGGCTGCAATAAACACAGCTATACTCTTTCTATTCGAAATGATTGGCTGGGTGACTGTCACTCTCCCTCGCTACCATGGCTACCACCCCTGCTTCTACAGGAGCTGCCCACATGTGCGCACCCGGTTGACTCGCTCATTAAAAAATATTCTTCCAAAATTCTTTTTTTAAATAGTATTTTAATGCTGTGACTACTGGGACGGAAATAATTATGACATAGCCATGCGGACGATACTGAGGAGGACTCTAGCCTCGAAGCCTCAGAAGGACTGAACTATGAAGGACCCAGCACTGCTAGGATGCACCCTTCCTATTGAGAAGCACCCAGAGCAGGGCCGGAGTGGGGCCACTTTTCAGCCCGGGAGTTTCAGGCCCAAGACCGGCCCACTTTTTCCATGGAGGAAAGTTGATAAATGAAGCAACTGTTCAGCTCTTACTATTGTGTAGTTATTAATAACATGGTTCAACAATAATGTTAAGGTTAAATAATAATTCACTTAAGCTGAGAAGTTGACAAAAAATATCATGGTCATTATCATTTTTCTGCATGGGTATCAAATTGTGGTAATTTACTCCTTTACTACACCCACTTCTGAACAAACAATACATTTTGGTTTATCACGTACCATCATATACTGCTCTTTCTTAAAATTACTGAGGGATTTATGGATATCTACTTTTGTTATCCTATCAATCAGAATATACTGTCAATAGCCTTAAAAAAATGATTTTCACCATGTTTTTTGGAATAAAATGTTATATAAATGAGGCTACGAATAATATATTTACAAATCCCTCTGTAAATGTCTTCATAATATAACTAAGTACAAGACTGGAAAGTGTGGTGTATATAGGTGCTACCGAAGTGGAGATTTCGGACTTGGAGTATGAGAGAAAGGTCATTTTGAGAAAATGGGCTTTAAAGATTTAGCATCAGCCAATGAGATTGCGCATACAGAGTTAAATCCCCCCTTTTACTTTCACGATTGGTTGCTAATAAAAAGGAAATGACCATATTTGGATCTGACAGCATTTTACAGCAGAGAGAGAACTTTCTAGCGGTGTGTGTGTGATGACAGGGTGCAGACAGCGATCGCGGAGCAGCGGGATGATTTAGATCGCCAACTTTTGATGAATTTATGAGAAATCTACAGACGCAAACAGACAAAGTGTTGTAAGATAAATACCTAAATGTGTATTTCTGACTTTTTTTCACCACAAGTCTGAAAGAAAACAAATACCCCAAAATCTCAAAATTGACCAGTAAAAAAATGATGTTTTTGCCTGCCGTGTCTCGCCTTAATTATATTTAATATTTTGCTTGTGAATGGGTTGACATGCTAATCATTACTAGGCCTATCTCTCTTTACCTGTTGCCACTTGTGTTTGTCCTCTTGAAAATAAATCTGTAAGCTAGGCACATTTGGTAGCATCCTCCTCCAATGTCTTTCTATTTTTCAACCTGGCTTTTCCAGCCCCTCCTCTTCCTCCCATCCATCCTCCCTGACCCGTACAGTTACAGTAGGGCCGGCCCAGCTATCAGTAGCCTATACTACCTGAGAAAACGTTTTGAAAAAGACGGGCTATGGACCCAACCAACTCTATTTGGAAGAGGAGGGGAAAATTCCCTTACATGGTACAACCCATGCAGAGGCTGCGCGCTGCGGTGTTAGAATGTGGAACGTGTGTAGCCTTTAAGAGAAGGTAGACAACGTGACAAATGAAAAAAAATCGAATAAAATAAATAAAAGATCCTCGACCGCCCCAAAAGTGAAGTGGCCCACCGGGAATTCTCCCGATTACCCACTCCGGGCCTGACCCAGAGAGTGTTAGCGATTACATCCATTTCGTAAATTTGCTGATATACCGACAGAAAAGTTATTTTCCATTCTTTTCTTAGGGGTAAAAAGTTGTAAATATCTGAGCAGCTGTAAACTTCACAGCAAAAATCACATTTAGATATAATTTAATAATTGATGAGCTTTACAACTGAACTGAATCAGAACTGACTTCAGCTGAACAATGACACTTTTCTTTTTAGAGCTGCTTTACTGACGAATTGAACTATGTTTGCATCACTAAATCATTATTTTCCTGTTGATCACTGTAAAGCTGTTCCAAACTTACTGTTCCGTCAACACCCAAACTTCTGAAATCAACTCCAAACAAACTTTGATGCCATTTTGAACAAAATCAGGCCAAAACACACCAGTTTGCTCTACAACTTTGCTTGAAGTATATCGGGGCATTTAGCCAATTATATACCACCTCGATTCCTTCAGCCGCACAGCCTCTCTCCAAAACCATGTCCTTCAAAGACGAGTCAGAACTTGATGTCAGCAAACACAAATGTGTTTCACATGTGATTCACAGACAGAGAGGTTTTTTTGATTGTCTAAAAAAGGAGCCGGCCAATCTTCTGACTAGGTTTACAAACCTGTCCCAAAGAGGTGTGATTTCTCAAGACACCAATGGTTGCAGCATAATACTGAACATGACATGGCTAAAAGCTCAGGCACGTTTCTGGGATTTAGCAGCTGATATGGTGCATGGTAAGAAAAAAGTTTTTCCCCTTTATATATGTATGAATAATGCATTTAAACTTTGTATGTACGGACAACAGACTGATTTATGATTAGCTGAGTAACCAGCAAACAGAGCCGGAATGGGTTTTCAGTGTTTGTAAGCCCCATAGGCCCTCTCTAAGGCCTGTCATCTGCAGCTGCTGTAGGTATTGGCACTTAAAGGCTGCTGTTTAAATTGGTGCCTGGGGTGTCTTCAGAGGTGGAGAGTTTGAGTGAGAGGGCAGGCTTCTTTGACAGCATTGTCAGCTAAAGATGGTAAACCTCACAGCGGGGATGAAGTGCTCTTCACAAAAAGCTAAACAATGGGCCCAAAGACCTGGGGCCATCTGATGACTTCAAAAGCACAAAGGAGGTGGAAAAAATTAACAGTTTTAACTGTCAGTTCTCATGTTGCTGGAATATGAGATAATGTACCAGGGTGATAGGACACTTGATTTATCAATGTTTCCAGTGTGGACTTGGAGGTTAGCCCAAAAATGGCACGTTGGGTCCTTGCTTTACATGAAAGAAAGGAAAAGTAGAGTTGAAATGCGGTAATGAATTGTTGAACAACCTACAATTTGAATTTTGAACACCCAAGACTTTCCCTCACTGCACAAGTACTAAAATCTGACAACAGTTCAAAGTTGTTCGCACCTGCACATTGTAGTTGCTGTATTTAAATGGACAAACAGTTTGGGAAAAAGACACAATGTACATATGAACAGCACCAAGTTAAAATTCAGGTTTCCAGAGTGAACTGCAAGAATGACAATGTGTGTCTGTTAGTGTATTGACATCCAAACACATGCAAATCAGTCGAAGAGGAGTGATGTACAGTCAAGTAGACAGTGTGGGCGCACAAGTGGCAACCTGTTTTTAAGTACCTGCACCAGCCATATGTCACAGAGTTCAGGAGTGGATGACAGCCCAGATCCCGGAGCAACAAGGTCTTTTTTTGGCATTTATGTATTTTTATTTATAAGACAGTATAGAGATGACAGGAATGACCAGGGAAAAGGGATCAGTAAAACATGCAAGCCAGACCCAAACTCTGTGTCACCTGTTTGAGCACCACAGCGGAGTGATATTTTTAGCTGGATATGTTTGATGGTTATATGCTGAAAGACCTGTAGGCCAGTGCTATCTGAGATGTGAAAGGTCACATTGCGGCATCTCGACCTGTAAAAAAACATTGCAGACAGGCATCAGGAAAGACAGTATCATGAATTCACATATAGTTAGTTGCATCCAAATAATATTTAGCTGAGTGAATTATGTTCTGGAGAAGTCAGACATCACCTAAATACATTGTACTGTTGTGAACTTTTTCTTCTAAAGTGTAGGAAACTCAGAGGCGAAGACCAGGAGACGTTGAGGTATCTTTCAAGCAGAAGTTCTTTATTGCGTCGCTGTAGCATCTCAATCTCGTTTGAGTAAGGGAACTTTTACATTGCAATTTATACATTTAGGGGGAGGGATTTACATAGAGGTGGAGCAAACTCGGATACAGGTTTAGGAAACCTGTATTGAAACTGAGAGTGATAACTTATTCAAACACTGAGACTCAAGAACAGGAATGCCAGGACTCTCTCTTGCTGAGACAAAAGCTCACGAGAGTCCCCAAGAGTTTCAGTAATCTGTTTCATTTAACTTACAATAGAGAGAAACAGGTTTGGCGGCTGTATAGAGAGAAACAGAACAGGACAGGAATCTCGTCCTCAACAGCTGAATGCTAAATTCAATCTACAGAACTTTCTCAGCTTATATACTATTGTACTGGAACCTAAATTAAACATTTAAATAAATTTGTAATCCTACAGTACTATACACACTTTTTAAATAAGCATGCAACAGCTTCAGCTTCTATCCTTCAGCAATCACTCTGTGTGTGTGAAACTGTAATTTAACATTGTAACGTCCTATTTGGTGTTGTTAGTCCTGACAAATGAAATACATTTTTACGAGTGAGTAAACTTACAAACAGTGTGTGCCTCCCTGCCCCAGATGCTGTGTTCTCTGCCTGGGAGCGGAGCATGCATGGGTCCGCTCCTCCGCGGAGCCCTCAGGAATCGATGTAATTTACTTGCCGCCTTTTTGCACCTCGGGGGACATTGGTTTTCAGAGAATGCAAACCACAGTATCCGCCCGAAGTCACCGTTGCCCTGCAGAGTTCGCCTGTAGAAAATAGTGTTCGGTTGTTCCCTGTCAATCAACTGCGTCAGGGCACCGAACTCAGTATTTGCAAAACAAATCTCGAGAGACTGATCCCCTCAATGAATTATATGGAAGCGTGGAAACTTCTACCAAATATATCTCAGTAGCCACTGCGTAGAGTAGAAAAGGAGTACAGAATCCAGTTCGGGTCTCGAATCACCAAAATTCAAAGCTGTGCACTATGGTGGGCCCTGAGCAGGGTCGGGTGTCCATCCCTCAGAGTGCAGTCCCTCTTGGTGAAGGAGTCCATAGAGTCCAGCCGGTAGTTTATAGTTCCGAAAAGGATGGGGTGGTTGCTTTAAATCATAGATCTTCAGCAGTCAAACCGGTCTCTGAGGAGATTGAGGTTTAAGACGTTAACAATTCTGTTGATAGGGAGTCAAATCTAGTTTGACGACTGGTTTGTCACGATAGATCTAAAGGACGCATACTTCCATACATCCATCCTTCCTCAACATCGGAAGTTCCTGGGGTTCGCTTTCGGAAGCGATGTGTCCCAGTATTGGTTTCATTTGGCCTGGCTCAATCCGCCAACACCCACACGAAGCACTGGCTCCTCTGAGACTCCAGGGCATTCTTGTGCTCAATTATATGGGTGATTTTAGCTCAGTCACTACAGACGGCGGTTCGTCATTAGGATGTTGTTCTAGCCCACATAAGGTCCTTGGGACTGAGGCTCTATGCCAAGAAAAGCCTGTAATCCCCCCCTCAGAAAACTATGTTATAAGAGCTGTGGAAGCTATGGATCTGGCCCCTAAGAGGGACCTGCTACTAGGGTTTGGTCTCTTAACTGAGGTTGTTGAGACCATTCTAAACTCTAGATCTCCATCCACGAGGAAACTATACTCCTTAAAGTGCAGAGTATTCACTTTATGGTGCAGAGAGCATGGATCCAGTGAACTGCCCAGTGGCTTCAGTGCTGGTGATCATTCAAGATGTTTCTCTGGGGGTCTTTCCCCATCCACACTTAAGGTTTACGTGGTGGCCATAGCTGCCTTCCACACACTGTTAACCCTCTGGGGTCTGAGGGGTTTTCTGGGCCCTGGAGGTGTTCTGACATGCTCTGACATTTATGCTTTTTTTCTGATACTTGTGACATTTTCATGGCTAGAGTATGATTACACTGTATTCAGCACAAACTCTGCTACAGTAATATGTCAGCAGCATGTATGTAAAAGTTTTTAGTTTTGAGATAATGACGTTTATGCATGGTTTGTGAAAAAACTAAAAAACATTGTCACTGAAATAATAATTTCTTCACAAGACTTTTGAAAATTGTATCACATAGCCTAGAACATTTGCTTCAAAACTATGTGAAAATCAGCCTGATTACGCATTCAGATAAGTCAATAAAGTCTTTTAAAATTTGTATGACGTGTTTTGTGTAAGAAAGCTTTATGCAGGGAGGCGTTAACCACCCGTTAATATTGATTGGTTTGACACCTGAGAAAGACAAAGACCCTCCCATATTAGGTGCTATCAGGCCCTATCATTATGAGGAGCCTTGCACAAAGAATGAAATTTAAAAAATAATGGCTTTTAGATTGTTTGGATTTATTTACAACACAACATAATCCAAAGATACACAACGGAGGACAAATCTAAAGACAGAGGCTTGAACAGTTACACAACTTTGTGCCATTCCTGAAACATAGTACATACCTGTCATTTCCAAGGTGTTTGATTTTTCACTTAACCATGTTCATGTACAGAGTCTCCTGTGAATGTTGAAGTCAGCAGGACTCATCAGTGGCATCTGGTCCCTGTAAAAAATAAAATGAAAAAATAAACACATGTGAACATATCAAGAGAAACTATAGGGCTGCACAATTTTGGGAATACATTTTAGATTTGGATTATCATGGATTATCATGTTACTTCAAACGTTTCCATTCGTTATGAAATGAGATTGGAGAAAAACATGAAGCCTAATTTTTGGCGTGTTTCGCTTTTCAAACCCACAGCGCAAGTGACTCAAACTCCGCGCGTGCAGAGGACATTTACTGAAGCGATCGAGCCTCTCCAAACTATGAAACATTATTGTTACATTATACATTTCTACGTTTAAGCAGATATCCACAAACACAATATTTAACAGTAAACACGGGTCTAAACATTATAATATTCACCATTGAAGAATAAGCGTACTTTATATCATGCTGTGTTTAATTATCGAAGATAAAAATATTCTTGTGTCTACATGTATATTCACTCCAATCTCATTTCATAACATTTTAGTCTGGCACCAGTTTAACTAGTAGCTACAATGTAAAGTATATACAACCATAAGATGCTTATTAGCCTGTCTTACCTTAAAAATCGTTCTCATAATCAAATCGTGTTCTTCTAATTCTTCGGTAAATCCACGGTGCACAGACCAAACACTTCCAAACTCGACGAAAAGCAGAGCAGGGCTGAAGTCGCGATTCTTTGTTTAGAGGTGATGAGGGCGTTTGCGTTCCTTCACGTGGATCAGTTGAATTTGAACAGCTCGCGCGCGTGTGGGCGTAGTCTCATTAGAGTCAATGAGCTCGGGCTGAAGAAACTGTACATGTCGTTGCTTTCATACGGATTACATAAACAGAGAATATTTGTTTTTGGTATGATTTACATCATTTAAAAATGGAGACTTAATGCGCATCATGTTTATTTTCTTTATCTTACGAAAAACACAACATTTTGTTTTTATTTTTAGTGTACACAAATAAAAGTAGACATTTAACAGTTTTGAATGATGTATAACACTTGCCTGTGTTACCCGCCTCCAGACTGGGGAGCCTGGATGGATAATCTGAATGAACCACCCTTAGCCGGCTTTGTTTCTCTGTAGAATGATAAAACAAACGCTGTGAGACAGGAGTACTGGCTGCAAGCTTCGGCAAAGTTTAATTAACTCTCAAGCTTTCCTTAACTCTCAAATGTATGCACAACAGTAACATAAGTAACTTTACAGAACAACAATTACTCGTTTCTCTATTACTCAACAGATTCCAATAAAGAAAATATATTTTCAATAAAGCTTTTCAGAAGTTACTTTTGTCTGTAACACATTATAATCAATCACAATACATTAACCTGTTACAGTGTTTTCACATCATCATAAACACTCATTCCGTTTCCACACTGACACAAATGAATCTCATATATTTGGCTTCACACTAACCTCATGTTGTACATGCAAGTCGCCATTTTGGCTCTAGTTCACGCATACACGCGCCTCCATTTTGGCTCAAGATAACTCCAGTAGCAAATGTATATTTAACTCGCTTAAACTTTATCCTCCAATTACAAACAACATATAAAGCACTTTATACACATTTCTAAACTCGTTTCACATGAGTATTTTCTCTCATTTCACTACAAATTCGCATATTTGTCACTCGTGTGTAATCCGATATATCACTCATTACCACTGCATGCGTATTAAACAAACTAACAGTCTTTTTCAGTAACCCATCAAAAATCAACATATACATGTTTGAAACACAATGTTTAACATCAGTTTCGATCAGTTTTTGAATAGTTTTTGCTCACCTGTAGAATGATAAAACAAACGCTGTGAGACAGGAGTACTGGCTGCAAGCTTCGGCAAAGTTTAATTAACTCTGAAGCTCCCGGTGCGGTGCAGTACTTTACTTTAACAGCGCTTAACGCCCTCTACAGGTGACAATAATAGCAGGAACATTTTCTTCACCCACAACAAAGAATGTAACAATAGTTGGAACCAAATTTTAACGAAGGCTCATACCTTTTTGAACAATACAAATTTTAAAAGGGGGGGTACTTTTTCCTGTCTCTTATTTTTACTAGACACTTTTTCAACCTACTACACTTGTATCCCAAAAATCAAAAAAAAGTTATTTGAGTCTCTTTTGGACTGTTAAGAAAAAAAGAGACAATCACGTCGGCGCGATAGCCGACCCCAGGGGGTTAAGCGGTAGACGATTGGGAAGATACCACATAGTTGTTTGTTTCCTTCGTGGTGCTCTTAGGATGAGGTCTGCGGCTCATACCAGGGTTCCAACTTGGGACCTAGCTGTGATTGCAGAAGGGTTATCCCTGGCAGCCATCGAACCCAACGAGTCTGTGTCAGAGAAGGTCCTTACATTAAATGTGGCTTTCCTTGCTGGCAATAACGCTGCTACTGCTACTACTGCTACTACTGCTGCTACTACTACTACTACCTAGACCATGTTTTGTGTCCAAGGTGCTGACTAATGTGACACGGTCCTGTTCTACAGGCTTTACATCCTCCACTGCATGTGTTGGCAGATTGTCTGTTTCCGGAAGACTTGACACACATCCTTTTCACTGACCCGCATCCTCGAAAGCTTTATTGTTGGCGTTTTCCCTACACAATGTCTGTGGTGCTGCGGGTTGGGCCTCCCCACACACATTACTCGAGAACCCAGGGTGGAAGGAAAGTCCAGACTGTAGACTCTCATATCTCTCATCCTGAGTTGTGCCCAGACAGGTTTCACAACAGGGCAGGCTTTAGTCAGTGTGGCGCAGTGGGCATTCTGTTCCCCAAAGTGTTGTAATTCGATGCAGCGTGAATTCCCTCAATAGGGACCGCTTCAGGTTACGAATGTTACGGGATGCTGCGTTCCTTTGCCACACCCCCTGAATGCCTGAGAGCGACTTGCTTTAGCCTATCAGAAGCTGGCGCTCTTGTGTGCCTGGTTACCTTTGTAGCATCTCTTGTATGTTGTCACACTACGTCATGACTCAATGGCAATCAGGATTGGACTAGTTTCACACATGCTTCAAACGCTGTCATACTGGAGGCATTCCCCAAAGTGTCATCATTCGCTGCAACATGAGTTCCCTCAAAAGGGAACGTGTCAGTGTGCTGGTTTACCTTTGTAGCTTCCGTGGTGCGCCATCACACTCTTTGTCACAATGCAATGCCAATCAGAATAGGACTAGTTTCACACGTGCTTCAGATGCTGTCATGCTGGTGGAATTCCCCAAAGTGTCGTCATTCTACGCAGCATCTCGTTCCGTTCTATGAAGGTATATTTAGTGCAATCCTTCTGAACGCCTGTGACAGTGGAATTTGTAGTTGTAGAGAATAGCCACACATGTGTATCAGTAAATTTGAAGTCACAGAGAGAAATTTTTAAGAGTTGCAAACTTGTAGACTTTTTTTTATCTTCCACAAACACAACAAAACAGTTACACCTTCTCAAATTCCTCATTGCAGGTGCCCAAATCCTATTCTACAAATCACAAATTAAGAAACTCGTACGCTCACATTTTAGCTACAGTTGCTGCAGTGAATATGGTGCAAAACACATTTACACACCTGCATCAAAACATGTGTAGTCACGGAAGAATTTTGCTCATTGGCAAATCAGTATGTGAATTCATCCAATGAGAGTTGCACACTGGTAGAATATTTTCTCACAAATGTCTTGTACCTTTTTCTAGCACAAAAACAAGTACACAACTACAGCTGCTTGAATCTGCTGTGACAAATCTCAAACACTGTTTTTCGCTTTCAAGTGACAAGTTTCGCAAGCTCTCCCTTTTGCACCAAGTGAAATGTGGAGCAGATGTCAGTTGTGCATCTGTAGAGGCAGTGGGCGGAGCCTACATTAATATTCATGAGTTTCCCGGAACGCACGTGCAACTGCTCATTCTAGTTCACTCTCCTCCTTTCTCAGCAGGTTTAACGGATTATTTCAAAAAAGGTAAATATAGTTTCAACACGAACCTAAATTTGTAGTGATATAGCCTATATATATATATATATATATATATATATATATATATATATATCATGGTGTGATTGTTCTTAAATTCTTGTTCATTTAAATAAGCCAAATCATTTAAGACCAAACATCATGTATGGACAAAAGTGGATAAATTACATTTGATACAACTATAGGGTTGGCTCAGTCTCCACAGAACATAACATTTTCATTTTATTTTATTTAGTTTTAGTGTTTGTATTTATGATTTTTAATGTTCGCATTTACGAGGAAAAACAATGTTTCGGACATGACAGTTCTCCGTTACGGACGTGACCACTCTTAAAGCTTTAAAACTTTACGGAGACATCAAACAGAAAGCACAACCCCTTTCTTTAAATTGAATTTCGTTTTGTATTAATTGTATCTTAATTTTAATCAATGTTTCATCAACCAATTGCCTGGATTTAATAAATAAGAAGTAAATATAGCAGACAATAGATAATCATGAAACGGAGGCGCCAGCGTGGGTTGTCCTGTTTCTAGATTAGGATGCTATCTGCACTCGCAAGATCTCTCGCTCGCTTTCCCTCTCTGCCGTGCGCGCTACGCGGTTTGGAGCACAGTCTCTGTCTCACATGCGCGCGCGCTCTAGATTCCGGGAGATTTTAACTAATTTGCGGCATAACTAGTCGATCACGAGTGGCTCAACAGGTAGATCTGTAGATAAAATCATCTTTCAGGCATTTGACCGACCAGGTTGACACTTCAGTGTGAGAAATCGTGGGTGTGGCGTGAGCGTGTGAAACCAATCAAATGAGTGTGTCTCACGGCCAATGCGTGAGAGTTGGCAGCTCTGTGGTCTAATTTTTCAACCTTACCAAGAAAGCTTATCAACCATAAGAATCTAGAAAAGCCAAGTAGGCAACTACACCCCACACAGGCCATGTGGGTGCTATTCTAAACATGGTTTAAAGATTTTACATCACAAGTCTTGATGACACTGATAATGTTAACATTTGTTGTATGAGTTGCATCAATTTGCAATCGCAAGTAGAGGTTTCGACTTGTTTGTCACATATTTGCCCTTGGATTAATGTTTTTGGATTGACCCTGCAAATTGTATCACATGGGATTTATACTCAGATTTGTTACATTACCCTCTATAACAGTGTCCTCAACTTAAATGGAAGTCAATGACATTTACATTTATTTTACATTTAGTCATTTAGCAGACGCTTTTATCCAAAGCGACTTACAACTGAGGACTAAACCAAGCGAGTCATCGTGAATAGACAAAAACAACGCAAGAAGTGCTCAAAATACAAAGTTCAGACATTGCTCGGAGTAGCATAAGCCAGATAAGCAAGGATTTAAAGGAAAAGGAAAGAAATTATTTTATTTATTTATTTATTTATTTATTTATTTACGTTAAGTGCTCATGGAGATGAGTTTTCAGTTGTCTTTTGAATGCTGTCAGGGAGTCTGCATTCCGGATGAGGGTGGGCAGATTATTCCACCAGCATGGAGCCGTGAATGAGAATGTTCTGGAGAGTGATTTTGAGGCTCTCTGTGATGGTACCACGAGCCGTCACTCATTGACTGATCGTAGGCTTCTGGTAAGGATATAGACTTGTAGTAGTGAGTGGAAGTAGGAGGGAGCTGATCCTGTGGTCAATCTGTAAGCAAGTGTCAACACCTTGAACTTGATGCGAGCAGCGAGTGGTAGCCAGTGCAGAGAGATGAACAGAGGAGTGACGTGGGCCCTTTTGGGCTCGTTGAAGACCAGACGAGCTGCAGCATTCTGGATCATTTGTAGAGGTTTAGTTGCACATGATGGAAGTCCAGCCAGAAGAGTATTGCAGTAATCAAGCCTAGAAATTACCAGGGCCTGGACGAGAAGTTGTGTTGCATGCTCAGTTAGGAAAGGCCTGATCTTCCTGATGTTGTGCATAGCAAACCTGCATGATTGAGCTGTCTTTGTGATGTGGTCAGTGAAGTTCAGCTGATCATCAAAGATTACTCCAAGATTTCTGACTGACCTTGATGGGGTGATTGAGGAAGAATCTAGCTGGATAGTGAAGTCGTGCTGTAGAGACGGATTGCCAGGGAGGATGAGAAGCTCAGTCTTTGCCAGGTTGAGCTGCAGGTGATGTTCCTTCATCCATGCCGAGATGTCCGCCATACAGCTTGAGATCCGTACAGCTACTGTGGGATCATCTGGTTGAAATGAGAGGTAGAGCTGGGTGTCATCAGCATAGCAATGGTAAGAGAAACCATGTGCCTGTATGATGGGTCCCAGTGATGTGGTGTAAATGGAGATGAAACTGTCTAATGAAACTGTCCAATCAGGAAATTATCGCTGGTGTATGTTACTTTTTATAATGCATTTAGCATATAAATATGATATAGTTTTTGGGTCTGCATGTAATCTTTGAGAGCATTATATTGTTGTGTCATTGAATAATTTAAACATATTGAAGGCTGTAGAATGCACTGATTGCTATTACGGTTCTAAATCACCTTAGAGTATTAATACACAATTAATGTCCAGTAACTAGGAGAGGAGTAAAAAATCAGAGCCAAAGATCAGATTCACTCACTGTATTGATTGATACATTTACTCACAATGTCAATAAAATGTAAATATCACAATAATCAGCGTAGGCCTACGTAAAATAAACAAACAATAAACACAATGGTTATATTCAAAAGATACAACTATATCAAGAGGGGCAACGAAGTGGTGATAATAAGTAAGTGTACTCAGTTAAGAAGTCCCAAGTATTCCAGAGGAAGTCCACTTGAAGAAGGGTGCAGAAACGTCGGTCCTCAGACGCGATGCCGTCTGGTCCTGATAGGGTTAATATGATGATGTTCAAAAAGGCCTGTATCTTCGTGTGCTGTGATGTTCAGTGTGTGTTCGTATGATGGGTTTATGTGATATGGTCAGCTGGACAAATGTAGATATAAACGTGTGTGGTTCTATAATAAAACAAACAACTCAATTAGTTTCTGTTACATCTCTTACGATAAAAATACTGCGTCATTATCACTTCACATGATTGAACGTGAAAGAGATCAACTTGTGGTACAGGTATAATATAGCAGCTGTTCTTTTATGACTGAATAAATATCTTATTGATGCATTAAACAGAATATCAAACAATGATTATTAGACAAAATAAATGTAAGATAAGCACTTACAGTCTGCAATGACGCACGTGCGAGTATTCACCACAGAAATCCAACAACCTCCGAAGCGATCACACAACATCAGCCGCCCATCACATATGAAATACCAAACTGCTCACTAGCTATATTGTCGATCTATAACTTTATGGCCTTATTTATGCACCTTGCTGCATTTACTCAATACAACTCGTCGCGCACCACATTTCTTCCTTCTTTCCTCCATCACGTATATCTGATCTCACATCATTTTCGCCGAACTCGCGAGACTTCCGATTAAACTCCGCCTACTCGGCAGACGCAACACTTGAACAGAACAATATACAACTATAATAATAAAATAAATGTGACTTAACCATGGCCTTTTGCACAGCCGCCCCCAAATTTGGTATGCAAATTTGCTATTAGTAGGGTTATGAGGAACTCTCTGAGTCTGGAGGTAATATTGGCAATTCAATCAACTTAGCTACTGGTCTTGTGTACGTTTGATCTTTCACTTTGACCACTGCTGTTCTGACTCTTCCATCTGAACTTGGAATGGCAGAAGAGACAGTACCAACTCTCCAAAGCGCTCTTGGAATCTGTTCGTCAACGATGAGTACTACAGTACCAACTGCAATATTCTCTTTCTCTCTGTGCCATTTCTGCCTTGACTGCAATGTGGGTAAAAAGTCATGAATAAAATGCTTCCAAAAATGATCACTCAGAACCTGACTATGCCTCCATCTTTTCCTACTGAGTAATTCTGAGTCTGAATAGACAACTTGAGGCAAGGAGGAGTCAGGCCGCCCTATCAGCAAGGAATTTGGCGTTACTGGGTCTGGATCTGCGATGTCACTAGAGACATAACCCAAGGGTCTAGAATTAAGGATGCTCTCAACCTCGATCAGAATGGTTCTTAATACCTCCTCGATAACTGTCTGTGCGCCTAAGGTGGTTCTCAAGGCTGTCTTTACAGACCTCACTTCTCTTTCCCACGAGCCGCCGAAATGAGGTGCACTTGGTGGGTTGAACCGGAATCTGATTTGTTCTTTGGCCAACTGGTCTCTGATACTGGGCTGAATCTGAGAGAAGGTGTCCTCCAGCTCCTTACATCCACCTCGGAAATTTGTTCCCTGATCCGAGAGAAGCTCATAGGGTTTCCCTCTTCGGGCAATGAAACGCCTGAGAGACAGCAGGAATGAATCTCCATCCATGTGATCCAACAGATCAAGATGTACGGCTCGAGTAGTGAGGCACTTGTATACGACACCCCACCTTTTCTCAGTGCGACGACCCACCTTCACCATCAGTGGTCCAAAACAATCTACTCCGGTGGAGTAAAAAGGAGGTTTACACAATCGCAGACTTGAGGGGGGTAAGTCTGACATTCTAGGAATCATTGGTTTGCCTCTCCACTTGTTACACTCAAGACAGTGGTGCTGATGTCTTCGAATAGCTTCTCTTCCCCGCAAAATCCAAAACTTGCGCCGCAGTTCGGCATACACTCTGCCAGCTCCCGGGTGGTGCAATTGTTCATCATAATGCTTGATTAGGAGCTTTACTGCGGGATGATTCTGTGAAAGAACGATAGGATGTAGAACTGCATCACTCAATCCATGACACCTACGAAGTCTTCCTCCTACTCTAATCAAGTCTAGCTCTTTGTCATACTCAGGAGCAAGCTTAAGAAGTCGGCTATGTACAGAAATGTCTTTCCCTCCCTTGAGTAAAGCAAATTCGTCAGGAAAGTCTTGCATCTGACATTGTCTAAGGATAGACAATTCTGCCTTCTGAAACGCATCTGCACTCGGTGAATCTGTGTTGCCAGCCGACCCATGAAGGACTCGCGCTGTAGCTCCTAGTAACTCAGTATAGCTACTAAATTGATACTAAAGGATCAGGTTCAACTTGCAATTGATGTTCGGTCAACGAGCCGCAAAACACAGATTTCTTAAGTTCCTGAACTTCTTCGTGGGCCTTTCCTTCTGGGGCCTTAGGCCAACAGCTGCTAGACTGCATCAAGAAAGCTGGTCCTTGTTTCCAACGTGTTTCTTCAGCTAGCTGAGCCAATGACAACCCTCGCGTAATATCATCCGCAGGATTAGCTGCAGAATTGACATAGCGCCAAGGTCCAGGGTCAGACAACTCTTGAATTTCGGTGACTCTAACTCCTACGAATACTCGGTATCTGTACGAATCGGACTGCAGCCAAGCAAGAACTGTAGTCGAGTCAGACCAATAGACGAATTCAGAGATATCTAGAGTTAGCTCTTTCTTCAACACGTCTCCTAGCTGCGCTCCTGTCAATGCAGCACAAAGCTCTAAACGAGAAATGGATATCTGTTTTCTTGGAGCGACTCGCGACCTTGCGGCCATGAATGCAACTTGCATATTGCCCTGATCGTCTTCAGAACTCAAGTATGCTACAGAGCCGTACGCCTTTTCAGACGCATCACAAAACACATGCACACTGCGGCTCTTGACAGGATACTGAAGACTGGAACTGTAGCATCTTGGCAGGTGGATCTGAGACAATTGCGGAAGCTCGCTCTCCCACTGATGCCAAATGTCTAGTAAACCGGATGGTAGATTAGGATCATCCCATTCTCGTTTCTTCTCCGACAACAACTGCACGACAATCTTGGCTCTTGTGGTATACGGAATGAGATAACCAAGGGGGTCGTAAAGCTTGGCTAAAGTACGATAGATACTCCGCATCGTAATTTCACCATCATCTCTTTGGTAAGGTTTGTATACCAATGTGTCCGATCTACATTGCCATATCAATCCAAGGGCATTCTCCTGCGGATTGGCCATTTCTTGACCGAGCTGAATCTCACCACTCTTTGATTTCAACTTAGCAGAAAGGTGATGAATAACCTTGGGGATGTTACTAGCCCATTGCCTCAATTCGAATCCACCATCCATAAGATGACTCTGCAATCGGTTTACCAGCTGTAGATCTTGAGCTTCAGTAGAGACACTCTTGAGACAATTGTCAACATAGAAGCTACGCTCCACCGTTTGACGTACTTCATCAGTAGCTTCGAGATCCACCTTTGCATGGGACTGAAGTGCATAGGTAGCACAACAAGGGCTACATGCAGTGCCAAATGGCAGAACTTGCCACTGATACACGATGGCCGGTTCAGATGGTTTTCCATGACGCCACAAAAAACGGAGGAAATGTTTATCTTCGTCAAGGAGACGGATCTGATGGAACATACCCTTCACGTCACTGCAGATGGCCACGGAATGTTCTCGAAAGCGGAGGAGAACGCCCAACAAGCTGGCACTTAAAGTCGGACCGGGGAAAAGATGGTCATTGAGAGACTGACCCTGATACTCAAAAGAACAATTAAAGACAATACGGTTCTTCGCATTGTGATGAACCATATGATGTGGTATGTACCACGCCTTGGAACTCGGATCACATTCTGCAGATTTCAATGGGGTGACATAACCCGCTTGCAACAGTTTCTGAATCTCTGATTCGTAAGACTCAGCCATACTAGGCTCTCTAACTAGTTTCCGCTCTGTGCTGCGTAACAGGGCCATGACTGCCTCTTTAGGTGCATTCAGAGGTGGAGGCGACTCTTTCCAGAGTAGAGGAGTGGCGTACCTCTTGACACCATTCACATCGATCCTGATGGTTTTCTCTTCTAGAAGGCGGATAGCTTCTGCATCCTGTCGTGATCGACTGACTACTTTCTCAGATAGATAAGGAAGGGTATCCAGCTGCCAAAGTTTTTCAACTTGACGGAATAGCTCAGCTTCAGGAGAAACACAAGAAATGAATAAACATTCTTGAGGCTGCAAGTGAGGCTTAATAAGACTTGAGGGACCTTGCAATGTCCAGCCAAGCATCGTATGAACCGCCGCTGGACCTCCAGGAGGACCCAATCTCACTGGCTCCACAGGGGTTATCAAGTGAGGATAATCCGAGCCGATAAGTACCAAGGGCTGCGCTTCGTGGATGTCATGCAAAGGTAAATCACGGAGATGGCGATATCTTCTTTGCAAGTCAGAGATGGGGTAAGTATGTTGAACCAGGGCTAACTCTTTTGCGGTAAAAGCACCCTTGACCGGATAGGATTTGTCAGGCTGTGAAACAGGTGCAATGGAGAAAGAAACAGATCTACCATGAATGGTATGAACATCCTGTCTCACTGTGCGCAGAGCCAAATCTTCAATTTCACCTTGAAGGTCTAGACGTCGAGCAGCTTCATTCAACAAAATAGTACGCTCAGATCCGTCGTCTAACACAGCATAGGTTTCTAATGACTTATCACCATTCCGAATGATTACTCGACTTAACTTCAGTAGCACTTGCTTGCCACTCGTAGGCCGACCCAAGTACAGGGTCTGAGAAGCAGGGCTTACTAGGCTTTTCTCTGATGTCTGGTTATTACCTTTACTCATCCCATCAGCGTTGGCATTTACCTCATGAAGAACATCAAGATGCCTCCGTTCACACCGGTTGCACTTCGCCTTTAACGTGCATTTAGATGAAGAATGCCCTCGTCCACAACGCCAACATCTACGTCCCGTTCTAATCCAACTCTCAATCTGCTCCTTAGTTAAGAGTTTGAAGTTAGAGCACTGATTCATGTAGTGCTGAATGGTATCACAGAACGGACAATACTTTTTCAACTTCTCCTGTGGTCTTTCTGAGTCCATGTATTCAGTCTTTGGGAGCTCTACCAATCCTTCTTTTTGCTCTCTTCCATGTAAAACAGTAGTCAGCTTACGGGGCACAAAACCAGTTTGCTTGTCTTTGTGAACACTATGTTTCACTTGCTCAGGATAGGACCCATACTGTGTTCCTTCTACCTGCACACGAACCTCATATTCCAGCCAGTCTGCGAAATCGATCAGCGTTGGAATAGGTGTCTGAATGGGGTTAATGAATCTCTTGAAGTTAGCTCTTAGGTCGTACGGCAACTTGGCTAAGAGACGAGAAACATGAGAGCCACATTTCAGTTCAGTCCAACCTGTGCTACCTAACTGGTTTAACATTCCAACCAGTGCTCGGACACGAAGGGCAAATCCCTTGAAAGACTTCACATCCCCGCTCCTAATATTGGGCCCATCCATCAAATTAGTGATCCTTTGCAGTGCCAATTGATGTGGCTGCCCATACATATCAGTGAGCGCTCTCATAGTGTCACTGAATGGAGTGCGACTGTGACTATACGAGTCGGCGACAAGTAAAGCATCTTCAAGCTTAAGGTGGTCCATAAGTATTTGGAACTTAAAAGACTCAGAAGCGTCTTCAGGAAGAATGTTGATTAACGCAAGCTTAAGACGAGCAAATTCTCGAGGATCATCCCGAACGAAATGAGGGATTGTAGGAGTCGGCCCTCTATATTGCATTGATGGTGGATACACATGACGATGCATATTAGAGTGTCCAAGCGAATGGTGAGAACGGTCAGCGGAATGTAACTGTACATTATCTTGACTGTACTCTTGCCTCCAATCGACTGGAGAATGATCGAAATGATCCATAGAGGCATTCTTATTCAGACGCTCTCTCGAACGACAATGACAAGAGTCCATTGCTGGTCGATTGGCATTATGATACTGCATACTGGACCGGAACATTGCTGGATCATCTGGACATTGCTGACGAATATCAGATGAATGAGATGGGCGCAGTGGAACATTGGCACCATGATGGTGGTCACACCGTGGCAAGTCATTCTTACTACTATGTGGATCATTATACGAAGGGGTCGACATACCTGAATTGAGCGGGCTATCACTAAGCCGGCCTACTCTCTTTAGACTGTCTGTAAGCTCCTCAATGAGATCTCGCTCACAACTGCGAACTGTAAGGAGGGATTCATCTCTAGGTGGCACCAAAGGAGTATGTACTGTATGGCCAGAGTTTCCTTCACTCTGCACTGCCTCCTGCATACTAATAGACTTTGGTGTGGATGAAACCACAGCTCCTTCACTCATAATCTGTTGCTCAGCTAATGAAACCTGGGAAGCTAACACAGGAGAGTTAACAATCATATCAGATATGCGTTGCATGTCCTGCCTCATTCGCCTGTTTTCCTCCCTCATTTCACGCATAAAACTAAGCATATCAGACTGCTCATCTGCAAATGCTAGCTGTTTGTGAGAATAACTAACCTCATAGTCACGCAAATGTGTTGGTCGTCTTGTTTCTCTACGAGGACGTACAACCTCTGGCTCTATAGCTTCCTCACTAGTTCTGGACATCATCGCTAAGGTGGTTATAGATCCGGCTCGAAGGACCATAAAATGTTTTGAAGGCTGTAGAATGCACTGATTGCTATTACGGTTCTAAATCACCTTAGAGTATTAATACACAATTAATGTCCAGTAACTAGGAGAGGAGTAAAAAATCAGAGCCAAAGATCAGATTCACTCACTGTATTGATTGATACATTTTCTCACAATGTCAACAAAATGTAAATATCACAATAATCAGCGTAGGCCTACGTAAAATAAACAAACAATAAACACAATGGTTATATTCAAAAGATACAACTATATCAAGAGGGGCAACGAAGTGGTGATAATAAGTAAGTGTACTCAGTTAAGAAGTCCCAAGTATTCCAGAGGAAGTCCACTTGAAGAAGGGTGCAGAAACGTCGGTCCTCAGACGCGATGCCGTCTGGTCCTGATAGGGTTAATATGATGATGTTCAAAAAGGCCTGTATCTTCGTGTGCTGTGATGTTCAGTGTGTGTTCGTATGATGGGTTTATGTGATATGGTCAGCTGGACAAATGTAGATATAAACGTGTGTGGTTCTATAATAAAACAAACAACTCAATTAGTTTCTGTTACATCTCTTACGATAAAAATACTGCGTCATTATCACTTCACATGATTGAACGTGAAAGAGATCAACTTGTGGTACAGGTATAATATAGCAGCTGTTCTTTTATGACTGAATAAATATCTTATTGATGCATTAAACAGAATATCAAACAATGATTATTAGACAAAATAAATGTAAGATAAGCACTTACAGTCTGCAATGACGCACGCGCGAGTATTCACCACAGAAATCCAACAACCTCCGAAGCGATCACACAACATCAGCCGCCCATCACATATGAAATACCAAACTGCTCACTAGCTATATTGTCGATCTATAACTTTATGGCCTTATTTATGCACCTTGCTGCATTTACTCAATACAACTCGTCGCGCACCACATTTCTTCCTTCTTTCCTCCATCACGTATATCTGATCTCACATCATTTTCGCCGAACTCGCGAGACTTCCGATTAAACTCCGCCTACTCGGCAGACGCAACACTTGAACAGAACAATATACAACTATAATAATAAAATAAATGTGACTTAACCATGGCCTTTTGCACAGGTCATAAGAAGATGAGTATGTTCATATTTTATTTTATTTTATTATTTCACATAAATAATGTCTCTGAAACATTTTTTTTTTATGTCACCTGAAATATTCATACATAAATATACATAGAAATTAAGCACACCTGTGCTACAGAAGGCCAGAGTTTACACAGATAAAAAACAAATGTTTTATTTATGGAGTTCCTTCTCAGATAGACACCATGTCTGGAACTGAAGCATCTTTGCACCACTTCTGGCCACAGTACCTATTGTGGTCTGGGCATGTGCCACACAGGATTCAAACCCACGACCTGAATGGTTCGGGGCTCGTGGCACATGGTTTAGCAGCTTGTGCCACTCAGTTGACGCTGAATTGCTAAACTGCCAAGGAGAGGCTTCAGTGTAAGAATTAGCACACAAAAGCATGTTAATCAGATTAGCATGCTAAGCTATCTTAATGCTAATGTAGCTTATTGTTAACCTTATAGCTGAAGAGCCACAATGCATGTAAAGTGTAGCATTTAATATAATGATATTATATTGTAAGTAATGGCAATGTCCTTGTTTTGTTCTATTATAGTGCCACCTCACTTCCTAAGGTGATTTCATCTCGATCGGTCTAACGGTTTCGAAGATATTGGTAAATGTTTTTTAAGGGCTAAATCACAACGCTTCACAAACAGTAAGGTTAAACCTAGCATGGTTGGTATCGTTGGACTCGGCAATGATTCAGAAACCCAAGGAGATGACTCCAGTGAAAACAAGTCAACCACACCCAGAGTTATAAGCATTTGAAAAAAATATATTTTACCACTCGGTGGCACTGCTGCGAAACTTCTCAGGCTCCTTCAAGGCATTGTATTGATGACCCACACCGAGTTTCATAACGATACGTTCATAAAATATAGCTTTTTAGTACAAAATTCAAAATGGCCGATATGGGAAAATTAGATATTAGTCAACTCGGCATGACGCCCTGAATCTAACGAGACCACTTTTATGATTTTTGGACAAATCATTCAGAAGTCATGCTTGTGATGACATGTACCAAGTTTTGTCTGAATACAATAAAATAAAGCGTTGTGGAGATACAGCCTTAAGTCTATATTTGCAAGAGCTGGGTAAAAATTAGTTTTGGTTTGACGAATCAACTTGAATTCCATAACTTTTTGCCGGCATGGCCTGAAGATGATGTGGTTCAATTTTCATGAATATCGGAGCAATCGTCTAGGAAAGATTTCCATGACAGAAAGTTATGTCATAGAATGCAATCGAATCGGCTTGAGCCAAGAAATCAGAGGTAGCAAGACTTTTGTTTCTAGCCTTTACATTTATAATAAAAGTTTTTAGCATAAACATGAGTGAAACTTTGGACAGTGTGCTAAAGGGATTGAGTTAGAGACTCCAAGTTCACTTTCAGGCTTCAAAGTAGTGTTTGAAGTATATCATTATATATATATATATATATATATATATATATATATATATATATATATTATTAAGATGCGTTGCTTACAAGTGAAGAATTGTTGGTTGATTATTATATTTTCTGCCATGGTTATGTTAAAAGACAGGGGTTTATATTTCTTTAATTGAGATGGCAGATGTGTATGATAAACAAAATATCAACACAGCTTTTTGAGCAAGGAGTCAAGATTATGATTGTTATATGGTCAATCCAAAATATTATTTAAAAAATATTAATATATTTTATTTATTCATTCAGAGTATGTTTTGCAAGGAATTATTATTATTATTAAAGCATGCATAGAAAGTCAGAGAGTGTTTGGGGCTTGATTTACCCTTGAAGAGGAGGCAGGTGAAAGGTGATCTTTCACTATATCAGACCGTATGGTGTTTACACCACAGGCCAGTGATATATGACAGGCCGCACTGGGTAATTAACAAATTATGTTCCAGCTAACAAAGAGTACACATGACGGGCGATGTATGGCTTTCAGAAGACCCCACAGCAAAGACCACCAGAGGAGCAGCTTTAATGTGGTGTGATGAATGAACTAACTCTGTGCAGGTGGATGCACGCATGCACACACACACACACACACTTTGCAGTATTTCTCATCCTGCACAGGGACTTGTACAGCTGCAAGGTGAACGATGGCAGAGCAGAGGGCAATTATCCTCCAGACAAATGGCCCAGAAGGCAGGAGACCTGACAATTAGTCCCACAGAGGTCCAGCTCACTCCAACTCAAGAATGTGCAGAACTGATGCAGAACTCTGTATTTAATCAACTTTCCCCCTTCTTCTGAATTCAGTGGACTCTAGAGCAGTAACTGATGCCATGTATCAGGAAGTATGCATGTTGCCACAAGGTAAACAGGATTTAAAATGCAACCTCAGTTAATGGTATGAAATACCCCTTGATTAAATCTGGGCAGAGCGGATAAATTATTTCACTTGAAATCATAGACCACACATATTTGCCGATACCAAAAACTAGGTTGATTATTTTTTCATATATATTAATTGCTGACACTTGATGTAAAAAAAAAAGGTATTAAAAATAATATATCCACAATTAATTTTATGGTCCACTGAAGATTAATTCAAATTATTCAATTATCAGTTAGTTTGAAGACCTTACCTTGTCTCTGCAGGGTTGCCAACTCTCACGCATCTGGCGTGACACTCACGCTTTCAGCATCAATCTCACGCTCACGCAAGAAATGTCACAAAATCCATTTTTCTCCCCTCTCAATCCGTTAATTTTCTGTTGATGACTAGACCACAGCGTATTAATGACAGGAGAGGAGTTTAAGGCCCACAGCTGTAACATCTGCCTACAGTTCTCACGGCAGTATTCTCTGATCGTTGATTCGCTGAAAACCTTGCACCTGATACGTCAGTTGCGTGTGAAAAGTTCAGAGAGAGTTCAGAGCACAGGTTCGGAGTCGGAGCCGACTGATGCACGTTTGAAAGTTTGGATGACAATCAAGGTAAGCAGATAATAAAATGGTGTGCCTTGTCACTAGTGTCGTAGCCTTGCCTTATCAATCTGTGTGCCGAGAGTACAGACGTCTATAGTTGCAAACGTCTGACGTGCGTTATGTGGGCTATAATTGCTCAATAAAAATATAGGCTCTATGGTACAAATTACGTTTTGGCAAATCGGGCAAGTGGCATTTTAAAATTCCCCAAATTATCAAATGTTGTCCAGATTGTGTTGAGCCTGCCACACTCAAATGCGGATGCTGAGTGAAGCTTTTCCGTTATTGGCCTAAACAAGACTGACACCACAAACGGTCACGTGATGGCACCCTGTGATGGGAAGTTCGGATCATTTTACTGACTCGCTTGTTCGATCTCGTTCATTAAAATGAACGAATTTTTTTTCGAGTCATTTCTTTCATTTAAAGGGTTTTAAATGTTATACTTACTTTTAACAGCCAAATTCTTCGAAAACATCCACCTACGCAGTCTTTATCATATTCTGAATTAAGAAATCATTATAATGCAGTCAAAAATAATTTACAGGGAACATAAATAATTACTTTACCTTCCGAGTCTTTCGTTCATTTGTCACGTGACAGACGCAATGAACGGATTGTTCATGAATGGGTCGAACCCTGCTTCAGATACAGAGCTCTTGCAGAGGCAGTGATCAGGCCAAACTGCACCTGTGGCATACTGTATATAACAGGCCTAATCTGTGAAACTTGTGTGTTGTGGTTTTCTGGGGAGGTGGAGTAACTATTATGTGTCCCCTTTGTTTTGAGATTTCTTATTGTTTAGATGTTGTTGTTTTACATGTTTGTTATTTGTTATTTAATCACCTCTATCTTCATTTTTTTATAGTGCAATCAATAAATTAATTGTACATTTTGAAAAAATGTTTCCATTCTATTTGTTGTTGTTGTTGTTGCATAAATCAGGGTTTATACTAAGTAAACAAGGACTGACATTTTTAAAATTAGGGTTAGGGTTACCAAAAAATGTATCCGCGCGCGCACTGAAATTTTACAGTCTCACTCCAGCCAAAGTCCCAAAGTTGGCAACCCTGTCTCTGTCACAACACGGAGGATGAAGACAGACAGAGGCAGATTCAAAATACACAAGGTTTAATCCACAAGCAGGTTATAGAACGTAACAGTGTGTGTAACACACACACAAATATCAACAGACAGAAACAGAGTGAACAGAGAGGAACTAAAGACATGGTGGTGAGTGACGAACTAAATGAGGAACAGCTGTGATGAATGAATGTCCATAGTTACTGATGAGTGGCGGGAATATCGAAAAAAGGATGAATTAAAACAAACTGAAAGTCTATGAAAGCAAAAACTAAGAGCAAACAAACTGTGAGTGGTCAATACAAAAAAGAAAAATTAAAATTGATTACCTGAGTTAAAGTCAACTTACACTAAATATTTCACCTGATTCCCTCCAATTCAAATAGCTTAAATTGTCAATCAGGTGAGCAGCCTTTTGAACATGTTTCTCAAAGGCAAATAAAGAGTGTTTTAGCATTTAGCAATGCAAGGATCTACAATCCACATCATTTTGTCTTTTTGTTTGATTTTTAAAGCCCATTAAAGGATAATGGAATCATTTTCCTGTCACGGTTCATGAATTCACTGTCTCTCTCTCGTCTCGCGTGCGGTTGTTTGTGTGTGTGTGTGTGTGTGTGTGTGTGTGTGTGTGTGTGTGTGTGTGTGTGTGTCTGTGGGCGTGGTCACTGATCACTGCTGATCAGCAGCGCCAGCTGGTTTCATCCGTTTGTCTCTTTATAAATTCAGTAACTGGTGTCTCATGTTGTCAGATCGTTGTGGTTTCCTCGGTGCATTCCCTGTGTACTTCGTCTCATCTGGATTCTTCACCTGCACTGGATTACCAAGCACTGCACTGGGTCTTCACGGGATATCACCAGCACCAGTCGCTCACAGAGGTCCCTGTGTCACCTTCCATCTAGCACTGATCGCTTGACCTGCACCTGTGGAGATCTACTACCTGTGTTTAGTGTCTGACCTACGTGTCTTTGTACACTTTAATAAAGAGTATTTTGCATTTACATCCGTCTCTGTGATCCGTTACGTTTCCACCTTTAGACAAATATGCATCATATAGGCTAATTAAAAAAAAAAGTACTACCTTCCAAAAATGCACCTATATAAAATTCACTGCAGTTTCCAGCTGAAATGAACACCAAAGACAGTAACACACACAAATTATTTCGCTATGTGAATAGCCTACTTTATATGATACTTTTATCATAAGTGCTTGATTTGTAAATTAATATTATTTTTTTATTTTTTTTTGCATCACATTAGCAGATTCCATAAAGTATGTTTTTTTTTTTTGTTTTTTTTTACGTAGTAAACTTGCTCGGTAACTCGCCTGATACAAGACTTGCATTCGGGTACTAATTCTGTGACATAAATCATGATTGAAAAAGTTAAAATACTTGTAGAAACAAGCTAAAATGGTGTTGTTGCTTCAGCAAATGTGTTTTTATCTCCCGTTTACTGAACACTATCAGTTAGGTTTCGGCTTTCGTGTAGAGTTGAGTAGGTGGCACGTTACTTTCAAACACAATAGAGCATTAACTCAAACAACATTTAATTTCTGAACTACCATAATACATGCAACTTCACGTTCATCTGTTTTGGGGGGAAATGTAGCTGACTTTTAACTGGACATTTCACTTTGAAAGATGCAACGTTTTATCACATATGACTTCACACACAAATCACAAACATGATAATGATCAATAAATATCAAGTAAAAAGGTGTTTAATTCTGAACCACATGACAACCGAGTTAAGGTTGAGTAAGTTAACAACATTTTGTTAGCAACATGTTTAGTTCACACTAACTGACGAAAATGCTACTTAAGACTATTTTATTAATTATACATTTTTACAATTGTAAGTTTTTATTGGATCTGCATTCCTTTTTCCCAATATCTGGTAGTTCCAAACTCTGTTATCAACGTTGTTTAATTAAAATGATACAACAGACTAAATCCTAATTTAAATAATAACTAGATTTTGAATTGATTAAATTATGAAGGAGAGAAATGTGATATAAATCATACAGTGTGATAGTCAACGCAATCAAATAAGATTGGCAAACACAATTCAGATTTGAGAAAAGTTGTGATGTTTTTTGTTTGTTTTGTTTTTTGTCAGCTTTAAGATTTTTTGGAATAGATTTCTAATTTCCCCAAGGTCCTTTTTTTAATCAGACTATACTATCATTTTCCATTTCTGCTTAATGAATCATGCGAGTTATAGTCATATTACAAATGGCAAGGCTTTGCAGGCTATTAGTTTGTTTCTTTAGGGGTCTAATAGAAGACATGCTTCATTTAGGACCCGGTAGTATCCCGAAGCAATACAGAATGGATTGTATTATTTCCAACAGCTGCTATTTCTCAACCATCTCTTCACAAGTGTTGAAATATAATGCGCTTGGGTGAAGTTATTATTCCCGACCAGATCCTTTCGATTCCATTGTAATGGCATTCCCTCTATTGAAAGGGAAATTTTAAGTTTTCTATCCTCTACAGACACACTCTTTTGAATTGTACTTAATTACAAAATACATTTTGCCACTCTCTTAGGTACATTTAGCCCATTCATGTGTTGTGCCGTAATAATAACTTTGCTCTGAATGGTAACTTTAACGTAATCTTATTACCATGGATCATTCTATAAATCCTAAATGTAAAACATTAATGATAGAACTGATCTTCTGTTGAGTAGATTTTCCCTTGGGACGGATTACTTGACTTCATATAAGAAAATGTGTCTTTTGTTGATTTCATTTATCAAGATAAGTGACTCAGGGTTTCATAATGCAAATGTGTCTTATGTTTCAAAGACAGCAAATCATTAAAAGTATTTTCCATTTCAAGCTGCTTTATCCATTTCTAAGTGATTCATGAAATACAGAACATTATGTTGTGGACTTTAAATGTGTTCTAAATGAACTGTTCAAGGCTTGGGCTCCAGCTAATGACCCCTGCTATCAGAAGCTGATTCCTTCAGTCTATGACAAGACAACCAATGAATCAGAAGTCATCATTGTCATCATGGCTGTCGCTAGCTATGATGGTCACTTTAATAGACTGCATTTGTGACATAAACCACAGAACATCTTATTTATATATTTATTATTTGGACAAAAAGCAAAAATTGCCGTTACAGCAGTTACTGTGAAAAAAAAAAGAAACATTAAAATACACTGTTTTTAGACACAAGTATTATAGCCACATGACTTATAAATGATGTATTCTGGAAGTGTTAGTGTTTTGTCGATTTAAAGGGGCTATATGTAGAATTCAGAAACCGTTGTTATTAGCAACACCGGTGGACATTAAGTGAACTTGTGCTGTTTGTCAGGAGTCAGTAAGCAGCAATAAAGCACACGAGACAGACGTAGTGAACTTCATCTTGTTTATTCTTTCACTTCCATTCTCCACAAATGGTGCCGTTACACAACACTTTTCAAAATAGTAGCCCCAATACAATTCTACTTGTGAACACAACAGAACTACAGCCAGGAACGTATTGCTCGTAACGTACAAGAGACTGAATGTGATTCAAGGCCCTGATATACTCACGTCCAAGTTATTTTTCATTCTCCGCTTAGAAGTAAAACAAAAAGTTGGAAATACCTTTGCAGTGATATACCAACGCATTCTCATCCTTTGGCGTCATATAGGTGACGCCTGACAAAACGTCGAAATACTACGCACATGGCACCCTTTAGCGTGAATATAACACGCGAAGTGATGGGTAGGTTTAGGTGTGGGGTAGGGTCTGCGTCTCATATTCACGCTAAAGGATGCCAGTCAACTTTATGACGCCTTGGGTTCGCGTGTTATATTCACGCTAAAGGGTGCCATGTGCGTAGTATTTCGACGTTTTGTCATATAGCGTCACCTATATGACGCCAAAGGATGAGAACGGGCTGGATATACGGTTATCAAACATTCCTACGCCGTCCACACTGCTGAGAGACACGTTTAGAGTAATATGTATACATGTGCTGCACGCTTTCTTCAATAACACGATAAACGCACAACAAAAATGCAGTGAGAAAACAGCAGTTCAGAAAGCATCTGATCATAGCGATGTGGATATGTGTGCACAAGCTTTGCTATTCACCGGCATCATGTCGACAGATGAGGTAGGCCTAATTCAAATTACATAGTTATGATAGTTTGATTATAAAGACTAGTTGATACAGAATATATAGATCTGACTATGTGAGACTATAGTTTGAATGAATCCCTTCTTTGCATGGCACATTGACATGTACAGAATGGCTCTTTCGGCATTATCCTGAACATTGTATAAGCATTTGTTTCATGTGTCATTGAACGGAAGTGAGGCTCTCGGGAGCGCGTCCTTTTGGTTTTCCTGGCAAAAACGTCCAGAGTCCTTCATATAAAAGCCAGTCAACAGGCTTTCATAGACAGCCTTGGTATTCGGGGAAGGTCTTGTTTTTGTTGTTGTTGTTACGTATAGCTCCTTTAATGCCACTGAACAGACGATTCCAGGTTTTCCCAGTATGAACTCATTAACTGATCAAATGTAGGCTGTGTGTGAATGAACTGTAATCACTTTATATAAAAGTGTCTGGCCATTCCGTATATAAAATGTAAATGATGTACCATTTTATAGTAAACATATGGGTTACACTTTATAATAACTGCACGCTATTAATCATTAGTTCATCATTAGTAGACAGTTAATTCATCATTTATAAAGCATTAATAGACATTAATAAGCAGTTTATAAATACAGCTATAATGCTTTCTTCTTGATTTATAAGCATATCTATAATGTGTTTAATAATTGAATTTTCATACTTTATTAATGATCAATTTATCATTTCTAAATTAAGTATTGCATTATTTACAAACCAGATAACTTAACAAGTGTAAGTAAATGATTTATAAACTATTTAAATGCATATTCAGAAATGTTTCTATGTTCTCTATCACTGTTGTGTTTGTTTCTTTTTTCTGTTTATAAGATAAATAGTAAACTGACGACTACTAAATGTTTTATTACTACCTGAGTTAACCATAAATTACAATTATAAAGCATTTATTAACACACTAATTAACTATAAGTCTGAATAATAAGATGTATTAATGTAATACTCTAAATAATGCAATACTTCAATTAGAAATGATAAATTGATCATTAATACAGTATGAAAATACAATTTATAAACACATTATAGATATGCTTATAAATCAAGAATAAAGCATTTATGGCTGTATTTATAAACTGCTTTATTAATGTCTATTAATGCTTTATAAATGATGGATTAACAGGTTTACTAACGCTTAACTAACGATTAATAGCGTGCAGTTATTATAAAGTGTTACCAATATATGCGTTTACCAGACACGTTTTGTTTTGTCAGTCAATTAGACTACAGGAAGTACAATACAGAATATGCAATGTTATCAATGAAGCAGTTTGACTTTCTTTTGAAGGTTCACCAAAAATATTGCTGTTTTCCTCTATTGGTTGACATTTCTCATAGGCAGCCTTCTAAGAAATCATTAGAAGTCTGAGCATGTCGTGAAAAATGAGCAAAAAGTTGCATCGTTTCACACCGCAAGATTCTCAATAGAAAGAATGCACATTTTTATGGCTAATGAAGTCTGACAAAAGCGTAATTCATCTTGTCTACATAATTCACCCATACCAAATAACCCATCTCCAGTTGTATAAGTCATCATCATCCAGAGCGGCGTCAGGGTGTCGTGATAATAAACTTCATTCTGCTCTCTTGTTTTTGGATCAAAACGGCCACTCACCGACTTGAATGGGAAAAGATTGCCGTCTGATTGCTTAAATAAAACATGAAGGATCTAATGAACATATTCAGGCTGTGGCATATAACTCCAATGCATGGCAGCGAGCATTGATTAAACCTCCCCTGTTTGGCATTTGGATAATGAACAAACACTGTAGAGAAATGGCAACTATTAACCTTTTACCCCCATTTTCCCCATTGCTATTGAAATGGTCCTGTTTTGATTCCCCTTATGAAAATCAATGAATTAAGACCGACAGGGGATTTATATATATATGCTATTATTCTTATCGCAATTACACAAGTTTTCCCCACAGTTTGGTGTCAAGAGGGAAACAGTGTGCTGGCTCAAAGATATCCTGGATCAAAATTCGCACAGGATTTTGCAAAGTTTTGAAGGATTTCTACATATCAAAAGAATAGATAGCATTTGTGTTTCATTTGTTTGGAGAAGTTTTTAAAAATGACACTTTTTCTTGATTTCACAATACACGTGGGAGGCTGTGAGTGTGTGTGTCTTTGCTCGTACAGTGTTTTTCTCTCGCTACAGCTGTCCGTCTCAGTGGTAGGTAAAGTCTGCACGGGAGGGTGTTTGGCACTCTTTTATCCCAGTGAAGTTCTCATTCCCTGTGAATCTTCTGAAAAGATTCCAGTTTTTGTAATTCAGTCTTTGTGAATTTCTTCATTTTCTTTCCTTCTGCCCTGTTGAAAAGACCAGCATATGTTCTGTTTCAGATGACGGTGTCCTGGTTTGTCCCCAACAGACGTCTAACCAGCAAGACCAACTTCCAACTTTTTAAAACCAACTTCACCAAAAAGACTGCCAGCACAGAGATTTCAATTCGGTTCAAATCACATTTTTTTGTGTAGCACTTTTCACAATGCATATCTTTTCAAAGGAGCTTTACAGAAAATGCATGTTTCTACATTACAATATTATGTCATCAGAGGTGACTGTGTCAAAGTAATGTTCATATTGCAGAAATGTACAGTTCTTAGATGATACAGATCATGCAGTTAGCTAACATCATGTATTTACTTAAACAAAAACAATGAGCACATTAAAGATATTGTTACCTGTTGTGAGCATAATGATTATAATATATGGGAAATTTGGTAGTTTTGTACTCTGTAGATTCAATGTTGGGTCATCTGAAATCTTGGTAAGAAGCTGGATCTAAACTGGAGCTGACGCAATCTCTGGTTACCCCGGGGTGACAGAAAAGTAGGGCTAAATTGAGAATAATTAGCATGGATGCAATTCATAACGTTTCAAGCTAAAGATGATCGTGAGCATTTGATCAGATATAACAGGAGTATTAAGGGAGCCGCCTCAACGGTATGTTTACAAGACGATATGCTTAAAATGGAGAAGTTTTTCGTGTACAGACGACACCGTTGTCAAAACGATCCCCATTCACACGGATCCGCGGAAATGACTAGAAACGCTGTATTCTGCTGCCATATGGCAAGCCGTTTTAGCTTTTATTCATTTCCAGGATATGAATTCTTGATATCAACAATTACATTTTTTGATATCAACAATTTAATTGCTGATATCTGTAATTGTATTTTCACTAGTGAAATGTCAACATAGGCTGCCATTCAAAATGAACTGTTGATATCAAGAATTGATTTTTTACTAGTAGAAATATCATTTTTGATATCAATAATTACATTGTTACTAGTAAAAATGTGAATTCCTGATATCAATAATTAAATTGTCACTAGTTGAAATGTCTATTCTTGATATCAACAATTCAATTGTTACTAGTAAAAATGATCATTTTTGATATCTGAAAATGTATTTCTGATATCAGTATTATTTCAGATATCTAAAATGGCTTTCTTACTAGTAACAATCACATTCATGATATCAGAAATTAAAATTGTCACTAGTAAAAATTTAATTATTGATATCAAAAATGAACATTGTTACTAGTAGCAATTCAATTGCTGATATCAAGAATAGACATTTCAACTAGTAACAATTTAATTCTTGATATCAAAAATAAAGGTTTTTACTAGTAATAATTGTATTTCTGATATGTGAAATTGGAATTTCAACTAGTAAGAAATCAATTCTTGATATCAACAATTGGTTTTGAATGGCAGCCTATGGTGACATTTTACTAGTGAAAATACAATTGTTGATATCAAGAATTCAATTTTTGATATCAAGAATTCAATTTTTGATATCAAAAATGTAATTGTTGATATCAACAATTGAATTCTTGATGTCAAAAATTTAATTCTTGATATCAACAATTTAATTGTTGATATCAACAATTTAATTGTTGATATCAAGAATTAAATTGTTGATATCAAGAATTGAATTGTTGATATCAAGAATTGAATTGTTGATATCAAGAATTCATATCCTGGAAATGAATAAAAGCTAAAACGGCTTGCCATACTGCCAGACCATTAGATAAAACACTATAGACTGAACACGTAATATGCATGTGCATGACGTCATAGTTTTCAGAGATTTGCGTTTTTGATGTTTACATGGAGACTTTTCTAAACTTTTCTTAAGTTTGTGTTTTCAGCCACCCAAAACGCATTGTCGGGTAAATGAACGGCCAAAACGCATAAAAAGTTTTACGTTTTTAGTTGGAAACGGCCCATGAAAACTTAAAGTTTCTTTAAAGTCGTGTTGAATTTGATTGTGATTTTCCTATCTTTCATTAGCTGGAAAAAAATCGTTCTAAAAGTGATTCTAAGAGGAACATTGTTCCTCTGTGACGTTACAGTTATAGTTGTGTTGTGGACTTCCCTATTCTAAAATAACAAAAATAAAACTTTATAGTTATTGTACTCGGTGTGAATGGGCCTTAACACTTTTTAGTTTGTGATGGTTGTCTCATCATTATATTCAAGCACAATTTTAGGATGTATTCAGCATTGCAATTTGGTGAAGAACCACAAAATCAGTTCTAGCCCTACTCTTGAACATGTGCTTCATAACCCAGGGTTAAAAAAGGCCTTTACCTGACTTCAAAAGAAGATGTTAATCCAGGGTTAATTGCATTGTTAAAGTCCTTTTTTCAACCAGATCTAAAGAGAAGGTGTAATTATTTTACAAGCTTTCAATTTTGTATGCATTTGTACAATTTGATTTGTATGAAAATGTACTTTTTTTTTTTTTTTGATAAAAAGGCATGAATTTCCACCCTTAAAACTAAATCTCAGTGGGCTGTGAGCAGATTGTACGGAAATAAATGGTTTGGAATGGTATGAATTCATATGAATTTGTCCCCAATTCGCCAAAACTTAGAATACATTAATAATTGCCATACCTTTTAGTCTATGCAACTAACCTAGATCTTCATAATACAAATCATTAAAGATGCCAAGCAAAGATACCATATATTTACATTAAAACCAATGTGAATGCATTTAAATGGCCATGCACTAAAGCATGATTAGTTCTGCGGTGAGAAACAGCAGTGTTTAATGGACTTTGTAAGGTTTTAATAAATGCGTATTGCTTTCCTCCATAGAAGCAACTCTCCTATATCAATGCTCTCGAGTGATGCATGACTAGAGAGGGCAGTAAGTGTAGTGGGCCGGGCTCTGGTAGTCATTGTAATTGGGCAGTGTGGAACATTAGTTATCGTTTATTATTTATTTTGCAGTGCATTTACGTTTTAGTGAACAAAATATTGCCAAATATGATATTTTACACAATAAAGATTAGTGACTCTAATATATCCACAACATACTGCCCCACTTATAATGTTGTTGACGCCACAAATATCCTTCCAATGCATGGGAAATCCATTAGGGAGTAACATAAAAATGAAGGTTCACAGGGTCTGGGTAATTAAACATACAGAAGCAGCAAACATTCATAAAACCGCTCTGTGTACTCGTCCAGAATGATGATATCGTTCACATTTATCAAAAATAATAGGGAGCCTTGAAGAATAATCGCTCAGTGGTTCTTTTCAGTGGTTCCTTCACAGTAAATGTGAAATTCATCGGTTCTTTACACTTGGAGGGTTGGCACAAGGTTTCTTTCAGACAGAAGAGTGGCTAAAGCACTGGCTGGACATAATGAGGCTGGGCTTTGAGAGGAGAACAGTTCTTTAACAATGGAGGAGAAGTGTAGCCACTCTTTCTCTGTTTGACAGCTCAAAGCCAAGTGTGTGACAGAACGGTGTCCTGCGTTCACTCCATTACACACACCGGCCTAACGATCATCATTTGAAACCGTTCTTTATGATAAGGTGTTGGACTGCAGACATAACAGTGGTGTTCTAGAAATTGTGTTGTGAAGTGAAGATTTAATTTCTTAATGTCATCGACCTCTTCAATTGGCCTTACATAAGATTCTCACATTAAAAAAAAGAGCCAGCCAGTTATACTCAAATTAATATTTCCTCGTTATTGGGAGCTGATATAGGAAAGGGCTTTAAGGTTTTACTGTTCTTCATGCTGAAGATGAAAAGTACTACTGACATCCAACATATACAGACCGTAGCCCCTAGCTGAGCTTTATACTGTCTATAGGCTACTTTTTACAGCAACAACTCAAATCAAACCTCAAAAGTGACATATTTGTGACAGAATCCAATCAACTCCTGAGGACAAAATCAAGTCCTGCCCTACAAGTTTGTTCATATGCTGCAACTTCTTTAAAGCTGAACGCTGATTGCATCAGAGTTAGCATGTTGCTAAGCTAATGGCTTGTTACTCCAATAAGCAGTAAAAATATATATGTAAATATTGGGTGTAATAGTAAAAAAAATATTAGAAATATTACCTAAATATAATCAACATTTCCATCAAAGTGGTTGTCACAAATTTAGTGTTTATTCTGTTTTTTGGGTTTTTTTGACAGTCTGGGTGTTCGACTCGCCACACTGTTCAAAATCATGCCGTGACACTAACAGTTTTCTATAAAGTTTCATTATGTTTTGTCCCAAACCTTCATAAATGTACATATTGACTACACACATCCTGTGCTGCAAGACACATTTATTTTTACATTCATACTTTTAGAGCTTGAATAAAGTCTAAACATATATAGGGAAAACGTTTAGCCCTAATAAACGTCGCACTTTCTAATCTTTTATCTTGCTCTGTTTTTCCATTTTTTTTCCTATTCAGTATCCTGAGTGCGAAAGAGATCCTTTAGAGTTACATCAATAGTGTGGAGTAGCGTAGCGATAAAAAAAAAACAAAAAAAAACTGAAATCTCAATTAAGTTGGGACATATACCCTGAATTATATGCCACGAACTTCGTAGTCTTTTAAAGACAAAATATGGAAATCAGCATGGAGGAAGATTGCTGATGTTATCAGATTGTCAGGTGAGATTCTCAATTAATTCAGTTAATGTACGGCCTGAGGTAAAATGTTCAATGATTGCACAGTCATACTCATAACAAAACCTACAGTACAAACATTATCTTAATAATGTCATTAAGAATAACAATTGTTGACCACAAACCACGGCGCTACGCTTCTCGTCCGCTACGATCGCCTTCATTGCGCCACTGAATTTGTGTGTTGTACTTGGCAACTATTGCTAAACATTGCTGAAGAACTACAGTGCTTGGCGTCCCATTAAGCCGTGGTTTAAAACCACTGTAAGCCAAAACTTCTCGGGCTTTAATGCTTTAATAATAGACATTTTCCTAAACTCAGTCCTCCATCTTGAACTTGTTGCAATGCATTATGGGATTACGGTATCCATGTTGAACATATTCAATGCGGTCTTGTAATTTGGTCAGAAAAGAGATCTAATGTTAGGTTACGTTTACACGAAAATAATATCCTTAAAATGGAGAAGTTTTTCCTTTGTGTTTTCCGTGTTTTCCGTGTACAGACGGCACATTGTCAAAACGATCCCCATTCACACGGATCCGCGAAAACGACTAGAAACACTGTATTCTACTCCCAGACCAGTAGATGGCGATGAAACACTATAGACTGAACACGTAATACGCATGTGCATGACGTCATCGTCGTCAGAGATTCTTGTTGTTTACATGGAGACCCTTTTCAAAAACTTGCACTTTGAACCCTGTTTTCTAAAGTTTGTGTTTTCAGCCACCCAAAATGTGTTGTCGGGTAAATGAACGGTCAAAACGAATAAAAAGTTGTACGTTTTTAGTTGAAAACGGTGTCGTGTAAACAGCCCCATACAAAGGCAGCATTATTATTATGCCGCTCACTGATTGGAACAATCTTTGTGTCAGAAGCATATGCTGTGAATTTATGCAGCTTATTCGATTATGTGAAGGTAAACATAGATAAAAGTTCCACATGTAGAGCTAATGCTTACATTCATCTAATTAAAACCAACCTAATTAGATCTTTTGTTTGAAATTCATTGATGTGCAATCCTCACAAGTGCCTTTAAAGTAATCATTGACTGCATAGTTTTCAATGTACTGCACATAAAAGATGTGCTACCCATGATACATAATACAATCATTGACCATTACAAAAACTACTTTTCTCTGCCAGTAAAAGACAGCTGGATTGCTTGTCCCTGTGCATTTCATTTCAAGTGCTGTTTAGCAATGACCTTGGCAGCTCATTAGCAATAAGCTGACAGCCATTTTCAGCAAATGAGCAAAATAATAAGGGTAGAGTCTCAATTAATTGCAACCTGCTGCTAGTTAGGCATGTCGTGTGTACTGTCCTCCCTCCAGGTGGCCACTGCTCATTGACAAGATGCGTCACATAAACAAAAGCTCAAACACTGGAACACTGTCCGTCTTTATACTGGAGGCTTTTGATGTTAAAATATACTGATATGGCGAAAATGAATTGTACCTTAGCTGTGGGGTGTTGTGTGAATAAAACATGAAATATTGGTTTCTTACTGGGTGTATGTAGTCTCGATCTCTTGCTTAAGTGATCCACATAGTTCAAAGATTAGTTGTGCATGCTTTTCTTTGACAATAAATTCACCATGATGTTTATCGGGTTTTGATCTTACTCTTTAAAAGATGTAATAACTTTAAAAAGGAAGCTGTAAACCAAAGATTATACAGCTAAATAAAATGTGTGAAAATGACAGAAAAAGTGTAAAGAAATTTAATTTATCTCAGAATATTTAGTGCCATTCAAGCCTTTAGAATACACCAAAAGGAAGACCAAACAGTGCATTCCTCATGGTTATTTGCAGCTATCCAAAATGAACTTTTGTCACATCTGCCATAAAAATGAATGGCAATAAGTATATTTTAGAGAAAACTAAACAGAACTTTACCTTATTTCTTAATCACAATATTTCTTGTCCCTTTTACAGTGCAAGTATATTTTTTTTTATCTTGAGTCTTTCTGAAAAATAACACAGGCACATGCAACATTTATTAATATTTCGAATAAACTTTTATTATTCTATTTTTGATCTTTGTTTTAATTCAAACGCCCAACTTCCTAGAATCCAATTAACTCCCGAGGGCAAAATTAAGTCCTGCCCTACAATTTTCTTTCTAATTCCAGAAGCTGTTTCACTCAGATATGCATCACTTCCGTTTCACACCGACTTTAAAATACATTCATGGTTACACTTTATTTTAAAGGGGTGGTTCATAATTTTGGACATCAGGCCTCATTTCCAAGTTAGCCTTAGTGTTATATATGTAACTTAGAGACAGTTTTCAAAAATTTTCATCCAGTCGTTCCAGTTGCATCGTTCACCGGTGCTAGGCTAGCGCGAGTCAACGATAACTGCTAGCCTGCCATTAAAAACTGTTTTACCCACTCCACAGTTCACCAAAAGCAAATAAATTATAACCCCAGACTTGTCACGGTTCTGTCACTTCAGTCTGGTTATTTCTTAGTTTAGTGACAGAGCTCTGACATTCCCGGTGTGTCATGTATTGGTGTTATAGTCTTGTTTGTTGTGAGCACATGGCTTGTCATGTGTTTCCTTGTGCCATTTGCTCTCCTGTCTATTGTCTAGCCCCTCCCATCCTGTTATCTTGTTATCTCCCATCTTGTTATCACATCACGTCTGCCGATCCAGAGACTGTTCACATAGCGTCTGCCGATCCAGAGACTGTTCACGTCACGTCTGCCGAACCAGAGTGGTCGTCTCCGCCGTGGCCGCCAGAGTGGTCGTCTCCACCGCGGCCCCCAGAGTGGTCGTCTCCACCGTGGCCGCCAGAGTGGTCGTCTCCACCGTGGCCCCCAGAGTGGTCGTCTCCACCGTGGCCCCCAGAGTGGCCGTCTCCGCCGTGGCCGCCAGAGTGGTCGTCTCCGCCGTGGCCGCCAGAGTGGTCGTCTCCACCGTGGCCGCCAGAGTGGTCGTCTCCGCCGTGGCCGCCAGAGTGGTCGTCTCCACCGTGGCCCCCAGAGTGGTCGTCTCCACCGTGGCCGCCAGAGTGGTCGTCTCCGCCGTGGCCGCCAGAGTGGTCGTCTCCGCCGTGGCCCCCAGAGTGGTCGTCTCCACCGTGGCCGCCAGAGTGGTCGTCTCCGCCGTGGCCGCCAGAGTGGTCGTCTCCGCCTGAGTGGTCGTCTCCACCGTGGCCCCCAGAGGGGTCGTCTCCACCGTGGCCGCCAGAGTGGTCGTCTCCGCCGTGGCCGCCAGAGTGGTCGTCTCCGCCTGAGTGGTCGTCTCCACCGTGGCCCCCAGAGGGGTCGTCTCCACCGTGGCCGCCAGAGTGGTCCTCTCTGCCGTGGCCCCTAGAGTGGTCGTTTCCGCCTGAGTGGTCGTCTCCACCGTGGCCCCCAGAGGGGTCGTCTCCACCGTGGCCGCCAGAGTGGTCCTCTCTGCCGTGGCCCCCAGAGTGGTCGTCTCCGCCTGAGTGGTCGTCTCCACCGTGGCCCCCAGAGGGGTCGTCTCCACCGTGGCCGCCAGAGTGGTCGTCTCCGCCGTGGCCGCCCGAAGGACCTGCCCCGTCCCGGTCGCCTCCACAGCCTGATCCACCCCGGCCGCCTGCTCTGCCTGCACGAGCCTGGACCTCAGTCAGGATTACTGGCAAGCCTGATGCTCCCTGGCTCAACCCTCCCGTCCCTCCCTGGTCGCTGCTTGGGACTCTATGGACTTTCATTTTGTATCCATTTTGACTCCCCTTCCTTCCCCCCTTCTTGGTCTGTTTTTCTGTCTGACTTGTCGCTGTTGTGTTTTGGGTAGTGTCCGTTTTGTTCCTGTATCCTTTACCCCCCCTCTAAAGGGACGCCACCTGGCGTCCCCAAAGAGAGACATAAAATGTCACGGTTCTGTCGCTTCAGTCTGGTTATTTCTTAGTTTAGTGACAGAGCTCTGACATTCCCGGTGTGCAGTGGTGGAAAGAGTACTGAAAAAGCATACTCAAGTAAAAGTACTGTTACTTGTCAAAAAATGTAGTGAGAGTAAAGTACCGGTCGTAAAAACTACTCAAAGTAGGAGTAAAAAGTAGCCCTTTTAAAAGTACTCAAGAGTAGTGAGTAGTGAGTATTATGCTATGAATGTTAGTCCACCTTACCTGCAAATTGAAAATGTAGCTTACTCTTTTATCACAGATTCATAGAAAAAAAGAAACAGTATTTCAATATTTCTCCAACAGTTTTATTTTTGACTGCTAGCACTAAAAATACAACGTTTCCCCTAACATTGTTTTGGACGACCCCCGCCCCCCCTAAAATGCTGACAAAATCCAGTCATAAAAAAGGAATTTATAACTCGGAATTTCACGGAATTTGTCAATTTTTTGAGGAAAAATAGAAAGCAGTTCAGTACACTAGAAATCAAATCGCGATATAGTGTGAATATTAAACCACAAAGACAATTTAAATGCGAATCCTGCATGTTCTGTGTGAATGAATGGTGCAGCCGACGCGCAGTTTCATTTACCACACACACACACACACACACACTGAAGCACGTGTGAGGTGTGACGCTTGCGCTGTTTTTTTGCCTATATGAAGACACAAATGCATGAACTTCCTCCAGGCTCAAGATCCACTCCGAAAGTCACTTCGTGAACAAAATAAATTGGCGCCAGGTGTCTCGAAGTCTGTTGATGCTGGTTTGATGCAAAGTTTTACGCGATTTGACGGGAATCACGCATGGAGTCACATGATGACTTATTATAAAAATAAATATTAATATAAATGTAGCGAAGGCAGGTTCAGGGAAAATAGCGCAGTAAAAGTACCGATACAGCACTTAAAATGTACTCAAGTAAAAGTAAAAGTACACTGTTTTTAAACTACTTAAAAAAGTACAATTCCTAAAAAAAACTACTCAGTTACAGTAACGAGAGTATTTGTAATTCGTTACTTTACACCACTGCCGGTGTGTCATGTTTTGGTGTTATAGTCTTGTTTGTTGTGAGCACATGGCTTGTTATGCGTTTCCTTGTGCCATGTGCTCTCCTGTCTATTGCCTAACCCCTCCCATCTTGTTATCTGATTATTGGTTAATTTGTCCCACCTGTCCTGCTCGTTACCCTCCTTTGTTTGTTCTCCTTGTGGTTGTAGTCCTGTGCTTGTTCGTTACATTTGATGTCTACTCGTGTTCCAATTCTTGACCTGTTCCGTTACCTGTTTTGTTATATTCTGGATTTATTTTCTACTTTTCATTAAACATTCATTCTCTGCATTTGAGTCCTCGCTCTCCTTTCCACAACCACCCCGTGACAAGACTATTGATGTAAATGTCTGTTGAGAGAATAATGTTAGAAATCAAACTACCCTTTCATCGCATTGCAATAGTTATACTTTGTTCCCTGTATTTATTAGCGCTGTCTGCAGCGGCGGAGTGATATTAAGTTACCTTGGCAACCGAGAGAGAGATGTAGAGAGGGGTAGAGAAAGGTAGTGAGAGAGAAGTAGAGCGAGGTAGTACAGGTAGTCCCGACTGTAGTGCGCTTCTGTTCTGTGTTTACTTTTTAGCGCAGGACTACTAACGGGAGCAAAGTAAAATTCTGCCGCTGCTGAGAAACTAGTTCCTGTAAATGTATTGCGATCATTGAGATGCAAGAGTAGTTTGATTTTTAACATTATTCTCTTAACAGACATTTACATCAATAGTCTGGGATTATAATTAATTTGCTTTTGGTGTACTGTGAAGTGGGGGAACTGTTTTTAATGGCAGGCTAGCGAATTTTTGAAAACTGTCTCCACTGATAAATAACACTAAGGCTAACTTGGAAATGAGGCCTGATGTCCAAAATCCTGAACCCCCCTTTAAGGTGTCTTTGTTAAACTGTAATTATACTTTAAAGTACTGAGTAGTATTAAGTACATGTACTTACTATAGGGTTAGGTTTGGTTTAGGGTTGGTTGCATGTAATTATGCATAATTTATAGTTATAGTGTGGCTACTGTAGCAGACTGATCAGTCCATGACTGATGTTACATGGGAAAAGACATTCAGCATCCTATCTATCTACAAAGCCAATTTGTGTCACTTGGTGATATATACGAAAATGTACATATTCACCCTTTATTCAAATTATGAACACATGCAAAAGCAAGAGAGAACCAACGAAAACATTAATAACTTTTTGTTTTTCTTTTATTAACATTTCTTAAAATTAATAAATAATGAATACTACAGTGTTCGCTGCTGGATGAACAGATTAGTTGACTGTGGTATTAATTCTGCTACATCAAGTTAGTTCTATTAATTGATACAAATATTTGTAATTAATCATTAACAAATTATTTGCCAAATAATCTATAAATACCCTAACCAAGTTTAGTGTTTTGTTCTTAATTCATATTTAAAATATTACAAAATATTATATGTTTTTCCTCGTTGATGGTTTAAGCAAACTTGTAGGGTCATTGAATACAAATCCCCAAACCAGTCCTCTCCAGACATCACTTTTGGCCAATACTTTATTAACTGGGCACTGAGCACTATCTGACAAACTTTTGTTAAGCTGTTTTTTTTCTTTTTTTTCTTTTATCCCTTCCTGATAAGCCATGAGTACTGTCATAACTTTTATTGATGTGAATGATGATGTGATTCCTATGAATAAATGTCCTGTTGCCTTTTAGACCTTTATTTTACACTGGGCCTTTCACTTCCTTAGTCCTCTTCAATGTCTTTGCTGCTAGGAAAGGAATAGTTAGGAAGTCTTGATTCTGGGTGTAAAGACATCCTGCCCTGGGTAGGACCTGCGGCTGGTGTGGCTCCCTGAGGAAGCCCTAACCGGATGCCACATCACATTAAGGTGCCAGCGAGACGTTCTAGTGTGGAAGAGCGTTGAAATGCTTCCCCAGCCAGCCAGAGGGTGGCATAATTAATTATGTCCTCTCAAATTCTCTCTGTCACTCTAATGTTTCTAAATATCCTGCTAGGCAGTGGATGTTTGCATGCTTGTTTGAAAAGATTTCTACATGCGTGAAACCCTGCAGTTTCTAATATCCAGAAGGGGTTGGCACTCTGGCATGGTCAATGTCAGGCCACCGAAATGTAGTCCAATATTTTTTCTCAAGCACATTCATGCACACCGCATTTAGGACAGCTATTTTCTAGTCCACATTTAAAGCTGCAGCTTGTGATTTGCGCACTGCTAGCATATTTACTGAAATAAAGACCATAGAGATTTGTTCACTCTCTGTCTGCCATTAGACAAACAGGAACTCCTAACTGAAAACCATGCCACTGGTTGAGAAAATATAGACACAAACCCAAGGGTCAAGTTTTAGCAGCTAGCCAAAAATAATCTTTCTCCATTATTATAATTTTTTTTTCCATCCACATATTTTGGTGTATTTTGAGTATAAAAATGCAGGATCGAAACACCAAGATGTGATTAAATTGAACAAAATGTGCATAACAAATGTATACACTTGGTTAGTAGATGCATTTTTTATTATTAATTTGCACATAAATCTCAAATGTTGCTCAAATCTCAAATGTCAAAAGCCCAAATCTTCACAACTGACTTCTTTTCTTTCTACAACTTACTGTCATATTGTTGCTCCCATAAATGAGGCATCAGCCACCTTCTGTGCCAGTCTCCTCTGAAGTGACTATTTGGTAACACTTTATTTTAATTGTCCAGTTTAGATATTCTACTAACTATAAGCAACTTTGGAACTACATGTCAACTTATTCTATTAATCCGAACCTAAAAGTAGGGATGGCAATTTCAAAACACTGCTTCATGAAGCTTTGAAGCCTTTACAAATATTTTGTTCCGAATCAATGGTTCGGAGCGTGTATTAAACCCATGAATCATGAGGAGTCACTGAGAACCATTGAACAACTGTCTGTGGGTCTTACCTGATCTCTGATCAGTTTTATACATTTGTAGACTATTTAATTAGACATTAGTATAATTAAAATGAATTATGGTAGTTAATAGTCTTATTGGCCTGTTTAGCTGATCCATTCATAACAAAACAAACCCTAACAATTGATACAAGAACATATAGGTCTCAATTTGAACAAATCATCCTTCATTTTTCTTCTTTCATTTTCATATATATATATATATATATATATATATATATATATATATATATATATATATATATATATATATAATTAATAATCAACATGTCAAAATCGATAGTCCAGTGAAATGACAGACTTCTCTCTGGTGACATATGCTTAAATAATCAAATTATTATTTAGTCCACTTAAAACCCCTTTATTACTTTCGACTTTAACTCTTTCCCAACCAGCATTTTTTTTAAAGTTACCAGCCCATTTTTGATAATTTTCGCAAAATGTTCATTGCCCCTGAATATTTTGTTGTATGAATATGTGAACATGCAATATATCAAAAGAAAGTCTCTGCTTATTTTTTTTTTTTAAATTACAGCTTCATGCATTCTTTTTATCATAAGTATCTATACTTAATTTGCATTCAGAACGATGATAAAGACACAGATGGAGTAGATCGAGTTCATCAACACCCCAAAACTCATAGTCCTGTAGCTCATCCTAAGTCGACTTTTCATTCAGTAAAATCAGACAGTTTTGATTTATATGCTGTTTAATATTTGATCGCGTTATTTTACATAATGTTTATGCAATGCTTTCTGTAGAGATGCTGTACTCTTTCAGAAAATGTTTATTACACATGAAGTAAAACGGTAGCATCCAGGTTGCTAACTTCAGTGCTCCAGCCAAGCAACTACCATTGAGATGACTAGGACTGCAAAGAGATATCAGGTTGTGTTTCAGTTCGGTACTGCAGAAATTACACACTGCGGCTTTGAAGTTAGTTGGAAGAATGCCTCAGTCACAGCATCTCACACAAACACACACTGTCTTTGAGCTCAGATTCAGTGTGTAAAAAGGCTAAGAATGGCTGAACGAGAGATACTCCCTTCTATTGACTCTATTGACGTTAGTCTGCGCAATAAGAAAGGAAATAAGAAAACAGGAATAAAACAAGAGAGGCTTTTCCTGCAAATGGGACGCGACAACACTAGCAACACAATTTTGACCTTGTTAATTATAGAGGGAGACAAAGGGGAAATGGAGTGTGTGTGTGTGTGTGTGTGTGTGTGTGCAGTGTGGGCTGGGTCAATGATGGCAGCATAATCAAGCCTGATTTTTGGCACTATGTTGCCCTGGTAACCAGACTCATTTGCAACTGTACCAATTGCAGTGCCTGTGTTAAAAGCCCACTGTTTCATTCCCCCCTTTTTACCCGTAATGAGAGAAAATGGTTCTGAGGTCAGTTAAACAATTATTGCTATTTATGAGGAGCTGTTTAAGTGATTTATTCCTTATTTTCCTGAACAACTAATGTGCTGTTGCTCTTGCTGCACAGATTTGAAGCAGAGAGTTTGTTGTTTTGGTGAACATTCGGACGCACTGTCACTAAGCAAGAAGCTCATGAGATTTAAAACAAGATGATTATCTTCTGGTCTTGATGTTGCTTTGGAAAACGTTTTTTAAGGAGTGAACAGGGAACAGATGGCAACATTTGAATCACTATCCGCGGCCTTGTACTGAGTGCTTTCCTTTTTAGACTGCTTCTTTTCTTATTGCTATTCACACGAATACACAACACACAAACACTGACTATTGTTGCCATTCCTTTTTAAGCACAGCTTATCAATGTGAGCAGCATTGTAATGAGGGTTAGCTAATGAAAAATCAATGCTCAATTTCAGGTTAGATTAATGAATCAGAATGTACATGGAGCAGTCGCAACATTATCTCTCAGAAAGCCTCTCTAATACTTTGATTCTCACTAGTGAAGGAGTCCAGATCTGCAAATGTTGAGTAAAATATTAATATATTGGTAACAACATGTCCTAATCTTTTTGAAAACTGATAAAGAAATGGTATATTACATGTGTTGGGATCTCAAAGTTGTATAAAGCAGGAATAATTTTTTTTTTTTTAAATCTACTAGACAGTGTTTTTGTTGATAGTGTTGGTTAGTAGTTACATGCACTTGTTAATTTCAAAACTACTCTTAATATTTGTATACATAAACACCCAAACATAAAAATTTAATCCTAAGATAACATGAATAGAACGATTAGTACAATATTTTTTTTTTATTATTAGGTTTTATTATGTCAGTAAAGTAATACACACGTAATACACGTGTGTGTGTGTGTGTGTGTATATAAATATATGTATATATCCATTTTCACATATATATATATATATATATATATATATATATATATATATATATATATATATAGATATATATGTGAAAATGGATATATACATATATTTATATACACACACACACACACACACACACACATTTATATATTAGCAACTTAGCAACTAGCTGAAATAGGTTTATGAAGTGGAACCAAAATTAAGCACTAAAATCTCTCATGCCATTTGGGACTCTCCAGGCTGGGACGATGAATAGTGTCTGGAGCGGTAGGCCGAAGCCCATCACCAGGTCCATCCCAGAGTCCAGCAGAGGAGCACTGGCTTATCAACTTTTCTACAGAGCCAACCTTTATCCCAACCCTAAAAGCACTCAAACAGTCCTCTGCTGGACCAGTCCTCTGCTGGTTCAGTCCTCTGCTGGTCCAGTCCTCTGCTGGTTAAGTCCTCTGCTGGTTCAGTCCTCTGCTGGTTCAGTCCTCTGCTGGTTCAGTCCTCTGCTGGTCCAGTCCTCTGCTGGTTCAGTCCTCTGCTGGTCCAGTCCTCTGCTGGTTCAGTCCTCTGCTGGTCCAGTCCTCTGCTGGTTCAGTCCTCTGCTGGTCCAGTCCTCTGCTGGTCCAGTCCTCTGCTGGTTCAGTCCTCTGCTGGTCCAGTCATCTGCTGGTCCAGTCCTCTGCTGGTCAAGTCCTCTGCTGGTCCTGTCCTCTGCTGGTTCAGTCCTCTGCTGGTCCAGTCCTCTGCTGGTCCAGTCCTCTGCTGGTTCAGTACTCTGCTGCTCCAGTCCTCTGCTGGTTCAGTCCTGTGCTGGTCCAGTCATCTGATGGTTGAGTCATGTGCTGGTCCAGTCCTCTGCTGGTTCAGTCCTCTGCTGGTTCAGTCCTCTGCTGGTCCAGTCCTCTGCTGGTTCAGTCCTCTGCTGGTTCAGTCTTCTGCTGCTCCAGTTCTCTGCTGGTCCATTCCTGTGCTGGTCCAGTCATCTGATGGTTCAGTCCTCTGCTGGTCCAGTCCTCTGCTGGTCCAGTCTCCTGCTGGTCCAGTCCTCTGCTGCAGTCCTCTGCTGGTCCAGTCCTGTGCTGGTCCAATCATCTGATGGTTCAGTCCTCTGCTGATCCAGTCCTCTGCTAGTCCAGTCTCCTGCTGGTTCAGTCCTCTGCTGGTCCAGTCCTGTGCTGGTCCAGTCATCTGATGGTTCAGTCCTGTGCTGGTCCAGTCCTCTGCTGGTTCAGTCCCCTGCTGGTTCAGTCCTCTGCTGGTACAGTCCCATGCTGGTTCAGTCCTCTGCTTGTTCAGTCCTCTGCTGGTTCAGTCCTCTGCTGGTTCAGTCCTCTGCTGGTCCAGTCCTCTGCTGGTTCAGTCCTCTGCTGGTCCAGTCCTCTGCTGGTCCAGTCCTCTGCTGGTTCAGTCCCCTGCTGGTTCAGTCCTATGCTGGTTCAGTCCTCTGCTGGTCCAGTGCTCTGCTGGTTCAGTCCTCTGCTGGTTCAGTCCTCTGCTGCTCCAGCTCTCTGCTGGTCCAGTCCTGTGCTGGTCCAGTCATCTGATGGTTCAGTCCTGTGCTGGTCCAGTCCTCTGCTGGTCCAGTCCTCTGCTGGTTCAGTCCTCTGCTGGTTCAGTCCCCTGCTGGTTCAGTCCTCTGCTGGTCCAGTCCTCTGCTGGTTCAATCCTCTGCTGGTTCAGTCCTCTGCTGGTCCAGTTCTCTGCTGGTCCAGTCCTCTGCTGGACCAGTCCTCTGCTGGTTCAGTCCTCTGCTGGTCCAGTCCTCTGCTGGTCCAGTTCTCTGCTGGTCCAGTCCTCTGCTGGACCAGTCCTCTGCTGGTTCAGTCCTCTGCTGGTCCAGTCATCTGCTGGTTCAGTCCTCTGCTGGTTCAGTCCTCTGCTGGTTCAGTCCTCTGCTGGTTCAGTCCTCTGCTGGTTCAGTCCTCTGCTGGTCCAGTCCTCTGCTGGTTCAGTCCTCTACTGGTTCAGTCCTCTGCTGCTCCAGTTCTCTGCTGGTCCAGTCCTGTGCTGGTCCAGTCATCTGATGGTTAAGTCCTGTGCTGGTCCAGTCCTCTGTTGGTCCAGTCCTCTGCTGGTTCAGTCCTCTGCTGGTCCAGTCCTCTGCTGGTTCAGTCCCCTGCTGGTTCAGTCCTCTGCTGGTCCAGTCCTCTGCTGGTCCAGTCATCTGATGGTTCAGTCCTGTGCTGGTTCAGTACTCTGCTGCTCCAGTCCTCTGCTGGTTCAGTCCTGTGCTGGTCCAGTCATCTGATGGTTGAGTCCTGTGCTGGTCCAGTCCTCTGCTGGTTCAGTCCTCTGCTGGTTCAGTCCTCTGCTGGTCCAGTCCTCTGCTGGTTCAGTCCTCTGCTGGTTCAGTCCTCTGCTGCTCCAGTTCTCTGCTGGTCCAGTCCTGTGCTGGCCCAGTCATCTGATGGTTCAGTCCTCTGCTGGTCCAGTCCTCTGCTGGTCCAGTCTCCTGCTGGTCCAGTCCTCTGCTGCAGTCCTCTGCTGGTCCAGTCCTGTGCTGGTCCAGTCATCTGATGGTTCAGTCCTCTGCTGATCCAGTCCTCTGCTAGTCCAGTCTCCTGCTGGTTCAGTCCTCTGCTGGTCCAGTCCTGTGCTGGTCCAGTCATCTGATGGTTCAGTCCTGTGCTGGTCCAGTCCTCTGCTGGTTCAGTCCTCTGCTGGTTCAGTCCCCTGCTGGTTCAGTCCTCTGCTGGTACAGTCCCATGCTGGTTCAGTCCTCTGCTTGTTCAGTCTTCTGCTGGTTCAGTCCTCTGCTGGTTCAGTCCTCTGCTGGTCCAGTCCTCTGCTGGTTCAGTCCTCTGCTGGTTCAGTCCTCTGCTGGTCCAGTCCTCTGCTGGTTCAGTCCTATGCTGGTTCAGTCCTCTGCTGGTCCAGTCCTCTGCTGGTTCAGTCCTCTGCTGGTTCAGTCCTCTGCTGGTCCAGTCCTCTGCTGGTTCAGTCCTCTGCTGGTTCAGTCCTATGCTGGTTCAGTCCTCTGCTGGTTCAGTCCTCTGCTGGTTCAGTCCTGTGCTGGTCCAGTCCTCTGCTGGTTCAGTCCTCTGCTGGTTCAGTCCCCTGCTGGTTCAGTCCTCTGCTGGTACAGTCCCATGCTGGTTCAGTCCTCTGCTTGTTCAGTCTTCTGCTGGTTCAGTCCTCTGCTGGTTCAGTCCTCTGCTGGTCCAGTCCTCTGCTGGTTCAGTCCTCTGCTGGTTCAGTCCTCTGCTGGTCCAGTCCTCTGCTGGTTCAGTCCTATGCTGGTTCAGTCCTCTGCTGGTCCAGTCCTCTGCTGGTTCAGTCCTCTGCTGGTTCAGTCCTATGCTGGTTCAGTCCTCTGCTGGTTCAGTCCTCTGCTGGTTCAGTCCTCTGCTGGTTCAGTCCTCTGCTGGTTCAGTCCCCTGCTGGTTCAGTCCTCTGCTGGTACAGTCCCATGCTGGTTCAGTCCTCTGCTGGTTCAGTCCTATGCTGGTTCAGTCCTCTGCTGGTTCAGTCCTCTGCTGGTTCAGTCCCCTGCTGGTTCAGTCCTCTGCTGGTACAGTCCCATGCTGGTTCAGTCCTCTGCTTGTTCAGTCTTCTGCTGGTTCAGTCCTCTGCTGGTTCAGTCCTCTGCTGGTCCAGTCCTCTGCTGGTTCAGTCCTCTGCTGGTTCAGTCCTCTGCTGGTCCAGTCCTCTGCTGGTTCAGTCCTATGCTGGTTCAGTCCTCTGCTGGTCCAGTCCTCTGCTGGTTCAGTCCTCTGCTGGTTCAGTCCTCTGCTGGTTCAGTCCTCTGCTGGTTCAGTCCTCTGCTGGTTCAGTCCTCTGCTGGTCCAGTCCTCTGATGGTTCAGTCCTCTGCTGGTCCAGTCCTCTACTAGTCCAGTCCTCTGCTGGTCCAGTCCTCTGCTTGTTGACTCCACCACGGCCTGTCAGCCCGTCGGCTCTGTGCTCCATCATCTCCACTGTGGTCCCTCGTCCCTCTGGCTTTACCTGGGTCTCTTGTTCCACAGCGGACTTCCTAACTTCGTCCTAAGCCCTTCACCCGTTCAGCTCCACCTGGTTCCCCCTTCACGTCAGCTCCTTCTTGGTCCTCATTGCCACTGATGTCACCCAATTCTGCCAGGCCCCCGTCTGTGCCTCTATCCCTTAAGCCGGTGGCATCGCCTTGGACTTTCTGTCGTCCCTGTCCCTTCACTTGCACTGGGGTCTCCATCTCACCCATCTTCAATTTATACCACAAAGCAGTTTGGCAGTGTGTTCATGTTTTTACTTGCATCTCACATTAATGGAATGAACAGAACCAGAATTGATTTCCATGTCAAAGAAGACGGAGCATCAGAGCAACACACACTTATTACATCATTAGAACAGACTAATAGTAGTTTGAAGGTGTTTATCAGCCTGAGCAAACTCCCGAGACAAACTCAAAAATATCTTAAATGTTGCCAGATTCATTCAAAACAGCCATGGGAACTATCCTGAACTGTGATGTCAGTTTAGTACGGTGGCCGAGAGAGCTCAACGCGCTGCAACTGAAGAAAACACATGCAAATAGAAAAACAACCACAAATTAAGAAAACATCTTCATCAGTTTCACAACACATGTGTGCTCCAAATACTCACAACACAACCAAATACAATAAAGAGCTGCGAAAGTTCACAACACAACCGAATACAGAAACGAGCAGTAAATAGCACAGACCACAACGGAAATGTTTCCAGGGGACCCCAATAAGTGACGAACCCGGCTAGGATGTGCTTATTGCTTGTGAGCATCCCTATGTCCTACTCCCTGCTGAGGGCAGACGGCAAAGATCTTGAAGTGGGGACTTTGGTGTGAGCACGGCACGTGTGTATTATGTAGCTTTTTGGAACGCACTTGGTGAAGGGAGCAACGAAAGACAACGTAATTTCCTCATTATTTTCACCTGGGATGTTCCCATGACAACGCAGCACGGTGTCCATCAGCTGTATAGCTGTTCTCACCAGAAATATCTTATTAATGCTGTTAACATAACTGTTGCAAATAAATATACATTTTATACAAAAAAAGTTTTTTTTTTTTAAATATGTGTTGTATAGGCTATCTATGTGTGAGTGTCTCAACTTTAAAACTTTCCATCTCATCTTTGGACACTGCATTACCTAACATTTCTTATGAAATGTATTTAAACATAACATGACAACATTTGTACAATGCAACTGATGTATAGATTAACATGTTTCCCTCTTGTTCTTTTTCTCTATCTTTTTAATGCATTTATTTATTTTAGTTTTCAGCTCATTGTTTTTTTCTCATTAGTATTCTGACGACATTGAACATATTGTTAACAATTTGTATATTGTATACAAAGTTGTATGTCATAAACATATGTTATGAAAATAATAAAAAAATAAATAAAGTAGACTTTGAGCTATAAGCACGTCCCAGCCGGGTCTGTCACTTATTGGGGTCCCCTGGAAACATTTCCGTTGTGGTCTGTATTTGCAGCGCGTTTCTGTATTTGGTTGTGTTGTGAGTATTTGGAGCACATGTGTTGTGAAACTGATGAAAATGTTTTCTTAATTTGCGGGTGTTTTTCTATTTGCATGTGTTTTTTTCAGTTGCAGTGCGTTGAGCTCTCTCGGCTACAGTAGTTTAGAAAGGCAGTTTCTAAAACTGTGAAGAAGACAACATAAACATCGTCCCAATAAACACATTGTATGCCAGTATGTTTGATTGCCTGTAAATGTGTTGTCAGTACAACAGAAGATGGAACTTGAGTTGGTAGTCCGTGTTTTGAAAAAAATATGCATTGGTGCTTTCAAAACGTTCTTAAAGGGTTAGTTTGGGATTTGTAGTATATTTGCACAACAAATATGGTAAACAGAAAATCCAACGTGCTTGTTTGACACGTGAGAACCAATGATATTTGTTCTCTTGTGTCACACAATCACTTTCGAGCTTCCGCAAGAACCATTGAGGATTGTTCTTGTGTGTCAAGCAAATATGGTTGAGAATGGGTACATTTTTTGATTGTCTACCCATTTAAGAGAAAAAAGTTAATATTTTAATCATACGGTGATGCTACAGTACTTAATTTTTAGACGTAAATAAGGAAAAAAAATAAGCTTTTCCGCTAAGGAACTTCCACAATAATACCTGACGCACAGAGAAAATGGCAGCATTGAAATCCTATACCCGAGAACGGGTGGAAGCTCGAGATTAGCCACAGCCGCATGGATTCTTCATCTTATCTCATGCCAGCAATGGGTCTGTGAGATTGAATAGTCTAAAGGTTTTTGAGAGCAATAGTTCAGCCATCGGTGAGCTCTTAAAAGGAATTTGACAATGTACTACTCTTTTACAGTTCATAAGCGTAGCCTTGGTAACACTATTGCATCCTCTACTGAAGTAAACAAATTTAGGCTTAAAATGTTTTTATCAATGCAACCGTCCTTCGACAAAACATTTCCTAGCATACGCCTTCCTAAATAAATATATTAATTCCACAGTCCATCTTTTCAATAACCCATGGCAATTTATCATTGCATTATCTAAAGGTTGAGTGTTTTGAATGGAGCTCTTATTTTAAGCTCAATATATTTTGCTTATTTGCAAGTGGCATTCAGAGGAAGCAATACAATTATGTCGTCTTATACATTTCCATCTCCAGTGGGTGCAAAATAATCGTCTTTCTGTGCTAACAACCTCATAAGGAGTTGGAACACAGAAACACCAGAATGACTTGCTCTACACATCCGATGCAAAGTTCAATTTGCAGTCTTATTCCCCTACTTTGTGCGGCTACTGGCATGTGGTCATTAAAGGTAAGGCTGAGTGGGTGGCACTATTTATGTGCCAGGTCAATACATCGGCAGGGAAGTGATAAGATGAAGGCCCTTGAAGCAAGGCTAGCGGTAAATTGCCAGTGGTTAGGAGTTACCAGAGCAAACTGAAATTTGGACACTTCTGTCTAGTCACAGAAGGAATAGTTCAACCAAAATGACAGTTCTGTCATTATTTATTTATCGTCATGGCATTACAAACCCGTATGTTGTTCTTTTTCCTGTAAACAAAAAAAAAAGGTAAATTTTTGAAGAATCTTGATGCGTCTGTTTTACATTCAAAACCAGTTTAGTCATGACAACTCAAAGTTAATTATGCTACCAGCATTTATTGTCACGGGACATGGAATGTACATATGCTTTATTTTGTTGGATGTACGCTGCTGAGCAAATACAATAATTTGTTCAGCTTTGTTAACATAACCTACATAACGGACATGCTGCTGCAAGAATAAGTAAGAGCCCCCGTAGCTATTCTTTACAGGTGGTGCTGGGGAGGACGACGGGTAAAAATACGTTTTCATTATTGCACATCAGGGAGTTTGCAGGCTAGGGTACCAACATATATGGTTATGTGGATTAGGAAGCATGGTGTTAGCAGAACCAATCAGTGCTCAGTTAGATCCTGCATGTCACAGTGACCAAACATAATCAAATAAGCCATACTTTTATGCTACATTTAAGACATAAGATAGGTAATGCTTTTCTTTTTTGTTTTTTAGCAGAGGTGGTCATCATTTTCCATGCACTTTTTCATTGTTCTCAATTGAAAAGTTAAATTACCAGTTTATATAAAGCAAGTATTTAATTTTATTATAAAAAATCTAATTAATTACACATTTTTCTGTAATCAATCGCAATTAGTCACACACACCATAGTAGACAACATAAAGACAGTATATTTTAAATATTTGTTTAATGACATTTTTTTAATAAGTACTATGAATGAATGCGTGTGTCACTGATACCAATACTGATACTGATGTCTCTATTAACTAGATAATTTTTTTCTGGGGATAAAATGAGTAATTATAGGCATTCAATATTACAATTAAAAGTTAGAATTTTTTACCATAATAGGCCTAAACGGCAAAATAGCAGATTGTTTTTATTTAACATTTATTAACAATTACAGAACATTCAAAAAAAAAAAAAATCTTACATAAGACATTACATTACATAACATAACCCATTATAATAAATGTCACATTTAGCTGTGCATCTTTTATATAGTGTGTTTGTTTCTACTCTGTCAGCTCTCTCTGTTTAAATGAGAGCTGTCAGTTCATTTAATAAAATTACTAGTTAAAAGTTTTGGTACGATATTTTTATGTCAGGATTGATCCTCTCGATTCCCAAGTATTCAAACTTAGTTCTGCATTCACACCCACATGTCTGCAAGATACTCGGTCCGATGTTGGGCCCAGTTCTCCCCTTCTGACAATCCTAGGTAAAGTCCCGATTATCTTAATGGTTCTACAAATGATTTGATCAGATTTTCCTGTCGTGTTAAGAGTGACTGAATCTGTATCCAACATGTTCCATCAGAAATCCTGTACACGCGCACGCTCTGTAGATTGTCACGTGGAACGAAACGATAACAAATCAGAAAGCAAGCTGACCTAAGATGGCAGCATAACACAGCTTCATCAAACCTTTTTCTTTTTTCCCCCACAACGTTTCTGTAAAAAGCATTGCAAACACTATTGTCACCATTCTTCTTACCTGTCGTTCGCAAGTCACGTTTTACAGCGAGAGATTTCCCGTGTTCATTGTAAAGGTTGTTTGTGAATGTCTTGGTCTCATCGCGGCACTCCACACACTACAGCAACAAAACTGTACATATACACAGTATACGTATATAGATTATGGATACTAGGACCTCATGCCTTCCAGTAGACTTTTGGGCTGAACCCGTCACAAGCAAGAGGCCATAAGCCAATCTATCTAAATATAAAACATTGATAAACTTAATATTCAGCATTATTATTGACTTGAGCACAGACACTGTTGGATGAGAACTTAACCGAGCTGGGCTGCGTTTCCCAAAAGCATCATAAGCCTAAAATTGATCGTAGAATGGTTTCCACAATCAACTTACGATGCTTTTGGGAAACGCAGCCCTGGACGATGACATCACTGCATTCTACAGAGCTGCTTTATATATAAAATTTGACTTATTTCATTTCATTATTGATGAACTTTACACAGCTATTGAACTGAACTGAACGTGGCTGGAGACACACATGTCCTGGGAGAGCATATTTTTAATTGTAAATGTTACAGATCTCAGAATGGAAAACTATGAAGTGTGCGTGAGGGAAAGGAAATTGAACTTTGCTGTCACAGAACCAGGAAATCAGATAAGTAACGTTCATAATTGAGTTTCACTGTGTATGCATAATTCATCTTGCAGTTATATTTTTATTTTGTTCTTTCTTTCTTATGTTCCAGTTTGAAGGACCCCAGAGGTGTGTAGTGTGCACATTATCCACTCTCTTCAAGAGCCATTGCAATAATTCTCATACTCTAGAGTTAATCTAAGTAAATGCCGATCAATTACATTTACCTTTAGGATCAAATAGTATTTAATAAAATGTTACATCTGTTGCTATTTTCACAGTAATGACCTGTATTTCACGAGTTCACATTTACATCAATTAAACAGAGTAAAGATTATGCGTATTTGGCGTGCTGTCCAGGGGGAGGGCTCCGAGCTCGGAAATTTTTGCCCGAACCCAGAGTGCTCCCCCCCTTGTTGTAAGAGTATTTAGGAGAAGAAGTGAGGAGATGGGGTGGTGGAGGGATGCTGTTAGACTGTCACAGAACTGAGTTAAGTTTGCTGAATATATACCTCTTACCTCATTGATTGGGAGTGTGCTCCACTCGTGTCTAATTAGGCTTGATTACCTGAATGTGCTCCACATGTGTTTAATTATCTGAACATGCTCCTCCCGAACTTTGTTAGGAAACATCATTAAATATGTACCTTTTTTCATGATGTGTGTGTCTATTCTTGATGCTGCTCTGCTGTATGGCTCTGAAACGTAACATTTTTAAGGAACACTTTTAGGCTGATCTGAGTCTAACTGCGACAAGGCTAAAACGATTGAGATGGTCATTGAGATGTTCACGGAAGACGAGTGTGAATTCCAGCAGGATGCTTTCGTTTTTACAGTGAGAATAATGCAGCTAAACATTTAATATTTGACAAAGTTTTTTGATAGCAATGTTCAGCAACCGATAGTAATATCCAACGATGCAATGTTTTTATGAAATTTCACCAGTTTTGAACTGAAATATGCTGACATTTACATTATCAAAGTAATTAACAACTAATTGTAACAGCAATATACATTTCTAGCTTTTTCAACATATTAGACATACAAATAAGAGTGAATGCTTGCATATATTAAAATAAAATAGTTTGCAAATAATTTAAATTGAGTACTTCACATCTACAATTAGACCTATAACTTTTCTTTTTCTTTATTCCCTTACATCCTTTTTAATCCTTTAAATAATTCCTTTAAATAAAAAGACCCCAATGTCCTCCCCCAATCTTCAAGATGGTTACGGGCTTGGTGTTTATAGCCATAATAAAATATTATAAACATTAAACCTAACATCCACGTCTTTGACATCGAACAGCATGTGCATATCTTCATGTATTTATAAAATGCAGTCATGCCTCGCTGGTTTGCGGTTAGAAAAACAAGTGCATCATTATGGTTATTGAGCGCTTGAGTACTTGATGGCTTCCAACAGCGCCAACTAGTGGTTAAAGTTGTAGACTAGCCTTTTCAAGCCCACTACTGTGGGAGACATTGTGCTTTTTTACCTGCCAGTACAAAAGGGTAAGAACTGGCATCATAACCAGCTTAGACACCCCACTATCAAATCTGATTTACTGCAGGAAAATATTTTTGCCCCCTGAATCAGGTTTTAGTTCAGAGGAGCAGACCACATGTTGTGAAATGAAGCAGGCAGCTAAACTAACCGGGTTGTCATTTGCCCTTGTGGCGATCCTATTGATTTACTGCTTCTCGCTGATGGTTTCCTGGAGGGTGCGTGGACAACAAACCCTGAAAAATGTTCAAATGCAACAAAAGGTTCATGAGACTTCCTCCCATGAGGCCGCCAGCCTGAAGCACATTCAGTGATTCAAGAAGTCAGAGGTGAAACCAGATAACCTGTCTGCAATTTGGACGTAATGCTTTTTAATGATCGATCTTACAGACATCTTTACATGGTCTCTGACAAATTGCAAACTGTGTGCAACTGGCTTAAGTGAGTTTGCAAGCTTTCCCTCCTTGAGAGCAGTGAAGCTACTGTAGAAAGGTTGTAACATAGTTGTAAAGGTTAACAAGTTGATCACTGATTGTGCCATTGTGCAGTTACCCAGTTATGTCAGACTGTACGTGCATTGAACAGCAGTGCCACATTTAATTATGCCTGTTATGGAGGAACCAATAGTGAATGTGTGAATAATTGTTGCTGCTCAGTGGTTGCATTTGTGGAATGTGTGGTCGCATTTTAGAGAATATATTCAAGAGGTTTTTTTTTCTGGAAAGCACTTGGGTTTTCCTAATCTAAACTTAACAGGAAAAAGAAAAAAATCCCAGAAATATGTATTCTGCATTGCTGGGTATCATAAACATTGACAGGTTTTATTCAGAATTATTCAGAATTTTTGAAAAAGCTTTTGAATTCAATCGATTCAAATGTTTCGATTGAATTCAAAAGCTTTTCCAAAAATTCAGAATAATTCATCATCAAAATTATATTAGATTCAAATATTAAACATTTCTAAAGGGGACCTATTATGACGCTTCACAAAGTCTTGATTTTGTTTTTGGGCTCTAGAACAGGTTTTTATGCAAAATACATTAGTTTCCCCCGTATTTGATATCATTTCAGCTCCTCTCTTCCCAGGCACTGTCCCACATGACACACTTCATGCACTTACGGTCTTGTGTATTACAATGGTCACTGAGTGCTCATATCCGTTAAGTCCACAAGACCATAGGGTGTCCCATTTGACATTTTAGGTTTCAGAAGCGAACTTTGCGGCCGATATGCGCCCTCGATGCAAACTTTTGCCAAGCCTACAAGCCCACGAGTTTGATAAGTTTGGATTACCAATGTAAAAGTAAAATACTATAATGAATATCTAATGCATTTCCAATAGCTTCTACAGTTAGCTTTAATGACTGCATCTATCCAGAGTAATGCTTTACATTGCTACTTTTAGTTTGTCTTAAATCATGATATTTCTAAGACTGCAGATGATTTAATTGGGTCTGTATTCATCAGGCATTGGAGCAGCTTTGCAGGAAACTCTGACCTTGAAGATGTGTTTGTGCATTCAAAGATGTCTACAATGTCTGAAGGACAACATTCTCTTAAACAGGACAAGTGAGCATCGTGCTCGCTCGCTTTCTGTCTGAATAGGAAGAGACGCTGATTTTACTGCCGTTTGGCTGAAGCTGTTAACCTTTATTGTTTCCCTTGATTGTTTTTTAACAGTCTCTCTTAAGATATTACTTTTAAATACAAGCTTCATTATGTTTATAATAAAAAGATATGTATCAACATGATTGTGTGTAAACTTTTGTTTGCATATTATACAGAACTGAACAGAAGTAACAATCACCAGCAACATAAAGAAAGACCCATAGGACTGCTGTTAACTGATGTGATAATATGAGTGTTACATTTTTTTCTCTCCAAGAATTAAATGAGAGAAAAATGAGACAATAAAGGTAAAATTGTTAAAAGTAGACTAAGGCAGCAGCCAGAGAAGAGGTTAAATCGGTGGAATGAGGAGAGGATGAAGGGTGCCTTAAAAATAATCCTTCACAGTTGTAAGTTTTACTGAACGATCTCTTGTCCATGTTACTCAACAAACGCATGATGCAATCAAGTGAACTGAGTGGTTTCAATGAAAAAAGTGTTGTGTCAGCTTCACTTGGCAAATGTTTGTTCAGTCAATGGTGAGTGAAATGCACAAATTGAAAAATGCAATGCAGGGTGTCCCAGCTGAGTTGGGGAACTCAAGGGCAAGCAATAGAATGACTTTAGAAACACTGAGCATTACGAGCAACTATCAATCTGCAGCTCCTAACTGGTTAACCACTGAAGTTCAGCAGGGTTGAGCCTGGGCAGTATACTGGAAGGAATGTGTCCTGGGTAAGGATGCTAAGGTTTCTGCTTGGCCAGCAGGGGGTGTTCATAATGGTGTTGCCAGACAATCACTAAAATACACCAAGGAGATGACAAATGGTTTTAGTTCTTGGTGCCTAACGGCCTACTTGAGTTACCAAGTCAGGTGAATCATCTGGCATTAGATAGATGATTATCTTGTCTCTTTTTTATTTGAAAGCAGGGTTTTTTAAATGAATTCAATGGATTAGTTGCTATAGTAGATGCACATGCAGGCCATAAACTGTGCATAGAATGAATAAACAGTGTCCTCCAATCAAAAGTCAAGTCAAGTCAAGTCACCTTTATTTATATAGCGCTTTTTACAATACAGATTGTATCAGAGCGCTTCACAGTGATAACATGAAAACAATATAACAAAGTTTGTTTCTAAAAGATATTGCGTCAACGTCCACCTTAAGTAAGGCAGATCAATAATATTATTGAATATTAAATGTCCCCAACTAAGCAAGCCAAAAGCCAAGGCAACAGTGGCAAGGAACCAAAACTCCATCAGGGACAGAATGGAGAAAAAAACCTTGGGAGAAACCAGGCTCAGTCGGGGGCCAGTTCTCCTCTGGCCAACGAAGGAACAGTGCATGATTCGGGCAGCATTACAAGTCAGATTGGATCGGAACATTTAGAGTATTTTTTGGAAGTCCAAGTATGCACGCCGGTCTTAAGACGAGTTGTTGAGGATCAGTGCCGTCCACCATAGAGAGTCCATATCGCCCGTGTTGAGTCGTCACTTCATAGGCTTTGTGATTGGAGCATCTGAAGTCTCCGTGAGAGGCTGGATACAAACTGGAGCTGACGAACGCCATTTTCTCGGGACTCGCGTCCCGAGATAACAGCAGAAAAGCAAAGGGAAAATAATTAGCGTAGCTGCTGTTCATAATGATGATTTCCATAACACAGGCGTAAATGACAAAACATGAAGACAGTGACTCTTGCGTCCCAAAATCACCCCCCTCCGTCCCCCACTCAACTCAGCCCAGCTTACTGACCTATACGTCCCTACTGCTGCTGAGACCTAACCACAATCTCACAATCTCTCCGCAACCCAACCATACGCGCCAACCCGTTGACTAAGGCTGTCGAGCCCCACTGGTGCGTTAAAGCAGTTTCAGTGGACAACGGTTCCGTATGGCATACTACCTACCGCAACACAATATCTGCCCAACCACCCGTCATTCACGCAATATACACAGGAACGTAATGACTGCAAATATTATGCAACCTATACAGATAACCTACAGTCTCTTCAAGTTTTATAGTATTAAATGCATTTGATCTGATTCAGCAGTATTATAAAAGGTAAGCATTATGTAAATGCTTGGCTGAAGAGATGCGTCTTTAATCTAGTTTTGAACTGGGACAGCGAGTCAGAGCCTCGAACAATATCAGGAAGGCTATTCCAGAGTTTAGGAGCTAAATGTGAGAACGCCCTCCCTCCTTTAGTGGACTTAGATATCCTAGGAATGACTAGAAGCCTCGAATTTAGTGATCTTAAAGAACGCGATGGATTATAGGGCGATAGAAGGTCCATTAAATACACAGTAGCTAAACCATTTAGGGCTTTATAGGTCAGTAGTAGAAGTTTGGACGAATAATGCAATTCTAAAAATACAGTGAAATGTGTTAGCTTATTATTAATGCTACTGTACAGAATGGTGACACACACACATTTGCTACTGTTAAGGTTTCAAGAGAGAAGGTATTTTTAAGAATGTCGGTAACCAAAAAGTTGATGGACCCCTTTGACATCCATAGTATTTTTTTTTTCCCCATACTATGGGAGGCAATGCGGTCCATCAACTGTTTAGTTACAAACGTTCTTCAAAATATCTACTTTTGTGTTCAGCAGAAGAAAGAAATTCATACAGGTTTAGAACAACTTGAGGGTGAGTAAATGACAGAATTTTTAAAATAGTTCATTTTTGGGTGAACTATTCCTTTAACAGGATAAATTAGAGAAGAACCGTTTCACTAGAGAAGAACCTTATTTTTTCAGCAGGGGTCGTGTGGAGCCATTTGAAGCTGCCTAAATATGGATTCTGGACCGTCAAAATGATCTACAGTGAGCCCTGTTCACTTGTGTTAGATGTAGAAAAATCCTGGAGTGTCATTTCTCTTCGGCTAAAGAAAAAGAACACTTTCTTTTCTTTCTTTCTGTCCATGCTTATAATGAATTATAGCCCCATTTATACTTATTTACTCATTTATACACATAAAAAAAAGGCATGAATTATAAGTAATTATAAAAATAATTTAAATTTAACTATACCTGTTCTTATAATGCAGGGTAGGACTTAATGCCTCTTGTATTTATAGACTAGTAATACTTACTTATCATGAATTATAGATCCATTTATACTTATTTATAAGCATGGACTTCATAGAAAGTGTTACCAGAAAGGTATATACCTTGGGGTAAGTACATAATCTGGAAATTTCGTATTTGGGTGAACTATTTCTTTAAGAAGCCTGAAGAGGAAAACAGCTCACCAACATCCAAAACACAACATATGCTGGTCTTTTCAGCAAGGTAATTTTGCTATTGGGAAGAAACATGTTTAATTCGAATCATTTGTACAATAAAATGGTGTGGCCTGCAGGGGATGCTTATAAAAGTACTGCAATATCTCAAGAGAGATCTTCATGGAAAAGAGGGAAATTAGTGATATAAATGCTTATTGAAATACATTTATTTATTTTAATTTTGTCAGCGTAAAAGAAAAATGGCAATTCAAAGAACATTAGTATGATTAAGAGGGCTATCGCATATCTGTAAATCCATGAAAGGAAAATAATATATAGCCTACTGTGGGGGGACTCTGTTTAGTTTAGGCACCATCAGGGTAAAAAGCTTTTTCCCTAAAGCTGGATCCATTTATATTTCTCTCTTAGCTCATTCTCGGGTTAACATTATTATTTTTCTATTGTGAAAAATGTTATAAGTAATATATAGTTTATATTATTTGTGAACATCAATATATATATATATATATATATATATATATATATATATATATATATATACACATTACTGTAAGTTGAAGTCTCTCTATTGTAAGGCTAGGAAGCTTACATTGCTATTTTGAACCAACATTGGAACAAGATGCAGTTGAAGGATGACATGCATAATTCAATTATTTATTAGACGCGCATCGCAGAGCTGGAGCAAGGGGAACATTTGTAGTTTAAAAGAATATACTTATTTCTTCCCAGAAAATGACTGATCGTTTTGCTTATTAAAGACCTTTATTTGTCGGCTAGGGTCGTGTAGAGCCATTAGAAGCTGCCTACATATGTATTTTGGAACATAAACAATGGACTATGCTGATTCCCATTCACATGCTTTAGCTGGAGAAAAATCCGGGAATGTTTTCCTCAAAAACCTTAATTTCTCTTTGGCTAAAGATGGAAAGTTTTTTTTGTTGTTGTTTTTTTTTTTTGGATGAACTATTCCTTTACACAATAGTTCCTACATTGTCATGCTGTATGGCTGCATGGTAAACACACAACACTGGAGATTCAGAGAAATAAATATTCTTTAATTATAAATCCTAAGAGAAACTCAGGAGAACACAACCACGTTAAAAACCAGACAAGACTGAACAAAAAACTGAAAGGGACTAAGTAATAAAGTGGAACAGAAACAGGTGCGTGTTTAATCAGAAACCATGGAAACTAATAACGACCAGGAACACAGAAAAAACGGGAACATCGAATTCGAAACCAAAACACAATGAAACTAAATGGACTTAAACATTATCCTGACATACATTAGGATACTTTAATGTTTCTATTAAGTTCACCACAATTCAGTTTATAAGTTTACAGACGAGATCAAACATGACACAGTTACATGTTAGACGCAAGTTGATAAATAATATGTAGTGGGAAGCACGTGTGTCCTGTGAAGCAAATGGCACAGATGTGTATTAGAGTTGCAAGTGACTCTGCCTCCCCAGACAGAACCATCCTGTGCCTGGATTGTCCCAACAGTCCTCACTTAGCATGTTAATGAATCCCTTTCACCAGATATTATGATGACGAAGAGCATTGTCCCACAATTAATTCACATGCATAGCTTTATATAGATTACTAATATATTAGGGCAGCTATTCGCTCCTGCCTACACTATTGCCATCCATTGCCAAATCGAAAAAAAAAAACACCAAAAAAAAACCATGAGAACAAAATTAATTCAGTGTACCCATTGTCATGTTCACAGTCATCCTCACAATTGCAGTGGAGGACTTAATAACAGTAATTAGTTTAGCCTGACATGTTTAGGATGGGAACACAAGCCAAACTCTCTCCCTCTTTCCAGTGATGCTGGCTGCAAACCCCCTTCTCATAATCAAGGGTTGTACTAACAGTTTTAAGTGCTCACGCATGCAAGATTATGAGACAAATTCACTAAACAGTTTTGGTATTGTAGTGTGTGGTATTAAAAAAAAAAAAATCCTTGTAATCCAGTAAACTAAATGCACTAGAAAAGCACTATGCATAAGTCACTGTCATCCTTTTTTTGACATAAATATACCTGCTTTTGGTGTAATTTAGGAGTATTCATACAAGTCAGAGTTAAAGGCTTTATGCCGAATGTCACATGTGAACAAACAGGAAAACTGATCTCATTGTATCTGCTGAGAAAGTGGTAACGGCAGTACGAACTGATGGCAACATCTATGGACTTTAAAGGTAATCAGCAAACCTAGTTAGTTATTTTTATGGTAACACTTAATTTTGATAGTCCACTTTAGACATTCTACTAACTGTAAGTAGCTTTGCAGCTACATAACTCAACTAACTCTCATTAGAGTATTAGTAGACTGTCTTCTTAATATTTGCTAACACTTTATTTTGTTGGTCCCCCAACAGACATTCTACTGACTATAAGTAACTTTGCCACTACAAGTCAACTCATTCTACTAACCCGAACCCTAACACCTAACCATAACCTAACAGTCTACTGACAGTCTACTACAGTCTACTAATACTTTAATGATAGTTAGTTGACATGTTGCAAACTTACTTATAGTTAGTAGAATGTCTAAAGTGGACTATCAAAATAAAGTGGAACCATTTTTATTGTTGCCGTTTTTTTTTTTTTTTGATTTAAATAGCTAAATGTTAGTGAGAAGAAGAAAAAAAAACTTTTAGATATCAGTCTGCATATGCGATGGACATAGGTTATGCTCATCTTTGCTCACTCCTTTGATGGTACCTTAAATAAACGGCTCTATATTTAACAAAGCCAATATAAAAGACCTGAACTGGAAGCGATGCAACCTGTTTTACAGAATACATAAGTTTGTTGGGCATAACCCCCATTTGCTTAATGTAGTTAATATTGTATTCCTGCCCAAAGAATGAAGGTGGTAAAATATTTTGGAAAAATATGTTTGTGTACGTTTTCTATTGATCATGGCAGCAATACACTGTAGAAAACTAAATAAAAATAAAACAGTATTTCGACAAAATTTCCCATCTCCCAATTCATCACATATGAACGATTGATCAGGATCCCTTTTTAACATATTGGGGTATTCCATTGCTTTCAGTTGTTTGCCTTATGTGTCAGATCAGGACACAATCAATTATTTGCATGCAAATAAAAAGAAGAAATTTAAAAGAAGAAAATATTTTTTATAAATATTTATATTTTCATGGATATTTAGTAGAACCTAACCACACCCCTACCCAAAACCTACCCACTTCTGAACAATATAAAACATGCAACAGGCAAATAAAAGTACAACTGCAGATATGTATTACAAAAACTGATTGTTGTATAGTATTGCAAACAACTCATATGATATCTTTATGTGAAAAACAGAATAGATCTCATTTAAAAGATACACCCCATTATTATGCATGATGCAATCAGTCACAAGACACATAAGAGCCAATGCCATTTAACAGTTAAAGCTGAAATAACCCTTCTTCCGGTGGCAATGTCTGAACGCGCCCCCAGGATCTGAGGTTTACGGCGGACGGATTTCCTGGAAACAAATCAACGGGTCCCAAAGATCCCAAAATCATAGACTTTAAAACAAAGAAAGATAAGACTAATATGATCCAAAAAAACGTTAATGAGAGACAATGAACTGAGGAAGACTGAGGTCTTAAATACGGAAGGACGGTAATCAAAGGAACATGGAACAGGTTTGACACTAATCAGGGACTATGGCAACAAATGTAAGAACTCAGGCAATGACAATGAAATCTATGACAAGAACTAGACAAGAAAGAGAATTAAACATGACCGTGACATTAATCCCCCTCCCCGGAAAATGCGTCCTTGTGCTACAAAACAGTCCAAGCTGAGGGAGAGAGAGAGGAAGGAAAGGTGGCGGCTCTGGGGGAGGACAAGGCGCAGGCAGAAAAAGACACCAAAGAGATGAGAACCAGAGGAACCAGGGTAGAGATGTAGGTGGGGGGAACCAGGCCTAAGAAAGGAGAAGCAGGTGGATGACCCAGAGTCATGACAGGTTGAAGGTCCACGGAGGAGTCGATGGAGGGAGGAGCCAGGATGGAGCCTTGGTAGATTGGCCAAGCGGAACCAGGGAGATGACTGACTGAGGTAGAGAAAGTGGAAACCAAGGTGGAGCCAAAGAGCCAGGATGATGCTGAAGGCTTAGAGGGTCACGGTGGAGCTGAAGGTGGGCCTGACAGAGGGGGAGGCGTGGACTTGGCGGTGCCCGCAGTCAGCGGTGGTCCAGCAATAGTGGCGAAGGGACTACGTCTCCGTTTCCTTCTTCAGGGAACGAGGGTTGCATGTGCAACCGAGACGTTCCCTTTCAGTCGTACACGTTCGACGTAGTCGACATCAACTGAATGGGATCACCATTGAAAACGCAGTAGTGCTGCCACCTTCCAGTGCCTAGACAAAAGCCTCCTGATCCCCCCACATTATTGAGGTGAAGATGGGATAGGGCTTAGTCACTGCTGTTCCACAAAACCACTAGAAAAGCGTACTCTTTCGATGGAAGGAGGGACGCTACGGAAGCCACATCCAACCCACTTCGAATCGGGCTGAAACTAGGAGCATGAGAAGGGAGCCCACGGGAAGCAGCGGTTCGACACGTAGGCTATTTTTCTAGTGAACGTGATAGGTGTCGCCCAGCCCTCAGCTCTAAAGCATCTGTCAGCGAGGCACTCTGTGTCAACGCCTAGGCAGGATACTCTCTCTTTGGAGGAGCTCACTACCCAGGGGGGCACATGGATCTTGGGATAACACACCAAGATGATGGCAACCACTATGCAGTGGGCCAATCTCTGCTTGGAAACAGCCTTCCCTTTCTGCTGGTCTAAGTAAAAGATAAGAGCTGGTCTGAGGTCCTGAGGCTTTGCATTCTGTCCAGTTACAACCGCAAAGAGCGGAGAGGACAGAGACAAATTAGGGCTGGGTCTGCCTCCTCTGGGGCAGCGCTTGTAGGCTCACCACCTGGTCCCCTTTTCAAGGGAGGGGTAGGAACATCCAGGCCGGGTTCTCAGGGTATTATGAGAGTTGGCCGGCCCGAATTCCAGGCACGATTTGTTGACCAAAAATGCCTGCAGGTCCCCTACCCTCTTGATAGAGGCCAACAAGCAGGAGAACTGTTCTTTTAACAACAAATTTTTAACTCAGCTGCCTGAAGTGGCTCAATTGGAGGTCTCTGCAGTGCACTAGTACCAGAGATAAGTCCCAAGAGGGTATAGAGGGGGTGCAAGGCGATTCAGTTACCTTGCAGGCCAGGGTGATTGTCAAACGGAGCGTGCCACTCTGCCACGGCCACCACGGGACTCGGCTGTGAAGCCGGTGCTGAAGCAGTCTTCATATGGAGGAAGCCGTTCAGCTGCATCTGCCATATGCCCCAGGAGCCTCTGAAAGTTTCAGTGGGACCCTTTCTCACTTCTGTAAAGCACCGACCGGACACACTCTTCTATGGTCTCCATACCATAAAAGAGATCCTTAGCCCGTGGGCGAGTTTACTCTTTTCCAGTTGACCTGAAGACCCAACTGGCTATGGATCACTCGAAGGGTAGGACTTTGTACTGATACTTCGAACCTTCGAACGCAAGAACACAGAGATGGCCTGTGGTGCGGAAGGATAGAGATCTGAAGTACATGTCCTTCAGGTCAAATGCTGCAGATCAACCTTGGGGACGGAGCACTCGAAAATGCGTCTCTGTGTTAGCAACTTGAATAGAGGCTTTAGAAAAGGGCCCGTTACAAGATTCACAGGTCCAAGATGGCCGTAACCCACCACCTATCTTGGGTACAATGAAGTATCGGCTATAGAAGCCGGCCTTCATATCGCCTGGGCTCCATCACGTCCTTTGCCAGTAGGATTTGCTCAACACCAAAGTGTAGCGAATAGCACTGAACTTGGGCGGACGCTGAGCGATATTGATCACAAAGCCGAGTCTGCTGGTCCGGAGAAGCCAGCTGGACCGGTTGGGACGCATCTTAGGCTTCTACGGACCAGGCCAGGGAACCAGAGGTACCAGAGACGTACCCGGAGTGGGGCAGCGAGGTGGAGGACAGGGACCAGGCTCGGAAGGCCCAAGGCAGTCCAAAGCAGGGTCTGAGTGTGGTGCACAACACTTACCTGTCTCCATGTGACGGCAGGGGGTGCGTGAGAAGGCGTGACCGGGTCCTCGAACCACACCAAGCAGTCGGCTGGCGATACATGAGGGGGCTGAGGGGTGCAAGGCTTTACAGGGTCGGGGAGCCAGTGGTGGAACAGTAACCATCTGAAGAGCCCTATCCCCCATCTCTGGGTGGCCTGTGTCAGGGATGCTTGGCCTTTACGCTTGCCACCTGGATTGGCAGCGTCTGACACCGGCTGGGCAGCCTTCCTGCGGCTGGCTCCATGCTGGCTCCATGGAGGCTGCTGCAGAGGCCCATCAGAAGCAGGAGCGGTGGCAGGGTCGGCGACGAGCAGGCGGAGGAACTGCCACCGGCAGCTGGTGGAGGCTGCAGCGGGCTGCCAGGGCAGGATGTGCCGGATGGCCTCGATCTGTGCTTGGGCGGCAGAGAACTGTTGGGTGCAGTTCACCACCGCGTCACAGAACAGCCCAGCCTGGGAGATTGGGGAGTCTAGGAACCGAACCTTGTCCGCATCCGCCATATCAACCAGGCTGAGCCAGTGATGGTGCTCCTGGACCACTAAAGTGGACATCGCCAGATCGATCACGCACGCCACAACACTCGTGCCCCGGAGGGTGAGGTCGGTTGCAGTGTGGAGCTCACCTATGAGCGCACGATCTGGGCTACCCTCGTGCATGTCCATGAGTGCCCTGGCCTGATAGACCTGTGGCTTGTCCACGCGGTTTGTAAGCTCTGTCCGTTGGAACAGATGAAAACTCACAGGCCTTAGAGGGGAGACGAGGATCCTCCATCCAAAAGGCAGCGGCCGCCAGACACAAGTGCACCTGTGTCGCGACACACCACCCCACTGGAGGGATAGCCTCGTAAACCACCACTCCTCCGTCAAGGATAGTGAGGGGAGGAGGAGCTACTCAGGAAGTTTCTGGCGGAGAAAGGTGCCGTTCACGACCTGGTAGCTCTCCAAGCACTTTGGGAAAGAAAGGCACTGGGGAGGCGAGCTGAGAACCAGCTCCGAGATACCAATCATCCAACCGAGACTGTTCGGGACACGTTGGAGGATTCCACCCGAGCCTGACAGCCTTGGCGGCCCATTTCAGAATAGCTGACATTTCTGGATCTGGCTCGGGCAACTTTACACTCTCAGAGGGAGATAACACAGCCGAGTCATCATTTCCAGAGGTCAGCTCACCCTCCGATGCAGCAATTGGCATCCTGTCTTCTGAAGGGGCCCCGAATGAAACGGCTGGTCGGTCCATTACAGAGGGACGAGCGCGCTCAACGGGTAGCTCCACCGGCTGCGGTGTGATAGAGGAGTGAGGAGCCCACAGGGATTGGTTACCGGGCGGGGAAGCCTTACTATGATCCTCTGATCACCCATCCCAAATGCCGCCGTAGCGGGGTGTGGTAATGAGGGCTCCACCTTCACGCATGGAGGCGAGTCTCGATCTCAACACCACGATAGTCATGTAGTCATGTTCTCACAAGAACTACCACAAATGCTGCTTCAGCGTGCTGAATATATACAGGTGTGTGTATATATATATATATATATATATATATATATATATATATATATATATATATATTTATGTTTTACAAACACGTGATGCAACCATTGTGACCGTCAGAGGGGGACAGGGAACGACCGCATCCAGAAACGCACGGATGAAATGACATCTTGAAGAAGACGCAAACGCACCCGTGTTGCTCTTTCAGGGAATGGGACCCATCACCAGTGCCGGAGCACACGGGAATGACCGCGGCAACACTGAAAAAGTGAACTGAAACAGTGAAGCACTCACTTCTTTGCCCTCTAACCAACCGTCAACAAACACACAGAAATTATGCTGTTAAAACATCAGTTGAGAGCTCAGAAGCTCATGATCACCGCTGCACTCGTGCTGTAGAACCACCAGCACTGGGGAGAGTCTTCCAGAAGAACAGACACACTTGCTAGTTGAAAACTTCAACACTCTTCAGAGACATCGATACCGATCGGCTCCGAAGCGAAAGACAACTGGTGCGTGCATCCACTTCCGGATTTATACCCGCGCCGCGCCGCGGAGTTTGAGGTGCATATCTCGCACACCAATGTGCATTGGCTCGTTTTAACAGTACTCGAAAATGACAGGCTCCCTAAGCGTGATCCCATTCAGTCGACATCGACTACGTTGAACGTGAACGACTGAAAGGGAACTCTATTAATTGCACTCACAAGTATGATTTTGTGAACATAGGATGTGGAAATAAACCATCCCTAATATGAAAAGAAAAGAAAGTATAATTAAATTAGCTAAGCTAATAAGTGTCATTTTCATATACCCTAGATTCCTGCATGATTCCCTTTATTTATTGCGACAGTACTGAAGCTAATTCTTGACAATTTTAAAGAAGAAACATGACCATTTAAATAAATTCTCTTCAAGTAACCAGACTGTCAAGACAGAATATTAGTCATTCAGATATGATCACACCATCAGCAACAGATCATTATTACTCATAGAGGTATTTCGGGAAACACAGATTTGTGTGCGTTGGGGACATAAACACACCTCCATGGCTTAGTGAGGGAGTGAAGATATCGCCCACATATGTGCTGGAAGTATCAGGTGAGGATTAGGGTGTGGACTGACAAAACTGAGAACTTTCCAGATTCCCCATTCCATTTGAAAAGTATGAATAGCACAAAGAAAGATTATTGATGACTGGATAACATGTTAAAACTTTAGAGATACACATCACTTTGTACAGTTGAATATCAATCCTAAATCTAAATTACTTTGGGGAGTTTGAGTTAGGTGAATATGTGTTCTGTTTCACAAAAGAATGCGATAGCTTTGTAGAGCTTTTTTTTAACGTAGGCTTCTATAGCACCAGTTCACTAAAACACAGTTAGCATGAGTGTGAAAGGTTAAATACTACTCAATATTCACTTCTTTGATGACATATATTCAATAAACTTTAAACCTCTCTTTAATTTCATAATTTAAGGTTTAGCTTGCAACTGTATTAACATGTGTTTAAAAGTGTTATCACTGCTCAGAGTTATTTTAACAGTTCAAAACTTAAAAGTTGCAGAGCTGTCAATCAATTTAAAAAAACGAATTAATTGCACATTTATGTAGCAATTAATCGCGATTAAAAGACTGAAGCTTGTAATTTTGGATTTTTAAATGTAAAATGTGAATTAATGTAAAATCAACACCCAGAAAACTATTTATAAATTCAAATACAATTGTCACAGATAGGTTCTATTTTGATTTAGTTTTCATTGTGTTCAGTTTCTGTTTGCCTGTTTAGTTTGACCCAAATTCATACTCTTTCAGTTCATTGCAAGTTTCTACTTTGCGGTTACTTTTTGGTTGTTCTGTGTTAATAAAAGAAGACTTCTGCGTTTAGATCCTTTTTGCTTCATTGTTGCAACCAATGTGTGAAGGCTATTGTTTATTAGATTTTTGTATCTTTTATTTTAATTGGTAACACAGATTCTCTCCTGTGAACAATATTTTTCCAATAAACCATCAAGACCCTCAAATTTATATGTTGGGTTAAAAGGCGTATTTCTTACAGAAATAACAAAACACAGGTGCCCTCAGGGGACCGTTATGCTAACCCTGCCACCTCGTGTGCTTCAGGGCGTAGTGGTCTACGACGAGAACATATCTCAGGGTCCACCCGGAAACGTAGTGGTCTTGGGATGCCTGCCCCTTCTGTGGAAGCTACTGCCAAATATTTCTAGTTTGGTCCTGCAGACCATAGAAATGGGTAATCAAATACAGTTCCAGTCTCGCCCGCCCAGGTTTATGCTGGTCCTATGCTCTGTGGTGGGCCCCGAGCAGGTTCTAGTAATGGAACAAGAAGTGAAAAACCTGTTAGAGAAAGGGGCCATAGAACATGTACCTCCCTCCAGCAGGGACACCGGGTTTTACAGTCGGTATTTCATCGTTCCAAAGAAGGATGGGGGGTTGCGTCCCATTTTGGATCTGAGATTTCTGAACGAGTCAGTCATGCAGCTAAAGTTCAAAATGGTAACACTGAGACAAATTGTGCAGTAGATCAGATCCAAGGACTGGTTTGTCATGATAGATCTCAAGGACGCATACTTTCACATTTCCATCCTTCCATATCACAGGAAGTTCCTGAGGTTTGCTTTCGGGGGCAAAGCTTACCAATATCGAGTTCTTCCGTTCGGCCTAGCACTATCACCCCGCACTTTTACGAAATGCGTAGATGCAGCTCTGGCACCACTGCGTCTGCAGGGTATTCGCATCATGAACTACATTGACGATTGTTTGATTCTTGCTCAGTCGCATCATTTGGCGGTTCGGAATCGAGATGTCGTCCTCGCCCACATGAAAGAGCTGGGGTTACGGCTAAACGCCAAGAAGAGTGTGCTTTCTCCACTACAGAGGACCACTTTTCTAGGTGTGGTTTGGGATTCTATGTTGATGCGGGCATGCCTTTCAACGGCATGCATAGATTCCATCCTGTCAGCTGTGAAAAGAATAAAGCTAGGCCAGACACTCACTGTCAAACAGTTTCAGAGACTGTTGTGTTTGATGGCAGAAGTGTCCAACTTGATACCTTTTGGCCTGCTGTACATGAGACCCTTGCAGTGGTGGCTCAGGACCAAAGGGTTTTCCCCCGAGGGGCAACCCCTTTCGCATGATCAGGGTTACGTGGGCAATGCCTACGTGCCCTGGTTATGTGGAAGAAAACCGTGGTTCCTGTCCCAGGGCCCCGTGCTGGGAGCTTCTTATCGTTGCAAAATGCTAACGACAGATGCCTCCCTCACCGGCTGGGGAGCGATCCAAGAAGAATGCTCGACTCAGGGTCTATGGGGGGACCATCATCTCTCCTGGCATATCAATCGCCTAGAGATGTTGGCTGTATTTCTTGCCCTCAAGAATTTCCTCCCAGAACTCAGGGGCCACCATGTGTTTGTCCGCACAGACAACACATCGGTGGTCGCCTATATAAATCACCAGGGGGGCTTCCACTATGCAAACCGGTACACCAAATCCTCCTGTGCTCTCAGAGAAAACTGCTGTCACTCAGAGCAGCTTACATCCCTGGGGCCCTGGATATTGGAGCAGACATCCTGTCGAGACAGGGGCCGAGGCCCGGGGAATGGAGGCTCCAACCCGAGGTGATGGGGCAGATATGGAGGGTGTTCGGTCAGGCACAAGTGGATCTGTTGGATCTGATCACTCTGTTTCTCCCTCACACATCCAGCTCCTCTCGGACTGGACGCGATGGTACAGACGTGGCCGAGGCTCCCGGGAGTTCTAAAGAGAGTTCGCAGGGACCATGTATGACTACTCCTTATAGCCCTGCGTTGGCCGGGGGCAGAGTTTGGTTCCCCGGTCTAGTGTATCTCCTCTATTTTTCACCCTCAACCCGAACTGTGGAACCTGTGGGCTTGGCCTTTGAGGTTGTAGAGACCATTCTACAATCCAGTCCCCCCACCACGAGGAAACTTTGTGCCCTGAAGTGGAGAGTTTTCACTTCATGGTGTAGCGACCATCAGTTGGACCCAGTTAACTGCCTCGCTGGTACAGTGCTGGAGTTCCTGCAGGAGCGGTTCACTGCAGGTCTATCCCCGTCCACTTTAAAGGTTTATGTGGCGGCCATAGGTCCTTACCACATTCCTTTGGGGAAATGTCTTTGGGTAAAGACCCCTTGGTATCTCGTTTCCTCCGTGGCACTTTGAGGCTGAGGCCTGCTGCTCGCACCAGGGTTCCGACATGGGATCTGGTGATTGTCCTTCAAGGCCTTACCCAGACTCCTTTTGAGCCTTTGGAGGATGTGCCAGCTAGATTTCTTACTTTGAAAGCTCTGTTCCTCCTTGCTATCTCATCTCTTAAAAGAATAGGAGATCTTCAGGCTTTGTCGGTTGCACCCTCATGCTTGGAATTTGTTCCTGGCATAGTTAAAGTGTTCCTCCATCCTATACCAGGTTATGTTCCCAAGGTCCCCACTAATGTGGCCAGATCTATAGTATTGCAGGCCTACTCCTTTTCAAGATTAGGACCAGGAAAAGAACAATCTGCTATGGGGAATTAGGGCCCTTGATGCTTATGTCCACAGAGCTGCCCTGTGGCGTAAAGCCGATCAACTATTTGTATATTTTGGACCGCCTTACAAAGGGTCCCCAGCATCTAAGCAGAGAATGAGCAAGTGGGTGGTCGAGGCTATCAGTCGAGGCTATCACTCCACTGATCGAGGGTCGAAGCTATCACTTATTTATGAGTTGACCGGACAGCCTTCACCTATGGCTGTCCGATCCCACTCAACTAGGAGTATGGCGGCCTCTAAGGCCTTATTGTCAGGAGTGCCCCTCCAGGACATTTGTGATGTGGCAGTGTGGTCTTCACCGCATACATTCCTCAGATTTTACTCTTTGGACTTGGACTCTACACCACCAGGGTCTCGTGTGCTTTCGTCCTAGTGCTGCTCTTATGATTTCACACAGGACAGACACTTCTCACTATGGTGGCGTTGGTATAAACGTTCCCTTAGCATCAACCGACGCAGCGCGAGTTCCCTTGAAAGGGAATGCCTCAGTTACGACTGTAAACTAGGTTCCCTGAAGAGGGAACGAGACGCTGCGTCACCTGCCATATCTCCTACGTGCCTGTAAGCGATTCGCTCGGACCTTAAAAAACTAGCGCTGCTTTGTTTGGGCAGGCTTTATAGTTTCCTGGTTCATGACGTCACCCGCCTCTGATGTTCCGCCACACCATTGGACTGATTTTACATATGTTTCAAGACATCATCACGCAAAGCGTTCCCTTAGTGTCAATCGACGCAGCATTAGATCAAATAACATTTTTATCTGTCATATGGTCATGTTACAATACCCCATGTTGTCACATTTCACTTCCATTCTTTCGGGGTAAATCAAGAAAAAACTGTTTTAATGAAACAAAACCACATAATTGTACTAGACGTGTAAAATTAACGTGGGGAAAAACTCTGAATCCCAAGTGGATTTGCATAAACTGAGAAAGTCAAAAAGTGTAAGGTTGTGCCCCGATCTCCACTACTTGCGTACAATGGGTTCCAGCCTGGCATGTGTTGCTTCTCTCTTTGACCACCACAGCACACCTCTCCATATCCATTTTGGACTCTTCTTTGTAGTAGTTCAGATATTGTTCTATGGACTCTTCCTCTTCATCTGTATCTGAATCAGATGAAACCAGCAAGACTTATGTTGGTGGCTGTTGCTGTTTTGTCTCTTTTGACTGTTGTTTTCCAGGACTCACTGCCATTACCAGGTTGCTTACTGAAGTCCACACCTCATTACTTTCATCTTAGGGAAGACACTTCAGGTCTTTAAACCTTGGGTCAATTGCAGTAGCAATTTTCAGCAATGTGAGGTTGGTGTTGTCCTTCCTTTCAGCTAGGTTTGTGGTAAAATCTTTTTTGAATTTGACTGCATACATCATCTGTGGACAAGTAGCACAAGGCAGGACAGGAGACACACTGTTCTCCCTCCAGCAGTTCAGTCACATATCTGCAATGGAAAGCACAAGATGTTGTAAAAATGCCAGTAAATTGGTATTAATTGCACTGAAATTCACTATTTTCCTGCCTGCATTCTACATGTGTACACACACACACACACACACACACACACACACACACACACACGCAACACACACCTGAAACAGAGAGAGAGAGGGAGGGGGAGAGAAAACAGAACAAGAGACAGAGACGAACGAAATATTAACTTGCCTGCTTGGTTCAAGTAGTTCCTCCAGCTTTTACAGTTTGGCAAGCTCCTGTGCATTCAACATGGAAACATTCTGAAGATTTGTTTTGCTGGATTCCTCTTGACCATTTCTAGGGACAAATTCCATCTTGTTGTAAAGTCCTGAACGAATGAGTCTTGCTTCTGTCCACATTGCAATTTGCTATTCACTTAACTCCTGAGCGTTTGATGGACTACGCTTAAAGCCTAGTTCACACTACATGATTTTAAAACGTCGGGCTGAACTGTGCGGTTCACACTACATGACTTGCTCTCTGTGAAATCAGGAGTGTTCAAGTTGTTGAGCTGTTCACACCACACGACACAACGTGATTGATCCGCAACAGGAGGTAATGCACTACACGAGTTGACAACAACTCTGTCACCCGATTCTATCTTGTCTACAAACCACGTTTTGTCACGAAAAATCACGCGATAAAACAAACCGGAAATGACGCGAAACAGCACGCGCGCTAATACCCAGCGAAGAAGACGAAGACCCATGCCTTGCTCTGATTTGAGCAACCCATGCCTTGCTCTGATTGGCTGTAGCTCATGACATCACTGAGGTTGAGTCGTGCGACAGCTCTGGATATCTAGCATGCTAGATATTTTTCTGGGCTCGGCGACGCGTCTGTGAGGCGTCTGCGAGCGTCTTTGATGCGTTGTTGGCTCTTTCATAGTAACAGATTGGCGAGTGTCCATCGTCCGCTAATCCCCCGAAATTTGCACGCGATAACACCCTGACCTGTCGGCGAGCTATATATATATATTGTATGAGCCCTCCACCATCCCCAGCACCACTTGCCTAGATCTGCTAGGGGGTTCTCCCTACTTTCCTTGCAGCTGCTCATATTCCATTTACCGAATGTATGTGTATGTTTCGGCAGTCATGAAAGTCTTACGACTTGACCTAGACTGTCAGTGACACAAAATGTTGCAATTACATTTTCAACCTCTAAAGCCTGACATATGAATAATATTTTTTTTAAGAAAAGTTTGCATTTGTATCTTTTTTATTTTTTATTTTTTGAGTATCATATTTGATCTCATACTCAGGGAGATGGGGGCACATTGCATATAAATGCAATGTGGTGCAAACAAATAAGATGAAATTCATATTGTGCATAATGTAAATCAATTAGATCTTTATTACAGTATAACAGACTACTTACATAAAATGCATATAAATATCAGGTATCACTCTATATCTTAGTCTTAGTGAGATGATATTTAAATGCTTAGTTTTATGATCAAAGCTCTATAGCTTTTCAGCAACGTTTTGATCGTGTTGATCATTTAGAGGCCTTAGAAATGTGCATATCAAATATGAAACAGTAGGCTTTATAGGGTTAACATAACAAGGCTTTATTAATTTTGAAAAATAGCAAGTGGAAATGCTGCCCACAAGTCTTCAGTGGCTTTTATGATGTTGTGGGAGTCTGAAACATGATGAGGAACAAGGTGGATGATGACCCCCTAACACATGAACTAATACTTTATGTATCTGTTCCTATTTATACCACTTCAATTAAAATACTTAACATTATATCACTGCTGTGACAGATTTTATTCCCTCCTTAAACTTGCAGAATAAAACTGTTTACCAAAACATCAGCAAAATGATGTGTGTGCATGTGTGAGAATGTGTCCTGCAGCTCTATAGTGTCAAGAGTCTATAGAACCCCTGAGCAGAACATATAAGCTGAGAATGAATGTAGTTTTACTTTCAGATGAGTCAGCAGTTGCTAAAGAACATCTTATGAAGAAAGACGAGCCATCCACTCTTTATCTAATGGCCCAAAACCCTCATAACTGGTGTGTCAACATCAAATGGTGCAGATAAATTAAATTGGTTATTCAAAGCTGTGATAGTTTTGACACTGTGATGGGGAGGGAGTTAGATGCAGAAAAACTAAAGGTATATAAACTAGTGTGATGATAACAGTGCAGAAGAACTCAAACTTCTCAAAGTATGCAAGCACAATAATGTTAATAATGTTTCAAACCTTTCCTGGAACCTTCCCACTACACATTTGGAAATGTTCCATTATTAGACACATCTAAACAAGGGACATATGTTGTCTATTGCAATAAAGGAAACACAGGTCTTAAATACACAACGAGCTTAATCAATGTCAAAAGAAACAGGTGTAGGAACTAATTAACAACCAGGGAAACTAAAGGCGGGCTTACACTGTGCAATGTCTGTGCAATTTCAGCAAGGTTACCTACTCACACTGGGGTGCGTTTCCTAAAGCCAACTAGGGTCGCAAGTTCCATCGTTACCAATAGAGTTCAATGGAAATTGCGATCATAGTTGGCCAACGATGCTTTTGGGAAACGCACCGCTGTTCGAGTAGATCACATACGATGTAAAGCCAAAGGTCAGGATTTATGTGCTCACACTATACGGTCCGAACTTCGAACTGCGACTTCACTGCTCACACTATACGTGTGAAATATGTGCGATAAATCCCCGTGTCAGGTTGCGCCGATAGACCATGATATCATGTATCCAGAGAAATTGTCGAAGCAAGCATCAGCTATCAATATCAAGAGGATTTAGCACTTCCAATGTATGTATTAAATTTGTATTAGTATTATTTTATTATTATTGGGGAATGCCTACTTTTATTATTAAATATGCTATAATACATTGGCCGCGCAATAATTTCATAGCGCATAACCGGACAACCGACGTGCTGTGAGAATAATTGAAAATTATCTAAAAACATTTAGGTTTATTTTACAATGAATTACAGGCCTATAATTAAAATTATTAACAGTCTATATTAATATGTCCGAACACTGCTGCAATAATAAATCATCAATAATAATTAAAAACAGCTTTATTTCAAAAACAGCTTGTTTAACAGGAACATTGTTAAACAAATTAATAAAAGAGGTATGCAACATCGCAGGTGGCTTGGAAGATGTGGGTAATATGGTTTATCCATAATGCAACACGAACTGGAGGTAAGCAACAGTAATTTGTAGCTAGTTTGAGCTACAGAACTTAAATATCTCCCTCTTTTTGTTTTCTTTCTTGCTGCATTAAAGATAAAATGGTTAAACTTCTGTTTCCGAGGAGGCGCAGTGAGGGAAAAAACGCTGAGTTTAGGGCAATCGGTTTGTAGCTTTGCTTCAACTGTGTCACAATATAGTCTATATATATAGACTATCAACCCGAGGAGCGACCAATGTTTCTGACATGTCAGAAAATCATCCGACCATCCGATTACCGGTCGGGAGAGGTTTATCACCTCTCGTTTTCCTCTGTACACTGCATGAACACTGCACGACAAACGACGCACAATAAAGCTGAAAATCGGCCCGACCCGAAAAGAGTTGCATGAGTTAGAATTCGTCTCAAAATCAGACGAAAATCACACAGTTAACCAGGGAACACAGGCAGGCAGACAGGGAAACTTGAAAATGTTATACCTAAATTCATTGATAATATTTCACTGAAAATATCAGACTCAAATAAACAATTCTCACAAATCAAAACCTTTCTTAAACATGTCACAAAGAGTTAGGTCAGATGTCAAGATTTACAGCTGGTAGCGCTTTATTTTACCGTGTCCTTGTTATACGTTACATGTAGCTACTATTGCAATAAATCGTTCTAAATTACAAGCAATTTACCTTGATCCACACCCTAATCCTAACCCTAAAGTAAGTACATGTAGTTAATTATTATTACCAAAGTCCCTTTCAAGGAAAGGCTGTTCACACAGCGGTAACAACTCCGGGCAGCTATTTCGGGCATCCAACACCAAGTCCATTCTATTGAATGGGGGCATCCTGAAATATCAAAATTTAATTTAAAAGAAAATAGTGCGCAAGGTTATATGTATCATTTTTGTGGTGCTTTGTCATTTTGGAGATTGACAAAACTTTCATTAGAAGGCTAGGATGTTCCTTTAAAAATAACCTTTTGTGTTCCTTGGAAGACAGAAAAGTAATTTTAGAATGACATGCAAGTCAGTAAACGATGAAAACATTTCCTTTCTGGTTGAATTAGTCTTTTGAAAATATGATGTTATAACTCTAGTGTGTTCCAGTAACTCAAACAGTAGAACACAGTGCTCACAACCACTGGGTCAGAATTGATTCCTAAAAAATATATGAACTGATAAAATGTATACCTTCCATGCAATAAAAGTTGCTTTTTGATAAAAGCATCCACCAAATGTAAATATACTTCAATGACTTTGTCAAAAAAAGACACATTGATATTAAAGTATGATTACATAAGCAGTGTTTATGTAGTGTTTACACTAGCAGCTACGGTTAATAAAAATGTCTTGTAATTTTTGAGTATTTTTTCATTAAAGCTCTCTTATCATCTCTCATTTATACATTTCTATACAGTATATTTCTCAACGTTTAAATGAAAACACAAGGCAACGTCCAGATGGACTCGCGATACATCTAAAACCCCTTCTAATGAGATAGAGGAATGCTCAAGAGGCAGCGAATTTACTTACGATCAGTCCCTGAAACATCAACCTCAAATCTTGAAAGATTAATGCTCTATTGATTGATCCTGTTAAATAATTCTCTTTCAGATTGATTGCTTTCTTTGGCTCACTTTTGCTGGGTTTTTCTCTGATGGAGATGTTGGTATTTCGTATATATTTGTACATTGTGGTATATTATAACCCTAAATGTGGGTTGTGAATCAAGACTGGTGAACAAAGCATTAATGTTTGGCTATAGTCCTGAAATACTCTTTGCATAAAGTCAATAGCTGGTTCCCAGGGTCAAGGAAGGGACATTAAGTATGGGAAATTAATGTAGCTTTTTTCAATTTTACTTAAGTGTTCAACATTTATTGATTTCTCACTGATGGTTAAATCTGGTTAGATGCGGTTCTCTGATGGGTGGCCAGCATTAAGTAAGAAACATTGCAGAAGACCCAAGAGGCTCAATGATCCAGCGTTCTTAAAGGTCTAACTTGGGTTCATGGAATTATCTTTAAACATATTGCAAGATCATTTTCTTTCTTTGCTTGTGCACATTACCACAACAAAGATTCAACAGAGATAGCAATACTAAAGTGAGGGAAGCGTATGAACTAGTGTAAACCCTATAAAAACCTAAACAACAAGAGCCTAATCTGACACACATTGTGCTAGAGGGTTGTATGTGTGTTACACCTTGACATTTTGTGCATTTTCCAAACTGATGCAATTTTTGTTTACAGGCATGCCCTTCTGCAGAATCACGTTCCTACATGATTCAGGGTGACTTTATTATGAAATCCACCCATAAATAATGCATCCATTGGCAAAAGTGAAAAAGTAAAGGAAAAATAACAATGCATTTTGTTGCGTGTGTGTCTCAAAAGCCTTTTTTCTAACTTTCGAGATTGTGTTGTGGTCAATATCAATCTCAAACTTTGTTGTCAGGTTTTGTCTCAATCGATAATTTCTTGTTAGTGATTCAAACCCCGCAGTGAGAAAAATACAACGTTTTTATTTATTTTATTAATTTGTTGGTTGTTTTTTTCCATGGAGTTGATGGGGTTGATGCTTTTGAAGATCAAAAAAAAAAAAAAGATACAAAAGCACCATAACATTTTCATAAAAGTAGTCCACATTACCAAGGCAACATATTCCAAGTCTTCAAAAGTCAAATGATATACAAACAGAAATAAATTTAAGTCATTCACTGATAGTTTTCAATTACGCTTTAGTGAGTTCAGTGAGTTGAAATCACACGCAGCCTCACATGAAGATTTGTTCACATGAACATGCCAAGGAGAGCTAGGTTTGATATCAATTATTTTAGTTAATAACATCTTAAATGTCCACCTATTCCTCACACAATAATAAGCAAGTCTTTATCAAATGTCATGAATTTATTTATTAAGTAAATCAATGATTCAACAAGGATTAGAATGGAATTCCGGGAACTGTTCTAGCCTTGACTCTTTCCCCGCCAACGAAGAGTTTTTTACAGCTTTTCACTGTTATACGTTAGGGGGCACTATTACGGATCTTCTGAAAGAGTACAGCATCTCCAGATCAAAACACAGGAGAAGAAGCAGCAGAAACAAGCAAAATCATATGTAAGCAGATGCATATGAAAAATAATGCAATCATCAACTATAAACAGCATATATCTCAAAATGGCCCAATGTTACTGAATGAAATGTTGACCCAGGACGAGCGACAGGACTGTGAGGCTTTAGGGTGTTGATGGACTCGATCTACTCCATCTGTGTTTTCATCATCGTTCTGAATCTGATCCAGACGCAGTCTTTAACAAAAACATGATTTTCTCAGCTTTTTTATCAAAATGTAGCTTTTTTATTAAACTTACCCACATTCAAGTGTTGATAAAAATAGCTAGAATAAAACATTTTTTTTTTTTGGTTTAAAAACAGAGGGTCAGTTCTTTACTTTTTTGATATATTGAATGTTCAGATATCCATACAAGAAAATATTCTGGGGGCCATGAAATTTTTGTGAAAATGATAAAAAATGCTGGAGCTGGCTGTCAACTTAAAATAAAATAAAAGACGCTCGCGGGGAAAGAGTTAATTGCATTGCTCTTAATCATCTGATACTCCAGACAGACACAAACTCACTGTCATGCTGACTGTGGCGTCCCACATGAATCCAGAATCTCTTTTTCAGAGCATAGTTGACCTAAACAAAGGATGAGATGACATTTTACTCCACGACCGTAGAGAGATAAATGGCAAACCATTAATCCATCTCAGCCCACCCAAACCACTTTTTGCCGGAATGTAGTGCAAAATCCATTACCATGGCATTTAGCACGGCTACAGGATCCCTGACAAATAGCAAGGCAAGCAAAGCTGATGTTTATAATTTGTTCGATGTTAAAATACTTTCTCCTATCCTGATTTAATGTGCAGAGACAACTATATGTTAGCTGGCTGGCTTCTTGAAGAAAAACTGGCTTCTTGAAGTGTAAAAACTGAATTGTTTGGGCTGTTACGTTGTGTAACTTGTGTTTGTTTTGTCTCTGCCTCAGGATTGGCTAACAAGATGATGAGCTGGAGTGATTGACGTTGAAGATTTTTGTTTGCCTCAGGGATTTCATGAAAACTAGAGATTGTATCGTCAGATGGTTATTAACAAAATAATTATTGTAAGAATAGGTGTGACACTGTCACACAAGAGGCATGTTTTACCACTCTATGTATTAAAAATACTTTTATGTACAATAGAGTTTTATAGGTTTACATGTTTTATTCATCCATTTTATTCCTCTTATCATTTGAGTGTTTACTGTATGTCTTTAAGGCCTCTGGTTTTAAGATGCGTTCTGGTCGATTGGAATACATGTGGACGAGGGAGACATACCCGTTTACACCTGGTGTTTTAATCCGTCTCTTTTATCCACTTTCAACCACTTCTGTCCTGATGTCTTCGAGGGGAGGGTCTATGGGCGGGTAAATGTGGGATTTTTCAGATCTTTTGATCTAATGGACGAAATAAGCTTACTCAATTTACATATGAACGCGCCGGAGGCACATACGGAGAGCAGCAGCTTTAGTTTTTGCTCTGACAGCTGCAAGACTATCAGTGTTATAAATCAGGAATGGTGAGAGAACATTGGGCTTGGTACGTTTTCGTCTTCAAACCAAACTTGAGTCTTTATCAGACAGTTTAAATCCCATCTGGCTAGCGCACTTCTCATAATGTTTCCTCATCAGGTCAGTAGCCGGAGAGAAGATGGTCTTTTGTGGCTGTTCCAACACATTCGACCACATGAGCGTCTATACTACAAGAGCAATCCGGTCAATGCGCTTTCGACTACCTCTGGAAGTGGTAATCCCAAAAAGTGTTAGACCCCAATTACACCTGTATTTAGTGTCGTCCACTTGTGATCCGATCAACCAAAACGCATCTTAATACCAGGAGTAAACAGGTATTATGTGAGCCATCACATGACAGTTAATAGGATATACACCAGTATAAAGGGAGCCGCGTGATAAACAGGATTTGGATTATGACTTTATTGGACTGTATACTGGTGGACACTTTCACATTGGTACTTCCAGCACACTAGGATCCTTTAGGACTGTTTTAGGGTATGGTAGCTGTGTTCTCTGCGTATGTACGGGTCTTTGCAGCCTTTAGCCACTGCCTACAACTTCACTGGAAACAGAAAGTAAGTCACTCCCGCTAAACATTTATACTCTATGAATTCTTAAACCCGGGAACATTACACCAATTGACACCATTATGACTAAATGTTTGCTAAGAAGTATTTCCTACTAAAGCAAGAGGTGTTTGTTCAAGCCTACCCATAGCAGACTGGGAAGGGCCTTGGATGACGGGGAGGTCCTTCATTCTTACATATCTTTCTAAAATCGTAAATCTGTGCGAATCACATCATAACTATTTTACAGGGTGGTGATTTTTGTATATTTCTCATGAGACGAGCTGCAGTGCACTTGACTTGACCTTCCTTTTCCAGTGTAATTACTGCCACGATTCCCCTTGCTTGATCATTGCTCAACTTGTGATTATTTAATTACACTGGTAAATCTTAAGATATTTTTACATAAAACTGGATATTGATAATGTGAACACTTCACATACCATTTCTTAAAGCTTAGTACCCAAGGTATGTCTACAGTCTATACTGGGAAGTTTTCAGTTCACATTTCCTTCTTTCATTGAGTGCAACAACATGCCATACTGAGTCCATACTGAAAGTGGTTAAAAGGCCACACACACACACACAAAAAAGTTGCATCCAATTATGTTGTCAAACAGAGAGGTTTAGTCTCATAGCTAAACTGGGAGATTTCAGAGTCAGTGACGTCATGGCTTGCAGGAGTGACAGGTGTTGTTAAGAACGGATTTTGGCTTACCCAAGAACCCCTGCAAAGATGGGCCTGATAAAATAAATGAACTGTGTGAGGGGTGACAGCTTAAGAATACAGCCTCATTTATTTCGCAGTCTCCATTCACCGCCTCATGGACAGCAGTCATATCGCAATTACACAAACCCTTTCCACTGCGATGACAAAAACTTCACAAACCATTAACGCCCCACGACAAACAGCACCAAAAAAACAGGATGGATCATACAAAACATGTCTTCTCATTGTGTTACCTCTAGTCATTTATAACACCCCCTCCACTCCATTCCATCACCCAGTTTTTTGCCAAATGAAAACTATGTAATCGAGAGCTCCATCAAACTGTCATGTTTACAGCTTGTTATTGCACAATTCTACAATTCATGGGAACTGCTCGTAGGAGAGCCGTCTGTCCTGTCCTCAAACTGGAGTTTAAAGCGAGCTCCTTCCCATTACATGCTAAGCTTATGGACTTTGAGAAGCGTGGAAAGTCCTTATCAGCAGTGGCCAGGTCTGGATTTAGCGCAGCGGCTTGTGAGCATCAGAAAGGAGGAGGCCTGGGAGACGGCAGCAAGCAGCTGGAGGTGAACTTCAGAGATGCTGTTCTGTTTTGCCCTTGAATTCTGGCTTTGTATTTACTTGGTGTTCACCTGAAAGCATTTGAATGTAAATTTGAGAATTTGTTCTTGCTTTGCTTTTTTGAAATACCTAAAATATAAAGTATGTTGCCACAGAACTAAAGTGTCTATAACTGAGAGAGAATATATATATATATATATAGACATACATGAAAATGATATATATATATATATATATATATATATATATATATACTGTACATGTCAACTGAAAATGCAACTTGTAATGACTTCTGCAGTCTCAAAATTATTTAACCCCCTGAATAGCCCTTACGTAACAAAAACATGGGGATATACTGAAACATATAATGCAATATATTACATAATAAATTTCCATTTATGGGTAACTAGTGCTTATATTTTTCAATATACTGCAATATATGTTTTGACCATGTATGGCTATATATTCATGAATATAAAATATTTATAAATGAAGACAAAAATAGCATTACATGTAATATTCACAAAGTTGTATCCTTTATTGTGTACATATATTGCACATACATGTTCCCATATAAATGTGAATGTATGTTCACACACACACACACACACACACATATATATATATATATATATATATGTATATACACACACACACACATTCACAGAACGGGCCCTATTTTAACGATCTAAAACGCAAGTGTCAAGCGCAAAGCGTAAGTAACTTTTTGGCGGATCTCGGCGCTGTTGCTATTTATCCGGCGGGATAAAGCTGCGTTCACACTACACGCGACCAAGCGACACGATACCATTCATTATCAATAGTGAGCGGGCGACTTCCGGCGACACGCGCGACAGCGACCGTTGGCGACCGGTGGGGCGTGTCCAGCGGCGCGACAAAGTTGAGAAATCTTTTACTTTATGCAAATGAAGAGCGATTTTAGGGAGCGACAACCAATAGGAGTGAAGTCAGTGGAGTGCATCACTCTTCAGTGCTGAGTCTGACCGAGGCAAGTTGAACAAGAAGCTCATTTTAGCCGTCAGAAACTGTCCTATAACTTATGATATAGTATCTCCGTGTACATACAGTGGTGTTCACTGTACTGACTCCATGACAGAATGGTTTCGGGAACCCAGATAGACCGGTATTTGCCCGTTTGCTGCAGATAAATAGCCACGATGGCAAAGAGCACTAATTGTTTATCGTTCATCTTTAATATTATGCATTTTATGTACTGATTCCATTTATATTTAGACTTTTCCTTCCAAAATATTTGTTTGTAGCGGCAGTAAAACGTGTTTGTTGTCTAGAATAGAGTAACATCCGTGAATGTCACTCACAAACATTACTAGGCAACCAGTTAGTGGGAACGCCCTCCAGCGCAGCCACTGGCGACCTGCAGCGACAAAGTCGCGTGTAGTGTGAACGCAGCTTAAATGACTCTTGCGCTCGACGCAAATCTAAAAGGGGTTGGTCTGAAGTAGCTTCATTATTCATAGTGTATTCCACTCATGGCGCAAATGTTTTCTGGAACTGCAAAATAGCACCAGGGATTGTTTGCGCCGAAACACGCCTCCTTTTTGCGCTGAACCGCCCAGGGAGCGCAAGTTAATTCCCTAGTTCCCTTTCAAGGGAACTCGAGCTGCGGGAACGCCTCTGCGTTGTGCGTCATGAAGCACGTATGGAATCAGCCCAATGGAGAGATGAAACGTCATAGGCGGGTGACGTCATCGACCAGGAAACTATAAAGCACCCCAAAAACATAAGCGCAGTAGCTTCTGTGCCTTCAGTCGCGCTACATGTGAATCTGTCCCTGTCTGATATTGTTTGTCTTACATACCCTGCACCACACAAACAATTTATCCTATATATATATATATATTGAGAGATTATGGCGGACGAACAGCAGTTTAGAAAGTGTGTTCCTCCCTGCTCGCGTTATTTAACGAGCGGGGATACACATGATCTTTGTGTTGTTTGTTTGGGAGTTCAGCATGCCCAGTTTGCTCTCGAGGGAGCAGACTGTGAGCATTGCGAGCGTTTGCCGTTAAGGACGCTCCGCTCCCGCCGATCGCTCTTTGAGGAGAGCGGTTCGGTGCGCGCTCCCCGCGGTTCGGGTCCCGCTTCTGTCGAGGCAGAGCGGCGGCGCTTATCGTGGGGATCGCAGATGGATCTCTCAGCGGGGGTTGAGACGGGCGCTGCCTTATCTCTCCCTTTACCTGTGAGATCCAGTGCCTCATTCCTGGGTTCGGAAGCACGCGCTGCGGTTTCTTCCGCTCAGGATGAGGCACCCGTACTACAGCTATCCAGTTCTGAGGAGCTGGATGTTGTTAGTGTGGAGGGAGAGACTGAGGATTCGCCACCTCACTCTCCCGAAAGTGATGAGCTTATGGAGGTTTTAACACGAGCTGTTGAAAAACTCAGTATTGAATGGCCAGTGATTAGACAGGAGTCTGTGTCAAAATCGAAACTGGATGAAAGATTTTTGCCCTCACGTGTTCAGCCTCCACGCCGGTGTCTGCCGTTCTTTCACGATCTCCACACTGAGGTGTCGAGATCGTGGAAGAAACCGGTTTCATATAGAATATTTAGTCCCCAGACATCAACATATTCAAATATAATGGGGGCTAGATCATATGGTTATGGCGCTTTGCCTCGCGTGGAAGAGACGCTCGCGAGCTATCTCTCCCCCGAGGCGGCGTCATCTTTTAAAACACCGGTATTACCCACCAAGCCCCTCAGAAATACATCTGCCTTGGTGGGTAAAGCGTATTCGGCTGCAGGTCAGGCTGCATCATGTCTGCATACAATGTCAATCTTGCAGGCATACCAGGCTGACCTGCTGAGGGACGTGAGTGAGAGTGAGGCAGTCAGTACTGACGTAGTTCGAGAACTGCGTCAGGCTGCTGATTTATCCCTGCGCGCCACCAGAGAATCGGCCAAGCTAGTGGGTCGATCTATGGCAGCTCTGGTGGCCGCAGAAAGACATCTCTGGTTAAATCAGACAAATGTGAAAGAGAAAGAAAAAGCTTTTCTTTTAGATGCTCCTCTCTCTCCATCGGGGTTATTTGGCGAAGCTGTTAATTCTGTTATAGACAAATTCCAGGAAGAGAAAAAACAAGCTATAGCTTTCAAAAAATTTCTCCCGTTAAAAATTCACGTCCCTGGGGCTGCTGGGCGGGAGCAGCCCCGGCCGTCTACAAGCTCATCCCATAGGGCGCAGCAGAAGCAGAGTGTCGCGTCTCGTGCTCCCCCTGCTGGACAGTGGGCTCAGGCGCGGCACTCTCAGCCGAAGTCTTCTAGCAATAGACCTGATCTGAGGACAGTGATATTGTCTAAGAAGGCTTCAGCTAAGAAGAAGTCCTGACGCCGAGGCGTTCAGGATGCTGAGGGTGGTCCCCACCGAGGCGGAAAGGAGTTCACCTCTCTTTACGGTGCCCATTCTTCCTCGGTGCCCTCAGGGGGCCGTTCTGCCAACCCCGCCTTCATGCCGGGGCGTAGGCGGTCCCAGCGAGCGTTTTCCCGAGGGACGCTCGCTCCCTCTGAGGAGGGTCTCACAGCAGTCAAACCAGTCGTTCCCTGCCGGTGCGCCGTTACAGGGCGCTGTGTTTGCTGCTCAAGTTACACCAGAGGCCAGTCTCGAGAGACTGGTACCCTTAGTAGATTTTCTGGCAGAGTGGAAAAGCCTTCCAAGAATATCTCATTGGGTCCTGCAGACAGTAGAAAAAGGATATGCTATCCAGTTCAGGTGTCGTCCACCAAAATTCAGAGGGGTTCTGCACACAGTGGTGGGCCCCGAGCAGGCTCTGGTAATGGAACAAGAGGTGAAAACGCTCCTCCAAAAGGAGGCTATAGAACGGGTTCCTCCTCCCAGTTTGGAGTCAGGTTATTACAGCCGATATTTCATCGTTCCAAAGAAGGATGGGGGGTTGCGTCCAATTTTAGACCTGCGCCTATTGAATCGCTCGGTAGGGAAGCTAAAATTCAAGATGCTCACTATCAAGCAGATCGTGTCTCAAATCAGATCCGAGGACTGGTTTGTCACGATAGATCTAAAGGACGCATACTTCCACATTTCCATCCTTCCACAACACAGGAAGTTCCTGAGGTTCGCCTTCGGGGGCGAGGCGTACCAGTACAGGGTTCTTCCGTTTGGCCTAGCTTTATCACCCCGCACTTTCACGAAATGCATGGATGCAGCACTAGTGCCTCTGAGGCTTCAGGGCATTCGTATTCTCAATTATATCGACGATTGGTTGATTTTGGCTCAGACGGAGCAGATGGCGGTTCGGCATCGAGATGTCGTCCTCGCTCATATCAGAAAGTTGGGGTTGAGGCTGAACGCAAAGAAAAGTGTACTATCTCCTTCTCAGAAGACCACTTTTCTGGGTGTCGTTTGGGATTCGGTCTCGATGCGGGCGCGGCTCTCTCCGACCCGCATCGCTTCGATTCTCTCAGCTGTGAAACGAGTAAAGCTAGGCCAGCTACTCACTGTGAAGCAGTTTCAGAGACTGTTGGGTCTGATGGCAGCAGCGTCCAACGTTATACCTTGCGGCCTGTTGTACATGAGACCGTTACAGTGGTGGCTCAGGACCAAGGGATTCTCCCCGAGGGGAAATCCGCTCCGCACGTTCAAAGTCACGCGGCGCTGCCTTCGTGCTCTGGTCATGTGGAGAGAAACTTGGTTCCTATCCAAAGGTCCTGTGCTGGGGGCTCTTTGTCGTCGCATAACGCTAACGACGGATGCTTCCCTCACAGGGTGGGGGGCGGTCATGAGTGGCCGCCCAGCCCAAGGTCTGTGGCAGGACCATCATCTATCGTGGCATATAAATTGTCTAGAGATGTTGGCTGTGTTTCAGGCTCTGAAACACTTCTTAACAGACCTGAGGGGCCATCATGTGTTAGTTCAATCAGACAACACGTCGGTGGTCTCTTATATAAATCATCAGGGGGGCCTGCGGTCTCGCCGGCTTTACAAGTTGGCCCGTCAGATCCTCCTGTGGTCCCAGGGGAAGCTACTATCACTGAGAGCAATGTATCTTCCCGGGTATTTAAATGTGGTAGCGGACTCCCTGTCGAGGCAGGGGCCGAGGCCAGGGGAATGGAGACTCCACCCCGAGGTGGTGGAGCTCCTTTGGTTGAGTTTCGGTCGCGCCGAGGTGGACCTATTCGCTTCCAGGGAGACCACGCATTGTCATCTGTAGTTCTCCATCAGTCATCCAGCCCCCCTGGGGTTGGATGCTATGGTGCAGCCGTGGCCGAGGTCACGCCTGTACGCCTTTCCCCCGATTGCTCTGCTACCAGGAGTTCTGGAGAGGGTTCGCCGGGACGGGGTCAGCCTACTATTAGTAGCCCCGTTTTGGCCGGCCCGAGTATGGTTTGCGGACCTGATTTCTCTCCTGGACGGCTCTCCCTTGGAGCTCCCGGTCAGGAGGGATCTACTCTCTCAGGCGGGTGGCACGATATGTCACCCCCGCCCAGAATTGTGGAAACTGTGGGCTTGGCCTCTGAGGGGGCCCAGCTCATAGAGTCTGGTCTCTCAACCGAGGTTGTTGAGACCATTCTTCACTCCAGAGCTCCATCCACGAGGAAGCTTTATGCCTTGAAGTGGAAACTTTTCACTTCTTGGTGTGGAGAACACCTGCAGGACCCAGTTAACTGCCCAGTGGGTGCAGTGCTGGAGTTCCTGCAGGAGCGCTTCTCCACAGGGTTATCCCCCTCCACACTAAAGGTGTATGTGGCGGCACTAGCTGCTTACCACGTCCCTTTCAGTGGAGTTTCTCTTGGGAGACACCCGCTTGTAACTCGTTTCCTCCGTGGCACTTTGAGGCTGAGGCCAGCAGTTCGTACGAGGGTGCCGACCTGGGATCTGGCCATTGTATTGGAAGGTCTTTCCCTAGCTCCTTTTGAACCTATCGAAGAAGTTCCTGAGAAGTTTCTCACTTTTAAAACTATCTTTTTACTTGCTATCTCCTCATTAAAAAGAATCGGAGATTTGCAGGCTCTGTCGGTGTCACCCTCGTGCCTGGAATTTTCGCCTGGCATGGTTAAGGCTTTTCTGCATCCTAGACCAGGTTACGTTCCCAAGGTCCCTACTAATGTTGTTAGACCTACGGTTCTGCAGGCTTTCTGTCCTCCTCCATTTATGTCATCGGACCAGGAGAAACTTAATTTACTCTGCCCTGTTAGGGCGTTAGACGCTTATGTCCACAGAGCTGCCCTGTGGAGGAAATCAGAACAACTATTTGTATGTTTCGGGCCATCCAGGAAAGGGTGCCCTGCGTCTAAACAGAGAATGAGCAAGTGGGTGGTCGAGGCTATCTCACTTGCTTATGAGTCGGCTGGTCAGCCTTCACCTTTGGCTGTTCGAGCCCACTCTACTAGGAGTATGGCTGCTTCCAAAGCTCTATTGTCGGGGGTTTCCCTGAGTGATGTTTGTGATGCGGCTGGATGGTCTTCACCGCATACTTTTATTAAGTTCTATGACCTAGACTTAAGTTCTACCCCTGGGGCACAAGTGCTCTCGTCCTCTGTGCGCTAGTTCTCACATGGCGGTCATTTGGTCCTATGGCGACGTGGGTATTCGCGTTCCCGCAGCGTTCGACGCAGCTCGAGTTCCCTTGAAAGGGAACGTCTCGGTTACGTATGTAACCCTAGTTCCCTGATAGGGAACGAGACGCTGCGTCGTTCCGCCATACTCCCGGCACTCCCGTTAGCGCTTCCTTCAGGCCTATCAGAAGCTACTGCGCTTATGTTTTTGGGGTGCTTTATAGTTTCCTGGTCGATGACGTCACCCGCCTATGACGTTTCATCTCTCCATTGGGCTGATTCCATACGTGCTTCATGACGCACAACGCAGAGGCGTTCCCGCAGCGTTCGACGCAGCGTCTCGTTCCCTATCAGGGAACTAGGGTTACATACGTAACCGAGACGTTTGACGGCGTGCGTCTGTGGAGGGAAAAGTCCGCTTTGCACGGGTGCAAAATACGAATGATACATGCGTCGATGTACAAAGTCAATTGTGCTGGGTGCAAGATAGGGCACTACAGATTTCTAAGTCCCAGCATGCTTTGCTTCTGACTGTTAGGAGAGCAAATGTTAAAAGTAAGTTTTATTTAATGTTTCTTGCTCAATATTAACATAGGGGGGAGATCTATTAATATTTAATATTCTATTATGTTTTAATTTAAAAGGTTTTCTGGTATGTGTGAGTTTTTGGGGTTACCATTGTGCTGAAGAGTAGAGCCTGTGGTTCCGTTGATGATTGGCCAAATATCAGGAAGGCTGTTATTACTGTATTTTAAGAGTAATGACTACACTCCACATCACAGTGATAGTTTCTTAGTTAAATAGTTCAGTACATGTAAGTGTTTGTGTGCTTTTGTTAACCAGCTTAGAAATATGAAATACAATGTAAATAACAAAAAAAAAAAGGAAATATAAAACATTGTATATTTTTCTATATATGTGTTTATGTTGCATGAGTATACATACATTTTCAATACATGAACTGCGGCAATTCCTGATGTATTATTCAATATATTGTATTGTATATTTTATATATAGTTTATTGTATTGTGTGTGTATATATATTAGAGGTGTAACGGTTCAAAAAATTCACGGTTCGGTTTTATACGATTCGGTACGTTTCCGATACAGCATAGAAAGAAATGCCAGGGAAATTTCCTTGATTAAATTTTTTTAATTATATTTTTATTAAAACTAACAGCATAAAGTATGATATTTTTTAACTTTGAGCAATGATGGAGCTATACTTGACTTTTCTTAGGAGCTTATAAAAAACAGCTCCTTGGACAAAATGAAATGTAATATTGTAGTAGTTATAAACAAAGGTTTATTTTAGTTCAGATTAACATTTTAGGGCAGTAATTGTATTCATAATGTCAAAATAAAACCGGCGTGATGTTACTTGAAAGCATTATAGCCTACTATTCCTGCCACACTTCCATGGTTACAGTTAGTAGTGTTACTACAGTACATCCATGGTGAATGTTGCTGATCTGTGGACACTGGATAGTTCATTCACGGCACAATGTTTCTTCCTGGTTTCCACGTCAGCGCTGTTTGATCCGTTAATAACGGAGCAATGCGAATGTTTCTCACTAGATCTCGCAGCGATGTTATTACTTCAGTGGCGACTTCAAATGCTTTCTTTACTGGATTTGGCTGTGTAGTGACAGTGCTGATGATTAAGATCGGCTCGCGCTGCATTGGTCCAAACTGATAAACGGTCCGTCAACCACACAATAACGAGTGGTTTCGTTCCGCTTACATTACATTTGCCATTTGATGTTGGGCAATGTTGTGGTCACGCCAGCGTCTCTTACATTATGAGCGCGCTTGCCACGCGTGACGCGCCTACATTTGAAATAACGAAATTTTGGTCGGCAGGAAAAATGGTCCAACGAACCGAATACGTGTATCGTTACACCCCTAATACATATATTTAAATGTACTGTTAAACCATTTAAAGGTGCTCTAAGCGATGTCACACGTTTTTTAGGCCAAAACATTTTTTGTCACATACAGCAAACATCTCCTCACTCTCCGCTGGCTGCCTGTCCCCTGAACACACTGTAAAGAAACGCGATCTCTGTAGACAGCCCAGGCTCCACAAACAGCAACAAAAACAAACTGGGCTAACCCACTCCACGAAACATGACAAACAGTTCCAGCCAATCACCGACAAGAAGGACTTGGGGGCGGGGTTTGGGGGGTTAGTGTGCGGATGAGGAGGAGGGAGGGTCTAGCTAGCCTCCGTTTTGTTTGACAATACTTTAAACGTCAACAAGAAGTGACGTTACCCGACATCGCTTAGAGAACCTTTAATATATTGATCATTCATATATGGAAAATATATTTCCGTTCCATAAGGGAGAATCCCTCACAACAGCACAAATCTGCAAAACAGGTGTTGTTTCAAGCACACTTGATGCAACTAATCAAGGGCTTCATTACTTGCACCAGGTGTGCTAGAGCTAGAACACATGTAATATCTGAACTGGCTAGGTTTGTTAAACGTCACATTTGACTGCATGTTAGAAGTCAAAAGAATGGTCCAAAACAATAAGAGAAGATATCATCGCCCTTCACAAACAAGGAACAGGATACAAAAATATATAGTGGAGGCACTAAATGTTCCTAGAGACACCATTGGAGGCATAGTTTGCAAGTTCAAAGTTAAATGAGCAGTGGTTACACTATCTGGACGGGACAGAAAAAGAAAGCTATCAACGGCTGCAACCAGATTTCTGAGAAGGCAGGTTCAGAAAAACCCTCGAGTGACTTCAAAAGACCTTCAGCAAGACTTGGTGGCAACAGGCACTGAGGTTTCATTAGCAGAATAAGACACGTACTAAACGCATGCCAGAACCCCAAGATGTAAACCACTACTGACCCAAAAGCACAAGAAAAGACGGCTCCAATTTGCTCAAAATCATATAAATAAGCCACAGAAGGCTTTGGATTCTGTTCTGTGGAGCGATGAAACAAAACTAGAACTTTTCAGCCCTATTGATCAGCGGTATGTCTGGAGAAAGAAGAAAGAAGCATATGCTGAAAAGAACACTGTCTACAGTTCAGCATGGTGGGGCTCGTGATGCTCTGCGGCTGATTTACATCCTGTGACACTGGAAACCTGCAGTGTGTGGAAGATGGATTCATTGAAGTGTCAGGAAATCCTAGGAGAAAACTTCATGAGAGTTGGGTGTCATTGGACCTTCCAACAGGACAATGATCCCAAGCATACCTTAAATTCCACCAAGGCTTGGTTGCAGAAGACGTCCTGGAAAAGTCTACAGTGGCCATCACAGTCACCTGACTTGAACCCCATAGAAAATCTCTGGTAGGATTTGAAGGCGGTTGCAGCAGCAAACTCAGGAATATCACTGAAATGATGGCCATTGCTCCTGAGGAACGGGTTCAGATTCCTAGGAAACGCTGCCAGAAGTTGGTGTCTGGTTATACATCTCGTCTGCAGCAGGTCAGAACAGAAAAAGGGTGTTTTACTAAAGATGCTTGTCATGAAGGGGTTACATAATTTTGAGACTGCAGAAGTCATTCATAATAAAAACTATATTATTTGTTTGTAGATTAAAACTTAAGATGACATGTAAAATAATATATAAAATATAGTAATATGTAATACACATTGAATTCAAATGTGTAATAGTAATGTTCACCTTAGTCACCTCCGCTATTCATAATAGCTAATAACAATAATGTGAAATATGGGGCTAGCATATATGCAAAGACACACTGAGCCATGGTGCTTATGGGTATGAGTTTGAATCTGGCTTGCAATGTTTCCAGATCTATCCTCTTCCCCCCGTAGTTTACTGTCCTCATCATTTATTCATTCATAATCCATATAAAAAAAAATACAACAACACTGCAGTGGTCAGTCATCGTTGCTGTCGGGCGGAAACCAAGCATGTCCAAAACCAATACTTTTCCGTAATTTTTTTTTTTTTTTTAAATAATCAAACATTGTGATGCCAAAGTTTTAGGGTAAGGTGAGGGACAAGTTTGCTGGTAAGGGTGGGATAATCTGTAAGGGAAGGTCAACAGTGTAATCATGCAATTACAGAAATTAATTGCATTATATTTTTTAAATACAAGTACAGTAAAAAAAATATGTATGTACACAATGAGAGCACTGTATTAAATGATTAATTTAAGCGTAACATAGTAGTAAAGGACAGCTAATATAAAGTAGGAATAACAAACAATAAACAGTAATGCTAATAATTAAATTGTAACTGTAATTGTATTGTAAAGGAAAATCCCAATAAAAATAATGTTAAAAATAATAACAAATTCATATTTGGTAAATTGGTAGCTTCCAGACCTCTAATGTTTTTGTTTTGTTTTTTTCCATAATTTTTTAATTGCTTAGTAATTTTACTAAGTACTATAGGACATAATTTAATTTGTTAATGTATTAAGTACAAATTGCTCAGATATATTAGAACACTGTAAAACAATGACAAAATGCAGGGCCAGCCTCTCCACATGTGTGTGGCCACTTTTATTTTCAAGGACAGTCATTAACGAGTGTAACAGACTGATGTGACTAATAGGCTCTCGGGGAAGAGCGTCCAGAGAGTCCACATCTTCAGAGTGTGTGTGTGTGTGTGTGAGTGAGTGCACGAGGTCTTTCCCTCGGGCTTTACTGCTGCCTCTGCTGCATGTGGGTCATGCTAGCCACTGATTTAGAAAAGCCTTAAGCTTGCTGTGGTGACACAACTAAAACTGAACTGTAACACTGTAACTGTAGCGTTGGCCTGTTAAAAAATACAGAATGAGGAATTAGGGTAAAATAAACCTTAAGTGTGTCCTAATGACAGTTTGTTTAACTGAAATAAAACACCTTGTGTGACCAACGTAGGATCCGTTTCAGGTGCTTGGTAGATCTTTACAATAGGGTTTGTTAAAGGCCCCCTGAAATCAAAATGTAAGTTTTCAAGCTTTTAGTAAGAATATATTAGCCTTAAGGTTATGAATAAGCTGGTGTATTCCAAAACAATGACAAAATTTGCATTTAGGAGATATAAGCATTCAAAACTTATAGTCTCTCACTTCCGCTTAAGTGGATCACAGATTTTTATTACATCACTGTGGACTTCTCATCACATCTCCTGTCCAATCAAATGCTCTCTAGAATCTAAAGCTCCGCCCCTATGCTATAAATACCACCTGGCCAAACCTAGTTGACAGACTAACGGCTAAATGCTAAATAGCTAAAAGCTAAATGGCTAGAATTTACTCACACATCTACTATTGAATCTAACGTATCCTCAGTGCTCAGATTCGCGTCCATGGTGCGGGAAAGTACGACTTGCAGTCTGTGAGGTACACTAAACGCTATTGGCTATTTGAAAAGGGGGAGGGGCCATTTAATATGTCCCGCCTTAGCTTCCTCTTTCATTGGAAATTACGTCAATGCATCAAACAAAGCTGTGCGTTTCAAGGCACTTCAGTGGGCCATTAACATTAATAAATGCATTAGGTTTTATTGACTAGCAATGAACAAAACAGCATCTATTAATCTAGGTTAATGCAAACATCGAAAGATCAAAGTAAATTTGATTCCTCATGTCACTATGATACATCGATCATCCTCTCCAACTTAGCGATCATACACAGGTAGTGTATGCAAGTCACAAGTACAAACCATGAAAACTTTGTGTTTGGTTAAACTTCTGAGGGACATCTGCAGTCCTTTCAAACAGCAAGAAGCCAAGGTGCCCTTCAGTGTGTTTGGCAAGCACCAGCGATCACAGGCGTTTATACAGTCTCAGCGTGTAGAGGCCAGTTATGCAGGCGACTCGATGAGGGATGTGTCCTTCAAAACGGGCCAAGGAGCGTTCGTTTCGCAACTACCCTAAGTTTAATTTAATTATATTTATCATATATATATATATACTGCCTATATATTTGTCTTTTCTTTTTAAACATGCATCATATTGTTTATAAATCCAGCCAGAATGTGTTCTGCACATAAACACTCTGATGTCAAGTGAATATTCCTTTTAAACAAAACTGTTTCTTTTATTCCCCCGCTTCGGGAATGTATTATTTGCTTTTATACAAACTGTACATAACCGGTTGAAAAGAAACCATGATTTTCAAAAACTATTATAAAAAATGTCACCTGCACCTTTTTTTCAGTAGTTATTTATAATTAGGGTTAGTTATTTATAATTAGTCAAAGTATCGGTTTTTAGATTTTAGGTTTATTGTAAGTTAGAATGATTACTGTTATATATATATATATATATATATGTGTGTATGCAGTATGCACCATTTGTGCATGAAGACGTATCGTCTCTTTTGACAGCTCCAGCTATTTGAAAAAAAGTCGTGCCACCATCGATCACACTCTCTTCACTAAAACCTTCATCTGGACCATAGATGTACTGACATTTGCACCTAGACAGCACTTTTTAGAAAGCTAATATGATCTAGACTTGAATATTGATTGTAGAAATCACCTGGCTAAGAGAGGTCCTGGTACAAGGATAGTAACATATATCTTGCCATTATTTTCTGGCATCGGTAGCTCCTGTTCTTAACGGAGTGCAAGAGAAGAAGAAGAGCACGGTAAATCAGACTCTCTCATAGCAGAGAGAGAGGTTTGTTCCAGTTGTATCCCCTTGAAATGACAGAGCAGGGACCATGACATATCAAACTGCTTCTGCAGGTGAATCACATCATTAGATGGAACAGATTTATGGCTCCATGAACATTGTTATTACCTCCACCACCACTTGGCCTGATGTCTTTATGAGAGAGCCAACGCTCCTGAAGGTACAATGTGACCTGAAACATGAATAACAAAACATTGCCTTTTCTACAAAACTACTTTTGAATGAATTATGCCATGTTAAGACTTTTAAACAAGGAAGGCCATTTCAGCTGACAGATCCTCAATTAAAGCTGAAAATATCCTGCAACCTTGTTTTTTTTTCTATTTCTATTTTTTTAAAGATTATTTAAATGAACAAAACCAGATTTATACATATATAATAACATAACCAGATTGTCAGTCCAATTACAGTTTTATGTTATAATAAAATACCAAAGCTCATTAAAAAAGATAATTTCCTATAAAAGTCATCTATATTGTTCAGTAAAAGGATAAAATCTGTCCATACTGCTCTCTGTCTAGGAGAACTGTATCACACTATGAATGACAATCACTTTTACATGACCTTCACTGTTTAATCACTGTTTTGTGTCCTTGTTGGGCCACATGACTGGACACACTTTGTTACAACACATACTGTATAACATTTGTGGGTAACACGTTAGAATAGTGGTTCTTTTAACAAAGCCCTATTCGGACGGGATTAGCTTTACAAGGGTAGATGGAGTAATGCAATTTTACCGCAGCACTTCTGTAATAGTAATGGCCAATTCGCACAGGATAAGATATCTCTAGATAGTAAAACTTTTGTAAAACAGAAGTGGGAGAGTAACTCGATTTGTGCATCGCCGTCACCCTCCTGTTGTCACGTGTGTATTACGTTGCTTCCTAATATCACGTGCAGAAACAACCTATATTTACATATATCTCACCATCACTGATGCGTCCAGGTTGCACTCAGTCACCATAAGGTCTAAAACGCGACTGCTCTCCTGTATTGCCACTAGGGTTGCCACCTGTCCCGGTTTTACCGGGATTGTCCTTCTTTTTAATCACCTGTCCCGGGAAATTTATGCATTCTCCCGGGACACTGAATGTCCCGGTTTTCGAAAGGCTACGTGAATATGTATGTTCAAACTGTAGCGCGCGCACGACAGGGAGGGAGAGAGCGAGAGGCCTTGCGTGTGTGTGCTATGTGTGTCTCAAAAAGCGCATGTAAGAAGCGCATGTAATCGCCTTCCCCCGTTGGGCGGGTCATCGATATGTAAAGAGGCGAATGTAAGAACCCCCCCCCCCCCCCCCCCCCGTTGGGCGGGTCAACGATATGTCCCGGTTTTTTATCAGACATAGGTGGCAACCCTAATTGCCACAGGACAGCAAATGTGAGTACATTTTCTGTCATCTTTTTCTGTCAGCAGGACTGTGATATGAAGAGTGTGCAAAGTAACATATTATAGCAACAGTGTAAAAGTGAATAGCACATAACAGGCACAATACCGGTAAACGTGAATATCCATTGGTACAACATGGATCACATGACTAACTTACGTCATCATTTTCAAATACCTCTGGCTTCACAGACCACACTACAGCGCGAAAACGGCGCTGCTTTTAAACAGGAAATGACAAAATATTTTTGTATTTATTTACAGCGGGTCTATTCGCACGGGATTAGCATTTACCTGAGGTCATTTTTCCGGACCTTTTTACAGAAGATAAAAGTCGCCGTAATCTTTACTGACATTGTCCGTAATGATTCCTGAGATAGCACATTCAGATGGGACTAACATCACAGAGAAGCTCTGGTAATTATTATTTTACCCCACCTCTCCATGTTAAACTAGTCCTGTCCGAATAGGGCTAACGTATGAATTACTGCATTACTAAGTAATGCTACATTAACATTGAAGTCACTACTTTTAACTACTAAGGAAGATGTGTTAACCTATCAGCATGTAATAACACATGATGATTGTGGTAAATCATACAGGCACATGGTTTCTCTTACCATTGCTATGCTGATGACACCCAACTCTACCTCTCATTTCAACCAGATGATCCCACAGTAGCTGTACGGATCTCAAGCTGTCTGGCGGACATCTCGGCGTGGATGAAGGAACATCACCTGCAGCTCAACCTGGCAAAGACTGAGCTTCTCGTCCTCCCTGCCAATCCGTCTCTACAGCACGACCTCACTATCCAGCTAGATTCATCCTCAATCACCCCATCAAGGTCGGTCAGAAATCTTGGAGTAATCTTTGATGATCAGCTGACCTTCACTGACCACATTACAAAGACAACTCGATCATGCAGGTTTGCTATGCACAACATCAGGAAGATCAGACCTTTCCTAACTGAGCATGCAACACAACTTCTCGTCCAGGCCCTGGTCATTTCTAGGCTTGATTACTGCAATGCTCTTCTGGCTGGACTTCCATCATGTGCAACTAAACCTCTACAAATGATCCAGAATGCTGCTGCTCGTCTCGTCTTCAACGAGCCCAAAAGGGCCCACGTCACTCCTCTGTTCATCTCTCTGCACTGGCTACCACTCTCTGCTCGCATCAAGTTCAAGGCTTTGACGCTTGCTTACAGATTGACCACAGGTTCAGCCCCCTCCTACTTCCACTCACTACTACAAGTGTACATCCCTACCAGAAGCCTACGATCGGTCAATGAGCGACGGCTCGTGGTACCATCACAGCGGGGCACAAAATCACTCTCCAGGACATTCTCATTCACAGTTCCATGCTGGTGGAATGATCTCCCCACCGTCATCCGGAATGCAGAATCCCTGACAACATTCAAAAGGCAACTGAAAACTCATCTCTTCCGGGAGCACTTAACATAAAAAAAAAAAAAAATAAATAAAAAAAAAAAAAATATATATATATATATATATATATATATATATATATCCTTTCCTTTAAATCCTCGCTTGCCTGGCTTATGCTACTCCGAGCAATGCCTGAACTTTGTATTTTGAACACTTCTTGCGTTGTTTTTGCCTCTTCACGATGACTCGCTTGGTTTAGTCCTCAATTGTAAGTCGCTTTGGATAAAAGCGTCTGCTAAATGACTAAATGTAAATGTCTAAATGTAAACAGTTAGCTTATCAATAACTATGTATATATACATTGTATTTTGGTACAGTACGTGCACTTACCTAAGAAAGTACTGGTAATATAAAGTAACGTGGTTTAAGGTTATGTTTAGGGGAAGGTTCAGGGTAAGTTATTAACCAGTTCTTGCAATTACTAAAATAAGTACATAGTATGTACATGTGAACAGAACTGTAAAATAAAGTGCAACTGAATTGTGTTATGCCTCCGGAAGAATACAGCAAAGTATTTACTAATTCAAGTTAATAGTTCTGCATTAACTGCTCATTTAAAGTCATAACTTACACACTTAGCTATCAAACAGGCCATTGGCCCTTTCCTATTATTAAAAGGCACCTATTATGGCATTTAAAATGTTTCTAATATTGTTTTGGGAGTCCCCAACAACAGTTTTACATGCATGCAATGACAAAAAACACTTTTGTTGTCTTATAATATGCATTTATTTGTACCGGATTTGCTCACCGACTCGCAAATGATTCGTTCAACGACTAATTTTTCCAAACCCCTCCTTTGCGTGACGCTAATCTGCGGTGATTGGTCAGATGACCCAATCAGTTATTGTTTGCGTTAGCCCAACGCATAAACATATTTGTCACGAGGTGACAAAGTTGAAGCGGAACTAAGTCCCACTGAAGTTGTGTTCCCCCCGGGACGGTGCCATTGTAACACCAGGCCGGGTTCGGTTGTGTATCTGTCACCATAACAACGGCGGCTAAGGACAGATCAACATCAGGTGCGGGGGATTTACGCTGGGATTTGTGATGGGGCTGTGTAGGCAAATGGAGTACATAAAAGGAAAGTGAAGAGACAGTCGGGGTGTGTTCCCCCGGGAGAAGTCGTTGCTTTGGTGGTGTCGCCGATTTGCGGAGGCATCTGGAGAATGTTGTGAGGGCTCGGCTGTATTGAGGGTGCAACGGCGATTGTGTGAACACGAGTTAAAGACGTCAAAGGATGGGAAGTGAGCGAGTTATAGAGATTGAGTAAAGACTGGAAAACGCCATCATCATTGGAAGAGAGATAAGTAGTATGATATCGGATCTTATTGAATGTATGCACCTGCACCGAGTTGGATATGAAGTTGTGAAGTGTATTGATCACGAGTGTAATTGCCACTTGAGAGTGGTTGGACTGAGTTATTATTGAACTCCTGTTACTCTTCTTCTGAGTGTGAGCGAGCGTCGAGGACGCTTGTCCACCGTGCCAGTAAGGAGGCACCCAAATTTCCTCGCTATTTGATGAGAACTGATTCAGTACAACAGTGGAAGGATCGATCATTGGGTGAGTGCTGGCCTTATTGCACTGAGAGAGAGAGTAGATATGCAGTGCCTGAATTGATGTGTCACACAGTATTGGCTTGAAGTGAGGTTGCAGTGTGTGGGGATCATATACATTGACCGCCGTGTACTCCCCATGTTGTATTTTCATCCGCTGTCACTGAAGAAGGACTTCAGGTGTTAAATGTGAATATTTCATCTTTGCATGTTGGAAGAATGTGTGGACTTGTATAACTTACTCTGTCTATTTAATAGAGAATTCCTCTGCCAATGTCCCCTTATGTGATGCCTGCCTGAAGGAGAGACACACATTGGGCATATCTCCGTCTGCGTTACAGAAATACATCCCAGCCGTAAGCTCTTGTCTCTGCACTGAGGAAAACCCTGCATGCACTTGTATAACTTACTCTGTCTATTTAATAGAGAATTCCTCTGCCAATGTCCCCTTACGTGATGCCTGCCTGAAGGAGAGACACACACTGGAGACATCTCCGTCTGCTTTACAGAAATGCACCCCAGCCGTAAGCTCTTGTTTCTACACTGAAGAGAAACCTGCACGTAATTGAATTGCTCACTCTGTCTGTTTAGCAGAAGCTTCCTCCGCCGAGGTCCTGCATGGGATGCCTGCTTGAAGGAGAGGCTCACATCGGAAATACTCCCTCATTTGTTGGACGAAAGCACATTCCGGCCGTAAGCTTTTGTCCCTGCACTGAAGAGAAGCGCGCACGTATCTGAGTTACTTACTTGTCTGTTTCACAGAAGAATCCATACCCCCCCCCCACCCCCACCAAAGCCCCTCCGGTGGATGTCTGCTGGAAGAGAAAAACTCACCTGTCTGGTAGAAGATTCCCATTCTGGCCATCAGCTCCCGTACCGGCCACGCCCTGATTGTTCAACGGTTCGAGAAGGTCTGATTACCTGGATACTCACTTGTCTGTCCAAGGAAAGACCTTCCTCGATCACGGAACCCTGTCCAGCTCCACATCTCCTGAAGGTATACGTACCTGGATATACACCTGCCTGGTAGAAGATTCCCCTTCTGGCCATCAGCTCCCGTACCGGCCACACCCTGATTGTTCAACAGTTCGAGAAGGTTTGCTTACCAGGATATTCACCTGCCTGGTAGAAGATTCCCCTTCTGGCCATCAGCTCGTGTACCGGCCACGCCCTGACTGTTCAACGGTTCGAGAAGGTCTGCTTACCTGGATACTCACCTGTCTGCCCAGCGACCCGAGACTCTGTCCCGCTCTACGCCTCGAGAAGTTCTACTTACCTGGATACTTACCTGTTCGTCGGGTCGGTGGCCGACTTCCTCCTCCCCTAGTACGTTTTGGCACGAGTTGCCTCGAAGAATTCCACGCCTCGACAGGGGTCAGAGGTTTGATCCCCGAACCTGTTGGGGGACCCAGAAGCTTCATTAGGACTTTAAAATTAATTTTACTCAATAAAACTTGTTAAACTTGTTATCCACTTGTCTGTTTGGTCTTTGGCACGCTCCTCGAGGTGGTCCTGGGTTTTAGGGGTGGGTGCAGTCTGGCTTGACCCCCCCCCACCCCCCACCCCCCCCACCTGTGACATATTGATAAAGCACTGCAGTACTACAAGGTATTGCTCTATTCTTTATGACAACTCCAATAACAACGACATACATTTCACATATTAAAAAGAAAATTGACATTGGAGACCTAGAAGTTGCGCTGAGCGTAACTTACACAACACACACAAATACTTATTGAGGATGCTACAAAACACATAAAAGCAACAATTATTGATAATACTTACAGGTTGGGATTCGGAGGAGGAAGCTGATCCAAATAAAATTGGTACTGAACCTTCCTTCAGTATCAACCAGCTCGCGAATCCACACTTGAAAGCATTTATGTTTGTGAAGCAATCGTCATTAAAATGATGCGAACACGGCACAAGGTTCGGCCTACTTGTGTGGTATAGCAACGCAAATATAAACTCTAGCCACTGATTCTTCACATGCTCGTTCCTGGGTGGTGAAAAAAAGGTCGCTTTTGATTCGCACTTTAGAACACAGCGTCTTGTTGTCGAAATGATGTTTTCAAGTTTACCCTGGTGTCTGCGCTAGCAAAGAGTGGCCGCGGACAATTTGATAATTTTTCGTCTTGACGTCACAACGAAAAGGAAAATGACTCATTGGAAAAACGATTCATTAAATTGACTCAGAGTCGACTCATACTTTTTAGAGACAATAACTTTTTTTTACGGTGAACTTTCATATATAAAAATTTGCAGGATATTTTTGTTCACTTAGATCTATGTGACACACTACATGAAAGGTAATTTTCAAAATTCCATAATTGGTGCCCTTTAATATGCAATAAGCATTTGGTGGAATTAGTCTAATTAATAATTAGTCTTCAGTCTAAATATGTAGTCTTTTGTCCAAAAGGAGTTATCATTATCATCATCAAAAACTATCTTTCAAAAGCTTTTTTTGTATTTTTTTAAAAAGAAATTACTATTTTTATTCTGTGCATTCAGCTGGTCAAAAGTCACAGTAAAGACTTTGTTGTATTGTATAGACTTAATATAGACTTAAAAAATGCGGTTCTTTTAAACTGTCGAAATGAAATGTTGCTTCAGCACCAAAGCAGTAGCCTATATTAAGGGGCGTTTACAATGATACCATTTTCAACTAAGAACGGAAAACCTTTTATGCATTTTGGCTGTTCATTTAGACGACAACAACGTTTTGGGGCCCTAAAAAAATGCAAACTTTTTAAAGCGGGTTTCAAAGTGCAAGTTTTTAAGTATGATACCGTTATAGACGTCTATAGACGTGTAGTGTGTCTTTACAAAGTGACATCTGGCAAAATACAGCGTTTTAATCATTTTCACAGAAACATGTGAACGGGCATCGTTTTGACAATAATGTCGTCTGTGCAAAAAAATGTGTAGAAAGAACTTCCGTTTTTTGTTCATCGTTGTTTTGTAAACATACAATAAGGTGTGAAATTTCACAGGAAATATCCAGTTATTTATATAGAAATCCACACAATCTGGAATTTCACGTGAGTTTGGGTAACACTTTACTTGAAGCATAAGACTGACATGACACCTTCATAATCATGACATGACACATGTCATGAATATGAAGGCGGTTTTATGCATGTTTATGACAACTGTCATTAAGTGTCATTCGCTCAGTTATGAAATTTTTAATGCAAATGTGACATTGTTTGAGATGTCTTTGTTATGACACCTTAACATAAACCAATACATTTTAACCTGTCAGTGTCTTTGTCATGACAAATTGACATTACTAAGACAACACAACCTGTCATATGTCATAAACATGACATAGCAGATTAATGATCAAACTTCAGAAACCACTTAGCTTGATGAGTTAATAATATAACTGTGTTAATATAATACATTTTAACCTCAACTACAGTGGTACAAATTGAATTTGTCATTAAAATGTTATAAAGGCCTCATGACAGCCAATGTCAAAACCAACCACATGACAGTTTAATGTAATGTTAACCCATAAAGCTAAGTGGTTTCTTAAGTTTGATAATTAATCTGCTATGTCATGTTTATGACGAAGATGTGAAGATGAAAAAGTTCTCCTTTTTTCCAGTTCTCCAGATTTTGCTCTTGTTCAAGTTGTTTTTGTTCTACGACGTAAACTTCACACACTTACACCCTAAACGTTCTTATAGTTACCTATTAGAAACAAAATTAGAAATGTTTTTTTTAAATTAACAACAGCTTAAATATTTGCGGTTTCAATATGGGTGTGTGCGGTTTACGTTGTAGAGCAAAACGTCCAAGTATCATCAAGTTCTGTTTCCCACAGACTTTATTTTTCTCATAAATGTAGAAACCCCATTATAAAAAAAACCATACGGAAATCTTCAGGGAACCAAAGGCGAATTAGTCTTCCGGGTTTTGACATTTCTTGCCTGTGGAATTTCACAGAAATGTAACCAATGTAACCTTTATAATGATTTCTGAAGGAGCATGTGACTGGAGTAATGGCTAATAAACATCCAGTTATTTTAATGTAATTATATTTCACAATATCACTGATACCCCTTTTCCACCAAGGCAGAGCTGGTGCTGGTTCGGAGCCAGAGCCTAGTTTCAAATCGGTTCTTTGGTTTTCGACCACCAAAGCACCAGCTCCGAACCAGTAAAAGTGGTTCTTAAGTAGCACCAAATCATTGCTGGTCTAGAAGTAAGAACCGCTTGCGTCAGCGGCTGGGGGGCGGGGTTACCGTGGCCAACAAGACGAACAGAAACTTGTGACCGCCATTTTTGAATTAGCAGCTAATCGAGCTAATAGCAGCTCGATTGTAATCTCCGTTTATGCAAGTTACGGCGAGCTGCACGAACACGTTGTATTCGCCGTGTTTGGATGCCGATGTACGTTAGGTTCGCAAAGCCATGAGCATCAATAGTAATGCAACGGCCGCCATTGTTGATAGAAGGCTTGTTCGAGATGCATCGGAGCGGCGCGGACCGATCGGAGCTGCGGGAGTGTTTGGAGATCATGGAGATCTCCTTGTGCTTTTGGATCGCTTTCGCAGTGCTTTGATGTCATGCGGCGATCGATCTGCGAGAAGCCGATGCATCTCGAACAAGCCTGGCGTGTTTGTGTTTGGCGCTACCGCACTAGCGTTGCTGGGCAACATGAGACGTATGCAGTGACGTAAGATCTGGCTCTGTTGTGGCTCTCAAGCCGGTGGAAAGGCAAACAGGTTCTTAGTAAGCTTGTCAGTCGAACCAACTCCGAACCAGCTCTGGCTCTGGCTCTGAACCAGCACCCGGTTCTTGTTGGTGGAAAAGGGGTATGACATTTTTTTAATCACATAAATGCAGCCTTGGTGAGCATAAGACGCATATTTCAAAAACATTAAGTCTCACCGACCCCAAACCTTTGATTGCTACTAAATACAAATTTCTTACAATTGCCCTCTGTGCTGTTGAGTGTGACATTTTTATTGATTTCTGATGCTCCTATCATACAGTATTTGGGATTAACTGTCTTCCTCCTGCTCGTCTACAGTCCACCTTTACTCTTTTTTGTGAAGATGTTTTTAAAGAGAAGAAGTGTTTCTGTGAAGAGTCTCTTAACCGAGGGCTTGTGTGTCACACACTTATCTAACACTTATCTGCTGCCATAAGAGTGTTACTGTAACTTCCTCCTTACCTAACGCAACCCTTAGACAACCGACAGAGACACTTGTTTGAATGATGAAATCTCTGAAACTTATGAACATCAAGTCCAGTGGCTTGCAATTGTACTTTTACTAGATATTTCACACACGCTTACATTTATAGTCAAAACAAATCACATGTGATGCAACTCATATCTTCATGGCTTCTATAGCAAGAAACACTGTGTGCAAAGCTGCTTGATTTATACACCTCTGGTCTAATAAATCTTGTAAACTGCTAATCGAAGCTTATTTTTCCAACATTAATATGCGGCTGCTGCTTAACTACCTTTTGTGATCTGACAGTCTGTGGCTTTTCTGATGTCTAAGAAGCTCAGTGGATGGATGATCTGGATGTACGGTAATTCTGCAAACAATGACAAACATCTCCAAACAGCCACACTCATGCGTTATCAGTCAGATCAGGCTTCACACGGGAAGAGGATCATCAGCAGCTCTCAGTGTTACAGAGAGGGGGCGCTGTATTTTTTCTAGATCAATTAGATTACATTTTTTTCTATATACACTACCGTCAAAGGGACACTCCACCTATTTGCATTAAGCTTTCCATTGTTAGAAACCCAGTCATACTATTGAATGGTCGTGCAACACTCTCTCATTTTCCCCTGAGACGAGAGAAATCCGCTATTTACCTTTTTCACTTCCTCCTACAATGACGCAAAAATCGTCATTTTACGTCATTGTAGGAGGAAGTGTAAGAGGGGGGGATTTCTGTAAAGACTACAAGCACTAGCTCCCACCCTTTCAAACCCACCCATAGGGGGCTGGACCTAATGCGCTAACAGACCTATCACAGATCAGTGCCAGTGCGTTTGATTTCACCGGCAGAAACTTTTTGAAAATTTGTAAACAGACAAATCATAGGAGATGTGTTGCTTCACAGCAGACGACTATGTCAGTGTGTGTTCTCAGTAGCCACTAGCTGCTAATAGAGTCGAGTCAGAAAGAACTCCTGGCAAATGCGTTTAGCGCTACTAGCACTGCTAGTTCCAGACGTTCCTGGCTGTTCGTCGTCATCATCTGACAAGTTAAATATCGACGGAATTGCGGTTTTCACAAGTGCGGGTCTCTTCAATCCTAATGGTGTGTTCACACCGAACGCGAATTTAATTATCTGCGCGAGTGGATTACGTACAAAGTCAATGCAAAGACGCGAAGGCGCCAGGCGTTGCGAATGACGCGAATTGCAAAATGTACAACATATAATGAGTGGATATATCATTACTCATTACACAATCCATTTCCCAAACCATGATTTGGTCTTATCCTGAATCACTACAGCACACCCATAATAAGTGTGTATAGTCGGACTAGAGTGTGTACATCCGCTCCGTCTAACTTCTCTCCGTTTATATAAAAAACAGAGAGAAGCAGCGGTAACACTTTATTTGAAGGGGTGTGCATAAGACTGACATGACACTGTCATAAACATGACATAACACCTGTCATGAACATGAAGGAGTCTTTATGAATGTTTATGACTGTTGTCATTAAGTGTCATTCGGTAAATTATGACACTTTTACTGCAAAGTTGACATTGTTTAAAATGTCTTTGTTATGACAACTTGACATTAACAAAGACATAAAATGTCTTTGTTATGACAACTTGACATTAACCAAGACAAAAATGTCTTGATTATGACAACTTGACATTAACAAAGACAGAAATGTCTTTGTTATGACAACTTGACATTAACCAAGAAATCATAACCTGTCAACCTGTCACAAATATGTCATAACAGGTCAAATTATCAAACTTAAAGAAGTTATTTAGCTTTGTGTTAACATTACATTACTCTGTCATATGTTAAAGCATTTGTCATATGTCATATGTTAAAGCATTTGACAGTGTAATAACCCTTAATGACATCTTTATAACTAGGACAATGTGTTCCACTTTACTTGAGGACACGTAAAATATTCATGACATAGTTATAATGGTGTCATGACGGCCAAAGTCAAAACCAACCACATATGACAGGGTAATGTAATGTTAACACAAAGCTAAATAACTTCTTTAAGTTTGATAATTAGACCTGTTATGACATATTTGTGACAGGTTGACAGGTTATGATTTCTTGGTTAATGTCAAGTTGTCATAACAAAGACATTTTAAACAATGTCAACTTTGCATTAAAAGTGTCATAATTTACCGAATGACACTTAATGAAAACAGTCATAAACATTCAAAAAGACTCCTTCATGTTCATGACAGGTGTTATGTCATGTTTATGACAGTGTCATGTCAGTCTTATGCACACCCCTTCAAATAAAGTGTTACCGAAGCATCTAATGTTCTTCTACAAGACGCATGCAGTTTTGTTTATTAACCACTACACAGTGTACATTTAAGCAGCAAAAAACACGTTTTTTTTCCAAAATTGATAATAATAAGGAACATTATTGAGCATCAAATCAGAGTGATTTCTGAAGGATCATGTGACACTGAAGACTGGAGTAATGATGCTGAAAATTCAGCTTTGATCACAGGAATAAATTACACTTTACTATACATTCACATAGAAAACAGTTCTTTTAAATAGTAATAATATTTCACAATATGAGTGTAATGCAGTAGAGTAATACTAAAAGAAAGAAAATAAATAAATAAAGGGGCCACTATATGTCAGGGTTATGATTATTAATGTTGATATATAATTATGTTGTTGCAACAGTTGTAAAAAGGAGTTAAAAGTTTGAGTCATATAGATAGAAAGTGACCAAGTCGAGTCCAAATTCTTTTCCGACACAGAGATGAAATCAGATAACAGCATGTTAGCTTTACTTCAATCCTCGGCACAGCACCTTAAATGTAGTGTATCAGTAATCCCGGATCCAGCTCTCTGACATCTGTGGATGAACATGTTTTGTGAGCTCCTGTTTCCTCATATGACACCAGGTGTATTGTAATGGCTTATGGAAATAGGTGTGGAATAGCAGTGCAGGGGATTCTGGGTCGTAGTTGGATTTGTTAACTTATTACAGTGTCTGGAGTGAAGCTCTTATCGGCACCTGCCAATTCTTTGGCAGACCCAGTATTGCACTGACCTCGATATAGAAGTAATGGATATTAGAAAATCTGCGCGCTGTGATTGGAGGGGATTGAGTGACAAAGAAAGAGAGAAAAGGTACAGGAAGGAGAGATAGATCCTTTCTCAAGGACACGACGACGCCACGGCCCTCGAGCTCAGAGACCAGAACTATATTTAAGCAATGAAATGATGAAGTCCTGTATTATTTGAAAACATTTGTCTTGAAAATATATATTTTTTATTTTAACTTCATCTTTGATAAAAAGTCATTGTTGCGGGTGAGCATTATGCTAGCATGGGTTTAATAGTGAAACATGAACATTTAAAATGTATACCTTATTGCAATGTAAGTCGCTTTGGATTAAAATGTCAATCAATATAACGAATATCACATTCATGTCTGAAGTTTGGTCAATTCAATTGAGTCATTCGTTGCTTTTTGCTGAAAATCATATACACACCCTCAACTCCTATTACTTTTTTCCAGTGGGACACTATTTTCCATATGGAAAAATCACAGGATGTGAAGTACACTGGCAATATTGCTTAATTTAGGGTTTGACCCCAAAATTATAGAATTAGTGGTGATCATATAATTACCGTGTCTTGGCCAAGCCACCCAATAAAATCCCCCCCCCAAAAAAATACAATTAAAATTTAAAAAAATTATACCATGGTTAATGGAAACATTTCAGGCTATTAATTAATTATATACATAAATTCCCAACATTTTATTTATTTACAAATCAGCTGTGCAAAAGAGTGAAGAGATTTGTGCGAGCCTACATTCCTATATCGCAAAGCTGATGATAAAATAAGCAACCCATTTGAATTCTATTGAGAATTTAACTTTGGAGAAAGTCAAACATGATCTAAAGTAGTCAGATAAACTAAAAAAAAAATGATGAAAAGAGGAGAAAACATCATCTTGCACCAACATAAATTAGAAAGCTTTTTAAACTACTCATGTCCACCTTTATTAGAATTTATCACGTTGTGTTGTATTTATTGTGGCACGTTTTGACTAACTTATTGTAGAATGTATAATAGATCATCTGTTAAGGGAATATAATTTTCACTATAGATTTACAATGATGACATGTTGTAGCTATGGTTACTGCATGTGTATATGTAAATGCTATAGATTAAAAAGAAAATCGACATTGGTCTAATATGGTAATGAGGAGCCATCAATGGTCTTACCTGTAATTATAGCCTTATAATTACTATTGAACTATGAACTATTGTTACTTTTTCATAAGGGCAAGTAGAATCAAGAGCTTTAAAGTCTGGACCTTCTTGAATAATGAGCAAACAATCAGTGTGTAAAATGTGCTCTGCTGTAATTATGACTGATATTAAATCCTGGCCTTCAGATATTCCAAGAGATGAAACAGACAACATCTTCAAATCTGAATAAGTAGCAAAAAAAACATTTTAATATAAGAAAATGTTAAGTAAAGTTAGGCACTTTGAAGTAGATAATTCTGTCAATATATCAAACATGCAAAAAATTATGTTTGTTTTTTTTTTAATGGAAAAAAAGCATGATCCTCTATGGAAACGTGGATAAAAGCTGAATGCTCCTGTCTTGTCGTTTCAATCCTCTGCAGATATTTAAATGTCATCCTAGCATCCGTTATCAGAAGAGTACAGCAACAGATTTGCTCTTTAAGGACTAGATTCCTTCTTTGACTCAGATAAGAGTATCTGGGTTTCTATAAAGCGCGCTAAAATGACTCGGGTTTAAAAACAAGTAAAAACTCACGGTGTATTTGTTTTATTTGATCTTTTTTAAGCTGATATAGTTAACTGATCGCTAGACAAAATTAATTGGTACAGTATATTTCAAGCCTCTCAGCTCTTTCAGCAATACACACCCCTGACATTTCATTATGGCATTATCTACCCAATCTATAATAAATGAGCTTTCAGTTACATATAAGGCTTCTACAGCCAGGTTATCTTCATTCCTCAAGCTGAGATTTGGTTGACAACTGTCCCTAAATATAATTTCATTGTCTGCTTTCATTGGAGACTGCTGTGAGGGAAGCGGCCAAGTCTTCGCTCACACGCCTAATTAACAAAGTGGAAGAAAAAAACTAACTGAGGTGGTTAATATTGCAAATAACTACTTGTCCAATTAAAAAATTCTAATTAGTTTTAAATTGGTTATTGTTTATGGAGTTGGCTAAAGGGAAAAAGAGCAGAGCAAACCAACTGAGCGTCTGTGCAAACACAATATCTGGTGCACAACCAACATGTTTAACAAACTGGTGATTGTCACATGCCTGTCCTGTCTTGTGTTGCACTTGGGTGTTTGTTGTTTGATACCATGTGTTCTCTTGTCATTGTATTCCCCACCCATCTTGTTATCTCATTATTGGTTCATTTGCCCCACCTGTCTGTTCGTTAGCCACTTTGTTTGCCTCTCTATTTAATCTCCTTGTGTTCTCAGTACTGGGCTGGTTCGTTGTATATGTTACCCTGGTTCATGTTGATCGTGTCTTAGTGTATCTTGTATCCTGCCTGTTTTCCCCCCACGAGGGAGTTTTTTGTTCTTGTTTTATATGTTATTATTTTCTTAATAAATACTCATTGTTGCACTTGAGTCCTCACACCTTTTTCCCAACCCGTGCCGTGACAGAACGAACCAGCCATCTGAGGATTCAGCACAATGGGTGAGGAGGATTCCGTTTGTTGGGATTATGACGATTGCATGGATGACGATGAATTGGATTGCCCTGACTATCATGTTGCTACATTTGGATCGACACAATTCTCGACGATCTGTTGTGACGGAAGGACTTCGCCAAGATCTATTTCCAGCGGTAGGGTTTCGAACTTCTCTTCCCCAGCCATTGAGCGGGAGAGGACCAGTTTTCAGGGGACCCGCCTGGTAATTTTTCGTGGGACTCGTGGAGGTCGCAGCGGAGGAGGGGGTCGAGAGGAATTTCAACACCATTTCTCACTCAGGCCACTCTTCGACCCTGGGTTGGTGCAATCCAGTCCAGAGTTTCATCCGGCGCCGTGTCCATCCAGCCCAGAGCACGCACTTCACAAGCGGAGACGGCGGAGGAGGAGGAAGACCCCTAGCCTCTCCAAAGATCCGGAAGCCGTGTCCCAGCAGCCCGCCGTTTTTCTGGAGGCTGAGTCGGAGTCTGTTCACGTCCCGTCTGCCCAGCAAGAGACCGTTCACGTCCCGTCGGCCCAGTGAGAGATGGTTCACGTCCCGTCTGCCCAGCGAGAGACCGTTCACGTCCCGTCGGCCCAGCGAGAGACTGTTCCCGTCCCGTCTGCCCAGCGAGAGACTGTTCCCGTCCCGTCTGCCCAGCGAGAGACCGTTCACGTCCCGTCTGCCCAGCGAGAGACCGTTCACGTCCCGTCTGCCCAGCGAGAGACCGTTCACGTCCCGTCGGCCCAGCGAGAGATGGTTCACGTCCCGTCTGCCCAGCGAGTGACTGTTCCCGTCCCGTCTGCCCAGCGAGAGACTGTTCCCGTCCCGTCTGCCCAGCGAGAGAGTTCCCGTCCCGTCTGCCCAGCGAGAGACCGTTCACGTCCCGTCTGCACAGCGAGAGACTGTCCCTGTTTCCTCTGCCTTTCTGAACTGGGAATACCTGAAGCGTCTGGCTCAGATGTTGAATATGCCAGTCTCAGCCGTTCCTGAGCCGGAGCCGGTGCTCGTTCCTGAGCCGGAGGCAGAGCCAGTGCTCGTTCCAGAGCCGGAGGCAGAGCCAGTGCCGGTTTCTGAGCCGGAGGTCATGCATGAGACCGTTCACGTCCCGTCTGCCCAGCGAGAGACCGTTCACGTCCCGTCGGCCCAGTGAGAGACTGTTCACGTCCTGTCTGCCCAGCGAGTGACTGTTCCCGTCCCGTCTGCCCAGCGAGAGACTGTCCCCGACCCGTCTGCACAGCGAGAGACTGTCCCTGTTTCCTCTGCTTTTCTGAGCTGGGAATACCGGGAGGGTCTGGCTCGGATATTGAATATGCCAGTCTCAGCCGTTCCTGAGCCGGAGCCGGTGCCCGTTCCTGAGCCGGAGCCGGAGCCGGAGCCGGAGCCGGTGCCCGTTCCTGAGCCGGAGCCGGTGCTCGTTCCAGAGCCGGTAGCAGAGCCAGTGCCTGTTCCAGAACTGGAGCACATGTCGGTCTCGGACCCAGTATTTGTTTCTGTCTTTGTGACTGTTTTTGTTCTAGTGTCTGTTCCCGAGCCGGTGTCTGTTCCCGAGCCGGTGTCTGTTCCCGAGCCGGTGTCTGTTCCCGAGCCGGTGTCTGTTCCCGAGCCGGTGTCTGTTCCCGAGCCGGTGTCTGTTCCCGAGCCGGTGTCTGTTCCCGAGCCGGTGTCTGTTCCCGAGCCGGTGTCTGTTCCCGAGCCGGTGTCTGTTCCCGAGCCGGTGTCTGTTCCCGAGCCGGTGTCTGTTCCCGAGCCGGTGTCTGTTCCCGAGCCGGTGTCTGTTCCCGAGCCGGTGTCTGTTCCCGAGCCGGTGTCTGTTCCCGAGCCGGTGTCTGTTCCCGAGCCGGTGTCTGTTCCCGAGCCGGTGTCTGTTCCCGAGCCGGTGTCTGTTCCCGAGCCGGTGTCTGTTCCCGAGCCGGTGTCTGTTCCCGAGCCGGTGTCTGCTCCCGAGCCGGTGTCTGCTCCCGAGCCGGTGTCTGCTGCCGCTCCCGAGCCGGTGTCTGCTGCCGCTCCCGAGCCGGTGCCTGCTGCCGCTCCCGAGCCGGTGCCTGCTGCCGCTCCCGAGCCGGTGCCTGCTGCCGCTCCCGAGCCGGTGCCTGCTGCTGCTCCCGAGCCGGTGCCTGCTGCTGCTCCCGAGCCGGTGCCTGCTGTTGCTCCCGAGCCGGTGCCTGCTGCTGCTCCCGAGCCGGTGCCTGCTGCTGCTCCCGAGCCGGTGCCTGCTGCTGCTCCCGAGCCGGTGCCTGCTGCTGCTCCCGAGCCGGTGCCTGCTGCTGCTCCCGAGCCGGTGCCTGCTGCTGCTCCCGAGCCGGTGCCTGCTGCTGCTCCACCGCCCTGGCCACCCGAGAGATCTTCTCCGCCCTGGCCGCCCGAAGGGTCTTCACCGCCCTGGCCGCCCGAAGGGTCTTCACCGCCCTGGCCGCCCGAAGGGTCTTCACCGCCCTGGCCGCCCGAGAGATCTTCACCGCCCTGGCCGCCCGAAGGGTCTTCACCGCCCTGGCCGCCCGAGAGGTCTTCACCGCCCTGGCCGCCCGAAAGGTCTGCTCCGCCCTGGCCGCCCGAGGGGTCTGCACCACCCTGGCCACCTGATGGACTTTGTGTTTCGCCCGGGTCTCCCAGGACTAAGAAATTTGTCCCTCCCGTCCCGCCCTGGTCTGTCCCTCCCGTCCCGCCCTGGTTTGTCCCTCCCGTCCCGCCCTGGTTTACTCCTCCTGTCCCGCCCTGGTTTGCTCCTCCCGTCCCGCCTGATGGAGCGTCTGGTAGCCGCTCCGTAGGGAGGGGGTAATGTCACATGCCTGTCCTGTCTTGTGTTGCACTTGGGTGTTTGTTGTTTGATACCATGTGTTCTCTTGTCATTGTATTCCCCGCCCATCTTGTTATCTCATTATTGGTTCATTTGCCCCACCTGTCTGTTCGTTAGCCACTTTGTTTGCCTCTCTATTTAATCTCCTTGTGTTCTCAGTACTGGGCTGGTTCGTTGTATATGTTACCCTGGTTCATGTTGATCGTGTCTTAGTGTATCTTGTATCCTGCCTGTTTTCCCCCCACGAGGGAGTTTTTTGTTCTTGTTTTATATGTTATTATTTTCTTAATAAATACCCATTGTTGCACCCACAGTCCTCACACCTTTTTCCCAACCCGTGCCGTGACAGTGATGAACCCACAACGATATATAAGGTACTTTTAGAGACAATAGCAAGAAACTAAATTAATTTATTTACTCTGTGGAATACTTGATTCTGATTGGTCAATCGCGCCATCCAGCGGTATATTATTCCCAGATAGCAACCTCTGAGAACACAGGCTCATCCGGGTCACTAAAGACATCAGCGCTATACGCTCGCTAGGAACGTTTTTTCCTCGTGGAAGTTTTGCATTTGGTGATCAAATAAAATATTCAAACTTAGTCAAAATAATATTTTGTGTAGAGTTATTTAATGTCATCCAGCATCGTGGACTCGCTCTCTCTTTTTGCGACTATTGTTTTGTACACTGTTGGATTATAAGATACAAACAAGTACGATTTTAAGAGAGGAGTTTAATCTGAAATCAATATCTCTTATCTCCATAATTATTTATGTTGTGTAATAAGTGTTATGACTGTATACCGTATCTCTGAAATGTCTGTGTAGTTTGAACTTGAACTGCTCTCTCCATGAAGCTTTGGGTTTAAAGACCTGATAAAATATTTCAACTCAGATCAATATTTCGTGTCTAAATATTTACTTATGTGGCAAGTATCCGTGTAATAAGCGGGATAATGTTCATCCAGCCGGTTGTGCTCTGAGAATAAACCCCTTCAGGCTGATGAAGACCTGCTCCTGATCACCCTGTCGGGGGTTATTCTGAGATAACAACCGGCTGGATGTACACTATCCCTTACGTGATCTATTTTGGTAAATTTCACTAAAAAATATGTATATAAATATTTCAATTGACTGCATTTGGAAAGTAATGTGCAATGTTTGTTCTTCCTGCTTAAGGGCCATTATCTATGTTTCTCTGTGTGGGATTACGGTAAATTAATGGTTCATCCTTATATATTATCATAATTTCTTTGTTCCATGATCCTAAAGAGATGTTTGGCAGAATGTCTTTTTCGGTGATGTCAAACATCTAAAGGCCTGGTTGCAAAATAAGCTCATCTGAATTATTATTATTTATCGCATATATTTTGTGTGTGTGCAAAACTTCAAAAATGTACCTATGCATATAATTCACTTTCCAGTTGAAATGAACACTAGTTTCAGTAAAACACCAACAACTTTTACTCCTTTTCACACAAATCATGATTACAGGGGCAGATTATCAAATTAAAAAAATACTTACTTTTGCACAATGCCTTGCATAATACTATTGCATGACCTCAAACACATAGACCATAGTCTCTGATTTGTTAACCAATACATTTTCACATTTGCATCCCATAACCAGCTCCATATGTGTGGCTTTTCTGATGTAGTAAACTTGCTCATCTGGTAAAGCTTTGCATTTGCAATGTGGTGCGATAAAAGTGTTGTAGAAGCAGCAGAAATGGCATGGAATGTGTTTCTATCGCATGTTTGCTTTAACACTGTCGCTTGGGTTTAGTGTAGGTATTTGTTCAAATGCTATAGATCATTAACTTTTTAGCATCACCTACAGGAAATTTCATTTTCAAACTGCCGTGATCCGTATAACAACCAACATAATAAAACACTGCAACATTATATGTATTGGATTAATCTGAACGTGATTTTTGCACCACTGTCTATATTTTGAAAGTGTTGCAAAAATGCAAGAAGCAACATAATAATATAATTTTGCAGAAATGCCGCGATAGGCCTGAGCTGCCTTTCTTTGAACTGAGCACGAAAACATAATTTTGTATTTCTCTGAACAAATAAAATGCAGGATTGAAACAATATGAAGGTGAGTCAATAAAATTTTAATTTTGGGTTGAACTATTTCTTTAAAAGGATAGTTCACCCAATAATTAAAATGATCCCATACTTTACTCACCCTCCAGCCATCCTAGGTGTATATGACTTTCTGCTTTCAGCCAAACACAATCAAGAGTTATATTAAAAAATATCCTGGCTCTTCCGCATTCATTAATAGGTCATGTGTCGGATCAGAGTTCACTTATCATGTGTGGGGTCAGAGGTCACTTGTCATGCGTCGGGTCAGAGTTCACTCTTCATGCGTGGGGTCAGAGATAATTCGTCATGTGTGGGGTCAGAGATCACTTGTCATGCATCGGGTCAGAGTTCACTCTTCATGCGTGGGGTCAGAGATAATTCGTCATGTGTGGGGTCAGAGGTCACTTGTCATGTGTCGGGTCAGAGTTCACTCTTCATGCGTGGGGTCAGAGATCACTTGTCATGCGTCGGGTCAGAGTTCACTCTTCATGTGTGGGGTTAGAGGTCACTTGTCATGCGTCGGGTCAGAGTTCACTCTTCATGCGTGGGGTCAGAGTTCACTCATCATGCGTGGGGTCAGAGGTCACTTGTCATGCGTTGGTCCAGAAGTCATTCTTCTTGCATCGAGTTAGAGGTCACTCTTCATGTGTGGGGTCAGAGGTCACTCGTCATGTCAGAGGTAACTCATCATGCATCGAGTCAGAGGTCACTTGTCATGAGTCAGGTCAGAGGTCATTCATCATGCGTCGGGTCAGAGATAATTCGTCATGTGTGGGGTCAGAGGTCACTTGTCATGCGTCGAGTCAGAGGTCACTTGTCATGCGTCGGGTCAGAGGTCACTCTTCATTTCTGGGGTCAGAGGTCAGTCTTCATGAGGTCACTTATCATGTGTCGGGTCAAAGGTCATTTGTGGGGTCAGAGATCACTCGTCATGAGGTCACTCATCATGTGTCGGGTCAGAGGTCACTTGTCATGCGTCGGTCCAGAAGTCATTCATCATGCATCGGGTCAAAGGTCACTCATCATGTGTGGGGTTAGAGGTCACTTGTCATGCGTGGGGTCGAGAGTTCACTCTTCATGCGTGGGGTCAGAGTTCACTCTTCATGCGTCGGGTCAGAGGTCACTTGTCATGCGTCGGTCCAGAAGTCATTCTTCTTGCGTCGAGTTAGAGGTCACTCTTCATGTGTGGGGTCAGATTTCACTTGTCCTGCGTCGGGTCAGAGTTCACTCTTCATGCGTGGGGTCAGAGTTCACTCTTCATGCGTCAGGTCAAATTTCACTCATAATGCGAGGGGTCAGAGGTCACTTGTCATGCGTCGGTCAGAGTTCACTCTTCATTCGTCAGGTCAGAGGTCACTCATCATGTGTGGGGTCAGAGGTCACTTGTCATGTGTCGGTCCAGAAGTCATTCATCATGCATCGGGTCAGAGTTCACTCTTCATGCGTGGGGTCAGAGATAATTCGTAGAGATGCACCGATTACAATTTTCTAGGCCGATCCCGATTCCGATTTTTCCTTGAGTTTGACCTGCCGATACCGATTTTAGCCGATTCCGATTTTATTTTTTCAAACCACTTTACATCACACACAACTATTTATTTTCTATCTTCTCTTTAATAGAACATTTTGCATAGAACATTTTTTTAACAGATAATCGCTATAAAATAGAACTATATAAATGACTCCTAGTGTGGGAAATTCTCACACATCTAAAGTGCAGTGTTATGGAAGAACCATTTCCTTTTCACATCCAATATCCAATAAAAAAAAAATGATATATTTAGCAAACTAAACTTCTGTATGAAAACAGGTAATGGCAATAAAATAATATATAAATAACAAATAAAAATTCAATAAATATAGCCTTGCAGTATAAAGATATTTATCTCTCTCTCTCACACACACACACAGGCCTATTGCAATCCCTTGTTGTATATCAATGGCAAGTTATATTTCTCAAGCAGTTCTTCTCTCATCTGACACATGTCCAGCCAAGCTAAACAGGACAAGTGGAGCATGTGCAGGGAAACAATTAAATAATAATAAAAACAAGTTTAAATGGGTAAATTTTCTATAAATATTTTTGAGTCTTCATTTTCTTTCTGACATAGCCTAGCCTACTTCAGTTCTTGTTAAAACACACCAGACATGCAAATTCTTTGCATTTTAGGCACTTTTTGGATGAAATCATACTTATTTTGTCCATCAAAAGTGTGCTTTCGCTTAAATTGATCGCAGCAAATATAGATTCGGCGCCGAAACCCGCGCTTCACTGTTACTCCCGCGACGCTCCTGCTCGACGCTCACACGCTGCTCCGGCTCCCGGTGTGAATGCACTCATTGATTAACATGCACGCCGAACAAAAAAAAAAAAGCGCTGCACCTTGTGGTGTGAAACGGCCGTAATTCACGAGGTTTCCTACATGTGCGCGTTCCGTGTGCACGTGTGATGCTGATGTTGCGCGATGTTAATCATGCGGCGCCCGAGTGCATTTGACCGGCATAAAATCGGATTATGTCAGACTGACCGGCCGGTTGCCGATCATGGCCGATCACGTGAAAACCGGCCGATTCCGGTCACCAGCCGATCAATCGGTGCATCTCTAATAATTCGTCATGTGTGGGGTTAGTGGTCACTTGTCATGCGTCGGGTCAGAGTTCACTCTTCATGCGTGGGGTCAGAGATAATTCGTCATGTGTGGGGTCAGAGGTCACTTGTCATGTGTCGGGTCAGAGTTCACTCTTCATGCGTGGGGTCAGAGATCACTTGTCATGCGTCAGGTCAGAGTTCACTCTTCATGTGTGGGGTTAGAGGTCACTTGTCATGCGTCGGGTCAGAGTTCACTCATCATGCGTGGGGTCAGAGGTCACTTGTCATGCGTTGGTCCAGAAGTCATTCTTCTTGCATCGAGTTAGAGGTCACTCTTCATGTGTGGGGTCAGAGGTCACTCGTCATGTCAGAGGTAACTCATCATGCATCGAGTCAGAGGTCACTTGTCATGAGTCAGGTCAGAGGTCATTCATCATGCGTCGGGTCAGAGATAATTCGTCATGTGTGGGGTCAGAGGTCACTTGTCATGCGTCGAGTCAGAGGTCACTTGTCATGCGTCGGGTCAGAGGTCACTCTTCATTTCTGGGGTCAGAGGTCAGTCTTCATGAGGTCACTTATCATGTGCCGGGTCAAAGGTCATTTGTGGGGTCAGAGATCACTCGTCATGAGGTCACTCATCATGTGTCGGGTCAGAGGTCACTTGTCATGCGTCGGTCCAGAAGTCATTCATCATGCATCGGGTCAAAGGTTACTCATCATGTGTGGGGTCAGAGGCCACTTGCCATGCGTCGGTCCAGAAGTAATTCATCATGTGTCTGGTCAAAGGTCACTCATCATGTGTGGGGTTAGAGGTCACTTGTCATGCGTGGGGTCGAGAGTTCACTCTTCATGCGTGGGGTCAGAGTTCACTCTTCATGCGTCGGGTCAGAGGTCACTTGTCATGCGTCGGTCCAGAAGTCATTCTTCTTGCGTCGAGTTAGAGGTCACTCTTCATGTGTGGGGTCAGATTTCACTTGTCCTGCGTCGGGTCAGAGTTCACTCTTCATGCGTGGGGTCAGAGTTCACTCTTCATGCGTCAGGTCAAATTTCACTCATAATGCGAGGGGTCAGAGGTCACTTGTCATGCGTCGGGTCAGAGTTCACTCTTCATTCGTCAGGTCAGAGGTCACTCATCATGTGTGGGGTCAGAGGTCACTTGTCATGTGTCGGTCCAGAAGTCATTCATCATGCATTGGGTCAGAGGTCACTCTTCATGCGTGGGGTCAGAGGTTACTTGTCATGCGTCGGTCCAGAAGTCATTCTTCTTGCGTCGAGTTAGAGGTCACTCTTCATGTGTGGGGTCAGATTTCACTTGTCCTGCGTCGGGTCAGAGTTCACTCTTCATGCGTGGGGTCAGAGTTCACTCTTCATGCGTCAGGTCAAATTTCACTCATCATGCGAGGGGTCAGAGGTCACTTGTCATGCGTCATGCGTCGGGTCAGAGTTCACTCTTCATTCGTCAGGTCAGAGGTCACTCATCATGTGTGTGGTCAGAGGTCACTTGTCATGTGTCGGTCCAGAAGTCATTCATCATGCATCGGGTCAGAGGTCACTCTTCATGCGTGGGGTCAGAGGTCACTCGTCATGTGTCAGGTCAGAGGTAACTCATCATGCGTTGAGTCAGAGGTCACTTGTCACGCGTAGGGTCAGAGGTAATTCGTCATGTGTGGGGTCAGAGGTCACTTGTCATGCGTCGGGTCAGAGGTCACTCTTCATTTGTTGGTTCAGAGGTCACTCGTCATGAGGTCACTCATCATGTGTCGGGTCAGAGGTCACTCTTCCGGCGGAACTCGACTCGAGTACAGCTGTTACCGGAAGCCAGTGATTATAGTTTATAAAGTTATAAATATGGAGATTTCTCTTACAAAAACACAATGCTTCGCTTCAGAAGTCCTTTATTATGGAGCCGCATAGATTACTTTTATGATGGATGATGCCCTTTTTTGGGCTTCAAAATCTCAGGTACCATTCACTCCCATTTTAAAGCTGGGAAAAGCCAGGATATGTTTCAATATAACTCTGATTGTGTTTGACTAAAAGAAGAAAGTCATATACACCAAGGATGGATTGAGAGTGAGTAAGTTATGGGATAACTAACCCTAAAAATGTGAACATGTTACAATTTTCTGTTCCATAATAGCCCATTTTATCTTTTCTCTATGGTCGTTTTTGTAAGCAGATAGATGGGTAAATTCCTCTCGGTGTGTCTATCAGCACTGATCCATTAATCACCTGTGCCTCTGACTAACATCTGATAAAGCAGCTTCCTATCACTGTGACTGGAGTAATGGCTCGACAATGACACGTCTGAACATAGACTCACGTCTGAGTCTCTGCTGTCAACAACATGAGCGGTCTGGAAAACAGAAGCCGGTCTGAGTATGATAAAGCTTGATGGGACTTGCTACATGAGGAATGAGTCCCACTATGTGTGTGTCACAACACACGTATATGGCAGTGTAGCTGTTACACTCTTGGATACACTAATCATTTTTGCCATTATTGGCCAAATTTTTGTCATTCTTGTTCTGCCGTGCCTTTAGGACACTGTAATATATAACTTATTTCAGTTTATTGCCAAGGCAATGTTTCTAATGTTCGTTTAGTTTAAGTTTTCCAACTTATATTTGTATTTTAGTTAAAGGAGCTGTATGTAGGATTGTGGCCAAAACTGGTACTGCAATCACCTTCAAATTACTGTAGAGCGGTGTATCCCCTCTCCCTCCTCCCTGACTCGAGGTTGCCAGATAGACTGCAGGATCCAGCAGGAACGTAGGCTGCTACAGAAGCTTCCAATGGCAAGTGAAGTGATGAGTCCTACACAGTAGGCTAAGTTTTTTTTTCTGTTAATTATGTTTATGCTTCAAATGAGAGATGTTTTGCAAAGTAATTAAATATTGCAAAAATTTACTAATGGCGATTAGCCAAATATAATAGTAAAGATGTACGCTCGTATGTGACAGTACATTGTTAGAACAGTAGCTGTTAGTATACTAACGGTAGGTATCTGTCATTAACGTAAGTACAAGCACAAGCCTCTGTCACTGTGTGTAACCGATATCAAAGATACAGCTATTCATTTAGCTGATGCTATAAGTGAAAGCGACCAGCTGTATTTTTTAACTTACTCTGCAGTACACGTCCATAACGCTAAAATATGTGATGTGAAAGATTACATGTCATTCTATTATTTTTGGCTGTAGAACTTGCATGATAAACAAGTAGGCTACAAAACGTCCAAGTGGGACACATTATTCACATCATAGGCTACAATGTGCTTTTCATTGGTGTTATGGACGTTAGAAAAAGTTATTTTACCGTGGAATTGCGCCTATAGTGCTTCCAATTCGATGACCCACCTCCTCCATATGAGCTAACGTAACGTTACTTTGCACGAACATGCATAACTTTGTTCGACTGTCATGAATATTTGAAATGTCCATTTACATCAAGTACAAGTTAGCCAAACATAGATGAATCTTACCTGTCCAGAAATTCTTTTCCGTTTTCAGCCGTCTCCATCTTTCAAAGGCATCTCCTATACAGATCCTTGTTTTATTTCGGACTTTGTCACGAAGTATTTCTGTTTCATAACGAGTTTATGAGTTAGGGTTTCGCAACGTTAGACTTTTTTTTATCCGATTCCGACACGTTTGTAGCTGCAGCTGTGGTAACTAGCAGAGCTGGCAACCCGGATCCCGAAACACTACTGACTTCGTGATTGGTGGATAGGTGGAGGGCGGCGCATCAGACCAAAACACAACATGACAACATCAACATCAGTTGAGGGCTGCAACTTCACTTTTTAAATGACAATATCCTGGCCGGACTACTGTTGTCAGTGATATAAGTATTTGAAATGAACATGATTTCTTAATATCTAGTGACATATCAGGGCCATTTTATGTTTAATTTAAATACATTTCTTACATACAGCTCCTTTAACCGCAATAACCCTGCCAATTATTTCCATCGTTTAAAATCATTTGTTTAAATATTTTATACAAAATTAAAAGATATAAAGGAACATGTAATGGATATGTACTGTGATGCACTGTAATTGAACAAAACAAAAAACAAAAAAGCTAATGTAGTTTATTTTAGTTGTTTTAATAAATACTAAGTCCTCTGAACCACAGACGAAATTTACACCGCCACACTTGCTGTAACCATCTACTTGATGTAGCACCACACAGTGTGATTAAAAGTTGATTTAACACAGATTCAGCAGTGGGGGAAGTTTAATTATGGATCCAAAATCCCTATAAATTATAGGGCCGGTGACAGAGACAAACAGCTAAAGTAGCTCCTGTTTATGTGCTTATTTTTGTTTGGAGTTTCTTCTGGGTTGAAATAAGGAGCAGGAACAAGCCAGACTCCCTCGGCCGCTTGCAGATCAATACGACTCAGTAATGGGCTGTGAGAATGAAGAGAGCCGGGTCACAGGTGTCAATGAATCTGCTTATCTGCATCCACCTAGCGGCGCTACGTATACCTGTAGATCTGTGATAGCGAAGTGTTGTAGCTTGAGCTCCGAACAAAGGAGGCAGAGTCGAGCTACAGACCCAGAATTCACAGATATCAGGAGTCTCGTCCAGAGCTGCGAGGGCACGGGGCAAACGTTCGAGAGAGGGCAGTGGAGATAATCGAACTCTCTGTTGCTGTTGTATCAGGAGAATGTGTTACTTCTGCGAAACATACGGTATCTAGAGCCCCAACACAAAAAAATGCCTTTCTCAGTTAGTGATCATTGCTGGTCTATGCATTAGTCTTTCGAAGAAAAATGTGGAAAATATGATTTCCCATGCTCTTCTGGAATACAACAGTTTGATATAAACAGACTTAACTATTCTTCCAAGTCCACACAGACAATCGCTGAAAAATAGCTTGTTGCAAGAATAATAATTGTATTCGAACTGATTTTCCGGTTTGCCACTGCTCAGCCAAACAGTGTCCCATCCCACATGTATGATACTGGTTGAGGAGGGGCTTTGGCTTCCCTTGTTTTCACTGTTATACGATAGGGGGCGCTATTACACATCTTCTGAAAGAATACTGAATCTCCTGATCAAAACATGTGAAGAAGAAGCAGAAACAAGCCATATCATATGTAAGCAGATGCATATGAAAATTAACATGATTGTCAACATGAAACGGCATATACATCAAAACTGCCCAATGTTACTGAGTGAAAAGTCGACCCAGGACGAGCGACAGGACTGTGAGCCTTTAGGGTGTTGATGAACTCGATCTATTCCATCTGTGTTTTCATCATCGTGGATGTAGTCTTTGACAAAAACCGAGATTTTCTCAGCTTTTTGCTCAAAATGTTGCTTTTTTTTTATGAAATGTACCCAAATTCAAGTTTTGATAAAAAAATAATGCATGAAGCTAAATTAACAATTAAAAATTAAACAATTAAAAGCAGAGGCTCTGTTCTTTCTTTTGATATATTGCATGTTCAGATATTCATACAACAAAATATTCTGGGGGCCATGAAAGTTTTGTGAAAATGATCAAAAATACAGGCGCTGGCTGGCAATATTAAAAATATGCTGTCAGGGAAAGATTTAATAGTATTAAAAGTGCATTTGTTGTGCACTTCAAATATTAAATGTACATAAAACACTTTGCAAATAATAATAATAATAATAATAAAAGATCACTTAAATGTAAATACACTTTGTAAAATAAAATAATTTTAAAATCATGTTTCATGCTTTAAAGTAGACTTATTGCAACTTAATTATAAGTTTAACTCTAGTGAGTTATTTTAAGTTCATATATTTTAAATGAACTAAATTGCAACTTTATTATTACAAATGTGCAATTATAAATATATTTAAATACAATACATTCAAGTTTCAACAGAAATGACATTCAATTATATTTTAGTTTACCATAAATGCTTGTCAGTACATTTGACAGTTAAATGTAACCGCATTTCAAAGACAATAGGAGCAATTACAAAGTTATAAAGATGTACGTAAGTGGGTCAAAATGTTCAGCTAACTGCATTTAATACAAATTTAAACTTTCATTTAACTTTCAATCAAGTGTCTGAAAACATTACATTCCGTTTGCCCTTAAGGTTATTATTTTCAAGTATATTATTTCTGTAATAAGTACTCTTTATAGAAGAATCCTCTGTTTCACAAGGGCAAGACCACAGTGTTGAGAGACTTTTTAATATCACCCCAAAAATAGCTTACTTACAGCTGTCTCCTCATAATGAAGGGGAAAAACTTTTTACATGCAACACAATTACACACATCACATTTAAGTAAAACTCAGACCATTATAATATCATGATTTTGTAATAAATTACCCATTTAACTCGAGCGCCTTTCCTCTGCATGTATTTTCATCACGGTGAGGTTAAAGCAGGAGCAACACTCACTTGATGAGTTGTAGAGAGTTGTGTGAACATGCTGCTATTTGGTTATCACACTGACATGCCCACAACGCCCCGTGCCAGCCAGAGGGAGACGCGCTATCAGCATGCTCAGAGAATGCCCTGTGTTCATGATTGTAACAGCTTTAATGTTTTTTTTCTGCCTCTATTTCTTTTACTCCCACTCTTTCCTGTAGGTGTTTTATAGCTGACAGTCTTCTGAGAAATAACTAACCTTGAGTTACAGGACAACACCTTCACCTCTTGTACATACAGGTGCTGGTCTGCTCAACCAGTGTTGGGATTGACTGGGAATGTCCAGTGATCTGACGTATGGATTCCTGGGTCACTCTGTCAGTAAACCCACACACTTGTGAAAGGACAGTGCCAGAGCGTTACTATTAAAAAACATTTATTTAACTGTCATTAGCTGGGTTTAACGTTTGTCATAACCTGAAGTTTGTTTCCTTGATGTTTTAATTCCATTAGGGGTGAATTCAGGTTGATTGGGACACTCTTTGCTATTGAGATGACTGGGGAAAAGTGTCCCATTCAACCACTATAGAAAACCTAGTATGCACCATGTATTCTGAAATCAATTGTAATTATCACTTAAGTTTATGGAAGTGTTGGGGTTTTTAAGAATGCACTGACAGGGGTCCCCAGAAGTGTAGGATCGGCACTGATAGTCGAGTAAGCAGGGTCATCATCAGAGTGTGTAGTTTTGTGGTGTGTGCGGCTCATATGCAAAACACGTGCAGTACACACACAAGGAGAAATTAACCCTCATGTGGTGTTCGGGTCAATTTGACCCGGAGAAGATTTTCTTATTCCCGAAAATACTAGTTAATGTTATCGCTTTGGACTGAAACTTAGTGACTTTGTTCCCAAACGGTATAACTAAATCTCAGTGTTTTTTTGAAAATTTTCTTATTTTTTTGTGGGAGTATTGTTACCTTGTTACACTTGTGGTGTTCCCGGTCAAAAATGACCGGCCTATAAAAAATAGCTTATAAGTCACTCATTATACCATATTTTCACCCAATCTTGGATTCAATCTTTTTGTCAACTTGTTCTCTTTCAATTAGGACTGGTTTTATATTTCTGTTTGAATCTGATTAATCGTGGGCCTCATTTGTCTGAGAGTAGGCATCTCATTTTTTGAGTAAAAAACAAATAATTTATGAGTAAATTTGGAAATATGAAAAAAAAATATGAAAAAAATGGCTACGGTTGATCACACTAGTCTACTCTAATGTTTCACCAGGAATTTTGTTTTGAAACTTTTGTTTTGTAAAAAAATATGGCACATAGTCACACTTGTGGTGTTCCCGGTCAAAAATGACCGGCCTATAAAAAATAGCTTATAAATCATTCATTATACCATATTTTCACCCAATCTTGGATTCAATCTTTTTGTCAACTTATTCTCTTTCAATTAGGACTGGTTTTATATTTCTGTTTGCATCTGATTAATCGTGGGCCTCATTTATCTGGGAGTGGGCATCTAATTTTTTGAGTAAAAAACAAATAATTTATGAGTAAATTTGGAAATATGAAAAAAAAATATGAAAAAAATGGCTACTGTTAATCACACTAGTCTACTCTAATGTTTCACCAGGAATTTTGTTTTAAAACTTTTGTTTTGTAAAAAATATGGCACATAGTCACACTTGTGGTGTTCCCGGTCAAAAATGACCAGCCTATAAAAAATAGCTTATAAATCACTCATAATACCATATTTTCACCCAATCTTGGATTCAATCTTTTTGTCAACTTGTTCTCTTTCAATTAGGACTGGTTTTATGTTTCTGTTTGCATCTGATTAATCGTGGGCCTCATTTATCTGAGAGTAGGCATGGTCAAAAATGGTCACAATGGCCGACCATTGAAAGTGAATGGGAGAGACTGAAACTAACAGAACAATTTAGTTTTCAGGAGCATGTTCATTATTTTCATGTACACATATGAGCATGTGTGCTTGCAAACATTGAGCCCTTGGACCTGTGCATGTATCGATACATTTATACACACGCTACCCAGACACACACACGTTAAAACACACAAACTTTTTTGAGTATTACACACATTCTTTTCCACAGAGAGAAATTTGATCCTACCCTAACCTGCATCTAATATACATTTATCCATCTGACATTACCACACACACACACACACACACACACACACACACGCACACACACACACACACACACACACACACACACACACACTGGCCGTGACTGCAGTGACCCGGCTTCAAAAGAACCTTTCTTTCATGGTCTTGTTTCATCACAGCTTCCAGACAAAATATTATGACATTTTGTTTTGGAACTGTGAGGTTCTCACACAGAACTAGACAATATTTACAAATATACATCATGTGATAGCACAGGCATATATAAAATGCCTCACAGCACCTTGCTTGTCATTCATTTGTGGCAGCACAATGGCAAAACAGCTCTGCACATGATGTTATTCATCAGATTTTTGACTCAGAAACTAGTGAGGAGGAGGACATGCAGGATGCATCTTGCAGTGAAGATGTTTCTGAAGAGGAAGGCCTTCAGAAGAAAACCTGCCTTGCCTCATAGGTGGGGATGAAGGCCAGGACAAAGTTCCATCTTTTGACCAGAATGAAACGGTAACCTCAGCTGGGCCCTCATCACTGGAAGACTGCTCCTCATCAGTTGTTTCAAGCTCCGTAGCCGATTCAGTGGTGCCTTCCTCTTCAGAAATATCTTCACTGGAAGATGCATCCTGAATTTCCTCCTCCTCACTAGTTTCTGAGTCAAAAATCTGATCACGGCCTGTGTGTGTGTGTGTGTGTGTGTGTGGTAATGTCAGATGGATAAATGTATATTAGATGCAGGTTAGGGTAGGATCAAATTTCTCTCTGTGGAAAAGAATGTGTGTAATATTTAAAAAAGTTTGTGTGTTTTAACATGTGTGTGTCTGGGTAGCGTGTGTATAAATGTATCGATACATGCACAGGTCCAAGGGCTCGATGTTTGCAAGCACACATGCTCATATGTGTACATGAAAATAATGAACATGCTCCTGAAAACTAAATTGTTCTGTTATTTTCAGTCTCTCCCATTCACTTTCAATGGTCGGCCATTGTGACCATTTTTGACCATGCCTACTCTCAGATGAATGAGGCCCACGATTAATCAGATGCAAACAGAAACATAAAACCAGTCCTAATTGAAAGAGAACAAGTTGCCAAAAAGATTGAATCCAAGATTGGGTGAAAATATGGTATAATGAGTGACTTATAAGCGATTTTTTATAGGCCGGTCATTTTTGACCGGGAACACCACAAGTGTGACTATGTGCCATATTTTTTACAAAACAAAAGTTTCAAAACAAAATTCCTGGTGAAACATTAGAGTAGACAAGTGTGATCAACAGTAGCCATTTTTTTCATTTTTTTTTTTCATATTTCCAAATTTACTCATAAATTATTTGTTTTTTACTCAAAAAATGAGATGCCTACTCTCAGATAAATGAGGCCCACGATTAATCAGATGCAAACAGAAATATAAAACCAGTCCTAATTGAAAGAGAACAAGTTGCCAAAAAGATTGAATCCAAGATTGGGTGAAAATATGGTATAATGAGTGACTTATAAGCGATTTTTTATAGGCCGGTCATTTTTGACCGGGAACACCACAAGTGTGACTATGTGCCATATTTTTTACAAAACAAAAGTTTCAAAACAAAATTCCTGGTGAAACATTAGAGTAGACAAGTGTGATCAACAGTAGCCATTTTTTTCATTTTTTTTTTTCATATTTCCAAATTTACTCATAAATTATTTGTTTTTTACTCAAAAAATGAGATGCCTACTCTCAGATAAATGAGGCCCACGATTAATCAGATGCAAACAGAAATATAAAACCAGTCCTAATTGAAAGAGAACAAGTTGACAAAAAGATTGAATCAAAGATTGGGTGAAAATATGGTATAATGAGTGACTTATAAGCTATTTTTTATAGGCCGGTCATTTTTGACCGGGAACACCACAAGTGTGACTATGTGCCATATTTTTTGCAAAACAAAAGTTTCAAAACAAAATTCCTGGTGAAAATGTTAAGTTGACTAGTGTGATCAACAATACCAATTTTCTTCAGATTTTATTTAATATTTCCAAAATTATTCAAAAATTTAAAAAAAATTACTCAAAAAATGAAATGCCTACTCTCAAATAAATGAGGCCTATGATTATTCAGATGCAAATCAAAATATAAAACCAGTCCTAATTGAAAGAGAACATGTTGACAAAAAGATTGAATCCAAGATTGGGTGAAAATATGGTATAATGAGTGATTTATAAGGTTTTTTTTATGGCCCGGTCATTTTTGACCGGGAACACCACAGGTGTTATAGGGTTTTGAACACCACATGAGGGTTAAACAAGCGAGCCGTAGTTACGTGTTCTAAGTGTATTATTGACTTCAAGCCATGCTATAGATTAGATAGGCTAGCTGTTTATTTCAAAACATAATTAACCAAGGGTCCAAAAAAAACCTCCACAAGGGATTTTACTGAACATAAGAACAACTTGTCTAAACGCCACAATAAAAGTACATCGAATAAACAACCATTAATAAGAACCTGGTGGATGAGTGATGATCGTCCAGCGCTGTTTCAGTACGGCACATGGTAAATCAAGACTTGTCAATCTGTGAACAAACCAATCCAAGCGTCCCAGCTGTAAAGCACTGGCTATTTCTCAATATGCGTTCTTCAGCGATCTTGCGTCCTTGTGTTCTCGTACATCATCATCAACCGTCGAAGTTCAATTCCAATCCTCAAGAACGCAAGTACAGAGGACGCATGAAAGTGCCCGGATGTGTTCTTGATATCGAGATTATATGTGACAAAACCAAACAAGAACTAAAATAGCCCTTACACTTTATTATATTATATTATTATAGTAGTCAGATCTAATGTGCATGAATGGGGTGTTTACTTGTTAACCATCTATTTGCGTTTTTATCCAGTGTCTACATTCTAAACACACACACACACACACACAGAAACTTTAAGGTTATTTAAGGGATAATGATCAATGATGTTTCCTGTAACTCCCCCTACATCACCATAATGAAGCTCATTGCTGTAATGAATCACAGAGCTGCAGTTAGTGACCGCTGCCCGTAAAGCCACATCAGCATTACAGATTCTCACAAACCCTGTATTCTGTAAGTCCATGAATGCTAAAATTGGATGCAAACTGTTCTGATCCACACAAAAATGTAAGGACAACTAGAAATGAACTGGTAATATGAGCTTCAGAACTACCGTCTGAGATTTTTGGAAATGCAGTCTCAAATTGGTTAAAAATAATTCTATTGCATCACATTTCTGTTGTGGTGTTCCTTTGTTCCAGAAAATCATTTTGCAGGAAATGCATATGTCAGATCTGGAACTTGCTTGGTAAATTGGACAAAATGAAAATGATGTACACACACACACACACAAAGGAGTTGTATTTTAAAACAATTGAAGACAGACTATTTGAGGGGGATAAAATTCCTTACGCATATTACTTAAAAAATAGTAACAAAAGCCTTTAGTTTACATACTGTATCATGACTCAACAAAACTCTCATTAGTGTGTTAGTAGAATATGAAGATATGTACAGTATTTGCAAAGTCTTGTAGCTTTGCACACAGCATGTCATGTCACCTTAATGTCCTCAAGATCTATAAATCATGTTATGTTGTGTGTTGGGAAAGTTACTTTAAAAAAGTAATTAGTTATAGTTACTAGTTACTTCTCACAAAAAGTAACTGAGTTAGTAACTGAGTTACATCATTACAAAAGTAACTAATTACCAGGGAAAGTAACTATTGTGTTACTTTAAAAAAAAAAGATAATATTTGAAATAACTTGGATACCCCCAATATTAATATGTTAAATGAATGAAAGCAACGTTAGATCAGAAGCAGTTAAAGTAGGCCTATCTGTCTTCTTGTCTGCAAGCGTTCATTTTTCACAAAAGAGAGTAACAAACTCATTTAAATTTCAGTAATTGTAATTGCGTTACTTGATTAAAAAAAAAGATTTAGTTACATGCCCGTTACCGCTAAAAGTAGTGGAATTACAGTAATGGTTGCGGTTTTACTGTACCTTCTCAAATTGAGTTCGGGCAAATTTAGTGACTTCTAATCAAATCATAGAATGTGATTATCAGCTAATAATAATCTGTGAGCAATCGATCGGAGCATCCCTAGCTACTCATGATATTGTTATATATGTAATGGTTTTAATTCAGTGAACGGGAGATTCATGTGTGAAACATTTTTTATTTTTTTTAATTTTTTTTTGGATGTCGAAATGCTGTAGCTACTGGGCTAGTTCTCAAACACCCGCAGGGTGGAAAGAAAATATTACAATCTACAAATCCAAATATATCCCGTCAAATATTTCCTGCAGGCATCATACTCGTCATGACTGCCAGGATCAACCAGTAATTTGCATAGGACAAACGGAGGCAACCGGTTAGCGTCAACTTGCAGGATGAAAACCATTACTGCGTTTAAACAAACTATCGATTTTATTCTCATCCTAATAGAGGACTATGATCACCAGGAGGTGAAGCCATTACAGGGAAGGTGATGTGTGGCCTGAGTAAGCTAATATATGTCCTTTTCCATTTGTCACTGTTAGTGTTAGCCAAATTATATGGAGGGGAGCCGGGGGTTTTGGAGACAGCAACAACGGGGAATTATCTATTAATCTTGAATGCAAGCCAAAGGGGAAAACATGCTGAGGGAAACATGTTTCTGTATGAGCAATCACCTGAGCTGAGGGTCTCAACTGTTCTGCTGAAAGGACACGACGTCCACACAAAGACACTACACACACACACACCCATCAAATGAGAGCATACTTAAAAAGAAAAACCCACGCAGCACATCGTACTACATGGCAATACTCACATTTGCATTGCAGGCCATCTGCACAGAATATGAACTCATCTGAAAATTAAAGCTTTTTGAGTGTCAAAAAAAAAAAAAAAAAGATTCTTTGCAATGGATTTGCACAGAAGAACATCACCATGTCACAGAGACACAGTACTGTTTTATATTATGACTGATTGGTGTCACCTTATTCAGACTTACACATTTCACACTGTTGTCTATGACTCTCGCATAGCCAGACATTTGTCTTGCAGTATTAAAGCTTTGTGTAGTTTATTTTGGAAAACTTGGTGTGAGGAACAGAAGGCAATCAAAAATATATAGAGTTGAGTGGTTGATGTCTGGAACTAGACACAGACAGCTGTAAACAACCAGCATATAAACTCAACAATAGTAATGATCAACACATTTAAATTTAGATAACAGAAAACTGCTGTACCTTGAATGACCCAAGTTTGAGTCCCGGCTCATGATCTTTTCCATTCCTGTTCTCCTCTCTCCTTTCTATCTCTAAATTCCTATTAAAATAATTATAAAAAAGCCCATAAAAAATATATTTTGACTTAACAAACTTTTCCACTATTGGTCTCAGACTTGGACACCTGTGTTTTTGTTTTGTTTTTTAACTTTCTCAGTAGTTTATGATGTACAATCTTCAGCGTTCTGCCACTGGTTTTTACCTTTTTTCCACTTTTTTTTCTTTTTGCAGGTAACAGGTATGTAACACATTTAAAACAATAACCATGAATTATCCCTTTACATGTTACAATTTTTCTGGAAAAGTCTGCAAATGTAAAACATTCCAACAATATCTCCTCGATATTACACTTAGGCTTAGCCTAGAAGTCTAGACGCACCCTAGCGGCAGTAAAAATTATTTTGCAGCCAGTGTGGTCTAGCAACTCTCCGTTGGCTTTCGAAGTGGAAAAACCAAACTCTGGTCAGGCCAATCACATCGTGTATAGAGTTGGTGGGCGGGCTTAACACAATGACGGCGGAGTTCTGACGGTTCTGCGCTGTGATTTCCATAGGTGATTTCCCTGCTACTTGAAAGCAAAGAAGATGCAGCTGGCGAACAGCGGTCTTTCGAATTGGCTTTGGCCGCGACTCTGGAGGACTTGGAGTTAAGAGAACGTCACTTAAGTTATTCTTAAAAAAGGAAGATGTGTTCGGAGTTTTGACGACCGGATACGGCAAAAGTTTAATATATCAACTAGCTCCGCTGGTGGGAAAACGCATGGGACTCACTCAGCCACAGCCGTTCGTTGCTCTGGTTGGTTGTAGCGCTGTCCTATGGCGTGCAGAGGGATTTTGAAAGACAACTGTTTATCCCGCCCCTCGGATTGAGGCATGCCAATTGTGAGTTCCCAAACCTAACATCTTGATGTAGGTCTGGCTTGCCAGGTTACTTTAAGCTACTTCAAATAAACATCTGCATGTCTTACCAATACGATATGTGTTCACTCAACATTTCAATTTGTCTTTAACTTTAAAAGTTCTACACCAAAAAATCAGATTTTCTTTAGAGTATTATGCATTTTGAACTCTGTTTTACTCTTGGAAATTGCACCGATTGAATTGCGAATAATCATTTTGAATACTCAACAATCTCTTTTAAACTGTATACATCATCACTGAACATTTATTAATCTCTCAAGTGTCAACATTGACGGATATTAGTCAAGAAAAAACATTTAACATACCTGAAGAAAGCAATGAGATCGACACAGATTAGAGTCTGACTTTTTTTAAACTGCTTTGACTGTTTTCCAGGACATAACTTCCTCATCACTTTGGAGTAATTCGCCACCTATAGACATGTTTAAAGAAGGCCGTCAAAACTGTGACATTAAATTCTCTTAAATGGTTAGTTCACCCAAAAATTTAAATTCTGCCATCAATTACTCACCCTCATGTTGTTCCAAACCTTCCAAATCTTCGGAACACAAATTAAGGTATTTTTGATGAAATCTGAGAGATTTTTGTCCCTCCATTGACAGGTATACAACTACCACTTTGACACTTCCAACCAGTGAGGTTCATTCTCGTGTTACGCAGCACGTTTGAGCTTCACCAAGAACCAATGAGGTTTATTCTCGTGTTACGCAGCACGTTTGAAGTTCAGCAAGAACCAATGAGGTTTATTCTCGTGTTACGCAGCACGTTTGAGCTTCTGCAAGAACCAATGAGGTTTATTCTCGTGTTACGCAGCATGTTTGAGCTTCACCAAGAACCAATGAGGTTTATTCTCGTGTTACGCAGCATGTTTGAGCTTCAGCAAGAACCAATGAGGTTTATTCTCGTGTTGCGCAGCACGTTTGGGCTTCACCAAGAACCAATGAGGTTTATTCTCGTGTTACGCAGCACGTTTGAGCTTCAGCAAGAACCAATGAGGTTCATTCTCGTGTTACGCAGCACGTTTGAGCTTCAGCAAGAACCAATGAGGTTTATTCTCGTGTTGCGCAGCACGTTTGAGCTTCAGCAAGAACCAATGAGGTTTATTCTCGTGTTGCGCAGCACGTTTGAGCTTCAGCAAGAACCAATGAGGTTCATTCTCGTGTTACGCAGCACGTTTGAAGTTCAGCAAGAACCAATGAGGTTTATTCTCGTGTTACGCAGCACGTTTGAGCTTCGGCAAGAACCAATGAGTTTCATTCTCGTGTTACGCAGCATGTTTGAGCTTCGGCAAGAACCAATGAGGTTTATTCTCGTGTTACGCAGCACGTTTGAGCTTCAGCAAGAACCAATGAGGTTCATTCTCGTGTTACGCAGCACGTTTGAGCTTCAGCAAGAACCAATGAGGTTCATTCTCGTGTTACGCAGCACGTTTGAGCTTCTGCAAGAGCCAATGAGGTTCATTCTCGTGTTACGCAGCACGTTTGAGCTTCTGCAAGAACCAATGAGGTTCATTCTCGTGTTACGCAGCATGTTTGAGCTTCTGCAAGAACCAATGAGGTTCATTCTCGTGTTACGCAGCACGTTTGAGCTTCTGCAAGAACCAATGAGTTTCATTCTCGTGTTACGCAGCACATTTGAGCTTCTGCAAGAACCAATGAGGTTCATTCTCGTGTTACGCAGCACGTTTGAGCTTCAGCAAGAACCAATGAGGTTCATTCTCGTGTTACGCAGCACGTTTGAGCTTCTGCAAGAGCCAATGAGGTTCATTCTCGTGTTACGCAGCACGTTTGAGCTTCTGCAAGAACCAATGAGGTTCATTCTCGTGTTACGCAGCATGTTTGAGCTTCTGCAAGAACCAATGAGGTTCATTCTCGTGTTACGCAGCACGTTTGAGCTTCAGCAAGAACCAATGAGGTTCATTCTCGTGTTACGCAGCACGTTTGAGCTTCTGCAAGAGCCAATGAGGTTCATTCTCGTGTTACGTAGCACGTTTGAGCTTCTGCAAGAACCAATGAGTTTCATTCTCGTGTTACGCAGCACATTTGAGCTTCTGCAAGAACCAATGAGGTTCATTCTCGTGTTACGCAGCACGTTTGAGCTTCTGCAAGAACCAATGAGGTTCATTCTCGTGTTACGCAGCATGTTTGAGCTTCTGCAAGAACCAATGAGTTTCATTCTCGTGTTACGCAGCATGTTTGAGCTTCAGCAAGAACCAATGAGGTTCATTCTCGTGTTACGCAGCATGTTTGAGCTTCAGCAAGAACCAATGAGGTTCATTCTCGTGTTACGCAGCACGTTTGAGCTTCAGCAAGAACCAATGAGGTTCATTCTCGTGTTACGCAGCACGTTTGAGCTTCAGCAAGAACCAATGAGGTTTATTTCGGTTCGGTTTAGCTTTTTTATGTTCGTCGATTAAGGTTTATACGTGAATCAAAGCCTAAATTCAATCTGTTCATCAGATAAAGTGATCCAGTCTCCTGGAACAATTTTGACTAAACTATGCAATTCATATGGATTAGTTTTATTTTGTGAACTGTTTGAAGTGTCAAAATGGTAGTTGTGTGGAATGTCAATGGAGGGACAGAAATCTCTCAGATTTCATAAAAAAATATCTTCCTATTATTAAACAATACTTTTGTCCTTCACTGTCACAATTCCAGTAAGTCACATATCCAGCCTGAGGCGGAACACCAACCCAGGTGATTTCAAAGGAGATTCCGTCCATCCATTTTATTAAAATGCTTAAAATGATTGAAATATCTTTATGATTGTGTATTTAAAGAGGTAAAGACACGAGAAATCAAATTTGCCAATCATAACAGTGGCCGTTTATCGACAAGCCTTGAAGGAGTTGCGTCTTAAAAACTGATTTTTTCAGACAGAGGAGGTAACGAAGGTACGGAAGGTAACGAAAATAATAGTTTGTCCATATATATATATATATGTGTGTGTGTGTGTGTGTGTGTGCAAAAACTTTATTAACATAATAAGTGAATCTCAATAAATGTCTTACAATAACAAATAATCCATGTCATGACTCCGTTAAAATAAACTCCTCTCTGAGCTGATATGCAATGGGTAATTTGGAGAAGAATGCATAGGATCGGGAAAAGGCAGGTTCAAACTTAGGTCGGTCTAGACCAAAGCTAAATCTTTACTCTGCACACTACTGTCTCAGTTACTAACTTGGTTGTTGGGCTTTTTTAACTTAAATTGACACTCTTGTTTCTTGATTTATTATATGAAGTAAAAAAAAAGGAAAAAAAAAAACAGTGTTCTTTTTTTATTGTAACCAGTCTGTATCCACAGAGAAAAAGTGCCCATCAGTGACATGAGATTGGATGGTACAAAAGCATGGCTGAACTAACACTGTTCAGAGTTTTGCTCAGTCAAGTGTGAATCCGTTGACCTGACATATGTTCTTCCAAGACTCAATGTTCATTTTTAACAGCTGGAAACCCATTTTTTCTGTCAACACACCACAAGAGAAGAAAAAAACACAGATGATAGATACTTTGACAACATCTAATTCTTGCATATTTCATATGAGTTTTCAGCTAGCTAAGCAGAACTCGTCCTAGAACCCCCCACAGCTCATGCATATCTGGCACGCAAAAATAAGGATGCTCCCCATCACTGTAATTCTACTTGTCATTTGTATTATTGTCATCATTATAGTTCTCCTTTCTTCAAGCCTGATTTGAAATTCCAATGCTTTTTTTGTCACTGTTTTCCACTCTTTATCTAAACACGCAGCCATTTCCTCAAGGGGTTGCTATTTATAGACCAAGAAATGTACATGGCTTATTTACTGTCATCATATCATCCAAGCTGTCAAGTAGCATCTTTTGCAGACTAAACCTTTCCCATATCTGTGTACTCATAATTGATTCTGTGTTATATCGCCACCAAAATACCGTGGAGATAACGGAGCTGCCGTGTACACCGCTCAAAGGCCCCTGAGAGATCGCAAACACTGTCACATCTTATCGCAACTTTTTGAACATTGAGGTGAGGGAACAGAGTAAAAACAGTGTGCTCCATTGAAACAAAAAATTGCGTTGTGTAACCATGACAAATATTAAAATAAACCACTCCATAATCAATGAGTGTAAAATACGTTTTTGTAATGAAATGGATGGAGAACATGATGTGAGCAAGTATGTGTACAGTAGTAGTAGAAGAGTAAGTCTTTTTATCCCGGTATGGAAAGTAGTTTGTAGAAAGCTCACACAGACATAAAAAAAAATCACATTTGGGATATACAAATAATAATTTAAAGCAAATAAATCTAATTTAGGATAACCAGACCATCTGACCATATGTTTTGACTTTGCACTCAAAAACCATAAAAAAGTACAAATCGTGACAATTTTTGCCATTGTGATGACTGGGGAAAATGCCCCTGAATTCACTCCACATTTAGAAGAAAAAATATGGTATGAAGTTATTTCATTTGGGGTTTTTTTGCACTGGTACAGACACATTCCCCAACACATTCATTTGTGATTTCAGTTCTAGAACTTCAAAGTCAATTTGTCATTCATTATAATGTGTGTGGAACTAAAATAAGTAGAATCCACGTCAATAAAGCAGAGAAAGGTCGATAATAAAAAACTCAACTCAGCTCATGCAGTGGTTGGTTCAAATAACTATTTCAAAATGGTTTCAAATTAGCATTTTGTAAATTCCTTCAAAATCAAACTCTAATATCATCATATGTCAAAGTAAGATGTGGGATATTCTTTCAACTTTCATAATATCACTATGTCAATGTAAACCAATCTGTATGTTATTCAGGTAAAATTATTTAGATATAACCCTTGAGTATATGTGGTGAGTACGACACATTACTGTCAAGAAAAGCAAAGTGTTTCTGTGCCCCAGTTCTGCCCCTGTGGGTAAGAAATTAAAAGCAGCTGGAGATGGTCTCTCCACAGCAGTCTCCTCCTACATGACCATGGAGCATCAAATTAGCTTTAAAGTAGGCTGATCTGCCTCAGTAAATAAAATTTAAATAGTTCAGATTAGCACCCATGTCAAGAAAGAAGGGTTTTATCAGGTGTGGATGCTCAGCATGAAACAACATCCAGGACAGCATTCGTTCAGTGATGCTCCTGTGTCCATCATGGTGTGCTAAGTCAAGGCCTGTGCATTTTAGCCCCATACGGATTTTCGGTAGGTACAGTATGACCAAAATACATGTAAACTGTATACTGGAACTCCCAGAAATAACAGAATCTTCAGCAATGACTTCATAGTTTTACGCTGAAAGGAAAGACAGATTAGTTTCTATTCATTTCTGGAGTCGAGGCCAAAAGTGATATCCAGCCTAGAAAAATAGATTTGTGTAAGCATATTGCATAGTTGTGCTTAAAGTCTATTGTTTTGCTTATGATAACACAACAACATCATTTTTGGCCAGGCTGTCATACAAAGAAATCATGAACACATGCAAGAAGTAGAGAGAACAAATTAGCAATCTATCAATGAAAAAATCAATGGAAATATTAGTTCAGCACAAAATTATGTCCTTTTGGAGGGACAATCATTTATCATGTGACTTAAAAACAGCACATCATTGGCTACCTTAAGGCCTGCCCTTTTAATTCCAATTGTGCAATATATTGCATTTTTTTTCTGAATAACAAGTAAATGAGTAGAAATTAATTGTTGCCATAATGCAACGCCGTACCATAAAGGGTTTATTGTAAGTATCAGAAAGAGTGTGCAAGAAATGATGACAAACATTAGCCTTAAGTGGAACTTGGGCACATGTGGATTTTATTTATTTATTTATTTATTTTTGTCTCATTCCATATAACTTGTTGCCTGACTTTCTCAATGTGCATTTCAGAACACTTTGCGACATTTCATTTGTATGAAATCTTAAATAATTTGCAAAATACATTTTAACCCCACATTTTGTAATAGCAAAAGCATCAGTTAGTGGAATATGATGTAAAAGCTCCTCCCCTGTGCACGAAGCCCATTAGCCTGTCCCTAAACAGACTCTGCTAACGAGGAAATGAAGTCTTTATCAATTCACTCAGAGGAGTTGGCAAATGAAGAACAGAAAAACAGTCTGGCTCAAAGGTTCATTTCGAGATACAGAGAAGCATGGAGCGCCTAATCTAGTGTTTTGATACACCTGGATTCAGGCCAGCTGTTGCCGTGGCTTCTGGGATTGAATCTTTATGCAAATCACTGAGAGAAATAGATTGTGTGATAGCAGAAGTCTGAGGCATATGCATGAGACGCTTAGAGGCAATTAAGGCTGTAGGGTTCATCAATAATGCCACAGGAATCAGCCCTGTCTTCATGAGTGGCGTGTGGGCATCAGTCGAGGGTTCACCCGACCCGCTGGATGACTTTCACACATCAACTCTCCAGTGCTGCAGGAGGGCCAGCGCTTCACACACAACACAATCCATGATGCCAACCTTGCCTTTTCACATGCTTATTACTCACTGTGTATAAATGTGCTTTTAATTATATCATTGCATTTTTCAGAATATGTTTTTTTTGTACGTATTGTAAATATATAGGCCTATAAAATAACCTGTAAAATAGTGTTCATTTTGTCAGCTATTTTTTTTATTTACTTTGAGTTTTTATCACATTTAGTAAACCTAACCTGTTTTTATAACCTGTCAAGTTTTGGTCGACTAAATGTCATTTTAGTCTAGTTTCAGTCACATTTTCATCATGCTGCATAATGGTTAAATTGACAATCACAATTATTTTGCTTAAAATTATAATCACAACGATTGAGGTCATTTGAGAATTCATCAGAATGATTGCACTGTCACCTATAAGCACAAATCAAGAGAATGTCAATTCAAATGCATGATTTATTTTACCTCACCTAGTGTACTGATTTATTAAAGGCTATTTAGGATTTAAATGAACAATTTCTGTCTACATTAGGAAAACTGGTAAAACAAGAAACTTAAAAATTAAAACTGAAAATCCTAATAATTTCACTAATCTCGTAACACTTTACAATAAGGTTCATTAGTTAACATTAGTTAATGTATTAACTAACATAACAATCGACAAAACATTTGTTAAAGTATTTATCCATCTTTCTTAATGTTAGTTAATAAAAATACAGCTGTTCATTGTTTGTTAATGTTCACATTGCATTACTAATGTTAACAAATACAACCTTTGAGTTGTTCCAAGGAGATGCCTTCTAATGCAAACACTGCCTGTGAAGTCATTGGCTCGTCGACAACACAAGACAACAAGTCAGCTTCGGGACACAGCCAAAGTTTCATTGAAAAAGAGGTCAGGTGGTACTAATACTATTACTAACTAGAATAAAGTCTTTCGGCTTAATATCCGACACTTTATTTTGATGCTCTCCAACAGACAATCTACTGACTATAAGTTCCTCTGTGACTTATTCTACTAACCCAAACCCTAACAGTCTACTACAGTTTCTTTAGTTGCTTTGGTACTATTTTCACATGTAAGGTGTACATTTTCAAAACTCTTAATACAAAACTTCAAACTAACTTTAATTCATCATTTGGGTTGAGGAAAGGGGAGTATGGGGGAAGGTAGAGGGTCATGAACTGAAGATGTGCCTGAAACCATTCCCAAACCAGCTGTGCATGCTGGAAACTGACATTGTCCCACACAATAACATAGATGACATCTTTACCCTGACTGGCCTGCTCAAGCTCATTTAGGACAGCCATCAGGTGTGTTCAGTGTTGTGTGATCCTAGAATTGGTCTACGGCCTACCACACCATCCTCAGATATAGCCGCACACATTGAGATGTTTCCCCCACGTTGTCCAGGCACTTGGATGCTTGACCTTTTGCCAATAAGGTTACGTCCACTGCGTCTGGTTTTTGCCAGATTGAAACCCGCCTCATCAATAAAAATATACTTGTGATGATTCACAGCAGCATCCAGCTCCATCACCCTCTAAAAAAAATTTGGTTAGCTCTTTTACATATAATAGTTGACATTGATAGTCTGTAGTAAAGTACTGTAAATAGCATGTCTAGCACTTACAGTAAAAGCTGAACATATTCTGAACGCAGTTGTTTCACCCGGGCATGGTTTCTCTCAAAAGGCACAAGGTAAATTTGTTTCATAGAAACCTGGTGCTTCTTCAAAAGGCAGGCAATAGTTGTAATTGATACCACATTGGCAAAGGTGTCATTGCTTTCCTCGATAGCCTGCTTGATTTCAGTCAGCCGTATATCATTCCTTGCCCTGACCATTTCCTCCACAGCCAACTCGTGCTGGTCAGTCCGAACACGTGGGCGACCACCATCAGGTTGCCTCCTGTTAATTCTGAGAGTAAAGCAGTATGCTGTCAATATTTTACTACTAGAAATGACATAAAACTGTGACTATATGTTGTTCTTCTATACAGTAATGCCAATTACAGTACTATATTGTAAAAGTATAGTGAATAGTTACTGTTGCAGACTTACCGGTTTACTTGGTGAAAAGTTCTGATGATAGATTTGACAGTTGACCTTTGTAAGTTAGGCTGAACTAACCTGGCAGCCTCTGCCATGGTAAGGCCTCTATTAACCACATGGCCAACAATGATGGCCCAGACTTCATTTGAGATGACAGTCCTCTTCTCCATACATTTCTCTGAAGACCACGTCTTTGTTGAAGAGCACCACCACCTCTTTGTCGAGGAGCACCACCACCTCTTTCTCTTTGTTGAGGAGCACCACCACCTCTTTCTCTTTGTTGAGGAGCACCACCCCCTATTTGTCGAGGAGCAGCACCAACTCTTTGTTGAGGAGCACCACCACCTGTTTTATGAGGAGCACCACCACCTCTTTGATGAGGAGCACCACCACCTCTTTGTTGAGGAGCAGCACCACCTCTTTGTTGAGGAGCACCACCACCTCTTTGATGATGAGGACCACCACCTCTTTGTCGAGGAGCACCACCACATCTTTGTCGAGGAGCACCACCACCTCTTTGCCGAGGAGCAGCACCACCTCTTTGTTGAGGAGCACCACCACCTCTTTGATGAAGAGCACCACCACCTCTTTTATGAGGAGCACCACCACCTCTTTGTTGAGGAGCAGCACCACCTCTTTGATGAAGAGCACCACCACCTCTTTTATGAGGAGCACCACCACCTCTTTGTTGAGGAGCAGCACCACCTCTTTGTTGAGGAGCACCACCACCTCTTTGCCGAGGAGCAGCACCACCTCTTTGTTGAGGAGCACCACCACCTCTTTGATGAAGAGCACCACCACCTCTTTTATGAGGAGCACCACCACCTCTTTGTCGAGGAGCAGCACCACCTCTTTGTTGAGGAGCACCACCACCTCTTTGTCAAGGAGCACCACCACCTCTTTGTCGAGGAGCAGCACCACCTCTTTGTTGAGGAGCACTACCCCCTATTTGTCGAGGAGCAGCACAAACTCTTTGTTGAGGCGCACCACCACCTCTTTATCGAGGAGCACCACCACCTCTTTGTCGAGGAGCAGCACCACCTCTTTGTTGAGGAGCACCACCACCTCTGTCGAGGAGCACCACCACCTCTTTGTCGAGGAGCAGCACCACCTCTTTGTTGAGGAGCACCACCACATCTTTGTCGAGGAGCACCACCACCTCTTTGCCGAGGAGCAGCACCACCTCTTTGTTGAGGAGCACCACCACCTCTTTGATGAAGAGCACCACCACCTCTTTTATGAGGAGCACCACCACCTCTTTGTTGAGGAGCACCACCACCTCTTTGATGAAGAGCACCACCACCTCTTTTATGAGGAGCACCACCACCTCTTTGTTGAGGAGCAGCACCACCTCTTTGTTGAGGAGCACCACCACCTCTTTGATGATGAGGACCACCACCTCTTTGTCGAGGAGCACCACCACATCTTTGTCGAGGAGCACCACCACATCTTTGTCGAGGAGCACCACCACCTCTTTGTCGAGGAGCAGCACCACCTCTTTGTTGAGGAGCACCACCACCTCTTTGTCAAGGAGCACCACCACCTCTTTGTCGAGGAGCAGCACCACCTCTTTGTTGAGGAGCACTACCCCCTATTTGTCGAGGAGCAGCACCAACTCTTTGTTGAGGCGCACCACCACCTCTTTATCGAGGAGCACCACCACCTCTTTGTCGAGGAGCAGCACCACCTCTTTGTTGAGGAGCACCACCACCTCTGTCGAGGAGCACCACCACCTCTTTGTCGAGGAGCAGCACCACCTCTTTGTTGAGGAGCACCACCCCCTATTTGTCGAGGACCAGCACCACCTCTTTGTTGAGGCGCACCACCACCTCTTTGTCGAGGACCAGCACCAACTCTTTGTTTAGGAGCACCACCATCTCTTTGTTTAGGAACACCACCACCTCTTTGTCGAGGACCAGCACCACCTCTTTTTAAAGATCAGCACCACCTCTTTGTTGAGGAGCACCACCCCTTCTTTGATGCAGGTTTCCTTTCTCTACAAGTATATCCTGCTCCATGTTTGAACATTGCAAAATCTCACACACAGTTCTACTTATATGGTATCTAGTTTTAATTTTAGTTTTAGTTTTACCTTTATTGTCATTGCATGGCATAAAACGAAATTTGACATCTCTCATAGAAAACAAACTGTATTCATCCATATTACCCACATATACCAACACACATAAAAAATAAAAAATAAAATAAGTTAAAAAAAAATAGCTCAAAGTGTCTTGTGCATGTTATTGCAACAATATGGCATACACGTCCGTTCACAATTATTGAAGCAGCTGTGGAAGGATAGAGGCAGGGGCGAGGGAATTCAGTTCAAAAATGGCTGTTGGGTAAAAGCTGTTTTGGAATCTGGAAGAGCGAGTCTTTAGCGCTCTGTAGCGTCTTCCAGATGTCAGTAGTGCAAACAGATCATGAAAGGGATGAGTACTGTCCTTAATTATAGTATATAAGCTCTGCTGCAACAGCAGAGATCTAAAATCTATCTAATTGTGATCATCAGGGGAAAGTAATTAGTAATTGGTCTTTCTTGACTGAAACCTCTTACAGCAGTTTGTAACTTACAGGCAACAATCAGGCCAGTTGAAAATCTATGGACATAATAAATGATTCATTGATTAAACATTGAGATCAGTTGAATTAAATGATAGACAAATGTATTAAACTGAATGATAAGAGATGCAAATCAAAAGTTTGATATTGATTACATTAAGGCAGTTACTGTGAATGAATAGTTGATACAGACGAAACACATATTATGTGTATTGAAAAGAATACTTTATGACTTTGTGTTTTGTACTATCACAATTGAAAATATGCTGAAATGTATGAAAAAAGAGCACTTTTGATGATTAGTACTAAGAGTTTTGAAAATGTACCAATTGCTTGTGAAAATTGTGCCAAAGCAATTTCAAAAAAACATAATACTCTAATAAGAGTTAGTTGACACGTCGTTACAAAATTACTTATAGTTAGCAGAATGTCTAAATTGGACTATTGAAGTCAAGTGTGACCAAAAAAAGAAATGAAAAGCGAAATTTTAACATTGACTATACTGACTCCTTTTTATTTAACACACTGAGATAACCAATAGTCTTATCTTTTGACATTTAACATGTTGTATGTAACGCAGTGCATAACGGAAGACTAGTCTGTGAGAAAGTTGTTTGAAGGTAGACAACACAAATTGCCTTAGACAGCCTGTCACAATACTGTTGTGGCGTAGGGCTGTCATCATCTAATTATACTGAAAAAAAGATAGCTTAATGCATCACAAACAATCCACACAGAGCATGTACACCTCCGTCTCCTGTCTACAACATGAAATTGAACAGTCTGCTGGGTTTACAATGATTTGCTTTGAAAGAACATCACTGGCTTCAGTTTTGTTCATGGGCTTTTAATATCTTGGCCACTACATATATTGACTAAAGCTATTTTGGGGGGAAGGAATTCAATTGTCCATTCCGATGTTTCTGTCACAATGATATAATGCTTTTTAGATGATTCATTACTCACCAGTTCTATTTGTATCTTACACAGAATAAAATCATGTTATTGCCCATCACAGCCCTCAGTAATACATAATGTTGAGTTTGTCAATCTGTTCAAGTTCAGTTACAATAGGAATTGTTCACACAGCAGGACACATTCTTGTATTCCATCTGCAGTATTTTTGAGTTGTGTGACATCAGCTATGAGTCTAGCTGTTTTTGAACGTAATAATGTTTGATATAATCGTCATGCATTATATGCTGTCTGCCTTCAGGAAGTGTGCGCTGCATGTAGGAGTGACTATGGAATCACAAAAGCAAGTTGGAAGATGGATGTCACGTTTGGTTTTGGTTTGGTTCACGTTTATGTTTAATGTCTTTTATTTTTAAATTCTTAGTCATGTTTCCTGGTTTCTTTTAATGTGACTTCCTTGCCCTCATGTGATCATGCTTTGTGCTTCCTTTGTCTCATGTGTAATGTTGTGATTAGGTGACCAGAGGTGCGTTTCCCGAAAGCATCGTTAGCCAATGGTCGCAAGTTCCATCGTTATCAGCATAGTTCAACGTGACGATGTTTCCCGAAACCATCGTCCCAACGAACATTCGCCTTCAAATTGCGCAAATTAAAATTGCGAATTGAAAATATGCCCAATGGAACACGGGTCTTATAGCACTTATCTGATCATAACCAGGCCCGGTTCTACGGGGGTGCTTGAGGGTGCTAAGCACCCTCAAACAAAAGTGAAAGCACCCTCAAATTAAATTTCTCTTAGCACACATGTAAACGAGATTTTGCCGACAAAAGAAACACAGACGGATTTCACACTCATAGGCAGCCTACATAAAATAAATCCATTAACTCGATTTTTCAAATCAGAAATTATTTCATTATGCTTTCATGTAACATGTTTAATGCATTGGATTGGTTGTGTCCTTTCGCGATCGTGATACGCATAGGTGAAGCTGTCTCTTTAATTGCCCACTTTGCTTGCGTGTGTGCATCCCGCTCAGGAAATTCGTTAGCTGACTTTCTGACACGGGGCTGCCTTTTGGTAGCCTTTAAAATGTTAATTGTCCATTTTTAATCATGGGCATACGAAATTGGCTCAAGAAAGCTCAAACCTCTACATCACAACAAGACGAAATGACACCGCGATGACAGCAGCGAACCCCACCCTACAACCTCGCTCTCACCGCATGACACCCATTCAAACACCGGCGATAAATCCCAGCAAGTGCCATGGCCGATGGCGCCGACGCCGCCGAGTGATCTAGCATTTGACTGTCTTAAAAGAGTGAGTCATGTAATTTTTAAATCAGCTGTTTCGTTTAAAAGGACTGATTCATTGTCGTCAGAAACTAAATGTCTAAAATGTAAGTTACTTATATTAATTTCTTTATTCAACTGCAGAATAAAATCAGTTCCAATACTTCACACATTTGCAATACTGCTGATATTTGGGGAAAAAAGCACTCTGTATCATTTCTTAACTATATCATATGATATAAATGTAAAGGACAAAAACTCGTACAGGGACATAGGCTACTCGATCATGCAGATCGCATATCGTTTAACATAACAGCAATTACAATATTGTCGTAGACAATAGGTATCGCTCAGCCCTATTTTGAGCACCCTCACTATTTTCAGAAGCACCCTCAGTGATTTGGTTCTAGAACTGGGCCTGATCATAACCCTTCTTTTTCCACTTATATTCCTCTGGGCTTTTCTCTTTTGTAATGTCTCTCAACCATCACTCTTTCTAGAGTCTTTCTTCAAATCTCCCTCTTGCTCACCCTCTCTCCTCCACCATCATGAGTGGACACGCCACCTACTGCTGATATGCTCACCCTCTCTCCTCCACCATCATGAGCGGACACGCCCCCTACTGCTGATATGCTCACTCTCTCTCCTCCACCATCATGAGTGGACACGCCACCTACTGCTGATATGCTCACTCTCTCTCCTCCACCATCATGAGCGGACACGCCCCCTACTGCTGATATGCTCACTCTCTCTCCTCCACCATCATGAGTGAACACGCCCCCTACTGCTGATATGCTCACCCTCTCTCCTCCACCATCATGAGCGGACACGCCCCCTACTGCTGATATGCTCACTCTCTCTCCTCCACCATCATGAGTGGACACGCCCCCTACTGCTGATATGCTCACTCTCTCTCCTCCACCATCATGAGTGAACACGCTCCCTACTGCTGATATGCTCACTCTCTCTCCTCCACCATCATGAGTGAACACGCTCCCTACTGCTGATATGCTCACTCTCTCTCCTCCACCATCATGAGCGGACACGCCCCCTACTGCTGATATGCTCACCCTCTCTCCTCCACCATCATGAGTGGACACGCCCCCTACTGCTGATATGCTCACCCTCTCTCCTCCACCATCATGAGTGGACACGCCCCCTACTGCTGATATGCTCACCCTCTCTCCTCCACCATCATGAGCGGACACGCCCCCTACTGCTGATATGCTCACTCTCTCTCCTCCACCATCATGAGTGGACACGCCCCCTACTGCTGATATGCTCACTCTCTCTCCTCCACCATCATGAGTGAACACGCTCCCTACTGCTGATATGCTCACTCTCTCTCCTCCACCATCATGAGTGGACACGCCCCCTACTGCTGATATGCTCACCCTCTCTCCTCCACCATCATGAGTGGACACGCCCCCTACTGCTGATATGCTCACCCTCTCTCCTCCACCATCATGAGTGAACACGCCCCCTACTGCTGATATGCTCACTCTCTCTCCTCCACCATCATGAGTGGACACGCCCCCTACTGCTGATATGCTCACCCTCTCTCCTCCACCATCATGAGTGGACACGCCCCCTACTGCTGATATGCTCACCCTCTCTCCTCCACCATCATGAGCGGACACGCCCCCTACTGCTGATATGCTCACCCTCTCTCCTCCACCATCATGAGTGGACACGCCCCCTACTGCTGATATGCTCACCCTCTCTCCTCCACCATCATGAGTGAACACGCCCCCTACTGCTGATATGCTCACTCTCTCTCCTCCACCATCATGAGTGGACACGCCCCCTACTGCTGATATGCTCACTCTCTCTCCTCCACCATCATGAGTGAACACGCCCCCTACTGCTGATATGCTCACCCTCTCTCCTCCACCATCATGAGTGAACACGCCCCCTACTGCTGATATGCTCACCCTCTCTCCTCCACCATCATGAGTGAACACGCCCCCTACTGCTGATATGCTCACTCTCTCTCCTCCACCATCATGAGTGAACACGCCCCCTACTGCTGATATGCTCACTCTCTCTCCTCCACCATCATGAGTGGACACGCCCCCTACTGCTGATATGCTCACTCTCTCTCCTCCACCATCATGAGTGGACACGCCCCCTACTGCTGATATGCTCACTCTCTCTCCTCCACCATCATGAGCGGACACGCCCCCTACTGCTGATATGCTCACTCTCTCTCCTCCACCATCATGAGTGGACACGCCCCCTACTGCTGATATGCTCACTCTCTCTCCTCCACCATCATGAGTGAACACGCCCCCTACTGCTGATATGCTCACTCTCTCTCCTCCACCATCATGAGTGGACACGCCCCCTACTGCTGATATGCTCACTCTCTCTCCTCCACCATCATGAGTGGACACGCCCCCTACTGCTGATATGCTCACTCTCTCTCCTCCACCATCATGAGTGAACACGCCCCCTACTGCTGATATGCTCACTCTCTCTCCTCCACCATCATGAGTGGACACGCCCCCTACTGCTGATATGCTCACTCTCTCTCCTCCACCATCATGAGTGGACACGCCCCCTACTGCTGATATGCTCACTCTCTCTCCTCCACCATCATGAGTGAACACGCCCCCTACTGCTGATATGCTCACTCTCTCTCCTCCACCATCATGAGTGGACACGCCCCCTACTGCTGATATGCTCACTCTCTCTCCTCCACCATCATGAGTGAACACGCCCCCTACTGCTGATATGCTCACTCTCTCTCCTCCACCATCATGAGTGGACACGCCCCCTACTGCTGATATGCTCACTCTCTCTCCTCCACCATCATGAGTGAACACGCCCCCTACTGCTGATTGGCTCACTCTCTGTCCTCCACCATCATGAGTGGACACGCCCCCTACTGCTGATATGCTCACTCTCTCTCCTCCACCATCATGAGTGGACACGCCCCCTACTGCTGATTGGCTCATTCTCTCTCCTCCACCATCATGAGTGGACACGCCCCCTACTGCTGATATGCTCACTCTCTCTCCTCCACCATCATGAGTGAACACGCCCCCTACTGCTGATTGGCTCACTCTCTGTCCTCCACCATCATGAGTGGACACGCCCCCTACTGCTGATATGCTCACTCTCTCTCCTCCACCATCATGAGTGGACACGCCCCCTACTGCTGATATGCTCACTCTCTCTCCTCCACCATCATGAGCGGACACGCCCCCTACTGCTGATTGGCTCATTCTCTCTCTCTCCTCCACCATCATGAGTGGACACGCCCCCTACTGCTGATATGCTCACTCTCTCTCCTCCACCATCATGAGCGGACACGCCCCCTACTGCTGATTGGCTCATTCTCTCTCTCTCCTCCACCATCATGAGTGGACACGCCACCTACTGCTGATATGCTCACTGTCTCTCCTCCACCATCATGAGCGGACACGCCCCCTACTGCTGATATGCTCACTCTCTCTCCTCCACCATCATGAGTGGACACGCCCCCTACTGCTGATTGGCTACAAGTTTGTTGTGGTGCTTGGTCCGATCCACTTTCAACAGTGTGTCTCAGAAATTGCTTCCTGCACCTTTAATCACACTAATTTATGTTGGTATAACTGACCGTCCTAATTCAAAACTTTTATGAGCAGGATTTCAGATGTTTTAAAAAGTCTCTGTGTGACTATAGGCCAGTTGGTGTTACTTACTTTCTCCATCCTGCAAACATGCAAATACAGATTTTCAGACAATTTCCACATAACAGCGCTGATATCAGGTCTTCTCTTAATTCACTGCCCTCTTAAAAGCCCCCTTGCAGTGAAGAGACACAATTATAAAGATGATTCACATTTATACACCTTGTTAGATAAATGTGATTCATGTAAATCCATCCTTATAAATAATTCATGGAAAAACATGCACTATGGGAGGTCAGGCTTTTAATTAGATTCCGAGGTATTTATCAAAGGCAGATCATTAGGCTCAGGTGACGCCGTGTGTTTAATATGTGTCTGCAGAGGGATTAGCAGGAAGACGAGAAGCCTATTACCTTTATCTCTATAAAAGTCAAAACCCAATATTCTCATCAGAAATATCCTGCAGACAATATTAACACTCTTTGTCCACTCCGTTTAAACATCATCCATACCTAATTGATAACATCTGATGAGGATCACTGCCCATCAAGAAAATATGATTTATACCGATGAACGATATGAACAAAATTGTGGCTATTCGGAGTTGTCTTCCCAAAAAATGAAAATCCATGATCTATTTACCTTCATATCATTCCAAACCCATGTGATTTAGTTTCTTCCATTTATTCATTGGTGATAATGACTCCATTTGTGACACAGTTATGTTTTTTTGTGAAGAAAATAATGTTAAATAGCATGAAGTCATCTTTCATTCAATGTATCTGTTTCTATTTGTTTCTCTTCATGTGAAACATTGGTCCCACTTTATATTATGTATCTTTAACTATACGTACATCTAAAATGTGTTACAATGTACTTATTGTAGTAATTACAATAACTGGGTAACAACTAGGTACTAACCCTAAACCTACACCTAAATCTAACCTTAACCCATGTTGTTACTTTATATTACCAGTACTTTCTTAGTTTAGTACACTGTAAGTACACGTAAGTACTGCAAACTAAAGTGCAACCGCAAAACTCTTATGCTGTTATCGCGGTGGATATGGGCTTTATTATAAGGTGAGGGACAGGTTTGGTGGTTAAGGGAAGATCAGCAGTGTAATTATAGATATAATTACATGCCGGTATTTTTAAACATACTGTAAGCACAATGTAAAACATGTATGTACGAAATAAGAGCATAGTATCACATTATTAATATAAATGTTATTACATAGTTAAGGACACTTTTTTGCACTTGTGGGTTCGAATGACTGAAATTTCCTAGTTTACTTTTCTTAAAATTGTCATTAATATTCACATTTCAGTTCACTGGATGTACGCATATGTTTCATGGTTCTAGACTAATGATGATATAAACAGTGCAGCAGCCTGATTTATGTTTTTTTTTTTGTTATTATTATTTTATTTTATTTATAGAATTTTAGGCCTCAAATGGCCTTGTGGGATTTGTACTGTGGTTAAACACTGCCATCTAAAGATAGTCTGCAATCAAGAGCAGTGATTCAGGAAGCAGCTTCACTGAGCAAATATACAGATTGATTTGATACAAGTCTACACACAGCCATTACTCATTTCATCAGTACGAGAGTTAATCATATACTGATGAACAAACTAATGACTTTCAGCATGCACTCACATAACAACTGCTATTACACCATGTAATAGTCACATAAAAACTACAGTTGCAAACTTTTCACGATGGAAATCCCAAGTAGCTGACCTTAAAGTAACGGTGTTAAAGTTTCTAAGAAAGCAAAAGGAGAATTTCTTCATGCAGATCATATTCATATAATGACATTTCATAAGGATCATATCTGTCAAGTTTCAAAAAGAAAAATATAAAAAAAGTTCCAAATGACTCATGTTTTAGCCATATGATTAGTGTTGTTTGAAGAACAGACTGAAGTTTAAGTTGATATCCAGTCTTTCCCTTTACCAAAGCTCTATTTCTATTTTGCAGTTTTACTCCGATGCATCGTGTTCAGTTACAACACGTGAGAACCGGTGGTATATGGTCAAATCTGCATTGCATTTGCACGCTATTTTAAAATCTCATGGCAAAATCAATTCAGAGCTATGGTGGGGAATATGATCAGTAAATGACTTTTACACTGAATTAGTTTCTTCTGCCACATTAAGGTATATTTTCTAAGCAGCCATATTCATTCTGAACTGTCTTTATATTGAAAGGAAATGCATGAAGTTTCTTTTTTTAAGTGTTCCACATAAAAAGTAACAGCACACAGGTCAGAAATGACAAAAAGGTGACTAAGACGACAGCATTTTTATTATTGGCCGATTATTCATTTTGGACTGAAGATTAAATTGAATGATTTCAGAGCTATTTTTTAAATCAATGTATTGTTTATGCTATGATAGACTGGCCTGAGATTGGCTCCAGCACCACCGCGAACAGTTAAAGTTCAATAGTGTGTAATGTTGCTGTTTGAGCATGAACAACTCCAAACTCCCTTCACCAGGAGTTATTCCTCTCTGAAACTCCCTGAAACGCCTCCATTGTAGTCTTGAGTTTCTTCCGGGAACGAACACGTCACAATATTCCTCATTTGAATAATTCATACGCAGAATAAAGGGGCGGGGCCTGGTTGAGTTAGTCAGTAGTGTGTTGAAACTGGTGGTTATGGTAAGGGGCGGGACATCTCCCAAACACACTCGAAGCGCTCGACCAATCACAACACACTGATCCAGCCGACCAATCAGAGCACAGTGTGCTTTTCAGAAGGAGGGGCTTCATAGAGACAGGAACTAAACAGAGCGTTACTGACAGACTGGGAAGAGAGGAGCCGCAACAATGGAGAATATGAGGAGAATAATCACCATTCAATCAGGAAAACCTGTTCTAGTAGAGTACGAAAATAAAATCACGACTTTGTAAAAGGGCCTATAATGCCATGGATGCATAGATATTGTGTTTGTGCCATGTGCAGTTTTGTTTGTAAAAGGACAAATATTCATGAAACAATATTATTTATATCAAACTTATTTATTTAAGGTGTGTTCCTTTGATGAACGTTAAACATGACAATGACAAAAAATAGCATAAAGGGGAATTATACACAAATTAATTTCAATGAACCCCCGCCAGCACTGTTCTGCTGTAACCCTCAGGCAAACATGTCGAATTAAGAGAATACCACCTGACCATTAATGCATAATGCAATTTAACAATATTTCAGGAGTTTTCATTTTCATATCATTCTTGGTCTCATTCAGATTTGGCTTGCTGTCCATGATAGAGAGCTGGAGACTTCACTTGATGAATAACTTTCCCTTTGGATCAATGAATTAATAAATGGATAAGATTAGTGAAGCAGGTAGAGAGGAATGCCTGAAGAACTGTCAAGCTATTTTTATACTCTTGTTGACAGCTAGATGAAACAGTTTCTCCCAAACTTTCCTTTTAGAACTCCCTGGCTTTTTATCTGAGGGGGGGCGGGGGGGGGGGGGGGGGGGATATTCTAGGTCAATATTGTCAAACTCAAAATCCTTTTTGCTCTTGTGACATGCCAGGTAATCTGCAGGGTTGCTTGAGATGGTGCCAGTCCGTTCAGATGTGCTGAGTGGGTCTGGGAGCCAAGGTTTTACCTGGAACGTTTGGCACGATTTTACAGTACAAATATCTTTCCAAGCAGCAATGACCCAAGATACGCTCTTGAGTTATTTATGACTTATTTTCGATGAAAGTCATCCGATGCAATATTTCAGCATTGTTGGTTCTATTAGAACTCTGGTGTTCCACGTTGAAAGTTTAAACAGAAAATGAAAATAAAAAAAAAAACAGAAAGATACCATGCTTTCATAGTATCAGTGTGATATCAGAGTTTGTCTAGCTTATATTGAGCTTTACTTTTGTAGTTCATGATCTCACTAACTTCAAACCAAAGTAATAGGGCCATTGATTAGAGGGAAATATTGAAATCTGGCTGTTGAAGTGATTAATAATCAGCTCACAGTTCGCTGTGCTCTCAGAGCTGAAGCTGACTCAATGAGACAGCTGTTCGTGTCGCAATGTGCTGATTAAGTCAAAACTACAAGGAGTGCCACTCCAGCAAGCATAGCAGTGGCGTAATCTACACGGTAAACACTTATCATGCTGCAATTATGACAACCTGCATTGATTAGGTTGTGCCTCTCATCATCATTAGAGTTCATTTGAACCTGTTAAAAATGGTCCCATCTGTACTCAGTCAGAGATCTGAATTAGTGCACATGGGTGGCAAACGATTTCTGACTTTTACTCACACAAACTTCCATCAAAATTGTTGCAAGAATTGTCAAAGAAAGCTTGTAAAAACTTGACACATTTAAGACTAAGAGCACATTATAATGTGAATAGTATAATGCAGTGCTTCAGAAAGTGTTCACTCCTTCACTGATCTTTCTTGTATTACGGATCCATGGATTGATTCTAAGAGTGATTATATTCCATTTGACAATAATGGAGACCATTGCTTTTAAAAAATTAGAGACTAGAAAGAGAGAAGCGAAGACTTGTATTAAACAGCTTGATTTATACAGTTTAATGCAAAAGTTTGGGCATCCCTGATAATTATAATAATTTCAGTTTATAATCTGCTGGGCTTTCGAAGCAGCAACTTCATTTGGATATACTTTATACCTCATGGAAACGGTAAGATTTGGAATCAACAGAAACAACACAATGTCCAAAGATTTGGGCACCCCAATGGCATTACCACATCAATATTTAGTAGAGCCTCCTTTTGCTGAAATAACAGCCTGTCGTTGCTCCTTATAGCCACTGATAAATCCCTGAATTCTGGCTGCAGGAATTTTGGACCATTTTTCCTTGCAAAATGTCTCCAGTTCAGTCAGGTTTGATGGTTTCCGAGTGTGGACAGCCCGCTTCAAATCATTCCGTAGATTTTCGATGATGTTCAAGTCTGGGGACTGTGATGGCCATTCTAGAACATTGTATCTGTGTCTGTGCATGAATTCCTTGGTCGATTTGGAACAATGCTTTGGATCATTGTCCAGCTGAAACACCCAACCCCGGCGTAACTTCAACCTCTTGACTGATTCTTGAACATTGTTCTTAAGAATCTGCTGATACTGGGTGGAATCCATGCGACCCTCAACTTTGCAGTTTGAGGTACCTGTGCTTGCTACAGAGCCCCTTAACATGATGGAGCCTCCACCAAATTGTACAGTAGGGAGCAGGTTCTTCTCCTGGAATGCTGTGTTCTTTTTCCGCCAAACAAAGCGCTTCTGGTTGTGACCAAATAACTATCTTAGTTTCATCGGTCCACAGCACATTATTCCAAAATAGTTCTGGCTTGTCCAGATGAGCCTTTGCACACCTCAAACGACTCTTTTGTCCGTTTGGGGTTTTTTCGCATCACGCTTCCATTGAGTTGTTCTTTGTGCAAAGCGCGCTGGAGAGTGGAACGATGTACAATGACACCATCAGCAGCAACATGTTCTTGGAGCTCCTTGGAGGTGGTCTGTGGTTTGTCTGTGACCATTCTAACCAATCTTCGCCTTTGCCTTTCAGATATTTTTCTTGGCCTACCACATATTTCCTTCACAAGGACTGTTCCTGTGGCCCTCCATTTTCTAACTAAATGTCTGACTGTGGAGACAGAGACTTTAAACCTTTGTGATAACTGTTTGTACCCTTCTCCTAATTCATATTGATGAATTATCCTAGTTTTTAAGTTATTAGAGAGTTCTTTTGAGGTTCACATGTTGCTACTTTCCAGGAGAGAATCAAAGAGAAACACAACTAGCAATTAGCTACCTTGAATGTCCTTTTTCATCATTGGTTGCACCTGTTTTTTCAGTCTACTGTTCATTTAGCCAATTAAATTAATTATGTGTTGCAATCAATCAGCATTTAGTGACTACAGGTATTCATATCGAAAGGGTGGCCAAACTTTTGCACAGCCTATTTTTCACATTTGATTTTATTTCATACAACTCAATACTGCTACACTAAGAAGTTGTGTCTGAAAAACATCACATTATCCAGCTTTCTCTAGAAACTGAATGGCATATCACTACAATCTTTTTTTAAAAAGACAGAGCAAATGATCATGCAACCTCAGATGGGTGCCTAAACTTGTGCATAAAACTGTATGTATTACTTTTACAATGTCTTTTACAATAATCTTTGTGAAGTGTCAAAGTTTTGCATTGACTTTCAATTAAGGTACAGACATCTCTTTTTTACTAAAGGTAGAATTGAAAACATAATTTATGTTTTGAAGATGAGCAAAATTCTTATGGGTGTGGAATGACATGAGGTTAAATAAAAAATGAAATAATGAAATAATTTTATTAAAATAGAATTACATTTTATCCAGCACACAGGTTTTATATTTGATTGAGTCACAGATAATCAGAAGTCTGAATAAAAACATTTAGACCAAGAATCAACAATATTCCCAAGCTGCTGCCTCCCAGATTGTTCACTCTGTAATTAGTCTGACCTATTCAGGCACCAATACATATGGAAAATTCCTTGGTATTAACACAGTACATTTTGCTCTATTTTTACAGATTTTCCCAGAGTGTAGGTGCTTTATTGCATTAAGGTAATCATGCCATCGCAGCACTGCCTCTTTTTAGGTGAATTCTTGAGCCTATTTAATCATAATGTTCACTATCCCATTTCACCCTTTTTATTCATGCAGTTATAACTACTTATCAACGATTTATAATGCATTTGTAAGTGAGTCATTAGTAATTAATGAACACCTTTATAAACCCTTTACAAAGACAACCTTGATGTAAAGCGTTACCTTATTTTCTTATCCAAACCTCATTTGATTTTTGCTTATCAGAGGAAATGTCTCTGTGTGGCAGTTTGAAGAATGAGCCTTGTCATTTATACATGCTGTTTGTTTTTATACGTGTTCTTGTTCTTGTTTCATACCAAACCTTATGATCCATCATCTTGCTGTCCAGAGGTATTAAGTATTTGGATGACATAACTGTTAACGGTTAGCAATTACTTTTTAAGTAATGTGCCAGAGTCCATGAAAATCTCATTGATTCAGTTGGAAAGTAGAAGGTACATGACATCATTAAGTGAATGGGACATTCAAGGTGATGCTAGCAGTTTCTATGCCTCTTATAGCACCACTTACTGCCTAATCGACAGACTTTGATATGTGAACTCAGAGAATCTGTAAAATGAAGACAAATTATTTATGGATTCATCTTTCATGTGGATGCTCTATACTGAGGGACTGTTTATTTGCTAGCAAGACGTATGCACACTCTCTGACATTCATTTTTACTGACCCTAGTTAATGTCGCATAGGTGCAGTGGTCTGGAAAAAGAGGCATAGCTGTGTTAGACTGCTCCATAATCACTGATAAGGCAATTATTCACTGTGATATGCTCTATACATGCTCACACATTTAACACAGCAGGAAGCAGATGTGTAATATGTCACAGGTGTGACTAATTGGCTTAAATACTGATTGCTTGTTGGTGCATAATTGATTAAAAATTGCAGATGGATCCCAATTGGCTGGTTAAGTCAGTTTAAAACAATACTTGTACGTGCCAAAAGAGAGAATGAAGTGAGAAAGAGACCAAAAGCCTTAGGTTGTTTGTACTCCAGAATGCTTACAAGTATGCATGCCAATTAGCACATTATCCATCCTGAATACCATATGAAATTATAATTAATTCTTCACACTAATTGTGCATGGATGAAATTTGCAGGGAAAATCACATCCCGTATTGATTCAATCAGGGATGTAGCATTTCCTCTTTCAATACGGAATGATCCTGTATTATGTATATGCAAATAAATCATCAATCAGGACAAGATAAATAAGATAAAATTGTTGTAAAACAAATATGAGTCTAAGCTGCAGGTCCGCCTCTAAACTTAACCCTATAGTTTTCTCAGCTCTCGAAGACTTGAACAATCTGAGCTCTGGTTGGATCATCTGTACAAAACAGTTCAACTACTAGGTCCAGTAGATGTGTACAAGTTTCTAGCTTACATGCTCCATGGGGCTAGTTACACTTTAAGTGTGTTTTTTTTTTTAATCATTGAGTTGAACAAGCATTTCCCCAAAGCAATTTTAGCCAACTATGGTTACAAGTTCTGTCATTGCTAACATTAGTTCAACCACTTGTCGTTTCCCATAACAATAGTTGCAGCAAACAGCATCGCTAACTTGTGTTGTTGGAGCTACAACTCTCGACCTGTGGTTAGAAGCATACGGTCTTGTTTACACTTTCCCCGACATTTACGAAAATTCCCATAATTTTTGAGACAATGATTCCCGCCATTGACGGAATTTTCCGTCTTTCCATGTTTTCACTGTTATATGGTAGGGGGGCGCTATTACACATCTTCTGAAAGAGTACAGAATCTCCAGATCAAAACACATGTGAAGAAGATCCAGAAACAAGAGATATCATATGTAAGCAGATGCATTATGTAAAATAATGCGATTATAATTTTTAAACAGCATATAGGACAAAATCAAAACCGCCCAATGTTACTGAATGAAAAGTGGACCCAGAACGAGAGACAGGACTGTGAAGCTTTAGGGTGTTGATGGACTCGATCTACTCCATCTGTGTTTTCATCATCGTTCTGAATCTGATCCAGACGCAGTCTTTGACAAAAAAAAACCAGTTTTTCTCAGGTTTTAGCTCATAATGTTGCTTTTTTTATGAAACTTAACCAGATTCAAGTGTTGATAAAAAAAGAATGCATGAAGCTAGATATTAGTTTTTTTGTTTTGTTTTTTTTTAAGCAGTGGCTCTGTTTTTTCTTTTGATATATTGCATGTTCAGATATTAATACAACAAAATATTCTGGGGGCCATGAACATTTTTGGAAAATGATCAAAAATGCTGGTGGTGGCTGGCAACTTTTTTCAAAAACTTTGATGGGGAAAGAGTTAATATGACATGTCGACCACTTTTTTTTCTTGTAAAATATACTCCCACAATCTTGTAAATATTTATTTACAACTTGTTTTGTCAGTGTACCTGCACCTGAACATAAGCAAGAGAAAATGCTGAATTCGTACCTTGAGAAATGATTCAAATTACAACAATTATAATGTCAGCATAAACATGAACTTTTTTTTTTAAAGAAAACAAAAGTTGTTCCCCCGTTCTCCAACTATAGGAGTATGGCTATACTCTTTTTTTGTTGTGCTATTTGTCTGAGAAAGGCTTCCATAAGCCATCATAACTGAGGTGCCACATGCAATTAGGTTTCGCCACCCCAAAAAAGCAGCAGTAGTTCCAGTACCTTACTAGACATCTCATGTCTCTGCCAATCCATCAGCATGCAGGTTACAATGTGGCATTGGACTGTGGGATTGGAGGCCTCTGCCAGTGGGCCACTAAGCAGATTTGAGGGTTTGGGTCCTTGGACGAGAAAATCCTTCCCATCCAAAAAGTCGATTAAAGCCGGCAGCTGTGTTTCAGGCTGTGCCAGGCGTCTGTCTCAGACCCCCCTCCACACCACTCCATCCTCCATCTTCCATCCGTCTTTCTCCTTTTTGACTTCAAGAAGCTGGGGCAATTGTCCAGAGAGTCAAAGAGAGCCAAAACGAGCAGTGCCTTCACACTGAGGCAACTTCCCTTAATCACCTTTCAGAAATGAGCGCTGCTATGCTTTCATTGCCTGTCCCATCAATTACAGACAACTTCTCAGAGGTTTCCTGGCATTGAACGCATTTGTGAACTTAATGGCTCATTAAAGAGCACACCTGGTTTGGCTGAGAAAATTACCGTCGAGGAGATCAAAGTGAAGTACAGACAAAGACGAGGCATGTCTGAGCATCCAAGAATTGGAATTAATTTGCGCTTAATTGGATGTGGCTTGCAGTTTCAGGACTTCTTTCTATACGCAGATTCACTTCAGATCATTAATGTCGCACATGTAGTCTCTGTTAACTCTTTGTATCTCTTCATACGTGATTCCTCTTTCTTTGTTACAGTCACTATACGTTTTGTCTATTTCAACATAACTTGCTATGTTCTGCTTCTGTCTTCCTGCTCTGAGAGTCTCTGACTGTGTTTGTGTGAAAAAGCTCTCATTCCTCTGTAGCCACCAAATACATTTCCATCAGGAATGTGAAATCAATACTTGCATCTGTCTAGCCTCTTTTGGTCTCCCAGTGGGATCTCCTCTCTGTCTTTTAAGGTATGTTAATGCAATTTATCGAACCTCTTTCCTTAATCACACACATTGCCTATAATTACATACCTTGTCGGCCTCCAGAGTTCTAATTGCTAATGCCTTTCCTGGAACTTGTCCTCTAATCCGCATGTGTAATTACACTGAAAAAGAAAGAAAAAACACATTGTGGTTGCTTTCAGATTGAGCAGAGGAAGTCAAACTTTAACAGCTCTCCTTCTTCATGGTTTCCCCATTTTTTTGTTTGTTTAGTTTTTCTTGTCTTAGTCGGTTATAATGATGTCATGCTGTAGGTAAATGTTTTTTAAACATATTCACATACAAACATGGAATAAAGATAATGATTTTAAACCATTGACTCTCAAACCACCTATAATTCATTTCCTCATCAACAGTTATTAGTACAGTTCATTTCTGGGTGCAACAACTTTTAATTACACTGCAATATACCGGTGATCTTTTACTTAACCATTGTACTTGCTGAAACATGAATTATATATATATTGTTGCATCGTGATGAAATCCCCATAATAGCCCCAGAAAAGTTGTTCTCTTAATTGGAGAAAGCATACCTTTGAGGTATAGAAAGGTACCTAAACACCTTAAATCAGTGAGTAAATTATCTCGATGAGTATCTAAACAAAATCAGTCGATCAGGACATACAATTTTGGCAAATAATAACACTGAGACAGACATGCAGCTTCTGAAGACAAAGAAGCAGAGAATTCGTGACGTAGGTGCCCTTGTATGGTACGTTTCATCACCTGACCTCCGTCGGCCAATAGAATTGCCGTGATTTCACACGTGCTTCAGATACTTGTGCATGATGAAGGCATTCCCAGAGTGTCAACTCCATTTATATAAATTTCATTACATTTTCCTTATTTTTTCTTTCCTTCACTTCCGATTTAATTTTAATTTGGATAACAATACCAGAATGATGCACAAGCCTGACATGCATAAAGATACAAACGTATTAGTGTCTACGCAGTATTAAGGCCAGGGGTTTTCTATAACCATTCTGCAGACAAAAGCATGCTCCTGCCGATCAACAGCCATTGAGTGACTGAAAGTACTAATGAGAGACTCTCTCAAGGTATTATAAAGTAGACCCCTTTAATAAGGATCTGTTTTATCCGTTAAGTCATGTTTCTTTCACATCAGCTTTACACCATTTAGCAGCAATCTCTCAACTGTAACTGAGAGTAGCATTTGGTTTTTTTTTTTTTTTTTTTGTGAATGTGACATTGAAACCCATATTGCATGGCATGTTTGAAAAGGCTAATTTTAAACTCTAATTTGAATGCAAGAGTTTCCAGTTCTGACTGCTGCTTTGATCTGGGCATTTCAATACTTTTATTTATTTATTAATTTAAATGTCATAGTTGCTTAGATAGATAGTCAGGAAAATAAACAGAATAATGATGGTGATAACAATAAAAGTGAAACATCTGCACCATTTACCAAATTGGTACTTTATAAAAGCGGTGGGAAGCAGGAACATTATGAGGGCTTTGCTGCTGCCTACTGCGAGGGTAACTGACTGTTTCTGATGCCAAATGAAGCTCCCCACAATGTTTTGAGCGCTCTGTGTGATTCTCACAGGAAATAATCTCCCATGTTATTTATTATAATGCTCCCTGCGTCATTTATCCACAATATGCATTTGAGAAGCCACAGCAACCCAGGCTTTTACTCTGAACCCTCATCAACAGTGTCATATGATGTCTGCATTCAGAGACCCTTAATACTATGTTAAAAATACACTAGTTTTGTACAGTTTGTGTAATATCTATACAGATGTTATAATGGAAAGCATATATTATGCAATCTATATCTAACAGGGCAGGGGGCACATGGTCTAGTGTTGAAGTTGTCACAAGGGCTGTATCTCATGTAACTATAATTTTTTTGTCCGAAATTGCACCAGGTGTGCATACGTTTCAATAGCCTAGTTGCCTAGTTGTAGTTAAGGCTTAACTAAACATCTGAACACTGAACCAGTAAACATTGATTCGTATGTAGGTAACCTCTCAACAGGATTAACCCTCTGGGGACCAGAAACGCGCCGGCGCGTTTTGCTCGTTTTTTTCACATAGCAGAAAAATTGACTTAAAGTACTACCATCATTTCTGTTCATATAGAGTTAAGAAATATGAGAAAATAATCTGTTAAATGTCTACTTTTTTATGTGCCCACATACAATCGAAATAAAATATTGTGCTTTTGTAAAATAAAGAATATAAACAGGGTGTGCGTTCTGCCTCTCAGTCACCGTGAACTTTTTTTCTGGAGCACGTCTCTAATCTTCAACAAAACTCAGCAAATACTATTCACCCAGACATGAGCAATATATCTTTTAAATCATTTGAGTTTGTACTTTTAAATGATCCGATTCAAAACTAAAATAAATATTCTCCGTTTATGTAATCTATATAAAAAGAGAGACGTGTCAGCCATTCTTATTATCTTTCTCTCAGCTCATTATCTCTGGTAATGTGACACGCCCACGGAGAGCACGCGCTATTCAAACGCAAATACGTGAAGCACCACATTGAGACGCGTTAACGCCCATAAACTCTGAAAACACACTATATTTTTTAGTCAGATTAATCTACTGTCATCTTGAGCGGCTATGAGGAACAATCCTGGGACATTTACCTACCTCAGAACAAGTGCTGGTTTATTTTCACCACGAGGAGGAGCAACAGATTCAGCTGAGAAGTGTGTAAGTGTTTTATGCTTGTGCTTTGTTCTAATCGCGATATAGAATAACGTTAGTGTCTGTAAACGGAAAAATAGCATACTGTTTAAATGTGAATCATGTTTCTGTGTGTGTGTGTGTGTGTGTGTGTGTGTGTGTGTGTGTGTGTTTGTTTATGTCCCTTTTGGGTACATTCACCAGGATACACACCAGTAAACTGAGGACCACCTCAAAAATTGAGGACATTTTGTATGTCCTCATTTGTTTGACTATATAATGGCATTCAGCATACTCTAAAATGGTGTCCAGACTTAAAATCTCACTTGTCCCAAAAAATCAGTTTTAAGTGATTTGTGTATGTGAAGTGTGTATGCCCCCCCACTAAAGTGTGTATAACACAGCGCCCTCTAGGAGTACTGCACTTCCGGAAAAGATACACACTTCGGGGATTCTGACCAATCAGAGCGCAGGAAGCCACTATGAGAGCGGGACTTAATGATCTGACCAATCTGAGGCCATCACGTCATCAACAAAAATGGCGGAGCAGAGGCGATATCATTATTATGAATGAATTGACAGATAATCCACATTCAATAATAGATAAATTCGCAATAATTATTATTTAAATAAAAATAGACTAATTTACCCTGAGCAGCAGGAGCTCTCACGATGTATATGGGCATGTTATTAAACTTTAATCCTCGCAGTTTTGCTCTCGCATCGGAGTCTGCTCTGTGTAACGTTATGTGTGTGTGAAGATCGCGCTGCTGCGCGTCACCGAACAGCTGTACAGTAACTTACATAGGAGTTTATTAATCATGTAGGAACGAGTTTGAAGCGGGGAAGAGACAGAGACATTACGTCATGTGAATTTACAAAGTACATATTTCCTTCCAAAAGCGGAGGAACAGCTGTTTAAATCTGTCAATATGGACGTGATGATTGATTCATCCAAGTTTGTTTAATAAAAACACACAAGCCACCAAAAGATGTGAAAACATGCTAAATCGCTTGCTTTTATGAGTGATTTTATTTGTTTGAAGTGTTTTCTCCTACTTTGCGTTCTGCCGTTTCCTCTCATAATATCAGTGATTTCCCTGAGCGGCCACCGCCCCTCCCCCACCCCCCCCCCCCGCACGAGCAGGACTCCGTTACCAGTTACCACAGCAACACATTCACTACAGCAAACAAGCTAACTTTTTTCTTTATATATTATATTATATTATATTATATTATATTATATTATATTATATTATATTATATTATATTATATTATATTATATTATATTGAGGAGAGCAGTTACAGCAAACATTATTCTTATTATATTATATTGCATTGTATTATTTTATATTATATAAAGAGGAGAGCAGTTACAGCAAACATTCTCTTTATAGTATATATTATATTATTTTATATTATATAGAGGAGAGCAGCTGCATGCAACATTCTCATATTATATTATTATATTAATTAAATGTTTACACTAATTACATACGTTTTTTTAAGGCGCTTTGGTGCATTTCTCAAATCACAACTAAAATTCTTGTTCAACCTCCACATCATCTAGTCACTTGTGCACATCATGAAAGCAGTTTATCATTCTTTTGAACAAATTGCAAATGCTTTGGTACATTCATGCAATAAATGTAAGTGTCTGCTGTTTCTTACATTATCAATTGCTTATGTCATGTTGATCAAAATGTATTATACTGGTTCTCTGTTGAATAGTCTTACCCCTCAAAACATATAGGCATTAAATTACTAGTTGTCATAAACTGTCAAACATATTTTCTATACAATTCTATTATACTTTTTTTGTCCTGAATTGCAGATGTGAATTTTGAATTTCACTAATGAAGGGGAATGTAAAGCATTAGATCAATCAATGATCACCAGTTCTCTATAATCGCTCAGAGTGCATCTCATGAAGCTTCCTCTGGAAGCCATATAGACAGAGCACAACACATACACACTCTGAGAATGGAAGAACAACAGGGGGAACAGCCGAGAAGAAGAAGAGGAGGAGTAAGGATGTGTGGTGGAAGGATACAGAGGTAAAACAGAGAGATTGTAGGTTTCTGAAGAAATAGGGGCCAATATTGTAGATCATGTTCATGACCTCATGGCCGAGGCGGGTTGAAAGCTGAGCTGAATGTTGGGAGAACAACCGTGTGTGTCCTAAAACATTCAAGTCTTTATAGACAGAACATGCGTGTAATCAGACAGTGTTCACTATACTGTAGTGTTCACCATAAGCTGTAGACTTACTGTATTACAGCGGAGTCTACTTGCATTTTACATGAGACAGTAAAAATCCGTGATAGAGATCCCTTTCCCACTCTACAGATATAAAGCGTTGTGAATCTAGTTTCGCGTACCTACCCCGAAGTGATAAAATAAAACAAAATTATGTATCAAATTTATAGACAAGTAATTTGTTCAGGCATGGTTTTCTAGGGAAATACAAACCTACGCACATATATTCAAACGCACATAACTATAGAATCAATTCTTAATGCGCATGTGAACGCCATCAGCGTTAATCACAGGTTCACGTTTAAAGTCTGTTTAGAGACATTCATATAAATTTTTACCTTGCAGTTACTGTAAATCCGGCCTCTAGTTCATAAACGCCAGAGGAGAACTGGCCCCCACTGAGCCTGGGTTCTCCCAAGGTTTTTTTCTTCTCCATCGGGTCACTTGATGAAGTTTTTCGGTTCCTTGCCACTGTTGCCTTTGGCTTGCTCAGTTGGGGATATTCAAATTAATTAACCAATCATTAATACCATTGATCAGCTCTACCAAACGTGGATGTTTTTCCACTAAGAAACGAACATTGTTATTATGTTTTGATTGATACTGTGAAGCTGCTTTGATGCAATCTATATTGTGAAAAGCGCTATATAAATATACTTGATAGAGACATAATGTAACACACACACATATACAGTATGTGTTTGAATAGTCTGTTCATCGCAATGGCATTGTCATTTTTTAACAGACCAACAGTGTATCTGTGAGTCCAGTCTCATAATGGGTACGTGTTTATGTGTCATACAGATAATGTGCAGTCTTTTCATTGTCATCAAAATCGTAGCCAGTGTTTACTTCTGAAAATACTGATACAGTTATATTGACAACCATCAAAAGCCTGTAACTTGTTAAAAATCCTTAGTACAATATATATCAATGAACATATCAGTGCCTTGTGTCACAAACAAGAATGTCAAAATGCTGTCATGTAATCCTATTGTGTTCTGCTGTTTGTACGAAATGCACTTTCCTTGTTTGCAAATCTTAAGGATGATTCAAGAAATGTACCAAAGCGACTGATAAGAACTGTTTATAGAGGAGAGCAGTTACAGCATACATTCACTCTCTCTCTCTCTCTCTCTCTCTCTCTCTCTCTCTCTCTCTCTCTCTCTCTCTCTCTCTCTCTCTATCTCTCTCTATCTATCTCTCAATATATATATATATATATAGCCTATATATATAGCCTATATATATATATATATATATATATATATATATATATATATATATATATATATATATATATATATATAAATCGATAGATAGATAGATAGATAGAGAGAGAGAGAGAGAGAGAGAGAGAGAGAGAGAGGGGGGGGGGGGGACAGAGCAGTTACATATAGTCATACAAAAGAAAAAAAGTGTTTAAAAGAATCATGAATCAAGCTGACACGTTTAAATGTTTGTTTACATAATTATTTTGTACTTAATTTGATTTTAAAAGCCATTGGATCTGCACTAACCCTAACCCTAACCCTAACCCTAGCTCTGCCTGTGACTGTCAGTCTGACTGAGATCTGCTCACACTGTGATCAGCCGCCCTTCCCCCACAGCACTGAGACTGATCGCGCGCGCGCCCTTCCCCCACAGCACTGAGAGAGACTGATCGCGCGCGCGCCCTTCCCCCACAGCACTGAGACTGACTGGAGTGACAGAGAGCTGAACTTGTCTCTGGCTGAACTAACAGACTGACAGTTACAGGTAGATAGCTAAGCAGAAGTGCTTCTCAAAAGATCACAAACTGTCGTGGCTATGCGTTTTTAAAGCACTTTTACAAGGTCTATTAGCTTCTCCGCCCTGTAATGTAAAATACCATTAATTTATGAAAGAAATACAAAGAAGATAATGCTGTTAAAGTACTTGTTAAAGTTTAATTTAGAGCCTCGAAATAATCCACACCCATCCCCCATCCCCCATCTTAACTCGAATAAATTGACAACAACACAGACTCCAAAAGTAGAGACATATTATACCAGCTTGAATATCAGCCCTGCTGTGTATTTGCATACATCAGTTTACTATTTTGATTAATAAATGCTATTAGTAGAAAATAAGATGTCTGTTCATAGGTTGCTCATTTTGCATTTTTTGCTCTTTTAAACCTGTGCTTGTTCGGACATGCGCACTGGTTCCTAGTTCGAGTCGGGTGAGTTCGTTTACAAGTGATCATGTGCTCTGTCCACTAGACTAGAAAGACTTGATCCACCACAGTTTTTTTTTTTTTTTTTTTTTTGAAGAAGAAGAAACACTACTGCGATTAAAAAAAAAAAAGATTCTTGTCATCAGAGAGTTTTCTATTCGGTCAAATAAATAGTCACAATTGCAACGTGAAATCCAAATACGTAACCACGTCATTTACGCACGTCTGCGACAGTGGATGTATTTTCCCGGGAAATGCAGACACGTGACAATGGGACGCGAAACAGTCAGACGACAGCCCTCCACCCTCCACCACGCAGGAAAGGTGAGATGAAGTCTTGTCCTGAAAATGCATGATAACTAAATACATTGTGAAATATGAAAGTTAGTAAGATGTATGTTTATTTTAGTTTATTTTTTTGCTTAGGGTTTTATTTACTTCTCGATTGTATTTTATTTGTTTCTCATTTGATGATTTGTTGCAATAAGGAAAAAAGTATATTGCCTACTTGTAGGCATTGACCAGTAAATATAATTTTGTTAGTACTTTAGATTCTACAAATTAAAAAAAAAACGAGTCAGTGATAGCCTACTATATCATTGTTTTTCTCAAAAGTGTTGTCAAATTGCAACTGTGATTTAAAATATTAATTATATATTTTTTATATCATTATTATTTGATATATTTTTAATTTTATGTAATACAATATTTGCCCAAAAATCTTTTTTTCAGTGGAATGTTTTTTTTTCTAGATTTATTATTTATCTTTTTTATCTTTTTTTGCCCAATGATGGTACATAGACACTTTATAGTATTTTTATTGTGTGTTTCAATGTCCAAAGCAGACAAAAAGCACATTAGAAATAGTCCATATAAATCTAGCTGGTTATTGACTGAAAATATCCTGTATGCTGTAGCTAATCAATATAGTAGATTGATGTCAATTGTGGTCACAAGACACACAAGAACCTATGTTTTTTGGCATCATTGACATTGCCTTTTTTTAATCTAAATTCCTGTTGTAGACTGGTCACACGTGCTGTCATTGAATAGAGCTCTGTGATATAATATAAATATATACTTAAGTGTTGAACAGAAAAAACACAACACGTGTTTGGAACAACATGAGGTTCAATTGGAACACTTAACATAATTGTATGTTAATTACGTATGTTTTTGGGTGAACAATTCCAGTAAGATCAACAAGATTTTTTAAATATGCTTGTTTATTTCATTTCATTCACATTATATATATATATATATATATATATATTTTTTTTTTTTTTTCCCAGTCATTTCAAGAAAGTAAGTCGCCATGCTGGGAAATAAAAGACGTAAGAAACCTCTGCAGGACGCTGAGCATCACATTACCTGTGAAACCGACAAGCCTGAGCTTCAAGAGCAGTTCATCAGCAAATATAAAGGCAAGTATTTATGAATAAGGAGTAATAACGTTACTCTACAAAACTGATAATTTAATGTGAGGTGAGTCATATGGTTGTTTGGCCAAATTATATCCATGTTATACAAGTAACACAGTACTTCATATAATTTATTTTTATTGTGCAGTCAAGATTTCTGAATAGAGTTCTGCAGTCATTAGCCCGAAAACAAAAACAGTTGCATTTTTGCATTTCTGGTTCCATCAACCCAAAGTCAGTGTTTATTTGCGCATTCTTAACCCAATTATGCACAATAAGCCCATAGTGCGTGTGGTCATGTAAACGCAGACTAAGGTCATCATAAACGGCATAAGCATAAACCAATCGACACCGCTAGATTTTTGCCCCTTATTCCAGATTTGCCCAGCATGTAAACACATTAACCTGCGTTCTGTGGCTTATTGAAGTGAGCATGTGTGACTGGAAAGTGTCCTTATTGTGGATTTAAGCACATCCAGACAGAGCGAGCGTTTTCTTGACCCAATAACATCTTAAAAAGTGTTCTCAAAAAGTGTTCTCATCTCATGCAGAAGTGGTACAGTCAAAATCCTACTAAAACTTCTTTGTCATTGTGGAGAGTGCAGTGCATGGTTGCATAGCAACAACAGACGCCACGGGAAAATCAGACTGTTATTTTACTATTAATAATAAAATATAAGCTAATATGCATTAACACTAGGACTCCCAGAATTCTATAACTACTATAATGGCCATAGCAGTCATTCTGACTGCTCATACATTATTTGCATATCATTTCAATAAGCTATATCAAATCTAAGAATAAATGGATCTGTTATGTTAGGATAGGTAATAATAAACATCAGAACACTACATTTTAATTATGATGTATGTAAAATTGTATTAGTTAACCAACAACCACTCAGCCTCATCAAGGCTCTGAAGCATGGCTAAAGCCTCTGTGGCAGTCATTCTTCTTGCTGACATTGTTCTGATATTCTCTTTTCAATATTTCAATTTGGTTTTAGCTCGAAGCTAAAGCTAGATTTCAGCTTTGCAATAGACTAAACAAACAACAAGAGAAATTGTTGCTAGTCAACGGTGATGCATCTTCAAGAGCAGGAAAAAGGAGCAACCGACACACGGTCTGTAATGCATACGGTCAGTATGACTGTTAGGACCATTCAAGGTAGAAATACTCAAAACTCAGTCTTTTGTGTCTTGTAATTTTAATAAAATAACAATGATAGAATAAAATATAGACACATTTAGGAAAAGTCAGGGTCCTATTAGTTACATGGGTTTTATTTCAACAAAGTTATTACATTGCAAAATTTTAAAACAGTCAAAATGACTGCCTTGGGAGTTCTAGTGTTAATGAACATGTCAAGTAATTTGTCTTTTTTTACTCGTATATTTCAGCCTTTAAATCATTTTTATAAAAAGAATGAGGTTTATCTTTTATAAAACCTTTTTTGTCAACTTTATTCGAATTTAATTTTACTATATGTGCCTATAGGGGTGGGCCTGGGATGGCAGGGGTTGGTGGCAATGTAAGTTTCTGGATATTTTCCATAAGAAAATTTGCGGGGCGAGGGCTTCGATTACCTCTCTCGTTTTGGACCATACATGTGTTTGCATCCCTGCATATGCGCGAGGGAGGGAGAGAGAGAGCAAGACAGTTTGAAGGTGCGCGCGCGGCCGGGGCTCTGCTCGTTCTTTCAGTAACATGCGCCCTATCACACTCATCTACATCACTCACCGATCAAATAAGGCTTTGGGGGCAGGGGCGTGTCTAGAAGGGGGGCCCCCCTGGAATATGATTGCCCCCCCCCGGTGCCCCCCCAACATCATTGGGCTAGATTTACTGTCAACCTGACAATGCCCAACGCCATTGGATCAGAGCGCTGTCAATCACTGCTTGATTTGCGATTCGCAAAGCGAAATCACAGGTCCGCGTTTTTAAAACAGTAGGAGAGAGAGAGAGAGATACCTCGACACGTCATTGTTTATGGTATATACACACTCAATTACAGTATATATTTTGAAATATTGCACCGTATGTTAGTCTGATTACTTTCATGTGTGACTGATCAAGCCAGTACCGTTAGATCAGCTAACGTAACTTCGGCAGACTGAATAGAGATTCCGCGGCAGCGCACAACCACATAAATATAAAATAGATAATTTTTATAGATTTTTAATAGATTACTTTATCTGTTGTTTTAAAGACTAAAGGCACAATCTTTTTCCAAAAAAGTCGTGCCGTGGTGAACATTAAAATGTGGGAATGTTAACTAACACCATAGCTACATGCAACTCTGTGTAATTTAGATACTTAATGGGTTTTTGTTTATTTTTACACCGCAACAGGACATCCAAGATTTCTTTAAGAAATCATTTTAGAGACCGATTTTATGCAGAACGTTCACCGACACTCACACACACATTCAATGTTTGTGTTGAGAATAATGCATGTTAGATGACTAATTAATGCCTAGGTGATGTTTTTTTTTATTTATAAGAACAAAACTGTGTGGTCCAATCCATGTAAAATACAAAATGATTTTCAGGCTCTTGTTCAGTGCCACATTTAATACCATCTATATTAGGGCACTGGGCATTGCAAAGATTTTTTAAATCGCGTTTAATATTTTCTAAACAAGTATTTATTTCTAGTTGAATTTTCTAGCTGATTTCCCATGGGCCCCCCTGACTGGTCCTTGGTCCACCCTGTGGCCCCCCCATTTATAAAATCCTAGAATCACCCCTGTTTGGCGGGGCAAATAAACTGCATCCAACTGCTTTCCCTGACGCCTGGATCGTTCGGTGGCGTATTCAAACATGTTGTTTGTCCACAGCGAGGAATAGCACGTCTGCGTGGCATCGCAATCTTCTTGTAAACAGACCCACTCGCTGCATGACAACGCATGCGATGATGCGAAATGAGGCATAGTTGTCTTGCGCTGGAGGCGGTCATATGCAAACGACTGGTACGTTTATAATGGGGGTTGGGGGGGGGCGGCACGGGACATCTTAAGCTATTAAACTTGCTGGAAGTTTTAATAGTACATAGATCTCTTATATACCAAAAGATCAAGGCAAATTTGGTCTCATGTCATGACCCCTTTAAAAGTATAATGTAAAGTATAAAAAGCAAAGCATACTTTGAGATTAGCCTGGCTATTGACTATTTTCCTACAGTAATTTCCCTTTTACATCATATAATGTACATCATATGGTTGAGAACTTTTAGTAATAATCAAAATAATAGTTGACATTAAAGAAACTGCTGCTAATGAATTTCTCCTCTTCAGGGCGTGGAGTTTTCACCACTGGAGCTTTCTTCAGAGGGGATTTTGTTCTTGAATACAGAGGTGAACTTCTGAGTTCAGAGGAGAGTCTTGCTCGAACTGAACACTACACTGAAGCTGAGAACACGTTCCTGTTTGATTTTCAGTGGCATGGCAGAAATTGGTGGTGAGTAAAGAACTGTTGGATTGATGTAGTAGTGATAATAAATAGGGATGTCCCGATCCGATACTCCGGATCGGTATCGGCTCCGATACTGCCATTTTTGCGGGATCGGGTATCGATCAGACATTGATCAGACGAGGCCGATCCAAATCCGATATTGTGGGTATACTATTATGTGTTATTGTTAAGCCCCACAAAAGGCACAAAAACATTCTAAAGTACCATAACGTTTTCGTGCACTCTATTATAAGTGTTCTGAAGCCATTATGTGAGATATAAATTAATATTTAAGTCATTAAATTCAAGATCACGTAAACTTTTCCAAATCAGTCATTCTCCATTCAGCATTCAAACAGCGCGTCGCGTTCGGTTACAGTCAATGATGAAACTATCTTCAAGATGATTCAATGTTAATACTATTATACTTGATCTGTAAGATAAAGGTCTATGTTTTCGCATAAAACAACTTTATCTTGCTGGACTTTATTGCTGTAACTCAATCGTGTTACTCTACCGGGTGTCGGACGCTGTCGGTTTGATAACAAAACTAGAGTCAGAGCACTATAATTGTTCTTCATGCGCACAGTAACTGAAATTTAAAACTGTTAAAAGAAAAGGCTCAATAAACGATTGCATAGATAGATACTGTATAATACACTGTCCATCAATATGTATCTCCGTTGTGCTTTGAACTTTTCAAAGCGGACTCGACGCGCTGCGTGCTGTAACTCCACGTGGCTTCAAGCGCATCATTCTCCGCTCGGGATGCGCATAAGCGCTTTGTGCCGCACTGTATTGGAGCCTTTCATATCATAATGCAGTGACGCAATTAAAGCTTATTAACATTAATAATTATTAATGTTGCTGCCTCATTAAATAGCTGTGCAATACACTTAAAACATGTCTCAATTTTATAGCAGATTTAGCTATATCTAAAATAATTATCTTTTTCATTTTTGTTATCTTGTTTTTCATGAATGTATTTTACAACAATAAAAAGAACAATGTGTATTATCCACTAATCTAGTTTATAATAGCATTTTTGTCACATATTTTGGGGATTTGTTGTTTATCTTTATAATGAAGCTGTCTCTATTAAGTAGATTGTGTTTAACACACACAAGAGTGATAATCAGTTTAACACACAGTTATAGAAATTCTACTTGATTTAAAAAACAAAAACTGTACTGGTATTTACAATGTAGAATGCTGCTGTTTAAATTGTTTTAACTTTAAACCTGTTGGTAGCTAGCTAGCTTTAAGTACTGAAGTACCTGTATTTTCTTTCATTTATATATTTTTATTTTATTTTTTTTGTAGTGTTTGAATAAAGGGTGGCAATCTTTCATAATCAACTGTTGTTGTGGACTATATAGGAGGTATATTTTAGGTGGCTAATTGAGAAAATTGCTATATTTTTTATTAGTTTAAGAATAAAATAAAAATATCGGATTAATATCGGTATCGGCAAAAGCCAAAGCTACGGCATCGGTATCGGTATCGGAAGTGAAAAAGTGGTATCGGGACATCCCTAATAATAAAATATCTGGAACTGTAAAATACTCAGGGTGTGTTCATGCCTGTAGTTCTGTTCGCTTAGTTCGTTTGGTCCGGGTCTGCTTAGTGTTCAGATTGGCATTTCTATCGTCAAACCTGTTATGCTTGACCAGTTTGTCCTTTTTAGGGTCACATCTTCCTGTTTTTGGTTCGTTTATATGTCTCTGGTCCATGTTATGCTCATATTTCATTCAAACCGCACCAGAGTTTTTCTCTGTATTCCCTAAAGAGAACAAAATGGTTAAAGGGATAGTTCAGGATTTAGGATTAAGCTTTGTATTAGTAGAAAACCTGTAGTATTTTCGAATTACCATGCTTTCCACCCTCATATCCCCCTGAGACGAGAGATTTATGTATTTTTTGTCTGGAAAAAATCCTCCGATGAAGCAAAATTCGTCATTTTGCGTCATCGGAGGATTTTTTGGCCAGAGGCTAAAGACTACAGCCAGTAGTAGGGGCTGTCCCGCATGTTCTCAACCCGCCCATAGAGGGTGGGATCTCACTCACAGAATGTACACATAGTGTCAGACATCTTTTTCTGGAAGCTAAGCTAGCAGGTTCTTGTTCTGTGGCGAAAACTGAGTAGTAGGGGTTACCATCCTCTTTTTCCCGGACATGTCCGGGCGTCGATGTCCGGGATTCAGCTTTTGCTTTCTGCAGTCGCCATTCATTGTTTACATGCACACCTTTTGTTTCAATCTAACTGAATTCATTCCGATTGGTGAATCTGAATGTAGTGTTTACATGAAAGCTAAACAAGTGATCGGTTGATGTGCATTTTAACATTGCTAAGAAAATTTCGTCTCACAGGTGTCGTTCATCAGTAATCACGCCACCGGCTTCGTGTCGTTCTCCCACGGCCCTCACTCGTCCTGCTCGCCACAGTAAACATGACTCGTGTCGTTCTCCCGCGGCTCTCACTCGTCCTGCTCGCCACAGTAAACATGACTCGTGTCGTTCTCCCGCGGCCCTCACTCGTCCTGCTCGCCACAGTAAACATGACTCGTGTCGTTCTCCCGCGGCCCTCACTCGTCCTGCTCGCCACAGTAAACATGACTCGCGCCGTTCTCCCGCGGCCCTCACTCGTCCTGCTCGCCACAGTAAACATGACTCGAGCCGTTCTCCCGCGGCCCTCACTCGTCCTGCTCGCCACAGTAAACATGACTCGCGCTGTTCTCCCGCGGCCCTCACTCGTCCTGCTCGCCACAGTAAACATGACTCGAGCCGTTCTCCCGCGGCCCTCACTCGTCCTGCTCGCCACAGTAAACATGACTCGAGCCGTTCTCCCGCGGCCCTCACTCGTCCTGCTCGCCACAGTAAACATGACTCGAGCCGTTCTCCCGCGGCTCTCACTCGTCCTGCTCTCCACAGTAAACATGACTCGCGCCGTTCTCCCGCGGCCCTCACTCGTCCTGCTCGCCACAGTAAACATGACTCGCGCCGTTCTCCCGCGGCCCTCACTCGTCCTGCTCGCCACAGTAAACATGACTCGTGTCGTTCTCCCGTGGCCCTCACTCGTCCTGCTCGCCACAGTAAACATGACTCGCGCCGTTCTCCCGCGGCCCTCACTCGTCCTGCTCGCCACAGTAAACATGACTCGTGCCGTTCTCCCGCGGCTCTCACTCGTCCTGCTCGCCACAGTAAACATGACTCGAGCCGTTCTCCCGCGGCCCTCACTCGTCCTGCTCGCCACAGTAAACATGACTCGAGCCGTTCTCCCGCGGCTCTCACTCGTCCTGCTCGCCACAGTAAACATGACTCGAGCCGTTCTCCCGCGGCCCTCACTCGTCCTGCTCGCCACAGTAAACATGACTCGCGCTGTTCTCCCGCGGCCCTCACTCGTCCTGCTCGCCACAGTAAACATGACTCGAGCCGTTCTCCCGCGGCCCTCACTCGTCCTGCTCGCCACAGTAAACATGACTCGTGTCGTTCTCCCGCGGCTCTCACTCGTCCTGCTCGCCACAGTAAACATGACTCGTGTCGTTCTCCCGCGGCCCTCACTCGTCCTGCTCGCCACAGTAAACATGACTCGTGTCGTTCTCCCGCGGCCCTCACTCGTCCTGCTCGCCACAGTAAACATGACTCGTGTCGTTCTCCCGCGGCTCTCACTCGTCCTGCTCGCCACAGTAAACATGACTCGTGTCGTTCTCCCGCGGCCCTCACTCGTCCTGCTCGCCACAGTAAACATGACTCGTGTCGTTCTCCCGCGGCCCTCACTCGTCCTGCTCGCCACAGTAAACATGACTCGCGCCGTTCTCCCGCGGCTCTCACTCGTCCTGCTCGCCACAGTAAACATGACTCGAGTCGTTCTCCACACGGCCCTCACTCGTCCTGCTCGCCACAGTAAACATGACTCGTGTCGTTCTCCCGCGGCTCTCACTCGTCCTGCTCGCCACAGTAAACATGACTCGCCCGTTCTCCCGCGGCCCTCACTCGTCCTGCTCGCCACAGTAAACATGACTCGTGTCGTTCTCCACACGGCCCTCACTCGTCCTGCTCGCCACAGTAAACATGACTCGCGCCGTTCTCCCGCGGCCCTCACTCATCCTGCTCGCCACAGTAAACATGACTCGTGTCGTTCTCCCGCGGCCCTCACTCGTCCTGCTCGCCACAGTAAACATGACTCGTGTCGTTCTCCCGCGGCCCTCACTCGTCCTGCTCGCCACAGTAAACATGACTCGTGCCGTTCTCCCGCGGCCCTCACTCGTCCTGCTCGCCACAGTAAACATGACTCGTGCCGTTCTCCCGCGGCTCTCACTCGTCCTGCTCGCCACAGTAAACATGACTCGTGCCGTTCTCCCGCGGCTCTCACTCGTCCTGCTCGCCACAGTAAACATGACTCGTGTCGTTCTCCCGCGGCTCTCACTCGTCCTGCTCGCCACAGTAAACATGACTCGTGCCGTTCTCCCGCGGCCCTCACTCGTCCTGCTCGCCACAGTAAACATGACTCGTGTCGTTCTCCCGCGGCCCTCACTCGTCCTGCTCGCCACAGTAAACATGACTCGTGTCGTTCTCTCCTCCCTCTTTACATTCTCTCCTCCCTCTTTACATCCCCTTTACATTCTCTCCTCCCTCTTTACATTCTCTTCTCTCCTCCCTCTTTACATCCCCTTTACATTCTCTCCTCCCTCTTTACATCTTTTACATTCTCTCCTCCCTCTTTACATCCTTTACATTCTCTCCTCCCTCTTTACATTCTCTCCTCCCTCTTTACATCCCCTTTACATTATCTCCTCCTTCTTTACATTCTCTCCTCCCTCTTTACATCCCCTTTACATTATCTCCTCCTTTACATTCTCTCCTCCCTCTTTACATTCTCTCCTCCCTCTTTACATCTTTTACATTCTCTCCTCCCTCTTTACATCCTTTACATTCTCTCCTCCCTCTTTACATTCTCTCCTCCCTCTTTACATCCCCTTTACATTATCTCCTCCTTCTTTACATTCTCTCCTCCCTCTTTACATCCCCTTTACATGATCTCCTCCTTCTTTACATTCTCTCCTCCCTCTTTACATTCTCTCCTCCCTCTTTACATTCTCTACTCCCTCTTTACATTCTCTCCTCCCTCTTTACATTCTCTCCTCCCTCTTTACATCCCCTTTACATTCTCTCCTCCCTCTTTACATTCTCTTCTCTCCTCCCTCTTTACATCCCCTTTACATTCTCTCCTCCCTCTTTACATTCTCTCCTCCCTCTTTACATCCTTTACATTATCTCCTCCCTCTTTACATTCTCTCCTCTCTCTTTACATCCTTTACATTATCTCCTCCCTCTTTACATTCCCTTTACATTCTCTCCTCCCTCTTTACATCCTCTCCTCCCTCTTTACATTCTCTCCTCCCTCTTTACATCCTCTTTAAATTCTCTCCTCCCTCTTTATTCTCTTTACATTCTCTCCTCCCTCTTTATTCTCTTTACATTCTCTCCTCCCTCTTTACATTCTCTCCTCCCTCTTTACATCCTTTACATTCTCTCCTCCCTCTTTACATTCTCTCCTCCCTCTTTACACCCCCTTTACATTCTCTCCTCCCTCTTTACATCCCCTTTACATTCTCTCCTCCCTCTTTACATCCCCTTTACATTCTCTCCTCCCTCTTTACATCCTCTTTACATTCTCTCCTCCCTCTTTACATTCCCTTTACATTCTCTCCTCCCTCTTTACATTCTCTCCTCCCTCTTTACATTCTCTCCTCCCTCTTTACACCTCCTTTACATTCTCTCCTCCCTCTTTACATCCACTTTACATTCTCTCCTCCCTCTTTACATTCCCTTTACATTCTCTCCTCCCTCTTTACATTCTCTCCTCCCTCTTTACACCTCCTTTACATTCTCTCCTCCCTCTTTACATCCCCTTTACATTCTCTCCTCCCTCTTTACATCCTCTTTACATTCTCTCCTCCCTCTTTACATTCTCTCCTCCCTCTTTACACCTCCTTTACATTCTCTCCTCCCTCTTTACATCCCCTTTACATTCTCTCCTCCCTCTTTACATCCTCTTTACATTCTCTCCTCCCTCTTTACATCCCCTTTACATTCTCTCCTCCCTCTTTACATCCCCTTTACATTCTCTCCTCCCTCTTTACATCCTCTTTACATTCTCTCCTCCCTCTTTACATCCTCTTTACATTCTCTCCTCCCTCTTTACATCCTCTTTACATTCTCTCCTCCCTCTTTACATCCTCTTTACATTCTCTCCTCCCTCTTTACATCCTCTTTACATTCTCTCCTCTTAACATCCCCTTTACTTTACAGATGTAAAGAGGGATGAGAATGTAAAAGATGTAAAGAGGGAGGAGAGAATGTAAAAGATGTAAAGAGGGAGGAGAATATAAAGATGATGTAAAGAGGGAGGAGAGCTTTATGCTTGTTGAACTTGTTGGACAGCGCTGCACAGACGGCTGACTTGAGCAGTGCATGACGGTTAGAGCTTGTGTCCGGCTTCAGACAGCGACGCCCCGTGACTGTGACGTATGGTATCAGAGTACGGCGAGAGCGATTCGAGAGCAGGACTCAGCCAGAGCAGTTTCTCCAGAGCGACTCACGAGCTCTGATGACGACACAACTGATCCACGATTTGCCGAATCCACCGCACAAATCTGTTTTTTTAAAACATTGAAAGCTCTTTTCATGTAGTCGCAATGTTATATTGTCATGGTTATCAAAATAAAACTGATACAATGTAGACCCCACTTCATTGGGATTTAGGCTTATGTTGAACTATATTCTTGTACAAACAGACGCTGTATTAAGCAGTACATGTATTGAATCAAAATGTCTCTGAAATATCGGTGTATTTGGCAAATAATGCATTTATTCCACTTCAGCTGTGGTAAAGTATGCAAACACAGCGCAAGCGTCACTACGGGAAGCAGAAAGTGTCAAACTCACGTCTCAGTTTTCAGCTCCTCCCGCCTCCACACGGCAACTCTCACCGATCGGTTACATCCAGCCACAGCCCATGTCCAACACAGCTAATGTAAAGGATGAAAGAGGGAGGAGTGAAGGTAAAGAGGGAGAAAATGGGGAGGAGTGAAGGTAAAGAGGATGGAAAAGAGGGAGGAGTGAAGGTAAACAGGTTGAAAAGAGGGAGGAGTAAAGGTAAAGAGGATGGAAAAGAGGGAGGATTGAAGGTAAAGAGGGAGAAAATGGGGAGGAGTGAAGGTAAAGAGGATGGAAAAGAGGGAGGAGTGAAGGTAAAGAGGTTGAAAAGAGGGAGGAGTGAAGGTAAAGAGGGAGGAGTGAAGGTAAAGGAGGAGGTAGAGATTTTGATGGGTGGATGGAGGAAATATCGAGGATGGTTGTGCACTGAGAATCATTCCCACCTCCAAGTTAATTGATTTTTCATTGTTCTTTTTTTTATTTTTTTATGTTTTTGAATTTCTGTCATTAACTGCAATGTGTACTTTCAACACAATGTGTTCAAGACTGTTAATATTAAAGAGTCATTTAATTGGAGTGTGTGTCACTCGAGTCCCCAACGAGTCATTTAATCGGAGTGTGTGTCTCTCAAGTCCCCAAAGAGTCATTTAATCGGAGTGTGTGTGTCTCTCAAGTCCCCAAAGAGTCATTTAATCGGAGTGTGTGTGTCTCTCAAGTCCCCAAAGAGTCATTTAATCGGAGTGTGTGTGTCTCTCAAGTCCCCAAAGAGTCATTTAATTGGAGTGTGTGTCTCTCAAGTCCCCAAAGAGTCATTTAATCGGAGTGTGTGTGTCTCTCAAGTCCCCAAAGAGTCATTTAATCGGAGTGTGTGTCTCTCAAGTCCCCAAAGAGTCATTTAATCGGAGTGTGTGTGTCTCTCAAGTCCCCAAAGAGTCATTTAATCGGAGTGTGTGTGTCTCTCAAGTCCCCAAAGAGTCATTTCATCGGAGTGTGTGTCTCTCAAGTCCCCAAAGAGTCATTTCATCGAAGTGTGTGTCTCTCAAGTCCCCAAAGAGTCATTTAATCGGAGTGTGTGTCTCTCAAGTCCCCAAAGAGTCATTTAATCGGAGTGTGTGTGTGTGTGTCTCTCAAGTCCCCAAAGAGTCATTTAATCGGAGTGTGTGTCTCTCAAGTCCCCAAAGAGTCATTTAATCGGAGTGTGTGTCTCTCAAGTCCCCAAAGAGTCATTTAATCGGAGTGTGTGTGTCTCTCAAGTCCCCAAAGAGTCATTTAATCGGAGTGTGTGTGTCTCTCAAGTCCCCAAAGAGTCATTTAATCGGAGTGTGTGTGTCTCTCAAGTCCCCAAAGAGTCATTTAATCGGAGTGTGTGTCTCTCAAGTCCCCAAAGAGTCATTTAATCGGAGTGTGTGTGTCTCTCAAGTCCCCAAAGAGTCATTTAATCGGAGTGTGTGTGTCTCTCAAGTCCCCAAAGAGTCATTTAATCGAAGTGTGTGTTTTTTTGTTTGTTTTTTGGACAATTACTACACTTTACAGAAGAACATGACTAATGTGTTAAAGCCCCAGTGAGTAGCCAAAGACTCAAGATGTTTTTGTGATAATGATTATTTTGCAGTCGATGCTAAATTAACTAGAGGGATGCAGGCCGTGGTCTTAGAAAAACTATTTAGGCTATATATATATATATATATATATATTAGTTTGCGTGCCGTGTGCTCGGCTGCTTGCGGTGTTGTGATCGTAATTATACGATCACGCGAGAGAGAAAGTAGATGTGTGCAGTTTCAGCCGTCCTCCTCTGATTGTGATGTGATCGAAATAACAAACAAAACAGTTTTGTAAAATGATATATGAATCATTTTTATTTTATCATATATCATTTTACAAAACTTTTTTCTGCATGTGCTCCCGCACACACAATTTCAGTCACAACACGCAGTCAGAGGATGCGCTGAAACATCAGCTCTCGATGCTGTTCCCTTCATTCATAACTCGGACTGAGAAGGATAGGCTATATTTGTGTAAATAGTTGTGCAACTGCGCAAACTTTATGAAGTTTAATGTTTGGGTTCCAGGGGAATTTATGATTGTTTCACCTTTTCAACCTCATCAAGGTTTCGTAATTAGTAAGTTCTGTGCTTTTTCTCTTTTTTTTTTCTTGTGTGCTGACTGATGAGGGGCCAATGTGCCTTGGTGAAACGGTGTTTGTACATGCAGCTTATTTTTTTAATTATCGTGGCAAGCAATCATAAAATACAGCATATTGCACAAAAAAAAAAAGCAATTTACTGAGAAACGGACCTCGGGTTTGGGTCGGGCTCAGGCTTAAAATATAACCGTAATGTTCGGGTCAGGTTAAATGATTTCGGGTACGGGCCGGGTTTGGGCTTAAGTTTAAAGCCTGTGCTGACCTCTACTTCAGGCACATAACTTGTAAAATTTCAGCAATTATTAAATTACTTCTGTAGAGCTGTTTTACAGTTGAAATAGAATTGAGCTGAATAATGACACTATTGTCTTCAGTTCCATCTTTGGTTCTCTCTGATAGTCAATCAATCAAATACAGTCAAATGAATAATATTTCTGAATGTTAATTGTCATTCCCCAACTGAGCAGTGAAGGACACTTCATCTCAAGCTACAAATCAGACAAAAATGTTGGCTACCCATTTTCTGTGATCTTGACGAAAAAATAAAAAATAAAAAACTGTTTACTCACTAAATATATACCATCTCAACAAAGTCCTGATATTATACCTTTACCAGAATCTGTGTATCACCATGGTCCTCAAAGTATGACTTAACCAGAGTCTGTGTATCACCATGGTCCTCAAAGTATGACTTGATCAGAGTTTGTGTTTAATGTCCCCAAAATGGACATAAAAAATACTGTCCCTAAAGTGAAGGCAAAATGTCAGGTCTTTAAGGAAGACTTTTATTAATAAAATCAAGTGATAAGTGTGATGACAGCTTCTCCAGAAGTGCAGTCATGTCTTTCTTTTGTCTCTAGACCCTTCAGAAAGGGGTGTCCCTAAAGGTAGGGTTCCCAGTCATACGTCCTCACATTGTGGTTAAGTAGGTATGTGTGTGTGTGTGTGTGTGTGTGTGTGTGTGTGTGTGTGTGTGTGTGTGTGTGAATAAATGAATGAATGAACGCACAGATACGCACTGTTATAGACGAAATAAAATACATTTTGTTGACTAGTTTTGGATAGAGTATAAAGTTTTTACTCTAAAATAGACATCAAATAAGCTTTGTTAGGAGTTTCTGCTCATATGTTAAATATATAGTATGTTTTGTCAATAAACTAATCAACTAAGATGTTATAGTCTAGTGTTTGTTCCAATCCAAGCTAAATCAAAATAATGAATCCTCAACTTTGAAATATGTATGATCAAACTAAGACATTTATGGAAAAGACAATTTTCTTTTCAAGATTTTTCCAACTCTAACTTTGAACTGAAATAAAACCTTGTCTATATGGTGAAGGGTGTGTGATAGATGTGTCCAGACGTATGCACCCTGTATTTTAAAGAAGAACATTTAATTATTTGTGATAAATTTTTCATTCACAAAGAATTCAAGGACATTATTCATGTCCCTAAAGGTTGGAGTTTTCCTCATTTTTTTAATTAAGGCATTACGATTTTTTATTCCTCTTTTTAGTCAACTTTAGCATGGGTGTGTTCACTTATTCTAAGCAGTGTGTGTGTGTGTGTTGTAAATAAATCCAAACAATCTAAAAGCCATTCTTTTTTAAATCTCCTCATTCTTTCTGCAAGGCTCTTCATAATGATATGGCCTGATAGCACCTAATAGGGCCATTATGGGAGGGTCTTTGTCTTTCTCAGGTGTGAAATGGATACATACTAATGAGAGATCAAGCCTCCTCGCATAAAGCTTTCTCAAACAAAACACGTCATACACATTCTAAAAGACTTTATTGACTTATCTGAATGAGTAGTCAGGATGTTTCTCACATTGTTTTGGAGCAAATATTCTAGACTATGTGATACAATTTTCAAAAGTCTTGTGAAGAAATAATCAATATGTGTTTTGTGGCCTTATTTAAGAAACTTTTATTTTTAGTTTTTTCAATAACCACGCATAAATAATATTCTCTCAAAAATACAAACATGTACATGCATGTTGCTAACATATTATGGTAGCCCCGTGTGTGCTATATAGAGTGAATTTACACCTTTGCCATTAACATGTTTATAAATAACTGAAAAAAGCACAAATGTCAGTGCATGTCAAAACATCCCAAGGGCCCCAAAAAACCTTTGGTCCCCAGAGGGTTAACAGCTCTCTGATGTTTACATTGGCCATGGGAAGATAAATTGGAATTTAAAATGACAGAAGGAAGAATTCAATGAATTACAATTCAAAGGAATTCAAGTTATTCAACACATTTACTGTATTTTGGGAAACCAATGGCAGCATTCAAAGTCTTTCTTGGCAAACATTGCTTTTCTAGTTATATGATTTTTTAAATGAAATGTAGGAATTGAATCAGAATTGAAAAGTCATTCTCTATCCAATGCTGAATGGCAAACAACTTTTCTTTCTACTGCATGTTCATATGTTGATTTTAGTTGGATTTAAAAAACAAAATCTGCTTCTTGTAATATGTAATGTAACCTCAAGTCAGAGGATCAATATCTTAGAGCCAGGATCTTTAAGATTTATTGATTTATTGTAATTAAGCAGCTCCCTTAAAGTGCTACACATTGTGCAGATCATGTTTGATTAAAGCTAGCATTTTGAGAAAGAAAAAACAACTGACTGAAGGCAAAGTTGACTGAAGACAGGAGTGTAACACTACAAGACATTATCAGACTGTCAACAAGCGGACCACCTCCCAGCTCGAAAGGTCCAGGTCCACAGACAGACCATAGATCAGTCGAGGGCCCCTGTCAGTGTCTCCAGAAGCCAGATGGCCACAGACATCTATCAGTGTCTCGTGGTTAACTGCAGACACCCAATATGGCTGTCATTTCAGCAATCTCCTAAATCACTCTGATCCTAAAATCATATGCCTGATGACCTGTAAATCCACATAATGTTAGTCAAGGTTTCTTTCACACAAAAAAAATTATACAAAAAAAACAAAACAAAATTGCCTTCAGAACTGCCTTAATTCTACGTGGCATTGATTCAACAAGGTGCTGAAAGCATTCTTTAGAAATGTTGGCCCATATTGATAGTATAGCATCTTGCAGTTGATGGAGATTTGTGGGATGCACATCCAGGGCACGAAGCTCCCGTTCCACCACATCCCAAAGATACTCTATTGGGTTGAGATCTGGTGACTGTGGGGGCCATTTTAGTACAGTGAACTCATTGTCATGTTCAAGAAACCAATTTGAAATGATTCAAGCTTTGTGACATGGTGCATTATCCTGCTGGAAGTAGCCATCAGTGGATGGATACATGGTGGCCATAAAGGGATGGACATGGCCAGAAACAATGCTTAGGTAGGCCGTGGCATTTAAACAATGCCCAATTGGCACTAAGGGGCCTAAA